>OW971957.1:9393451-10019701 GCA_943193695.1 Acrobasis suavella | reverse complement strand
TCGATGATGCGGCGCAAGTATAGTGGCACGCCGTGGTATTTAAGCGCCTCTATGATGGTGGCCCAGGGGAGTGTGTTGAAAGCATTGGTTATATCCAACGACACACCCAACACAACCTCCCCCTGGGCGGCTGCTTCCTCCGCTATAGTTTTCACTCGCAATATGGCATCTACTGTCGACCGGCCTTGGCGGAATCCGTATTGCTGATCAGCAAGATCCGGGCCTGTATTTACGAGATGCTTGACGAGCCGGGCAGAGACCACTCTTTCGAACAGCTTAACCAGCTCGTCAAGCAACACGAGCGGCCGGAACGCCGATGGGGAATCCGCCGGACGCCCCTCTTTCTTAAGCAGAACAAGCCTGCCAACCTTCCATGACTGTGGAACTGAACCTTGAACAAGACAGGCACTGAAAAGGTCCTGCACTCTCTTCTCCAGAACGCTCTCATTGAGGGCTAGGACTATGGCATGGCCCGGTATCCCGTCAGGACCCGGGGCGGTGTTTTTGGCACGCAATCGTAAAATGGCGGCCCCTAACTCAGCGTTTGTCACCTCCGGGACCTCACCTAATTCATCGCTCTCAGTCATCGGTGCCGCAGTCATTCTAGGCGGCTCAAACTCTTCCTGTCGTGGGAACAATTTCGCCACGACTTCCTCCAAGAATTGGGGATGCAAACTTTGAGTAAGAGGCGGAGCGTACGGCCGAAGCTTGTTTCTCACAGCTTGGTAGGGGTGCCCCCACGGGTCGCGATTGAGCGTCTGTAATAACTCTTCCCTGGCCGAGGCTTTCGCATCCGCTATCCCAACGCGCAGTGCCTCCGCAGCCTGTAAATAGGCTTCATGCAGTTCTTGTTCTGCAGCCTGGTTTCGTTGGCGTCTTCTCCTCTGTCTGGTGTACTGTCGTCGGGCTGCGACGCATGCCTGACGTAGATGTGTGAGATCCCATGACCACCAGTAGACCCAGCGCCGGGGAGGGCGGGAACTGGCCCTGGGCATGCAGGCATCGCAAATATTGACCATGGCGTTCCTAAACCAGCTTGCTTCACTCTCTATATTCTGTTCCTCCGGCGCTTGAAACCAGGTCTGAACGGCAGCCGCTTCCTCCAGTAGCTCTTTGTTGAGCTTTTTAAGCTGCCAACGAGGGCCACACCAATCCACGGGACGCCTTGGGCTAGCCCGTTCGTTTGACGACGAGGTGACATCGAATCGAATGTAAGCATGATCCGATAAAGTCACCTCGTCCTCAACCACGTGCCAGCCGTCGACACGGCGGGCCAAGTTGGGACTCGCAAAAGTGACATCAACGATGGAGCCCCCCTGCGGACGTACGCATGTGTGTGTCGTCCCCCGATTTAATAACCACGCAACCTAACCTAACCTAACCTAACCTAACCTAACCTAACCTAACCTAACCTAACCTAACCTAACCTAACCTAACCTAACCTTTTTTTTTTTTTTTTTTTTTTTTTTTTTTTTTTTTTTTTTTTTTAACGTGAGAGAAAGGTCCTTCCGCCTACCGTCCGTTAAACCGCGGGAGGCCGGACGGTTATGTGGGGCTCTCACCCACTAAAAAACTCACGGTGTTCCATACACAGCCGCTTAATTGCCGGAGCCATGGGAACAATAATCTCCACGACCCAGACGCGGTGCCACTGATGGTGGCTCTAGCTCGCTCACTACGCCCTGTCGGGGTGACGAGCGGCTCACGGGTAGCTCTTTTATCAAGCTTACATCCGGCCTTAGTAGGGAAGGTGCGCGGGAACACTTCGCGCACCATTCAACCTGGAAGATCGTATGCCGGACGGCGGAAAATCCCGCTTCCGCCTTCCGACCGACCCTCATTACGGGGGCATCTGCTGGGCGTACGCCAACCTAACCTAACCTAACCTAACCTAACCTAACCTAACCTAACCTAACCTAACCTAACCTAACCTAACCTAACCTAACCTTTTTTTTTTTTTTTTTTTTTTTTTTTTTTTTTTTTTTTTTTTTTTTTTTTTTTACGTGAGAGAAAGGTCCTTCCGCCTACCGTCCGTTAAACCGCGGGAGGCCGGACGGTTATGTGGGGCTCTCACCCACTAAAAAACTCACGGTGTTCCTTACACAGCCGCTTAATTGCCGGAGCCATGGGAACAATAATCTCCACGACCCAGACGCGGTGCCACTGATAGTGGCTCTAGCTCACTCACCACGCCCTATCGGGGTGGCGAGCGGCCCACGGGTAGCTCTTTTATCAAGCTTACACCCTGCCTTGATAGGGAAGGTGCGCGGGAACACTTCGCGCACCATTCAACCTGGAAGATCGTATGCCGGACGACGGAAAATCCCGCTTCCGCCTTCCGACCGACCCTCATTACGGGGGCATCTGCTGGGCGTACGCCCGACGTCTGCGCCCCGGGCGCCGACGGCGGATGGCCAGTTCAGCGTTAGCCTCCCGGTCTCTCTCCGCCGCCTCTTTTTGGAGCATTATCTCCTCCGCAAAGACTTGCATCGCTTTCCATGCCGTCTCGCTATCAACCATAGCTTGCACCGCGGTCGGCAGCGAGAGGTTATCTCCTACCTCGGCACTCAATACGGAGCGCTCCTCTGTCCAAGCAGAGCAAAATTCAAGCGCGTGTTGCGCATCTTCGTCAGGACAAACGTCGCAATGGTGGCATCGCGCTGTCAGTTCCCGGAGTGCCTTCCGACACAGATAACCTCCGAAGCAGCCGTGCCCAGAGAGAATCTGTGTCAGACGGAACGTCAGGACACCGTGCCTTCTGTTAAGCCACTGCTGCAAGACAGGACGAACTGCCTCGATAGTCCGAGTGCCCGCGCTAGGCTGCTCCAGCCGTCGAGCCCACTCCCTTTCACTGATCTGTCGCAGCTGATTACGGCGTCCATCCAATTCTCGGGGTGCTGGCCGAAGGCCCCGGGAATGCGCCTCCTCACGCCAAAAATAAAGTGACGCAAGAGCTCTCGCATTTATGTCCCATGGCAGACATCCAGCCAGTACACACGCCGCCTCATGCGAGATCGTGCGATATCCTCTTATGGCCCTGATTGCTATGATCCTTTGTGGTCCTCGCAACAGGGCAATATTTTTTTTGCGGTTCAGGGCCGAGGCCCAAACGGGGGCACCATACATCGCCATGGAGCGTATAACTCCCATGTAAAGGCTTCTACAAGACGCCTCTGGACCACCTAAATTCGGGAGCAGTCGGGATAGTGCTCCTGCGGCCGCTGTCAACCTCGGTTGGAGCTGGCTGAAGTGTGCTCCGAAATTCCACCTACCGTCGAGGATGATGCCCAGGTAGCGCATTGTCGACTTGATCGCAACTTCGACTCCACTTATTGTCATAGTGAGACCCGCGGGAGGCGCCCTTCGGGGGCCGTGAAAACACAGCACCTCGGTTTTGTTGAGCGCCACCCCCAGACCCAGCATTTGGATACGGTGCACTACCTGAGCAACCCCTGCTGTCGCCAGTGCCACAGTCTAACCTAACCTAACCTAACCTAACCTTTTTTTTTTTTTTTTTTTTAACGTGAGAGAAAGGTCCTTCCGCCTACCGTCCGTTAAACCGCGGGAGGCCGGACGGTTATGTGGGGCTCTCACCCACTAAAAAACTCACGGTGTTCCATACACAGCCGCTTAATTGCCGGAGCCATGGGAACAATAATCTCCACGACCCAGACGCGGTGCCACTGATGGTGGCTCTAGCTCGCTCACTACGCCCTGTCGGGGTGACGAGCGGCTCACGGGTAGCTCTTTTATCAAGCTTACATCCGGCCTTAATAGGGAAGGTGCGCGGGAACACTTCGCGCACCATTCAACCTGGAAGATCGTATGCCGGACGGCGGAAAATCCCGCTTCCGCCTTCCGACCGACCCTCATTACGGGGGCATCTGCTGGGCGTACGCCCGACGTCTGCGCCCCGGGCGCCGGCGGCGGATGGCCAGTTCAGCGTTAGCCTCCCGGTCTCTCTCCGCCGCCTCTTTTTGGAGCATTATCTCCTCCGCAAAGACTTGCATCGCTTTCCATGCCGTCTCGCTATCAACCATAGCTTGCACCGCGGTCGGCAGCGAGAGGTTATCTCCTACCTCGGCACTCAATACGGAGCGCTCCTCTGTCCAAGCAGAGCAAAATTCAAGCGCGTGTTGCGCATCTTCGTCAGGACAAACGTCGCAATGGTGGCATCGCGCTGTCGGTTCCCGGAGTGCCCTCCGACACAGATAACCTCCGAAGCAGCCGTGCCCAGAGAGAATCTGTGTCAGACGGAACGTCAGGACACCGTGCCTTCTGTTAAGCCACTGCTGCAAGACAGGACGAACTGCCTCGATAGTCCGAGTGCCCGCGCTAGGCTGCTCCAGCCGTCGAGCCCACTCCCTTTCACTGATCTGTCGCAGCTGATTGCGGCGTCCATCCAATTCTCGGGGTGCTGGCCGAAGGCCCCGGGAATGCGCCTCCTCACGCCAAAAATAAAGTGACGCAAGAGCTCTCGCATCTATGTCCCATGGCAGACATCCAGCCAGTACACACGCCGCCTCATGCGAGATCGTGCGATATCCTCTTATGGCCCTGATTGCTATGATCCTTTGTGGTCCTTTGTGGTCCTCGCAACAGGGCAATATTTTTGCGGTTCAGGGCCGAGGCCCAAACGGGGGCACCATACATCGCCATGGAGCGTATAACTCCCATGTAAAGGCTTCTACAAGACGCCTCTGGACCACCTAAATTCGGGAGCAGTCGGGATAGTGCTCCTGCGGCCGCTGTCAACCTGGGTTGGAGCTGGCTGAAGTGTGCTCCGAAATTCCACCTACCGTCGAGGATAATGCCCAGGTAGCGCATTGTCGACTTGATCGCAACTTCGACTCCACTTATTGTCATAGTGAGACCCGCGGGAGGCGCCCTTCGGGGGCCGTGAAAACACAGCACCTCGGTTTTGTTGAGCGCCACCCCCAGACCCAGCATTTGGATACGGTGCACTACCTGAGCAACCCCTGCTGTCGCCAGTGCCACAGTCTCCTGCACATCTTCGCCGCGGGCAGTCACTAGGGTGTCATCAGCGTAGCAAGTGACTTGGACTCCCGGAAGAGTAGCACCGCGCAGTACCCAATCATACCCGATGTTCCACAGGAGAGGCCCGAGGACAGACCCCTGTGGAACACCGCGCTGAACTTCCTTTTCCTGCCACCCATCTCGGCCGGGATAAATTATTCTCCTTTCAGAGAGATAAACTTCGATGATGCGGCGCAAGTATAGTGGCACGCCGTGGTATTTAAGCGCCTCTATGATGGTGGCCCAGGGGAGTGTGTTGAAAGCATTGGTTATATCCAACGACACACCCAACACAACCTCCCCCTGGGCGGCTGCTTCCTCCGCTATAGTTTTCACTCGCAATATGGCATCTACTGTCGACCGGCCTTGGCGGAATCCATATTGCTGATCAGCAAGATCCGGGCCTGTATTTACGAGATGCTTGACGAGCCGGGCAGAGACCACTCTTTCGAACAGCTTAACCAGCTCGTCAAGCAACACGAGCGGCCGGAACGCCGATGGGGAATCCGCCGGACGCCCCTCTTTCTTAAGCAGAACAAGCCTGCCAACCTTCCATGACTGTGGAACTGAACCCTGAACAAGACAGGCACTGAAAAGGTCCTGCACTCTCTTCTCCAGAACGCTCTCATTGAGGGCTAGGACTATGGCACGGCCCGGTATCCCGTCAGGACCCGGGGCGGTGTTTTTGGCACGCAATCGTAAAATGGCGGCCCCTAACTCAGCGTTTGTCACCTCCGGGACCTCACCTAATTCATCGCTCTCAGTCATCGGTGCCGCAGTCATTCTAGGCGGCTCAAACTCTTCCTGTCGTGGGAACAATTTCGCCACGACTTCCTCCAAGAATTGGGGATGCAAACTTTGAGTAAGAGGCGGAGCGTACGGCCGAAGCTTGTTTCTCACAGCTTGGTAGGGGTGCCCCCACGGGTCGCGATTGAGCGTCTGTAATAACTCTTCCCTGGCCGAGGCTTTCGCATCCGCTATCCCAACGCGCAGTGCCTCCGCAGCCTGTAAATAGGCTTCATGCAGTTCTTGTTCTGCAGCCTGGTTTCGTTGGCGTCTTCTCCTCTGTCTGGTGTACTGTCGTCGGGCTGCGACGCATGCCTGACGTAGATGTGTGAGATCCCATGACCACCAGTAGACCCAGCGCCGGGGAGGGCGGGAACTGGCCCTGGGCATGCAGGCATCGCAAATATTGACCATGGCGTTCCTAAACCAGCTTGCTTCACTCTCTATATTCCGTTCCTCCGGCGCTTGAAACCAGGTCTGAACGGCAGCCGCTTCCTCCAGTAGCTCTTTGTTGAGCTTTTTAAGCTGCCAACGAGGGCCACACCAATCCACGGGACGCCTTGGGCTAGCCCGTTCGTTTGGCGACGAGGTGACATCGAATCGAATGTAAGCATGATCCGATAACGTCACCTCGTCCTCAACCACGTGCCAGCCGTCGACACGGCGGGCCAAGTTGGGACTCGCAAAAGTGACATCAACGATGGAGCCCCCCTGCGGACGTACGCATGTGTATGTCGTCCCCCGATTTAATAAGCAGAGTCCCACTGCTATAGCCCATTCTTCCACAGCTACACCACGGTCATCAGTATTTGGAGATCCCCACGCAACAGAATGCGCATTGAGGTCCCCTGCTACCAACACATTGTACTGCTGACACCTGTTGACTACAACTTCCAGTTCCGCAAGATACGCTTCGAATTCGTGTAGCGGGCGATTCGGCGAAAAGTAAACGCCCACAACAACCGTGTTACCCAGTCGAGCTGAGACGATTCCGTTGCCACGCACTGCACTCTCGAAGGCTGGCACACTCGGTGAAGAGACGAGGGCCACCAGACCATCGCGATCGCCGACCCATCTGTCACTGTCCGGGACGAAATATGGTTCAGAGACCACGGCATAATCTATCAGCCATTGCGCCATACTCTGGAAGAAAAGGTCCTGAGACCTGGTGCAATGGTTGAGGTTTGCTTGCAGCCATTTACTGTTGTTGTCCATCATTAATGGCGGCCGTCATCTCTCCATCCTCATCGGCACGCGGCCGCTCGCTCGACTGGGACTGCACATTGATTGCAGTGCTAGTCGGCTTTCTCGTTGCTTTCTTTCCTTTCGCAGTGACGCAGGCCTTGCTGCCCACTCTATGGCTCGCCGGTTTGTTTGCCGCGGCGCACACTGCGCAGTGGGGTGCCGACTGGCATTCTTGGGCCTTGTGGCCGGCCTCGCCGCATCTGTAGCACAGGCTGCTGCGATCGGCTTCTACCGTGCATTTCTCCCTGACGTGGCCCGCTTCGAGGCACCGGAAGCACCGGGTGGGCTTCTGCTGTAGCAGTATAACTTTCGTCTTAACCCATCCAATCCTCAGTGGTTCGTTACGCGTAGTAATCCTTTTTGCCGCTTCTATGGGGCACTTCACCCAGACCGTGCCACGCCGCGACCGATCTTGGCGGATCTCTCCAACTTTTACTTCACTTTCTGCGCAACCGCCGTCCTTTGCTACAGCTTTGCAGACCTCCTCTGGTGTGTTAGAGTCCTCTAGACCAATGATTCGTATCTCGGCACATTTCATTGGTCTAGACACCTTTACTGTGTTGGGGTCAAGGATTTCCCTTAACTTTTGGGCCAAAGCATTAGCCTTCTCTGTTCGGTCGGCTCCTCCAACCTCGATCAAACGAGCTCCGGATGCCGCCTGCCGTATAGTGACACCTTCGATGCCTAAGTCACTCATCTGTAGTTGGCCTTTGGCATCGGCCAAGACCTTCTTGTAGGTAGCTCCTTGTTTCTCCGCTTCAGGTTGCAACTTAATAAGAACCGCTGCTGAGCGCGGAGGGCGCAGCTTTGGTTGCTTATTCTGGCCCTGTCCATGCGGCGGCTGTGCTTTGCCTCCAGCCGGTTGCTGTCTTTTGGGTCCAGCTGCAGCCTGTGCAGCTGTCTTCGTTTGCTTCTTCTTCTTGTTCTTCTTCCTAGTCACTTGGACCCATTCTTCTTCTTCTCGCGGAGCTTGAGTAGGTGGTGGAGAACTGTCAGATTCAGGCTTAGACAGCTGTCCGGTTTTCTTCTTTTTGTTCTTCCCTCTCTTCCTGCTTGCCTTTTCAGGCTCAGCTACTATGACTTCAGTCATAGCAGTCTCAGGCATATTCTCCGTCAACTCAGCGTCTGACCTCACTTCCACAGGATTTCTACCTTGGATCAATACCTCCTTGAACGCTGCTAGTTGGGATGTGATGGCTATGCCAACCTCTTCGGAGATTATCTTCACAACCTGCTCTCTCGTCACTGCCGGGTCTCCGGCAGACGCCTGACCATGGTCAGCTCTCTGCCGGACCTCAGCTCTGATCTCCACTATCTCTTGGCGCAGAGTTTCCACTTGAGCGTGGAGGCTTGCATTCTCTTCTTTCATACGGCTATTCTCCCTTTGGAGTCTCTGTGTCTCCTCGTCCGTAGTCCTTCTTATGAGGGCTTCCGTTGCAACCGAGATTGCGGTTGCTGCGTTTTTCAGATCCCTTATAAAGGTGCCTTTGAGATGGCCCGATTTTGACGCGATGGTCTTAATTAGGGTCACTTCTGATTCCACCTTTTCCTTGATTGTTGTAGCGGGAAGCTTCTCAAGTTCCGCCGCAAGAATCTCCACCGACTTTTGTTCTTGGTCACGAGCTCTTCCCGACCGTGCCTTTTTGGCGACCTTTTCCACAAGCGCCTCTTTGTCCAACATATACTCCTGACGTTTGAGCGCCAGCAAATCTCGCTTAGCCTTGGCTAGGCCGACATAATGCCCGGTAGTAGGCGGTCTTCCTCTTAGCCTCCTTTTCCCAGCAGCTGCTTTCGTCGCCGCAACCTCTTGGTCCGAATTTGACCCGTTGTTAGAGCGCGCGGTTCCCATGGAGGAATCCGAATCGTATTCCGTCCCCGCAGCGCTTGACTCCCTCTCTTCGTTTTTGCCTTCTCGGCCTCCCTCGACGTCTTTAATTTTAGGTTTTTTATTTTCACAATCCATAAAATTCCCACGAGTATGGCGGAAGTATAACGTCCACCCGAGCAGTGCCCCCTGTACCCGGGTAAGCCTAAGGGGTAACCCACCAGAGGGTCGGCCGGTACTCTGGTGGGGGGAGCGCTATCGACTGGTCATCCCTCCAGCCATGCATCCCCTCGCGGCGCCCCCGCCGCTTGGGATTAGGGGTAATTTTTTAAAGAGGTTTTCTTCCTCGCGGGTCGGGCGGTTAAGCCAAGCCCCTCGTTCCCAAAAGATAAATCTAAAGGGTTTACGAGACGACGATGGCACGAGCACGTTAATGCCCGCACCTGCTCAGGTGCCAGTATGACACACCAAGCTCGCCGAAAAACCGCCGCCGACTGCGTTACCGTCGGCAGCGTTGGCCGTTACCAGCCACCCCAATACGAGCGAAGACCCATTGCTGAGTCCCGCTTTCCCCCCCTAAGGCAGGATATTTGCCGACAGCTAACAAGACCCTTACTAGAAGGGAGTTATTAGCTGCCGCCCAGGGTGCACCAGCCCAACCCCTTGTCAGCCCGCCGCTTTCACCGGATCAATAGATCAAGTGAGAGAAGCAAAGCTTTCAAGAGGCCGAGCCAACGTGGAGGTTTCCTGACCATAGTAAAAAACAAAAGGAAAAAAAAAAAAAAAAAAAAAAAAAAAAAAAAAAAAAAAAAAAAAAAAAAATAGATTGTAAGATAATGTAATGTGTAAATAAAGATCAACGTGTCACTGTTAATAAATCCCGAACAAAAATGTTAAGAAACAAAAGACAAAGAATAGATCAAAATAGATTAGACGGGAGTCCCACCCGTGATAGAGTGAAAGATGAAGCATGAAAGGTAAGTATGCGGTATGAAAGTACGAGAGGAATACATGCGAGAACTGGTATGAAAGAGAAACAGTTGATACAGGCTCCGATAAAGTTGGAGGTAGATAGTATAAAAAAAAAAAAAAAAAACCTAACCTAACCTAACCTAACCTAACCTAACCTAACCTAACCTAACCTAACCTAACCTAACCTAACCTAACCTAACCTAACCTAACCTAACCTAACCTAACCTAACCTAACCTAACCTAACCTAACCTAACCTAACCTAACCTAACCTAACCTAACCTAACCTAACCTAACCTAACCTAACCTAACCTAACCTAACCTAACCTAGTTGCGCTCCGTCCCCCGCGCCGAGCACATGCGTTCACAGTGCGCTCCGCGTTAAAAATTCCTAAAAATTGGAATTACTGACGCAATCAAAGTGAAAAGTGTTTTAAAATAGAGTATTGAGTGCATATGTGTTGACGCGGGTTCGGCGCGGTGGAAATCGTCTGTTTAGTGCCAGAAAAAGTGAACTTTGTGTTTTTTGTGCACGTGGCATTCGGTTCGGCGTTCATTTTTCCTGAGAAAAGGCGAGGGTCCCGGATCCCTCGAGAACGTCGACCGTCTGCCCATTTTTCCATCAACCGGGTGCACGTGGTGATTTCCGGACCGACCTGGATCTGTGGTTAGTGAAATTTCCCGAGTGGAGTTTTCTGATCGGTGTCCGGGGCACGACCCGGAAATTACCACGTGGCTTTTCAAGGCTCACTGGCACACGGAGCGCAACGCCCAGGACAAGGGACTGTACAGGTACCTTTAGAAAAATTTTATTGCAAAGACCGTTAAATTTTTCTTTAAATTTAACGAAATATTGACATCTGGCCCCCTTTTACAGGGCCAGGCTGTACAGTCTCTAATTTTAGTTTATATTTTATCTTAGTTTTAAATTTTGACAAGCATATAGCAATTTTAACTTGTTTTAATCATTGACTAAATATATTTTGTTTTAAAATTAACGAACTTGGCCCCCCTATACAGGGCCAAGAGAATTTCACTTTATTTTTATATCGCTTTTACCTTTTACATTTTAACGTAACGACGACCACCCCCTGACAATATCATGGACCCCAGAGTGAATAATAATCGAATTGAGTGCCCTTTGAACGCGGCGCTTGGGTGCGTCGTGGATGGCCACCATGAGGGCGTTGTTGTGGAGCCGGTGCACAGGCGGTCAAGTCTGGGGGTCGAAAGGCGGAGGCCCGCGAAGAGGGCGAGGAGGAACCTAGGTTCCCTCTCGCCTCCCGAACGGGACCTTGCGACGCCCGAGATTTCCCCGGAGACTACCTCGTCACTGGGCTCCGACAGCGTCGCCGCTGAGGCCAAAACCTGCCGGTACAAGGTTAGGAAACTTCTCGATGGCTCCAGGAATCTCAAAACAGAGATAAGGCTTGGAGTCATCGAGGCAGTGGAGCGCTTGTACCGGCTGGTGTTGGCGCAAGAGGCGGGGCAACGGGGGGGAAGCCTCTCTCCGTTGCGCCCGCCTTCGGCGGCGGAAAACATGGCCGGCGCCCCGGACGAGCGGTTGGCCGGGCTTGCTCTGTCCGAAAAAATGGAAGAGCAAGCCAGACTGATCAAAGAAAACGCCCGAATGCTGGACGAAATCCGAGGGTTGATCGTCCAGCAAACGGCGGGTGCTGGTGCTTTGTCTTACGCAGACGTGGCGGCCCGCTCATCCAAGGCGGAACCGGCTAAGCGGGGGGCCCTGTTGTCCCTTGTCGTCACATCTAAGGATGCGTGCGACACGGGGGAGCAGGTCCTCGATAAAGTCCGCGAAGCGGTTGACGCCAAGGAGGGGTGGGTCCGAGTCGAGCGTGTGCGTAAGGCAAAGGACCAAAAGGTAATCATGAGTTGCTCGTCCGAGGAAGAACGAGCTAAGTTGAGAGAGAGGCTCGAGAGGGTGGACAACCTCACTGTCGGGGAGGTGAAAAATCGGGATCCGCTCCTCATCCTCTGGGGCGTCAACATCCGCTATAGCGATGGTGACGTCATCGGAGCGGTGAGGAAACAGAACCCAGAGGTTTTCCACGGCCTCGGCAGTGGGGAGGACCGCCTTCAGGTGAAGTACAGAAGGAAGGCAAGGAATCCGCAAAATAGCAACATTGTGCTCAGCGCATCTCCGGTGATTTGGAGGAGGGCGCTGGACGCCGGATCCCTCCGTGTGGACCTTCAGCATGTAAGGGTTGCGGACCAGTCCCCACTCGTGCAGTGCTCTCGCTGCTTGGGTTACGGCCACAGCAGACGGTACTGCACGGAGGGGGAGGACGTCTGCAGTCACTGCGGAGGTCCACACATGAAGTCGGAGTGTGCTGAGCACAATGCGGGAACTACAGCAAGCTGCCGCAACTGCAAAAAAGCAGGCGGCAGCCGGGCGGACCACAACGCCTTCAGCGATGACTGCCCAGTGAGGAGAAAGTGGGACGCGATTGCAAGGTCGGCAACTGCGTATTGCTGACCGTGCAATCGGCACAGCGTCCACCGATGGGTGGCCGAGCTGCCTGTTGCAAAGTTACCCCATATGGTAAAAATTTTGTTTTAAACGCAAAATAAAATTATTATGGAAGGGTGTTAACGGTGGCAACACAGTGGCCCGGCCAGACATCGGAGCAAAGTGTCACGCTGAAGGCGTTGCGTGTACAGGGCGATGGGGTGTTTTCCCTTTTTAATTTTAAAGGCAATTTTTACAGATTATTTTTTAAAAATAATTTTGTATAAAAATAAGCAAATAAATAAAAACCTGCAAATAAAGGGAAAACACTCCATAGTGGCAAACTGAGCCTACTTCTGTATTTTACCTTTGTTCTTGGTGAATAGTCACGACTCCGTTTCTGCCGCGGGGCGGACGTTTTCCGGGCGTTTTCCGGTCCCTGAGTGGCGTTTCCACTCTCGGACCGAGCCTCGGGCACTGTCTGCCCCGTAGTGGGACGGGGACGTGACTTTTCAAAAAATCCGTGCGGCATGTTTTCTGCCTTTAGGAGGTAAACCATGTAGGCGCCCAAGCGAAGAGTTCGAACAGTTTGAAGGGGCTTTCCGAGATGTTCGGCATGGCAACCGGTGCAAGCGCCGGTGGCCACGTCAAGCATTTCGGAAATATATATGGTATGTAATATGTATGATCATATCAACTCTGGGTATATATATCATATGTAGTTTATTTATATTATTATATATTTATATATTCAAAATACTTATATGTAAATAACTTTAATTGCAAACATAGTCCCTGATAACGTCAGGGGGTAGGATTTTTAAAAAAAAAAAAAAAAAAAAAAAAAAAAAAAAAAATAAAAACAACCTAACCTAACCTAACCTAACCTAACCTAACCTAACCTAACCTAACCTAACCTAACCTAACCTAACCTAACCTAACCTAACCTAACCTAACCTAACCTAACCTAACCTAACCTAACCTAACCTAACCTAACCTAACCTAACCTAACCTAACCTAACCTAACCTAACCTAACCTAACCTAACCTAACCTAACCTAACCTAACCTAACCTAACCTAACCTAACCTAACCTAACCTAACCTAACCTAACCTAACCTAACCTAACCTAACCTAACCTAACCTAACCTAACCTAACCTAACCTAACCTAACCTAACCTAACCTAACCTAACCTAACCTAACCTAACCTAACCGCCACAGCAGTAGGTACTGCAACGAGGAGGTGGACTCGTGCAGCCATTGCGGAGGTCCACACCTAAAATCGGTGTGTGCTGACTACAAGGCCGGCACTGCAGCGTCCTGCCGAAATTGTAGGAAGGCGGGTGTAGGAAAGGCGGATCACAATGCCTTCAGCGGTGACTGTGTATTGAGGAGGAAATGGGACGCGATTGCAAGGTCGGCAACTGCGTATTCCTGACCTTGCAATCCGCGCAGACCCATTGGTGCGTGGCCTGGGCGTGGATGCCCTGCATCCTTGGATCATTCAATACCACTTTTACTGAAAAGCCAGATTGATATGACTACTATAGGTAGAAATTGAGCAGGGCACCACGACCCGGCCGCGTACCATCTACATGCGCAGTGGGCGGTGGAGGTATTGTGACTCGTAGAAATAGGGCATCTCCATTCACAGGCTGTTAAATAAAATAAGAGTGTATTATAGGTAATAATCACTTTATTTCCGAATTAAATATTAGCAAAGAAAGCGTGAACGGAGATGCCTCAGTGTTAAGTTTTCTTGGGATTATCCATTATGTAAATGTCTTTTAATTTATATTATAAATAAAGAAACTTTACTGTAAAATAAGGTAAAAATGAATAAAAAAAAAAAAAAAAAAAAAAAAACTTATCAAATAGGAAGGTAAATAGAATAAAAATAACTGTACAATTATTTCAAACCGCATAAAATGCAACAGATAAATATATTGTAAAATTCAGATAAAATAACATATAATGTTTATAAGATACTAAGAAGTAAAATAAGGAAATCCTATATAAGAAAGTACATATATGTAAAATAATAGAAATAATGAAATTTAAGAAATTTCAAGATTGTATAGAAAACAAATCAGTAATTAAAACCTAAGGAATTATAGATATGTAAAGAAAAGAAAGAATTTAAAATGTAACATGTGTAAATTGTACCAAATTATTTACCCTGAAAGAAAAATAAAGAAATAAAGAAAAGAGTCAGATAGATAACGAGCAGATAGACGGGAGTCCCACCCGAATGAGTATAAAAGGCGATGTATGAACTTGGTCAGTATGATGAATGATAGTACGAGAGGCATAATAGCGAGAACTGGTATGAAAGAGTCAATTAGCAGAAATAGGCTCCAATCATGTTGGAGGTTGTAGTATAAAAATTAAAAAAAAAAAAAAAAAAAAAAAAAAAAACCTAACCTAACCTAACCTAACCTAACCTAACCTAACCTAACCTAACCTAACCTAACCTAACCTAACCTAACCTAACCTAACCTAACCTAACCTAACCTAACCTAACCTAACCCCGCAACTGCAAAAAAGCAGGCGGCTGCCGGGCGGACCACAACGCCTTCAGCGATGACTGCCCAGTGAGGAGAAAGTGGGACGCGATTGCAAGGTCAGCAACTGCGTATTGCTGACCGTGCAATCAGCACAGCGTCCACCGATGGGTGGCCGAGCTGCCTGTTGCAAAGTTACCCCATATGGTAAAAATTTTGTTTTAAACGCAAAATAAAATTATTATGGAAGGGTGTTAACGGTGGCAACACAGTGGCCCGGCCAGACATCGGAGCAAAGTGTCACGCTGAAGGCGTTGCGTGTATAGGGCAATGGGGTGTTTTCCCTTTCAATTTTAACGGCAATTTTTTGCAGATTATTTAATAATAATTTTGTATAAAAATAGCAAATTAATAAAAAATAGGCAAACAAAGGGAAAACACTCCATAGCGGCAAACTGAGCCTACTTCTGTATTTTACCTTAGTTTTTGGTGAATGGACACGGCTCCGTTTCTGCCGCGGGGCGGGCGTTTTTCCGGGCGTTTTTCGGTCCCTGAGTGGTGTTTTCCACTCTCGGACCGAGCGCCGGGCACAGTCTGCCCCGTAGTGGGACGGAGACGTGACTTTTCAAAAATCCGTGCGGCATGTTTTCTGCTTTTAGGAAGTCATTCATGTAGGCGCCCAAGCGGTGAGTTCAATTAGTTTCAAGAGGGGCTTTTCGAGGTGTTCGGCAGGGCAACAGGCACATCGCAGGTTGACATGCGGAGCACCTCGAAATAAATATGGTATATATATGTATGTATTAAACTCTGGGAATATTTATAATATTTAGTATATTTTATATTATATTTATTTATATATTTAAAATCTATTTATATGTAAAAAAGTATAACTGGAAAACATAGTCCCTGATAATGTCAGGGGGTAGGATTAGAAAAAAAAAAAAAAAAAAAAAAAAAAAAAAAAAAAAAAAAAAAAAAAAAACCTAACCTAACCTAACCTAACCTAACCTAACCTAACCTAACCTAACCTAACCTAACCTAACCTAACCTAACCTAACCTAACCTAACCTAACCTAACCTAACCTAACCTTTTTTTTTTTTTTTTTTTTTTTTTTTTTTTTTTTTTTTTAACGTGAGAGAAAGGTCCTTCCGCCTACCGTCCGTTAAACCGCGGGAGGCCGGACGGTTATGTGGGGCTCTCACCCACTAAAAAACTCACGGTGTTCCATACACAGCCGCTTAATTGCCGGAGCCATGGGAACAATAATCTCCACGACCCAGACGCGGTGCCACTGATGGTGGCTCTAGCTCGCTCACCACGCCCTGTCGGGGTGACGAGCGGCTCACGGGTAGCTCTTTTATCAAGCTTACACCCGGCCTTAATAGGGAAGGTGCGCGGGAACACTTCGCGCACCATTCAACCTGGAAGATCGTATGCCGGACGACGGAAAATCCCGCTTCCGCCTTCCGACCGACCCTCATTACGGGGGCATCTGCTGGGCGTACGCCCGACGTCTGCGCCCCGGGCGCCGGCGGCGGATGGCCAGTTCAGCGTTAGCCTCCCGGTCTCTCTCCGCCGCCTCTTTTTGGAGCATTATCTCCTCCGCAAAGACTTGCATCGCTTTCCATGCCGTCTCGCTATCAACCATAGCTTGCACCGCGGCCGGCAGCGAGAGGTTATCTCCTACCTCGGCACTCAATACGGAGCGCTCCTCTGTCCAAGCAGAGCAAAATTCAAGCGCGTGTTGCGCATCTTCGTCAGGACAAACGTCGCAATGGTGGCATCGCGCTGTCGGTTCCCGGAGTGCCCTCCGACACAGATAACCTCCGAAGCAGCCGTGCCCAGAGAGAATCTGTGTCAGACGGAACGTCAGGACACCGTGCCTTCTGTTAAGCCACTGCTGCAAGACAGGACGAACTGCCTCGATAGTCCGAGTGCCCGCGCTAGGCTGCTCCAGCCGTCGAGCCCACTCCCTTTCACTGATCTGTCGCAGCTGATTGCGGCGTCCATCCAATTCTCGGGGTGCCGGCCGAAGGCCCCGGGAATGCGCCTCCTCACGCCAAAAGTAAAGTGACGCAAGAGCTCTCGCATCTATGTCCCATGGCAGACATCCAGCCAGTACACACGCCGCCTCATGCGAGATCGTGCGATATCCTCTTATGGCCCTGATTGCTATGATCCTTTGTGGTCCTCGCAACAGGGCAATATTTTTGCGGTTCAGGGCCGAGGCCCAAACGGGGGCACCATACATCGCCATGGAGCGTATAACTCCCATGTAAAGGCTTCTACAAGACGCCTCTGGACCACCTAAATTCGGGAGCAGTCGGGATAGTGCTCCTGCGGCCGCTGTCAACCTCGGTTGGAGCTGGCTGAAGTGTGCTCCGAAATTCCACCTACCGTCGAGGATAATGCCCAGGTAGCGCATTGTCGACTTGATCGCAACTTCGACTCCACTTATTGTCATAGTGAGACCCGCGGGAGGCGCCCTTCGGGGGCCGTGAAAACACAGCACCTCGGTTTTGTTGAGCGCCACCCCCAGACCCAGCATTTGGATACGGTGCACTACCTGAGCAACCCCTGTTGTCGCCAGTGCCACAGTCTCCTGCACATCTTCGCCGCGGGCAGTCACTAGGGTGTCATCAGCGTAGCAAGTGACTTGGACTCCCGGAAGAGTAGCACCGCGCAGTACCCAATCATACCCGATGTTCCACAGGAGAGGCCCGAGGACAGACCCCTGTGGAACACCGCGCTGAACTTCCTTTTCCTGCCACCCATCTCGGCCGGGATAAATTATTCTCCTTTCAGAGAGATAAACTTCGATGATGCGGCGCAAGTATAGTGGCACGCCGTGGTATTTAAGCGCCTCTATGATGGTGGCCCAGGGGAGTGTGTTGAAAGCATTGGTTATATCCAACGACACACCCAACACAACCTCCCCCTGGGCGGCTGCTTCCTCCGCTATAGTTTTCACTCGCAGTATGGCATCTACTGTCGACCGGCCTTGGCGGAATCCGTATTGCTGATCAGCAAGATCCGGGCCTGTATTTACGAGATGCTTGACGAGCCGGGCAGAGACCACTCTTTCGAACAGCTTAACCAGCTCGTCAAGCAACACGAGCGGCCGGAACGCCGATGGGGAATCCGCCGGACGCCCCTCTTTCTTAAGCAGAACAAGCCTGCCAACCTTCCATGACTGTGGAACTGAACCCTGAACAAGACAGGCACTGAAAAGGTCCTGCACTCTCTTCTCCAGAACGCTCTCATTGAGGGCTAGGACTATGGCACGGCCCGGTATCCCGTCAGGACCCGGGGCGGTGTTTTTGGCACGCAATCGTAAAATGGCGGCCCCTAACTCAGCGTTTGTCACCTCCGGGACCTCACCTAATTGATCGCTCTCAGTCATCGGTGCCGCAGTCATTCTAGGCGGCTCAAACTCTTCCTGTCGTGGGAACAATTTCGCCACGACTTCCTCCAAGAATTGGGGATGCAAACTTTGAGTAAGAGGCGGAGCGTACGGCCGAAGCTTGTTTCTCACAGCTTGGTAGGGGTGCCCCCACGGGTCGCGATTGAGCGTCTGTAATAACTCTTCCCTGGCCGAGGCTTTCGCATCCGCTATCCCAACGCGCAGTGCCTCCGCAGCCTGTAAATAGGCTTCATGCAGTTCTTGTTCTGCAGCCTGGTTTCGTTGGCGTCTTCTCCTCTGTCTGGTGTACTGTCGTCGGGCTGCGACGCATGCCTGACGTAGATGTGTGAGATCCCATGACCACCAGTAGACCCAGCGCCGGGGAGGGCGGGAACTGGCCCTGGGCATGCAGGCATCGCAAATATTGACCATGGCGTTCCTAAACCAGCTTGCTTCACTCTCTATATTCTGTTCCTCCGGCGCTTGAAACCAGGTCTGAACGGCAGCCGCTTCCTCCAGTAGCTCTTTGTTGAGCTTTTTAAGCTGCCAACGAGGGCCACACCAATCCACGGGACGCCTTGGGCTAGCCCGTTCGTTTGGCGACGAGGTGACATCGAATCGAATGTAAGCATGATCCGATAAAGTCACCTCGTCCTCAACCACGTGCCAGCCGTCGACACGGCGGGCCAAGTTGGGACTCGCAAAAGTGACATCAACGATGGAGCCCCCCTGCGGACGTACGCATGTGTATGTCGTCCCCCGATTTAATAAGCAGAGTCCTACTGCTATAGCCCATTCTTCCACGGCTACACCACGGTCATCAGTATTTGGAGATCCCCACTCAACAGAATGCGCATTGAGGTCCCCTGCTACCAACACATTGTACTGCTGACACCTGTTGACTACAACTTCCAGTTCCGCAAGATACGCTTCGAATTCGTGTAGCGGGCGATTCGGCGAAAAGTAAACGCCCACAACAACCGTGTTACCCAGTCGAGCTGAGACGATTCCGTTGCCACGCACTGCACTCTCGAAGGCTGGCACACTCGGTGAAGAGACTAGGGCCACCAGACCATCGCGATCGCCGACCCATCTGTCACTGTCCGGGACGAAATATGGTTCAGAGACCACGGCATAATCTATCAGCCATTGCGCCATACTCTGGAAGAAAAGGTCCTGAGACCTGGTGCAATGGTTGAGGTTTGCTTGCAGCCATTTACTGTTGTTGTCCATCATTAATGGCGGCCGTCATCTCTCCATCCTCATCGGCACGCGGCCGCTCGCTCGACTGGGACTGCACATTGATTGCAGTGCTAGTCGGCTTTCTCGTTGCTTTCTTTCCTTTCGCAGTGACGCAGGCCTTGCTGCCCACTCTATGGCTCGCCGGTTTGTTTGCCGCGGCACACACTGCGCAGTGGGGTGCCGACTGGCATTCTTGGGCCTTGTGGCCGGCCTCGCCGCACCTGTAGCACAGGCTGCTGCGATCGGCTTCTACCGTGCATTTCTCCCTGACGTGGCCCGCTTCGAGGCACCGGAAGCACCGGGTGGGCTTCTGCTGTAGCAGTATAACTTTCGTCTTAACCCATCCGATCCTCAGTGGTTCGTTACGTGTAGTAATCTTTTTTGCCGCTTCTATGGGGCACTTCACCCAGACCGTGCCGCGCCGCGACCGATCTTGGCGGATCTCTCCAACTTTTACTTCACTTTCTGCGCAACCGCCGTCCTTTGCTACAGCTTTGCATACCTCCTCTGGTGTGTTAGAGTCCTCTAGACCAATGATTCGTATCTCGGCACATTTCATTGGTCTAGACACCTTTACTGTGTTGGGGTCAAGGATTTCCCTTAACTTTTGGGCCAAAGCATTAGCCTTCTCTGTTCGGTCGGCTCCTCCAACCTCGATCAAACGAGCTCCGGATGCCGCCTGCCGTATAGTGACACCTTCGATGCCTAAGTCACTCATCTGTAGTTGGCCTTTGGCATCGGCCAAGACCTTCTTGTAGGTAGCTCCTTGTTTCTCCGCTTCAGGTTGCAACTTAATAAGAACCGCTGCTGAGCGCGGAGGGCGCAGCTTTGGTTGCTTATTCTGGCCCTGTCCATGCGGCGGCTGTGCTTTGCCTCCAGCCGGTTGCTGTCTTTTGGGTCCAGCTGCAGCCTGTGCAGCTGTCTTCGTTTGCTTCTTCTTCTTGTTCTTCTTCCTAGTCACTTGGACCCATTCTTCTTCTTCTCGCGGAGCTTGAGTAGGTGGTGGAGAACTGTCAGATTCAGGCTTAGACAGCTGTCCGGTTTTCTTCTTTTTGTTCTTCCCTCTCTTCCTGCTTGCCTTTTCGGGCTCAGCTACTATGACTTCGGTCATAGCAGTCTCAGGCATATTCTCCGTCAACTCAGCGTCTGACCTCACTTCCACTGGATTTCTACCTTGGATCAATACCTCCTTGAACGCTGCTAGTTGGGATGTAATGGCTATGCCAACCTCTTCGGAGATTATCTTCACAACCTGCTCTCTAGTCACTGCTGGGTCTCCGGCAGACGCCTGACCATGGTCAGCTCTCTGCCGGACCTCAGCTCTGATCTCCACTATCTCTTGGCGCAGAGTTTCCACTTGTGCGTGGAGGCTTGCATTCTCTTCTTTCATACGGCTATTCTCCCTTTGGAGTCTCTGTGTCTCCTCGTCCGTAGTCCTTCTTATTAGGGCTTCCGTTGCAACCGAGATTGCGGTTGCTGCGTTTTTCAGATCCCTTATAAAAGTGCCTTTGAGATGGCCCGATTTTGACGCGATGGTCTTAATTAGGGTCACTTCTGATTCCACCTTCTCCTTGATAGTTGTGGCGGGAAGCTTCTCAAGTTCCGCAGCAAGAGTCTCCACCGACTTTTGTTCTTGGTCACGAGCTCTTCCCGACCGTGCCTTTTTGGCGACCTTTTCCACAAGCGCCTCTTTGTCCAACATATACTCCTGACGTTTGAGCGCCAGCAGATCTCGCTTAGCCTTGGCTAGGCCGACATAATGCCCGGTAGTAGGCGGTCTTCCTCTTAGCCTCCTTTTGCCAGCAGCTACTTTCGTTGCTGCAACCTCTTGGTCCGAATTTGACCCGTTGTTAGAGCGCGCGGTTCCCATGGAGGAATCCGAATCGTATTCCGTCCCCGCAGCGCTTGACTCCCTCTCTTCGTTTTTGCCTTCTCGGCCTCCCTCGACGTCTTTAATTTTAGGTTTTTTATTTTCACAATCCATAAAATTCCCACGAGTATGGCGGAAGTATAACGTCCACCCGAGCAGTGCCCCCTGTACCCGGGTAAGCCTAAGGGGTAACCCACCAGGGGGTCGGCCGGTACTCTGGTGGGGGGAGCGCTATCGACTGGTCATCCCTCCAGCCATGCATCCCCTCGCGGCGCCCCCGCCGCTTGGGATTAGGGGTAATTTTTTAAAGAGGTTTTCTTCCTCGCGGGTCGGGCGGTTAAGCCAAGCCCCTCGTTCCCAAACATAAATCTAAAGGGTTTACGAGACGACGATGGCACGAGCACGTTAATGCCCGCACCTGCTCAGGTGCCAGTATGACACACCAAGCTCGCCGAAACACCGCCGCCGACTGCGTTACCGTTGGCAGCGTTGGCCGTTACCAGCCACCCCAATACGAGCGAAGACCCATTGCTGAGTCCCGCTTTCCCCCCCTAAGGCAGGATATTTGCCGACAGCTAACAAGACCCTTACTAGAAGGGAGTTATTAGCTGCCGCCCAGGGTGCACCAGCCCAGCCCCTTGTCAGCCCACCGCTCTCACCGGATCAATAGATCAAGTGAGAGAAGCAAAGCTTTCAAGAGGCCGAGCCAACGTGGAGGTTTCCTGACCATAGCACCCCAACCTAACCTAACCTAACCTAACCTAACCTAACCTAACCTAACCTAACCTAACCTAACCTAACCTAACCTAACCTAACCTAACCTAACCTTTTTTTTTTTTTTTTTTTTTTTTTTTTTTTTTTTTTTTTTTTTTTTTTTTTAACGTGAGAGAAAGGTCCTTCCGCCTACCGTCCGTTAAACCGCGGGAGGCCGGACGGTTATGTGGGGCTCTCACCCACTAAAAAACTCACGGTGTTCCATACACAGCCGCTTAACTGCTGGAGCCATGGGAACAATAATCTCCACGACCCAGACGCGGTGCCACTGATGGTGGCTCTAGCTCGCTCACCACGCCCTATCGGGGTGACGAGCGGCTCACGGGTAGCTCTTTTATCAAGCTTACACCCGGCCTTAATAGGGAAGGTGCGCGGGAAC
This sequence comes from Acrobasis suavella, assembly GCA_943193695.1. NCBI lineage: Eukaryota > Metazoa > Arthropoda > Insecta > Lepidoptera > Pyralidae > Acrobasis > Acrobasis suavella. The sequence goes on along the minus strand of OW971957.1, from coordinate 9,997,199 downwards.
ACTTCGCGCACCATTCAACCTGGAAGATCGTATGCCGGACGACGGAAAATCCCGCTTCCGCCTTCCGACCGACCCTCATTACGGGGGCATCTGCTGGGCGTACGCCCGACGTCTGCGCCCCGGGCGCCGGCGGCGGATGGCCAGTTCAGCGTTAGCCTCCCGGTCTCTCTCCGCCGCCTCTTTTTGGAGCATTATCTCCTCCGCAAAGACTTGCATCGCTTTCCATGCCGTCTCGCTATCAACCATAGCTTGCACCGCGGCCGGCAGCGAGAGGTTATCTCCTACCTCGGCACTCAATACGGAGCGCTCCTCTGTCCAAGCAGAGCAAAATTCAAGCGCGTGTTGCGCATCTTCGTCAGGACAAACGTCGCAATGGTGGCATCGCGCTGTCGGTTCCCGGAGTGCCCTCCGACACAGATAACCTCCGAAGCAGCCGTGCCCAGAGAGAATCTGTGTCAGACGGAACGTCAGGACACCGTGCCTTCTGTTAAGCCACTGCTGCAAGACAGGACGAACTGCCTCGATAGTCCGAGTGCCCGCGCTAGGCTGCTCCAGCCGTCGAGCCCACTCCCTTTCACTGATCTGTCGCAGCTGATTGCGGCGTCCATCCAATTCTCGGGGTGCTGGCCGAAGGCCCCGGGAATGCGCCTCCTCACGCCAAAAGTAAAGTGACGCAAGAGCTCTCGCATCTATGTCCCATGGCAGACATCCAGCCAGTACACACGCCGCCTCATGCGAGATCGTGCGATATCCTCTTATGGCCCTGATTGCTATGATCCTTTGTGGTCCTCGCAACAGGGCAATATTTTTGCGGTTCAGGGCCGAGGCCCAAACGGGGGCACCATACATCGCCATGGAGCGTATAACTCCCATGTAAAGGCTTCTACAAGACGCCTCTGGACCACCTAAATTCGGGAGCAGTCGGGATAGTGCTCCTGCGGCCGCTGTCAACCTCGGTTGGAGCTGGCTGAAGTGTGCTCCGAAATTCCACCTACCGTCGAGGATAATGCCCAGGTAGCGCATTGTCGACTTGATCGCAACTTCGACTCCACTTATTGTCATAGTGAGACCCGCGGGAGGCGCCCTTCGGGGGCCGTGAAAACACAGCACCTCGGTTTTGTTGAGCGCCACCCCCAGACCCAGCATTTGGATACGGTGCACTACCTGAGCAACCCCTGTTGTCGCCAGTGCCACAGTCTCCTGCACATCTTCGCCGCGGGCAGTCACTAGGGTGTCATCAGCGTAGCAAGTGACTTGGACTCCCGGAAGAGTAGCACCGCGCAGTACCCAATCATACCCGATGTTCCACAGGAGAGGCCCGAGGACAGACCCCTGTGGAACACCGCGCTGAACTTCCTTTTCCTGCCACCCATCTCGGCCGGGATAAATTATTCTCCTTTCAGAGAGATAAACTTCGATGATGCGGCGCAAGTATAGTGGCACGCCGTGGTATTTAAGCGCCTCTATGATGGTGGCCCAGGGGAGTGTGTTGAAAGCATTGGTTATATCCAACGACACACCCAACACAACCTCCCCCTGGGCGGCTGCTTCCTCCGCTATAGTTTTCACTCGCAATATGGCATCTACTGTCGACCGGCCTTGGCGGAATCCGTATTGCTGATCAGCAAGATCCGGGCCTGTATTTACGAGATGCTTGACGAGCCGGGCAGAGACCACTCTTTCGAACAGCTTAACCAGCTCGTCAAGCAACACGAGCGGCCGGAACGCCGATGGGGAATCCGCCGGACGCCCCTCTTTCTTAAGCAGAACAAGCCTGCCAACCTTCCATGACTGTGGAACTGAACCTTGAACAAGACAGGCACTGAAAAGGTCCTGCACTCTCTTCTCCAGAACGCTCTCATTGAGGGCTAGGACTATGGCATGGCCCGGTATCCCGTCAGGACCCGGGGCGGTGTTTTTGGCACGCAATCGTAAAATGGCGGCCCCTAACTCAGCGTTTGTCACCTCCGGGACCTCACCTAATTCATCGCTCTCAGTCATCGGTGCCGCAGTCATTCTAGGCGGCTCAAACTCTTCCTGTCGTGGGAACAATTTCGCCACGACTTCCTCCAAGAATTGGGGATGCAAACTTTGAGTAAGAGGCGGAGCGTACGGCCGAAGCTTGTTTCTCACAGCTTGGTAGGGGTGCCCCCACGGGTCGCGATTGAGCGTCTGTAATAACTCTTCCCTGGCCGAGGCTTTCGCATCCGCTATCCCAACGCGCAGTGCCTCCGCAGCCTGTAAATAGGCTTCATGCAGTTCTTGTTCTGCAGCCTGGTTTCGTTGGCGTCTTCTCCTCTGTCTGGTGTACTGTCGTCGGGCTGCGACGCATGCCTGACGTAGATGTGTGAGATCCCATGACCACCAGTAGACCCAGCGCCGGGGAGGGCGGGAACTGGCCCTGGGCATGCAGGCATCGCAAATATTGACCATGGCGTTCCTAAACCAGCTTGCTTCACTCTCTATATTCTGTTCCTCCGGCGCTTGAAACCAGGTCTGAACGGCAGCCGCTTCCTCCAGTAGCTCTTTGTTGAGCTTTTTAAGCTGCCAACGAGGGCCACACCAATCCACGGGACGCCTTGGGCTAGCCCGTTCGTTTGACGACGAGGTGACATCGAATCGAATGTAAGCATGATCCGATAAAGTCACCTCGTCCTCAACCACGTGCCAGCCGTCGACACGGCGGGCCAAGTTGGGACTCGCAAAAGTGACATCAACGATGGAGCCCCCCTGCGGACGTACGCATGTGTGTGTCGTCCCCCGATTTAATAAGCAGAGTCCTACTGCTATAGCCCATTCTTCCACAGCTACACCACGGTCATCAGTATTTGGAGATCCCCACGCAACAGAATGCGCATTGAGGTCCCCTGCTACCAACACATTGTACTGCTGACACCTGTTGACTACCACCTCCAGTTCCGCAAGATACGCTTCAAATTCGTGTAGCGGGCGATTCGGCGAAAAATAAACGCCAACAACAACCGTGTTACCCAGTCGAGCTGAAACGATTCCGTTGCCACGCAACCTAACCTAACCTAACCTAACCTAACCTAACCTAACCTAACCTAACCTAACCTAACCTAACCTAACCTAACCTAACCTTTTTTTTTTTTTTTTTTTTTTTTTTTTTTTTTTTTTTTTTTTTTAACGTGAGAGAAAGGTCCTTCCGCCTACCGTCCGTTAAACCGCGGGAGGCCGGACGGTTATGTGGGGCTCTCACCCACTAAAAAACTCACGGTGTTCCATACACAGCCGCTTAATTGCCGGAGCCATGGGAACAATAATCTCCACGACCCAGACGCGGTGCCACTGATGGTGGCTCTAGCTCGCTCACTACGCCCTGTCGGGGTGACGAGCGGCTCACGGGTAGCTCTTTTATCAAGCTTACATCCGGCCTTAGTAGGGAAGGTGCGCGGGAACACTTCGCGCACCATTCAACCTGGAAGATCGTATGCCGGACGGCGGAAAATCCCGCTTCCGCCTTCCGACCGACCCTCATTACGGGGGCATCTGCTGGGCGTACGCCAACCTAACCTAACCTAACCTAACCTAACCTAACCTAACCTAACCTAACCTAACCTAACCTAACCTAACCTTTTTTTTTTTTTTTTTTTTTTTTTTTTTTTTTTTTTTTTTTTTTTTTTTTTTTTTACGTGAGAGAAAGGTCCTTCCGCCTACCGTCCGTTAAACCGCGGGAGGCCGGACGGTTATGTGGGGCTCTCACCCACTAAAAAACTCACGGTGTTCCTTACACAGCCGCTTAATTGCCGGAGCCATGGGAACAATAATCTCCACGACCCAGACGCGGTGCCACTGATAGTGGCTCTAGCTCACTCACCACGCCCTATCGGGGTGGCGAGCGGCCCACGGGTAGCTCTTTTATCAAGCTTACACCCTGCCTTGATAGGGAAGGTGCGCGGGAACACTTCGCGCACCATTCAACCTGGAAGATCGTATGCCGGACGACGGAAAATCCCGCTTCCGCCTTCCGACCGACCCTCATTACGGGGGCATCTGCTGGGCGTACGCCCGACGTCTGCGCCCCGGGCGCCGACGGCGGATGGCCAGTTCAGCGTTAGCCTCCCGGTCTCTCTCCGCCGCCTCTTTTTGGAGCATTATCTCCTCCGCAAAGACTTGCATCGCTTTCCATGCCGTCTCGCTATCAACCATAGCTTGCACCGCGGTCGGCAGCGAGAGGTTATCTCCTACCTCGGCACTCAATACGGAGCGCTCCTCTGTCCAAGCAGAGCAAAATTCAAGCGCGTGTTGCGCATCTTCGTCAGGACAAACGTCGCAATGGTGGCATCGCGCTGTCAGTTCCCGGAGTGCCTTCCGACACAGATAACCTCCGAAGCAGCCGTGCCCAGAGAGAATCTGTGTCAGACGGAACGTCAGGACACCGTGCCTTCTGTTAAGCCACTGCTGCAAGACAGGACGAACTGCCTCGATAGTCCGAGTGCCCGCGCTAGGCTGCTCCAGCCGTCGAGCCCACTCCCTTTCACTGATCTGTCGCAGCTGATTACGGCGTCCATCCAATTCTCGGGGTGCTGGCCGAAGGCCCCGGGAATGCGCCTCCTCACGCCAAAAATAAAGTGACGCAAGAGCTCTCGCATTTATGTCCCATGGCAGACATCCAGCCAGTACACACGCCGCCTCATGCGAGATCGTGCGATATCCTCTTATGGCCCTGATTGCTATGATCCTTTGTGGTCCTCGCAACAGGGCAATATTTTTTTTGCGGTTCAGGGCCGAGGCCCAAACGGGGGCACCATACATCGCCATGGAGCGTATAACTCCCATGTAAAGGCTTCTACAAGACGCCTCTGGACCACCTAAATTCGGGAGCAGTCGGGATAGTGCTCCTGCGGCCGCTGTCAACCTCGGTTGGAGCTGGCTGAAGTGTGCTCCGAAATTCCACCTACCGTCGAGGATGATGCCCAGGTAGCGCATTGTCGACTTGATCGCAACTTCGACTCCACTTATTGTCATAGTGAGACCCGCGGGAGGCGCCCTTCGGGGGCCGTGAAAACACAGCACCTCGGTTTTGTTGAGCGCCACCCCCAGACCCAGCATTTGGATACGGTGCACTACCTGAGCAACCCCTGCTGTCGCCAGTGCCACAGTCTAACCTAACCTAACCTAACCTAACCTTTTTTTTTTTTTTTTTTTTAACGTGAGAGAAAGGTCCTTCCGCCTACCGTCCGTTAAACCGCGGGAGGCCGGACGGTTATGTGGGGCTCTCACCCACTAAAAAACTCACGGTGTTCCATACACAGCCGCTTAATTGCCGGAGCCATGGGAACAATAATCTCCACGACCCAGACGCGGTGCCACTGATGGTGGCTCTAGCTCGCTCACTACGCCCTGTCGGGGTGACGAGCGGCTCACGGGTAGCTCTTTTATCAAGCTTACATCCGGCCTTAATAGGGAAGGTGCGCGGGAACACTTCGCGCACCATTCAACCTGGAAGATCGTATGCCGGACGGCGGAAAATCCCGCTTCCGCCTTCCGACCGACCCTCATTACGGGGGCATCTGCTGGGCGTACGCCCGACGTCTGCGCCCCGGGCGCCGGCGGCGGATGGCCAGTTCAGCGTTAGCCTCCCGGTCTCTCTCCGCCGCCTCTTTTTGGAGCATTATCTCCTCCGCAAAGACTTGCATCGCTTTCCATGCCGTCTCGCTATCAACCATAGCTTGCACCGCGGTCGGCAGCGAGAGGTTATCTCCTACCTCGGCACTCAATACGGAGCGCTCCTCTGTCCAAGCAGAGCAAAATTCAAGCGCGTGTTGCGCATCTTCGTCAGGACAAACGTCGCAATGGTGGCATCGCGCTGTCGGTTCCCGGAGTGCCCTCCGACACAGATAACCTCCGAAGCAGCCGTGCCCAGAGAGAATCTGTGTCAGACGGAACGTCAGGACACCGTGCCTTCTGTTAAGCCACTGCTGCAAGACAGGACGAACTGCCTCGATAGTCCGAGTGCCCGCGCTAGGCTGCTCCAGCCGTCGAGCCCACTCCCTTTCACTGATCTGTCGCAGCTGATTGCGGCGTCCATCCAATTCTCGGGGTGCTGGCCGAAGGCCCCGGGAATGCGCCTCCTCACGCCAAAAATAAAGTGACGCAAGAGCTCTCGCATCTATGTCCCATGGCAGACATCCAGCCAGTACACACGCCGCCTCATGCGAGATCGTGCGATATCCTCTTATGGCCCTGATTGCTATGATCCTTTGTGGTCCTCGCAACAGGGCAATATTTTTGCGGTTCAGGGCCGAGGCCCAAACGGGGGCACCATACATCGCCATGGAGCGTATAACTCCCATGTAAAGGCTTCTACAAGACGCCTCTGGACCACCTAAATTCGGGAGCAGTCGGGATAGTGCTCCTGCGGCCGCTGTCAACCTGGGTTGGAGCTGGCTGAAGTGTGCTCCGAAATTCCACCTACCGTCGAGGATAATGCCCAGGTAGCGCATTGTCGACTTGATCGCAACTTCGACTCCACTTATTGTCATAGTGAGACCCGCGGGAGGCGCCCTTCGGGGGCCGTGAAAACACAGCACCTCGGTTTTGTTGAGCGCCACCCCCAGACCCAGCATTTGGATACGGTGCACTACCTGAGCAACCCCTGCTGTCGCCAGTGCCACAGTCTCCTGCACATCTTCGCCGCGGGCAGTCACTAGGGTGTCATCAGCGTAGCAAGTGACTTGGACTCCCGGAAGAGTAGCACCGCGCAGTACCCAATCATACCCGATGTTCCACAGGAGAGGCCCGAGGACAGACCCCTGTGGAACACCGCGCTGAACTTCCTTTTCCTGCCACCCATCTCGGCCGGGATAAATTATTCTCCTTTCAGAGAGATAAACTTCGATGATGCGGCGCAAGTATAGTGGCACGCCGTGGTATTTAAGCGCCTCTATGATGGTGGCCCAGGGGAGTGTGTTGAAAGCATTGGTTATATCCAACGACACACCCAACACAACCTCCCCCTGGGCGGCTGCTTCCTCCGCTATAGTTTTCACTTGCAATATGGCATCTACTGTCGACCGGCCTTGGCGGAATCCATATTGCTGATCAGCAAGATCCGGGCCTGTATTTACGAGATGCTTGACGAGCCGGGCAGAGACCACTCTTTCGAACAGCTTAACCAGCTCGTCAAGCAACACGAGCGGCCGGAACGCCGATGGGGAATCCGCCGGACGCCCCTCTTTCTTAAGCAGAACAAGCCTGCCAACCTTCCATGACTGTGGAACTGAACCCTGAACAAGACAGGCACTGAAAAGGTCCTGCACTCTCTTCTCCAGAACGCTCTCATTGAGGGCTAGGACTATGGCACGGCCCGGTATCCCGTCAGGACCCGGGGCGGTGTTTTTGGCACGCAATCGTAAAATGGCGGCCCCTAACTCAGCGTTTGTCACCTCCGGGACCTCACCTAATTCATCGCTCTCAGTCATCGGTGCCGCAGTCATTCTAGGCGGCTCAAACTCTTCCTGTCGTGGGAACAATTTCGCCACGACTTCCTCCAAGAATTGGGGATGCAAACTTTGAGTAAGAGGCGGAGCGTACGGCCGAAGCTTGTTTCTCACAGCTTGGTAGGGGTGCCCCCACGGGTCGCGATTGAGCGTCTGTAATAACTCTTCCCTGGCCGAGGCTTTCGCATCCGCTATCCCAACGCGCAGTGCCTCCGCAGCCTGTAAATAGGCTTCATGCAGTTCTTGTTCTGCAGCCTGGTTTCGTTGGCGTCTTCTCCTCTGTCTGGTGTACTGTCGTCGGGCTGCGACGCATGCCTGACGTAGATGTGTGAGATCCCATGACCACCAGTAGACCCAGCGCCGGGGAGGGCGGGAACTGGCCCTGGGCATGCAGGCATCGCAAATATTGACCATGGCGTTCCTAAACCAGCTTGCTTCACTCTCTATATTCCGTTCCTCCGGCGCTTGAAACCAGGTCTGAACGGCAGCCGCTTCCTCCAGTAGCTCTTTGTTGAGCTTTTTAAGCTGCCAACGAGGGCCACACCAATCCACGGGACGCCTTGGGCTAGCCCGTTCGTTTGGCGACGAGGTGACATCGAATCGAATGTAAGCATGATCCGATAACGTCACCTCGTCCTCAACCACGTGCCAGCCGTCGACACGGCGGGCCAAGTTGGGACTCGCAAAAGTGACATCAACGATGGAGCCCCCCTGCGGACGTACGCATGTGTATGTCGTCCCCCGATTTAATAAGCAGAGTCCCACTGCTATAGCCCATTCTTCCACAGCTACACCACGGTCATCAGTATTTGGAGATCCCCACGCAACAGAATGCGCATTGAGGTCCCCTGCTACCAACACATTGTACTGCTGACACCTGTTGACTACAACTTCCAGTTCCGCAAGATACGCTTCGAATTCGTGTAGCGGGCGATTCGGCGAAAAGTAAACGCCCACAACAACCGTGTTACCCAGTCGAGCTGAGACGATTCCGTTGCCACGCACTGCACTCTCGAAGGCTGGCACACTCGGTGAAGAGACGAGGGCCACCAGACCATCGCGATCGCCGACCCATCTGTCACTGTCCGGGACGAAATATGGTTCAGAGACCACGGCATAATCTATCAGCCATTGCGCCATACTCTGGAAGAAAAGGTCCTGAGACCTGGTGCAATGGTTGAGGTTTGCTTGCAGCCATTTACTGTTGTTGTCCATCATTAATGGCGGCCGTCATCTCTCCATCCTCATCGGCACGCGGCCGCTCGCTCGACTGGGACTGCACATTGATTGCAGTGCTAGTCGGCTTTCTCGTTGCTTTCTTTCCTTTCGCAGTGACGCAGGCCTTGCTGCCCACTCTATGGCTCGCCGGTTTGTTTGCCGCGGCGCACACTGCGCAGTGGGGTGCCGACTGGCATTCTTGGGCCTTGTGGCCGGCCTCGCCGCATCTGTAGCACAGGCTGCTGCGATCGGCTTCTACCGTGCATTTCTCCCTGACGTGGCCCGCTTCGAGGCACCGGAAGCACCGGGTGGGCTTCTGCTGTAGCAGTATAACTTTCGTCTTAACCCATCCAATCCTCAGTGGTTCGTTACGCGTAGTAATCCTTTTTGCCGCTTCTATGGGGCACTTCACCCAGACCGTGCCACGCCGCGACCGATCTTGGCGGATCTCTCCAACTTTTACTTCACTTTCTGCGCAACCGCCGTCCTTTGCTACAGCTTTGCAGACCTCCTCTGGTGTGTTAGAGTCCTCTAGACCAATGATTCGTATCTCGGCACATTTCATTGGTCTAGACACCTTTACTGTGTTGGGGTCAAGGATTTCCCTTAACTTTTGGGCCAAAGCATTAGCCTTCTCTGTTCGGTCGGCTCCTCCAACCTCGATCAAACGAGCTCCGGATGCCGCCTGCCGTATAGTGACACCTTCGATGCCTAAGTCACTCATCTGTAGTTGGCCTTTGGCATCGGCCAAGACCTTCTTGTAGGTAGCTCCTTGTTTCTCCGCTTCAGGTTGCAACTTAATAAGAACCGCTGCTGAGCGCGGAGGGCGCAGCTTTGGTTGCTTATTCTGGCCCTGTCCATGCGGCGGCTGTGCTTTGCCTCCAGCCGGTTGCTGTCTTTTGGGTCCAGCTGCAGCCTGTGCAGCTGTCTTCGTTTGCTTCTTCTTCTTGTTCTTCTTCCTAGTCACTTGGACCCATTCTTCTTCTTCTCGCGGAGCTTGAGTAGGTGGTGGAGAACTGTCAGATTCAGGCTTAGACAGCTGTCCGGTTTTCTTCTTTTTGTTCTTCCCTCTCTTCCTGCTTGCCTTTTCAGGCTCAGCTACTATGACTTCAGTCATAGCAGTCTCAGGCATATTCTCCGTCAACTCAGCGTCTGACCTCACTTCCACAGGATTTCTACCTTGGATCAATACCTCCTTGAACGCTGCTAGTTGGGATGTGATGGCTATGCCAACCTCTTCGGAGATTATCTTCACAACCTGCTCTCTCGTCACTGCCGGGTCTCCGGCAGACGCCTGACCATGGTCAGCTCTCTGCCGGACCTCAGCTCTGATCTCCACTATCTCTTGGCGCAGAGTTTCCACTTGAGCGTGGAGGCTTGCATTCTCTTCTTTCATACGGCTATTCTCCCTTTGGAGTCTCTGTGTCTCCTCGTCCGTAGTCCTTCTTATGAGGGCTTCCGTTGCAACCGAGATTGCGGTTGCTGCGTTTTTCAGATCCCTTATAAAGGTGCCTTTGAGATGGCCCGATTTTGACGCGATGGTCTTAATTAGGGTCACTTCTGATTCCACCTTTTCCTTGATTGTTGTAGCGGGAAGCTTCTCAAGTTCCGCCGCAAGAATCTCCACCGACTTTTGTTCTTGGTCACGAGCTCTTCCCGACCGTGCCTTTTTGGCGACCTTTTCCACAAGCGCCTCTTTGTCCAACATATACTCCTGACGTTTGAGCGCCAGCAAATCTCGCTTAGCCTTGGCTAGGCCGACATAATGCCCGGTAGTAGGCGGTCTTCCTCTTAGCCTCCTTTTCCCAGCAGCTGCTTTCGTCGCCGCAACCTCTTGGTCCGAATTTGACCCGTTGTTAGAGCGCGCGGTTCCCATGGAGGAATCCGAATCGTATTCCGTCCCCGCAGCGCTTGACTCCCTCTCTTCGTTTTTGCCTTCTCGGCCTCCCTCGACGTCTTTAATTTTAGGTTTTTTATTTTCACAATCCATAAAATTCCCACGAGTATGGCGGAAGTATAACGTCCACCCGAGCAGTGCCCCCTGTACCCGGGTAAGCCTAAGGGGTAACCCACCAGAGGGTCGGCCGGTACTCTGGTGGGGGGAGCGCTATCGACTGGTCATCCCTCCAGCCATGCATCCCCTCGCGGCGCCCCCGCCGCTTGGGATTAGGGGTAATTTTTTAAAGAGGTTTTCTTCCTCGCGGGTCGGGCGGTTAAGCCAAGCCCCTCGTTCCCAAAAGATAAATCTAAAGGGTTTACGAGACGACGATGGCACGAGCACGTTAATGCCCGCACCTGCTCAGGTGCCAGTATGACACACCAAGCTCGCCGAAAAACCGCCGCCGACTGCGTTACCGTCGGCAGCGTTGGCCGTTACCAGCCACCCCAATACGAGCGAAGACCCATTGCTGAGTCCCGCTTTCCCCCCCTAAGGCAGGATATTTGCCGACAGCTAACAAGACCCTTACTAGAAGGGAGTTATTAGCTGCCGCCCAGGGTGCACCAGCCCAACCCCTTGTCAGCCCGCCGCTTTCACCGGATCAATAGATCAAGTGAGAGAAGCAAAGCTTTCAAGAGGCCGAGCCAACGTGGAGGTTTCCTGACCATAGCACCCCAACCTTTTTTTTTTTTTTTTTTTTTTTTAACGTGAGAGAAAGGTCCTTCCGCCTACCGTCCGTTAAACCGCGGGAGGCCGGACGGTTATGTGGGGCTCTCACCCACTAAAAAACTCACGGTGTTCCATACATAGCCGCTTAATTGCCGGAGCCATGGGAACAATAATCTCCACGACCCAGACGCGGTGCCACTGATGGTGGCTCTAGCTCGCTCACCACGCCCTGTCGGGGTGACGAGCGGCTCACGGGTAGCTCTTTTATCAAGCTTACACCCGGCCTTAATAGGGAAGGTGCGCGGGAACACTTCGCGCACCATTCAACCTGGAAGATCGTATGCCGGACGACGGAAAATCCCGCTTCCGCCTTCCGACCGACCCTCATTACGGGGGCATCTGCTGGGCGTACGCCCGACGTCTGCGCCCCGGGCGCCGGCGGCGGATGGCCAGTTCAGCGTTAGCCTCCCGGTCTCTCTCCGCCGCCTCTTTTTGGAGCATTATCTCCTCCGCAAAGACTTGCATCGCTTTCCATGCCGTCTCGCTATCAACCATAGCTTGCACCGCGGTCGGCAGCGAGAGGTTATCTCCTACCTCGGCACTCAATACGGAGCGCTCCTCTGTCCAAGCAGAGCAAAATTCAAGCGCGTGTTGCGCATCTTCGTCAGGACAAACGTCGCAATGGTGGCATCGCGCTGTCGGTTCCCGGAGTGCCCTCCGACACAGATAACCTCCGAAGCAGCCGTGCCCAGAGAGAATCTGTGTCAGACGGAACGTCAGGACACCGTGCCTTCTGTTAAGCCACTGCCGCAAGACAGGACGAACTGCCTCGATAGTCCGAGTGCCCGCGCTAGGCTGCTCCAGCCGTCGAGCCCACTCCCTTTCACTGATCTGTCGCAGCTGATTGCGGCGTCCATCCAATTCTCGGGGTGCTGGCCGAAGGCCCCGGGAATGCGCCTCCTCACGCCAAAAATAAAGTGACGCAAGAGCTCTCGCATCTATGTCCCATGGCAGACATCCAGCCAGTACACACGCCGCCTCATGCGAGATCGTACGATATCCTCTTATGGCCCTGATTGCTATGATCCTTTGTGGTCCTCGCAACAGGGCAATATTTTTGCGGTTCAGGGCCGAGGCCCAAACGGGGGCACCATACATCGCCATGGAGCGTATAACTCCCATGTAAAGGCTTCTACAAGACGCCTCTGGACCACCTAAATTCGGGAGCAGTCGGGATAGTGCTCCTGCGGCCGCTGTCAACCTCGGTTGGAGCTGGCTGAAGTGTGCTCCGAAATTCCACCTACCGTCGAGGATGATGCCCAGGTAGCGCATTGTCGACTTGATCGCAACTTCGACTCCACTTATTGTCATAGTGAGACCCGCGGGAGGCGCCCTTCGGGGGCCGTGAAAACACAGCACCTCGGTTTTGTTGAGCGCCACCCCCAGACCCAGCATTTGGATACGGTGCACTACCTGAGCAACCCCTGCTGTCGCCAGTGCCACAGTCTCCTGCACATCTTCGCCGCGGGCAGTCACTAGGGTGTCATCAGCGTAGCAAGTGACTTGGACTCCCGGAAGAGTAGCACCGCGCAGTACCCAATCATACCCGATGTTCCACAGGAGAGGCCCGAGGACAGACCCCTGTGGAACACCGCGCTGAACTTCCTTTTCCTGCCACCCATCTCGGCCGGGATAAATTATTCTCCTTTCAGAGAGATAAACTTCGATGATGCGGCGCAAGTATAGTGGCACGCCGTGGTATTTAAGCGCCTCTATGATGGTGGCCCAGGGGAGTGTGTTGAAAGCATTGGTTATATCCAACGACACACCCAACACAACCTCCCCCTGGGCGGCTGCTTCCTCCGCTATAGTTTTCACTCGCAATATGGCATCTACTGTCGACCGGCCTTGGCGGAATCCATATTGCTGATCAGCAAGATCCGGGCCTGTATTTACGAGATGCTTGACGAGCCGGGCAGAGACCACTCTTTCGAACAGCTTAACCAGCTCGTCAAGCAACACGAGCGGCCGGAACGCCGATGGGGAATCCGCCGGACGCCCCTCTTTCTTAAGCAGAACAAGCCTGCCAACCTTCCATGACTGTGGAACTGAACCCTGAACAAGACAGGCACTGAAAAGGTCCTGCACTCTCTTCTCCAGAACGCTCTCATTGAGGGCTAGGACTATGGCACGGCCCGGTATCCCGTCAGGACCCGGGGCGGTGTTTTTGGCACGCAATCGTAAAATGGCGGCCCCTAACTCAGCGTTTGTCACCTCCGGGACCTCACCTAATTCATCGCTCTCAGTCATCGGTGCCGCAGTCATTCTAGGCGGCTCAAACTCTTCCTGTCGTGGGAACAATTTCGCCACGACTTCCTCCAAGAATTGGGGATGCAAACTTTGAGTAAGAGGCGGAGCGTACGGCCGAAGCTTGTTTCTCACAGCTTGGTAGGGGTGCCCCCACGGGTCGCGATTGAGCGTCTGTAATAACTCTTCCCTGGCCGAGGCTTTCGCATCCGCTATCCCAACGCGCAGTGCCTCCGCAGCCTGTAAATAGGCTTCATGCAGTTCTTGTTCTGCAGCCTGGTTTCGTTGGCGTCTTCTCCTCTGTCTGGTGTACTGTCGTCGGGCTGCGACGCATGCCTGACGTAGATGTGTGAGATCCCATGACCACCAGTAGACCCAGCGCCGGGGAGGGCGGGAACTGGCCCTGGGCATGCAGGCATCGCAAATATTGACCATGGCGTTCCTAAACCAGCTTGCTTCACTCTCTATATTCCGTTCCTCCGGCGCTTGAAACCAGGTCTGAACGGCAGCCGCTTCCTCCAGTAGCTCTTTGTTGAGCTTTTTAAGCTGCCAACGAGGGCCACACCAATCCACGGGACGCCTTGGGCTAGCCCGTTCGTTTGGCGACGAGGTGACATCGAATCGAATGTAAGCATGATCCGATAACGTCACCTCGTCCTCAACCACGTGCCAGCCGTCGACACGGCGGGCCAAGTTGGGACTCGCAAAAGTGACATCAACGATGGAGCCCCCCTGCGGACGTACGCATGTGTATGTCGTCCCCCGATTTAATAAGCAGAGTCCCACTGCTATAGCCCATTCTTCCACAGCTACACCACGGTCATCAGTATTTGGAGATCCCCACGCAACAGAATGCGCATTGAGGTCCCCTGCTACCAACACATTGTACTGCTGACACCTGTTGACTACAACTTCCAGTTCCGCAAGATACGCTTCGAATTCGTGTAGCGGGCGATTCGGCGAAAAGTAAACGCCCACAACAACCGTGTTACCCAGTCGAGCTGAGACGATTCCGTTGCCACGCACTGCACTCTCGAAGGCTGGCACACTCGGTGAAGAGACGAGGGCCACCAGACCATCGCGATCGCCGACCCATCTGTCACTGTCCGGGACGAAATATGGTTCAGAGACCATGGCATAATCTATCAGCCATTGCGCCATACTCTGGAAGAAAAGGTCCTGAGACCTGGTGCAATGGTTGAGGTTTGCTTGCAGCCATTTACTGTTGTTGTCCATCATTAATGGCGGCCGTCATCTCTCCATCCTCATCGGCACGCGGCCGCTCGCTCGACTGGGACTGCACATTGATTGCAGTGCTAGTCGGCTTTCTCGTTGCTTTCTTTCCTTTCGCAGTGACGCAGGCCTTGCTGCCCACTCTATGGCTCGCCGGTTTGTTTGCCGCGGCGCACACTGCGCAGTGGGGTGCCGACTGGCATTCTTGGGCCTTGTGGCCGGCCTCGCCGCATCTGTAGCACAGGCTGCTGCGATCGGCTTCTACCGTGCATTTCTCCCTGACGTGGCCCGCTTCGAGGCACCGGAAGCACCGGGTGGGCTTCTGCTGTAGCAGTATAACTTTCGTCTTAACCCATCCAATCCTCAGTGGTTCGTTACGCGTAGTAATCCTTTTTGCCGCTTCTATGGGGCACTTCACCCAGACCGTGCCACGCCGCGACCGATCTTGGCGGATCTCTCCAACTTTTACTTCACTTTCTGCGCAACCGCCGTCCTTTGCTACAGCTTTGCAGACCTCCTCTGGTGTGTTAGAGTCCTCTAGACCAATGATTCGTATCTCGGCACATTTCATTGGTCTAGACACCTTTACTGTGTTGGGGTCAAGGATTTCCCTTAACTTTTGGGCCAAAGCATTAGCCTTCTCTGTTCGGTCGGCTCCTCCAACCTCGATCAAACGAGCTCCGGATGCCGCCTGCCGTATAGTGACACCTTCGATGCCTAAGTCACTAATCTGTAGTTGGCCTTTGGCATCGGCCAAGACCTTCTTGTAGGTAGCTCCTTGTTTCTCCGCTTCAGGTTGCAACTTAATAAGAACCGCTGCTGAGCGCGGAGGGCGCAGCTTTGGTTGCTTATTCTGGCCCTGTCCATGCGGCGGCTGTGCTTTGCCTCCAGCCGGTTGCTGTCTTTTGGGTCCAGCTGCAGCCTGTGCAGCTGTCTTCGTTTGCTTCTTCTTCTTGTTCTTCTTCCTAGTCACTTGGACCCATTCTTCTTCTTCTCGCGGAGCTTGAGTAGGTGGTGGAGAACTGTCAGATTCAGGCTTAGACAGCTGTCCGGTTTTCTTCTTTTTGTTCTTCCCTCTCTTCCTGCTTGCCTTTTCAGGCTCAGCTACTATGACTTCAGTCATAGCAGTCTCAGGCATATTCTCCGTCAACTCAGCGTCTGACCTCACTTCCACAGGATTTCTACCTTGGATCAATACCTCCTTGAACGCTGCTAGTTGGGATGTGATGGCTATGCCAACCTCTTCGGAGATTATCTTCACAACCTGCTCTCTCGTCACTGCCGGGTCTTCGGCAGACGCCTGACCATGGTCAGCTCTCTGCCGGACCTCAGCTCTGATCTCCACTATCTCTTGGCGCAGAGTTTCCACTTGAGCGTGGAGGCTTGCATTCTCTTCTTTCATACGGCTATTCTCCCTTTGGAGTCTCTGTGTCTCCTCGTCCGTAGTCCTTCTTATGAGGGCTTCCGTTGCAACCGAGATTGCGGTTGCTGCGTTTTTCAGATCCCTTATAAAGGTGCCTTTGAGATGGCCCGATTTTGACGCGATGGTCTTAATTAGGGTCACTTCTGATTCCACCTTTTCCTTGATTGTTGTAGCGGGAAGCTTCTCAAGTTCCGCCGCAAGAATCTCCACCGACTTTTGTTCTTGGTCACGAGCTCTTCCCGACCGTGCCTTTTTGGCGACCTTTTCCACAAGCGCCTCTTTGTCCAACATATACTCCTGACGTTTGAGCGCCAGCAAATCTCGCTTAGCCTTGGCTAGGCCGACATAATGCCCGGTAGTAGGCGGTCTTCCTCTTAGCCTCCTTTTCCCAGCAGCTGCTTTCGTCGCCGCAACCTCTTGGTCCGAATTTGACCCGTTGTTAGAGCGCGCGGTTCCCATGGAGGAATCCGAATCGTATTCCGTCCCCGCAGCGCTTGACTCCCTCTCTTCGTTTTTGCCTTCTCGGCCTCCCTCGACGTCTTTAATTTTAGGTTTTTTATTTTCACAATCCATAAAATTCCCACGAGTATGGCGGAAGTATAACGTCCACCCGAGCAGTGCCCCCTGTACCCGGGTAAGCCTAAGGGGTAACCCACCAGAGGGTCGGCCGGTACTCTGGTGGGGGGAGCGCTATCGACTGGTCATCCCTCCAGCCATGCATCCCCTCGCGGCGCCCCCGCCGCTTGGGATTAGGGGTAATTTTTTAAAGAGGTTTTCTTCCTCGCGGGTCGGGCGGTTAAGCCAAGCCCCTCGTTCCCAAAAGATAAATCTAAAGGGTTTACGAGACGACGATGGCACGAGCACGTTAATGCCCGCACCTGCTCAGGTGCCAGTATGACACACCAAGCTCGCCGAAAAACCGCCGCCGACTGCGTTACCGTCGGCAGCGTTGGCCGTTACCAGCCACCCCAATACGAGCGAAGACCCATTGCTGAGTCCCGCTTTCCCCCCCTAAGGCAGGATATTTGCCGACAGCTAACAAGACCCTTACTAGAAGGGAGTTATTAGCTGCCGCCCAGGGTGCACCAGCCCAACCCCTTGTCAGCCCGCCGCTTTCACCGGATCAATAGATCAAGTGAGAGAAGCAAAGCTTTCAAGAGGCCGAGCCAACGTGGAGGTTTCCTGACCATAGCACCCCAACCTTTTTTTTTTTTTTTTTTTTTTTTTTTTTTTTTTCGGAGGGAAGATCCCTGTTACGGATACCCGTCAGCCTGCGGGGGAGGCTGTCGGGTTATGTGGGACTCCACGCCAGAGCGACGTGCCTACCCACTAAAAAACCTCCGGAGTTCCATCTCAACCGCTTTTGCCGGGGACACGGGAACGGAAATACATCCGCGAACCCCGGCGCGGCTGGCCGCCAAAGCGGCCCCTCCTCGGGGGCGTCACAGCGCCCCCCCACTCACCAAGTCGGCGCGTCCGGAACTCACGGACGCGCCGTACCTCCTCGGCCCAATTGAGAGGCGGCAAACTCCCACGCAGTCTACCGCCTGTGGACCCATGGGAGCCAGATAAACCGGCTCCCAGCGGCGGAGAAGATGAAAGGCTCCGCCGCTTGCCCCTCGCCGCAAACACGGTGCGGCACCGCACGGTCGCGGAGGATAGGGAGAGCGGCAACGTAACACCGACACTCCTCCTCCTCCGCGACCGATCTCCCACCACAGCCACGGCGGTGTGGCCCCGCCTGAAGCGCCGGGAGGGCAATGAAACATTCCCCTCCCGGCAGCCCCACCCCGGGTGGGGGGAGAACTTCCCACTCCCCCGCCGCCCCATTGGGCGCATCCCTACAGGCTCAAGGCCGAAGCCGAGCCCGCGGGAGCGCCCCTCCTCGGGTGGGGGGAGAACTTCCCACTCCCCCGCCGCCCCAATGTGGGCGCTCTCTGCTGGTGCACGCCAGCAGGAGCGCCCCCTCGCGGGTTCCTCTTAGCTTCCCCGTGGCCACCGACTACCACGGGTACTGAGCCCCCCCGGTACGACAAACCGGGAACCCATTGGGGGGGATAGCACCCCAACCTAACCTAACCTAACCTAACCTAACCTAACCTAACCTAACCTTTTTTTTTTTTTTTTTTTTTTTTTTTTTTTTTTTTTTTTTTTTTTTTTTTTCGGAGGAAAGATCCCTGTTACGGATACCCGTCAGCCTGCGGGGGAGGCTGTCGGGTTATGTGGGACTCCACGCCAGAGCGACGTGCCTACCCACTAAAAAACCTCCGGAGTTCCATCTCAACCGCTTTTGCCGGGGACACGGGAACGGAAATACATCCGCGAACCCCGGCGCGGCTGGCCGCCAAAGCGGCCCCTCCTCGGGGGCGTCACAGCGCCCCCCCACTCACCAAGTCGGCGCGTCCGGAACTCACGGACGCGCCGTACCTCCTCGGCCCAATTGAGAGGCGGCAAACTCCCACGCAGTCTACCGCCTGTGGACCCATGGGAGCCAGATAAACCGGCTCCCAGCGGCGGAGAAGATGAAAGGCTCCGCCGCTTGCCCCTCGCCGCAAACACGGTGCGGCACCGCACGGTCGCGGAGGATAGGGAGAGCGGCAACGTAACACCGACACTCCTCCTCCTCCGCGACCGATCTCCCACCACAGCCACGGCGGTGTGGCCCCGCCTGAAGCGCCGGGAGGGCAATGAAACATTCCCCTCCCGGCAGCCCCACCCCGGGTGGGGGGAGAACTTCCCACTCCCCCGCCGCCCCATTGGGCGCATCCCTACAGGCTCAAGGCCGAAGCCGAGCCCGCGGGAGCGCCCCTCCTCGGGTGGGGGGAGAACTTCCCACTCCCCCGCCGCCCCAATGTGGGCGCTCTCTGCTGGTGCACGCCAGCAGGAGCGCCCCCTCGCGGGTTCCTCTTAGCTTCCCCGTGGCCACCGACTACCACGGGTACTGAGCCCCCCCGGTACGACAAACCGGGAACCCATTGGGGGGGATAGCACCCCAACCTAACCTAACCTAACCTAACCTAACCTAACCTAACCTAACCTAACCTTTTTTTTTTTTTTTTTTTTTTTTTTTTTTTTTTTTTTTTTTTTTTTTTTTCGGAGGAAAGATCCCTGTTACGGATACCCGTCAGCCTGCGGGGGAAGCTGTCGGGTTATGTGGGACTCCACGCCAGAGCGACGTGCCTACCCACTAAAAAACCTCCGGAGTTCCATCTCAACCGCTTTTGCCGGGGACACGGGAACGGAAATACATCCGCGAACCCCGGCGCGGCTGGCCGCCAAAGCGGCCCCTCCTCGGGGGCGTCACAGCGCCCCCCCCACTCACCAAGTCGGCGCGTCCGGAACTCACGGACACGCCGTACCTCCTCGGCCCAATTGAGAGGCGGCAACTCCCACGCAGTCTACCGCCTGTGGACCCATGGGAGCCAGATAAACCGGCTCCCAGCGGCGGAGAAGATGAAAGGCTCCGCCGCTTGCCCCTCGCCGCAAACACGGTGCGGCACCGCTCGGTCGCGGAGGATAGGGAGAGCGGCAACGTAACACCGACACTCCTCCTCCTCCGCGACCGATCTCCCACCACAGCCACGGCGGTGTGGCCCCGCCTGAAGCGCCGGGAGGGCAATGAAACATTCCCCTTCCGGCAGCCCCACCCCGGGTGGGGGGAGAACTTCCCACTCCCCCGCCGCCCCATTGGGCGCATCCCTACAGGCTCAAGGCCGAAGCCGAGCCCGCGGGAGCGCCCCTCCTCGGGTGGGGGGAGAACTTCCCACTCCCCCGCCGCCCCAATGTGGGCGCTCTCTGCTGGTGCACGCCAGCAGGAGCGCCCTCTCGCGGGTTCCTCTTAGCTTCCCCGTGGCCACCGACTACCACGGGTACTGAGCCCCCCCGGTACGACAAACCGGGAACCCATTGGGGGGGAACCTAACCTAACCTAACCTAACCTTTTTTTTTTTTTTTTTTTTTTTCGAGGTGAAAATGCCTTCGCATACCACTCTACTGCGGGTACAGCAGCGTGGGTATGTGGGGCTTGAACCCACTAAAAACACCCCGGTGTTCTACTATCCGCCTTTGTTCCTAGTCTGCAGGCACAACGGGGGAACATAAAGCCCCATTATTCATCTGCTTTCCAGGAGGCGTCGGCCAGTGGAGGCCCCTTCATTTATTTTTGAGTATTTACTCTCCACTATATGCTGGGAGCATTGAACACAAGTGCTCCCACACATTAAGTCTAGTGGGCGACGGACTAATACCCGAGTTCGCCGCCCTCGACTCATTATGGAGGAAGGTGCCTAGCATAGGCCAGCCTTCTACGCCCCGTCCGCCGTCGGCGGATCAGTATGGTAGTAGTGGCCTCGCGGACCCTCTCCGCATCCTCTTTTTCTTGCATCACGGCTTCAGCGAAGGCTTCAACCGCACACCAAGATTCAGCACTGCTGACCATGGCCATTATGACGACCGGCAGCGTTAAGACAGTACCGATTACTGCACTAAGAGTTCGGCGTGACTCTCCCCAGGCTGAACATTCTGCCAATGTATGCTGGGCTGTGTCTACTTCACAGTCATTACAGTGATGACAAGCTGTTGTCAGCTCTCTGTTAACCCTCTCACACAGGTACTTTCCAAAACAGCCATGCCCGGAGAGCACCTGTGTGAGCCGGTAGGTAAGCTCTCCATGCCGCCTTGTTACCCACTGTTTTAGGACGGGCCGGACCGCCTCAATGAATAAGTGGCCTGCACTTGGCCGCTGCAATCTTTCTTGCCACCAGTCAATGGCCTCTGTGCGCAGTTCACGCCGACAGCCATCCACCTCTCTTGGAGCTGGTCTTTGACCCTGTGAAATCTTCTCTTCGCGCCACCTAAAGACCGCAGCAAGGATCCTCGCCTCAAGATCCCAGGGCAATGATCTCGCTAGGACACAGGCTGCCTCGTACGAAATAGTGCGATATCCCTGAACCACCCTGATAGCCATCACCTTTTGTGGCTCATGCAGGAGTGCGGCTTTTCGGCTAGTCAGGGCTTCAGCCCACACAGGAGCGCCATACAGGGCCATTGACCTTATGACTCCCTCATAAAGACGCCGACAGGAAGCACCAGGACCGTGCAAGTTCGGCAGCAGCCCTCCAAGGGCTCCCGCTGCACGCGTCAATCTCGGCGCCAATGCGCGTAAGTGCGCGGTGAAATTCCAGCGACCGTCGAGAATTAGACCCAGGTATTTCATTGTCGGTTTCACCTCAATTTGGGCGCCACCAACTTCCACAATTAAATCAGCAGGAGGGCCCCGACGAGGGCCATGGAAGCAAATCGCCTCTGACTTATCCAAGGCCACTTTTAGGCCAAGCCGACGAATTTTGGCCACGACTTGAGCAACACCAGCTGTTACAAGCCTAACTGAATCCCTGTGCGTTTGCCCGGTAGCTAGCACTAGGGTATCATCAGCGTAACATACTACATCGATCCCAGCCATCAGGTCACCACGTAAAACCCAATCGTAACCGATGTTCCACAGGAGAGGTCCTAGGACTGAACCCTGTGGGACACCGCACGAAACCTCCCAGTGACACAAGCCATCCCGGCCTGGAAATACCACCTTTCTCTCGGAGAGGTAGGAACACAGCAATCGGTACAGATACATCGGCACTTGGTGGTACTGCAATGCTTCTTGTATACATGACCAGGGCAAAGTATTGAATGCATTGGAGATATCTAGTGATACCCCCAACACCACTCCACCTCGGGCCGTAGCATCATCCACCAAGGCTTTCACCTTTAAAATCGCATGAATTGTGGACCTACCCCTCCGAAAGCCATACTGGTTTTCCGATAGGTCAGGCCCGACACTTCGAAGGTGATGGACAAGGCGATCCGCAAGGATCCTTTCGAACATTTTGTCCACCTCATCCAACATCACAAGTGGGCGGTATGCCGATGGCGAGTCAGTTGGGCGCCCTTCTTTTCGCAACAAAACTAGATGCCCAGTCTTCCACAAGCGTGGGAAACGCCCAGCCTCCATACATGCCGTGAATAGCCCACAGAGACGGGCACCAAGGCTGTCCATGGCTAAGACCCAAGCCTTTCCAGGAATCCCATCGGGACCCGGAGCCGTGTTTTTCTTTCGTAGCCGCTGGGCAACCATCCTCATTTCGTCATCAGTGACACACGGCACAACCACGCTAGGCAGAGAAAGTCTCGAGGCCATCTGCGGGGGTGCAAGAGATTCCCGCAAAGGGAATAGTTGGGTTACAACTTGCTCCACAAACTCGGGTTGTAGGCTCTGCGTCAGTGGTGGGGCCCACTGGCGGAGTTTCCCTCTCGCTATTTTATAAGGCCTCCCCCAGGGATCGCGATTCAAGGTCTCCAACATTTCCTTCCTTGATCTTGCCTTTGCCCTGCCAATCAGCTCAGCCAACTGCTTTTTCATCGCCCGATAGGAAGCATGGAGCTGCTCTTCCTCTGCATTTTCTGTGTTTCCTTGGCGCCTCCCTCTTTGGCGCATGTACTGGCGTCTTGCTGCTACGCATTGCTTGCGCATCTCAGCGATTTCTGCTGACCACCAGTACACCTGCTTCCTAGAGGGAGCACACTTTGCTCTTGGCATCGCCGCGTCGCAAATGCGAGTCATTGCTCCACGAAACCAAGTGGCTTCCTCCTCTATGTCCAATGAACCCACCTGTGGCGCCGAAGCCCAGGATTCTACCAACGCAGCTTCTATTAAAACGACTTTGTCGAGACGCGTTTTAACCCAGCGCGGTCCAACCTCACCCCTATTTCCCATTGAACTGGCCCTAGAAACGTTAGTCGGGGAAGAAGACAAGACAAACTGTACGTATCGGTGATCCGAGAGGTCTTCCTCATCCACAACAACCCGCCAATCTTGTATCATATGTGCGACAGCTGAGCTTGCAAAAGTTAGATCCACAATAGAGCTGCCCTGCGGCCGCACGCATGTTGGTGTGTTTCCCCTATTTAACAGCAGCAACCCGTTGGCCACTGCCCACTCTTCTACAACCCTACCGCGCACATCGGTATCTGGAGATCCCCATGCCGTTGAGTGGGCATTGAAATCCCCAGCCACCAGCACCGGGTGAGGGTGACTCTGCCTTATAACTATACTCACGTCATCAAGAAAGTCCTCAAACTCTGCGAGGGCTCTGTTTGGGGAGAAGTACACCGAAACAACCATTGTCTCCCCCAAAAGAGCCGCCACGCATCCGGGACGCACTCTGACATCACCGACGGGCGGGGAATTAGCTGCCGTGACGATGGCAACCAGGCTATCGCTGCTACCCGCATCAGCCACCCAATTATCCCTCTGTGGAACGAAGTAAGGTTCCGAAATTACCGCAACATCTATAGACCACTGCGCCATGCTCTGCATGAACAGATCCTGGGCATTGGAGCAGTGGTTTAAGTTCGCCTGCAGAAAACGTAATAAGGCCATCTATTAATTAAGTGCCATCAACTCCTCCTCTTCCCTCGGTTCAGCAGGAGCCGGGGGTAGATTCACTTGCAAAGGCACGGCCCCCACAATACGTCCACGTCTTGGTTTTTTAGCGGGTGGGGTTGCACACACCCCGCTTCCCGCACGATGCTCCGCTGGCTTATTGTCTGCCGCACACAGTGGACAGTGCGGCGGTGCCTGACAGCTGGCTGCTATATGACCTGGGATGCCACACCGGAAGCAACAGTCACTGCGGTCCGTTTCGCAATTGCACTGAGCCCGGATGTGGCCAGTGTGCATACACCGGAAGCACTTACTGGGTTTCTCTTTTAAAAGCTTTACTTTGGCTGTAATCCAGCTAACCCGTAATTTGCCATCACTTAATATCTTCTTGGCTGCCGTAACAGGACAGCGCACAAAAGCCTTGATCCCAGAATAGTACGCGCGTATTTCGCCGACTTTAACGAGCTCTTCTTTACAGCCGGTGGCACACACTACTGCAGCTGCAACTTCTTCCGATGATATAGCATCATCAAGGTCGGACACTAGAAGCGTTACGCTTTTGTTTGGCCTAGAAATTCGGACATCCTGACCCTGCAGCGCCTTTTTGAGCTCCTCAGCCAATGAATCTGCTTTGTCACCGCTAGTAACACCAGGTAGCTCAAAGACAGCAGCTCCGGTGACAGCTTTTCGGTACCTGAGGCCAGAGATTCCAAGGCTCTCAAGGTTTACCTTGCTTTTTGCTTCCGCGATAATTGAGCTGTACGTGGTCCCCCTTTTCTCAGCGTCGGGCTGTAGTGTAATCACCACCGCAGACGAGCGAGGGGTACGGAGTTTAGGCGCCCGTGGTTTGTTCTGAGACGCCCTGCCAGAACCTGTCAGTGCGGCCAGTGTCTGACGCGCCGCACTAGCCGTTTTTCTGCGAATTCTACGCCTCTTACTGCGCGAGAGGACAGGTGTCCATTCTTCATCCCTTGCCTGAGACGAGCCCTGTACCGCACTACTCTGCTCACGTGGCTCTTCAACCGGAGCAATGTGATCTGTTCTGGGGGGCATGGCAGACGTGATGCCAGTCTGCTTCCCCTTTCCTTTGCCTTTTCCTTTTCCAGTCACCTGCGTCTTGGAGGACGTGGGAGCTGGAGATGGCTTGCCCTGATTTGCGGCAGGCGGCGCAGGGGCCGTCAATTTGTTTGCAGCAACCGTTGGAATTTGGGCCGCTACCACATTAAATGCTCTCAGCGGCTGCAGCTTTTTGTCAGATGCCAACGGAGGTCGCAGTCGCTCCTCAGGCAGAAGTCGAGAATTGATGCCTTCTAACCGCGCACTTACCATTGTCCCAACCTGAACCATCATTTCGCGGGAGAAGTTGTTAAACTGCTCCCGGAGAAAGTCAGGGGTTACTACTTGTGCCAGCTCCTCAGAATGCTGCGGTGCAATTTTCCTTTTTAATATCTCCACTTCTGCCTGGAGAGATGCTATATCACTATGGAGGCGGCGATTGTCCGCTTTCAACTTTTCAGTTTCCTCTGAACTTGTGCGGTTTTGGAGTATCGTCACAGCCTCCAGGATTAGGGACGACGCTTTGTTCAGCTTCTTTTGGAAGGTCCCTTTTAAATTACCCGATTTAGAGGAGACAGCCTTTATTAGGGCGACTCCATCCTCTACTTGCCTGACGAGTTGGTCGGCAGTGCCTTCTGCTTCTCCGCCACCCGATATCCGAGCAGCGCGGTTTTCATCAGCCTGAATCTCTACCTCATCAACACTCGGGTCAAGAGGTTTTTTATAAAACTCAGCACGTCTATCTGCCGCAAGCTCGGCCCTGGCTTTTTCTGTCGACCAGCGACCTTGCCTGTTGCGGCTTTCCGGCACATAATTTTTGGGCGCCGGCATTGAGCTCCCGCTTGATGCGGACTCATATCCAGTTCCTTCCTGTGTTTTAGGGCATCGCTTGCGACGCCGCTTCGTTGTGGCCCCTTCTTGGGACCCCACAGTCTCTACACTCATAACTGAAGTCTCAGAAAATGAGCCTTCATCCCTTGCAGAATACGAGCTCGAAGCCCGATGACGGTTCTTGCCCCCCCCAGATACGGTGGGGCTGCCTGCACCAGAGAGCGCAGGGAGGGATTCTCCAGCATCGCTGGTACCCTCCTGGGGTAGTACGTGATTTAGAGTCGTCATTTCATAATTTTCCTTTTTTTTTTACAAGGTTAGGTCCTTGGTAATTTCCCCCCCCCCCCCCGGCGCTTGGGACGGGACTCCCTCCCGCCATTCATCTCATCGGCACGCCAGACCTTGAGATTAGGGTACCATTGAAGGTACAATGGGTTAAAGTGACGACAGGACACAAGCGGCGCCCCCCCCCCCCCCAGAAACAAACCCTCTAACCACAAACACGGCGGAAACCAGAACCCCGCAGACTACCAGACAGTAGACAGACTCCAAACCAAACCATGAACAATCCCTGAGAGCACCAATGATAGCCCGTCTAGCTCCGAAAAACCAGCTTCCACCAAAAGAGTCCACTTTTGGCGAAAGCAAGCTCCAAAACCAGGCGAACTAACCCAATTACAATCAACGATTGCCCACAAAATAATTTGAAGGTCCATTCCACGTCCGACAATCTACACAATACCAACCACCGCCGCATCCACGACCAAAGAATCAATTTCAAAACCAGGGCGCCACCAACGCCCCGCCCTCACCTCAACACGCCTCATCTCATCACCGTCTGAAAGCAGATAGGAGAGAGAGGCCCCTAAAACGAGCGTGAGCCCATTGCTGGACTCCGCTTTCCCCCCCTGAGGCAGGATATTCGCCGACAGCTAACAAGACCCTTACTAGCAGGGAGTTATTAGCTGCCGCCCAGGGTGCACCAGCCCAAACCCTTGTCAGCCCGCCGCTCTCACCGGATCAATGGATCAAGGGAGAGAAGCAAAGCTTTCAAGAGACCGAGCCAACGTGGAGGTTTCCTGACCATAGCACCCCAACCTTTTTTTTTTTTTTTTTTTTTTTTTCGGAGGAAAGATCCCTGTTACGGATACCCGTCAGCCTGCGGGGGAGGCTGTCGGGTTATGTGGGACTCCACGCCAGAGCGACGTGCCTACCCACTAAAAAACCTCCGGAGTTCCATCTCAACCGCTTTTGCCGGGGACACGGGAACGGAAATACATCCGCGAACCCCGGCGCGGCTGGCCGCCAAAGCGGCCCCTCCTCGGGGGCGTCACAGCGCCCCCCCCACTCACCAAGTCGGCGCGTCCGGAACTCACGGACGCGCCGTACCTCCTCGGCCCAATTGAGAGGCGGCAAACTCCCACGCAGTCTACCGCCTGTGGACCCATGGGAGCCAGATAAACCGGCTCCCAGCGGCGGAGAAGATGAAAGGCTCCGCCGCTTGCCCCTCGCCGCAAACACGGTGCGGCACCGCTCGGTCGCGGAGGATAGGGAGAGCGGCAACGTAACACCGACACTCCTCCTCCTCCGCGACCGATCTCCCACCACAGCCACGGCGGTGTGGCCCCGCCTGAAGCGCCGGGAGGGCAATGAAACATTCCCCTCCCGGCAGCCCCACCCCGGGTGGGGGGAGAACTTCCCACTCCCCTGCCGCCCCATTGGGCGCATCCCTACAGGCTCAAGGCCGAAGCCGAGCCCGCGGGAGCGCCCCTCCTCGGGTGGGGGGAGAACTTCCCACTCCCCCGCCGCCCCAATGTGGGCGCTCTCTGCTGGTGCACGCCAGCAGGAGCGCCCCCTCGCGGGTTCCTCTTAGCTTCCCCGTGGCCACCGACTACCACGGGTACTGAGCCCCCCCGGTACGACAAACCGGGAACCCATTGGGGGGGAACCTAACCTAACCTAACCTAACCTAACCTAACCTTTTTTTTTTTTTTTTTTTTTTTTTTTTTTTTTTTTTTTTTTTTTTTGTCGCGGAGAAAATCCCTTCGGATACCTTACCAGTCACGGGAGACCGGTAAGGTTATGTGGTGTTACCACTAAAAACTCCGCGGTGTCACCTCTCAGCCGCTATGTGCCGGGGCCGTGTGCTATTCTCGCTCCATAGCCCCGGCGCGGCGACCGCTGTGGCGGTCCCTGTTCGCTCTGGGGGTCCCTCTCACAAAGAGAGGGTATCAGAGCGAACCTGTGGGGGGGGGCCTTTCGGCCGCCAACTCCACCCAAAAGGGTTAAGGCGTGGTGACACCCGACGCCTTACAACCCGGAGGGCCGTTAAGCCGAGCAGCAGAATCCCGTTTCCACCACTCGACCGGCCCTTACTGTGGGGTCTGCTGGTGCAGGCCATAGGCCCGCCTCCTGCGCCCAGTGCACCGGCGGCGGATTGCGTGGTCAGCGGTGTCCTCACGCTCTCGCTCCGCCGCCTCCTTGCGGAGCATCACTTGCTCCGCAAAGGCCTGCACCGCATTCCACGACGTCTCACTGTCGACCATGACCTGAATCAAGGTCGGCAGAGAAAGGTCGTCCCCCACGATCGCACACATGTCAGCGCGCTCTTCCGCCCAGGCTGGGCAGCTCTCCAGTGTGTGTTGGGCGTCCTCGTCCGCACACCCGTCACAGTGGTGGCATATGGCAGTCGGCTCCCTCCCCGCTCTGCGACACAGGTACCCTCCGAAACAACCGTGTCCGGATAGCACCTGCGTCAAGCGGAAGGTGAGATGGCCATGTTGCCTCGCCAACCACTGGCTTAAGACTGGGCGGACAGCCTCAACCGTTCGGATTCCGAAACTGGGCTGCTCCAGCCTATAGGCCCACTCCTCGATAGAGCGCTGACGCAGCTCACTGCGACGTCCCTCTACTTCTCTCGGTGCCGGTCGGTGACCCCGGGCCAGCGCCTCCTCACGCCAATAAAATAGAGACGCGAGGGCACTCGCTTCTATGTCCCAGGGTATGGAACCGGCAAGCAGGCTGGCAGCCTCAAAGGAGATCGTGCGGTATCCCCGGACGGCCCTTATCGCCATCAACCTCTGCGGTCTGCGCAGCAGGGTGATGTTTTGGCGATTAAGGGCCTCATCCCACACGGGGGCGCCGTAGAGCGCCATCGACCGCACGACCCCCATATAGAGGCGCCTGCAGGACGCCTCGGGACCTCCGAGATTCGGCAGGAGCTGCGTCAGCGCCGACGCCGCCGACATGAGCCGCGGAACCAACGCCTCGAAGTGGGCGCCGAAATTCCATTTGCCATCAAGGACGATGCCTAAGTAGCGCATCGTCGGCCTGATGGCAATATGGGTTCCACCCACCATCAGACTGGCGTCTGGAGGGGGCGCCTTATGAGGGCTATGAAAACATAGCGCCTCAGATTTGCGGAGCGCAACCTCCAGACCCAGCCGCCGGATTCGGCGCACCACCTCGGCGACCGCAGCCGTGGCGAGGATCGACGCCTCACGAAACGAGGTGCCGCGGGATACCACCAGGGTGTCATCGGCGTAACACACCAACTCCACACCTGGGAGATTAGTCCCCCGCAGCACCCAGTCGTAGCCGATGTTCCACAGGAGTGGTCCTAAGACAGACCCCTGCGGAACACCGCGCGTCACCTCCTTCTCCTTCCACCCGCTTTGCGCAGGGAAAATGACCCTCCTTCCTGAGAGGTAATCTCCGATGAAGCGGCGCAGGTATGTTGGCACCCCGTGAAAACGGAGTGCCTCCATAATGCAAGCCCATGGGAGGGTGTTGAAGGCGTTGGTGATGTCGAGAGACACCACCACGACGAACCCTCCCTGGGAAACCGCTTCCTGCGCCACTGACTTCACTCTCAGGATGGCGTGGATTGTGGACCTGCTCCGACGGAATCCGTACTGGTAATCCGCCACGTTCGGACCCACCGTCTCGAGGTGCCTGACCAGGCGATCGGCAGTGACTCGTTCCAGCAGTTTGCCGGCCTCATCAAGCACCACGAGGGGACGGTAGCCAGACGGAGAGTCCGCCGGTCGTCCCTCCTTCCTAAGCAGGACCATCCGTCCCGTTTTCCACGCCGTTGGGAACCTTCCCTGCGCAAAGCAGGCGTTAAACAGCCTCCTCAGCTGCTCCTCCAGAACATCCAGAGCGAGGACAAGAGCTCGACCCGGGATGCCATCCGGACCAGGGGCGGTGTTTTTGGCACGCAACCTAAGGATGGCGGCGCCTAACTCGCCCCCGGTTATCTCGGGGATCTCCTCAGAGATGTCCTCGCTCTGTTCCACCGACGGAGGAGCCATACTGGGAGGCTGAAACTCCGGGCCCTGCTGCGGGAAAAGGGCGGCCACCACTTCGTCCAGGAGCTGCGGCTCCAGACTCTGCGTGAGGGGGACGGCATGTGGCAGGAACTTCTTCCTGACCAATCGATAAGGCCGTCCCCACGGGTCGCTGTCTAGAGTCGACAGCAGCTCCCCCCTGGCCGCTTCTTTTGCCGCAGCAATGGCGACACTAAGCGCGCTCTTCGCCTCCACGAGTCTCCTGCACAGGGCAGCCTCTTCGTCCTCGTTCCGGCGCCGTCTTCTGCGGTAGCGGGCATATTGGCGTCTTGCCACAATGCAGGACTCCCGGAGCCGAGTTAACTCCGGGGTCCACCAATATACCCACCGCCTGGGAGGGCGAGTACTGGCCCGGGGCATCGCAGCGTCACAAATCGCTGTCATCGCACCCCGGAACCTTTCGGTCTCGCCCTCAACCTCCACGTTGACCGACGCCTGGAACCAATCCTGGACTACGGCTGCCTCATGCAAGAGCTCCTTGTCGAGGCACTTTAGCTGCCACCTCGGGCCGAGTTCACTCGGGATCCAGCTTGGACCGCTCGGAGCGACTGCGGACGCGGAGAGATCAAACCGCACGTAGCGGTGATTAGATAGATTCTCCACGTCCACCAACACGCTCCAGTCCTGAACACGCGCCGCAATGGCAGGGCTGGTGAACGTTACGTCAACTATTGACCCGCCGCCGTCGCCCCGCCAGCTTAGGCACGTGTTGACCGAACCCCGGTTCAGGACAGTCAGCCCGAGAGTGATGAGCCACTCCTCCACCACCAAACCCCGCGCATCTGATGCGGGAGATCCCCACGCCATGGATTTAGCGTTGATATCCCCCGCAACTATCACGGGATGAGGGCGGCTTCTGAGTACGAGTGCCTCGACATCGGTCAGGAACGCCTCGAACTCGCAGAGCGGTCGATTGGGGGAAAAATACACCCCTATCACGATGACACCGCCCAGCAGAGCAGAGACGATTCCATGACCCCGCACAATATTCGCGGGAGGCGAAGAGCGCGCCGACATGATAAGTGCCACCAGGCCATCCCGGTCAGACACCCAGTTGCGGGCGGCCGGCGGGACAAAATATGGCTCGGCGACAACCGCGACATCTATCAACCACTCCGCCATGCTCTGGCAAAGTAAGTCCTGAGCCCTGGCGCAGTGGTTGATGTTCGCCTGGAGGAATTTTTGGGCCATACTTATGCGATGGCCCCTACCTCCATCTCCTCCGAGGCGCTTGGTTGCGCCGGCCGGGCGGGCTGTGGCTGGGCCGTAGCCCCTGCTGCAGCGCGCCGTCCGCGTCGTTTGCTGGGTCGGGAGGCAGAACATGCCTTGTTCCCGACCCTATGTCCCGCCGGTTTACCCTGCCCCGCGCAGAGAACGCAGTGAGGGGCGTCCTTACATTGCCCAGCCTTGTGGCCAGGCTTGCCGCACCGAAGGCACAGTGCACTCCTGTCGACTTCTGCAATGCATGTCTGACCGACATGGCCAACCTCAAAGCAGCGGTAGCACTGCAGTGGTCTCGGCGGCAGGACTACAACCCGCGCCAAAGACCATCGAACACGGAGGCGTGCACCTCCGGCGGTGAGCCGCCTGGTAGCCGCGACCGGGCATCTGACGAGGACCGACCGGGTACCGGAGTGGTCCTCCTTAATATCACCGACTCTCACTTCGTCCTCTGCACACTGGCTTGCTCCCGCCACAGCCGCTCGGACTTCCTCAGCTGTAACTGCGTCGTCCAGCTCCCGGACCCAGAACTCCGCAGTTTTTTGGGGTCTGGACACCTCTACTAGCTGAGGATCCAGAGCCTCCCTTAATTTGGCCACGAGAGCGTTGGCTTTTTCGTCCCGGCCTTCACCCGAGACCTCCAGTATTCGGGCGCCGGTTGCTGCCCGCCTCACCCTGACCCCGGCGATGCCCAGGCTCTGGATGTCCACCTTATCACGGGCAAGCGTGAGAACTTGCCCGTAGGTGGAAGCCACCCCTGGCTTCAGCTTGAGCTGAACCGCAGCCGACCGCGGCGGGCGGAGCTTAGGCTGAGCCCTCGCCGGAGCCCGAGGAGCTTGTGGCGGAGCAGCAGCCACCGCCGGCCTCATCGGCTTTGCACCTCTCCTGGCAACCTGCACCCATGGCTCGTCCATGGACTCAGGGGCAGGCGGGAGAGGGCGAGCCTCCGGGGCAGGGCGTGACGCCGGAGCAGTAGGTGCGCCTTTGGCCACCGGAGCCTTGGCCTTGGCCGGAACCTTGGCCTGAGCCTTGGCCGGGGCCTTGGCCGCAGCCTTGGCCGGAGCCTCGGCCGGAGCCTTGGCCGGCGCACGCACCGGGACCTTGGACGGTGCACCAGCCACCAGCGGCTTGGCTGCAGACGTGCTCGCCGATGTGGACGGCTTCGGCTCCGCAGCGGCCTGTCTCAAGCTTTCGCGCCGCTGCTGCTTCGCCTTTTTCTTTCCCATCGGAGGAGCGGGGGCCGGGCTCTTAAAGAAATCTTTGGCCCTGCTCTCAGGCATTGGCGCCTGGAGGCACTCCTCTTCACTCTCTGAGGAGGACGGGAGTGCTACCTGCAAGTTCTGGCTGCCACGCTTGTCGGCCGCCAGCGCAGGACGCAGCCGCTTCTCTGGGAGCAGCCTGCCCTGTATGCCCTCAAATCGGGCGTTCAAGACAGGGCCGACTGTCCTCAGAATAAGGTTCTGGACCGCGTCCAGATCCTCGCCTCCACCCATAATAGCCGCCGGAGACACCGATGTAGGTGTAGCGGAGGCCGCCGCAGTCGCTCGCTCCACCACTGCGCGGAGCTCGGCCATCTCGCGCTCTAGCGCCACCACCTTGGCCTCGAGGCGCTCGTTTAGCGCCTGCAGCCGCAGCGTCTCCTCGTTGGTCGACCTCTTATGTAGGGCCGACACAACTTCCTCAATCGAGGTTGCGGCTTCCTTGAGGCTCTTTACGAAGGTGCCTTTCAAGTTTCGCGACTTAGTCGCAACCTCTTTGATTATGGAGACGCTGGTCTCCGCCTGTTTCTTGAGCGCCTCTGCAGGCACTCCCTCATCTTCGGTCTCCAGCGGCCTGGTGACCCGTTCCGCCATCGCTCTACGGGCCATTTCAGCCACCAGGCGTTCAGCTTCGGCTTGGCTGGCAGCCGCCGCCTCCGCTCTGGCCCTGCGGTCGCTGATCGCCATCGACCGGCCTCTCGACGCGGTCGTCAATTTCGACGGCGCTGCGTCACTCTGGGCGCCCACCAGGCACCTCTTACGCCCAACACTCCTGCTTCTGTCGCAGGAGGCTGACGCCACCGACTCGAAGCTCATGGTCGAGCTCGCGTCGGAGTCGTCACCCTCCTCAACATCCACCTCTCCACGACCTTCTCGGCCCTCCACACGTTCCATCCGGCCTTCTTGGCCCGGGCAAGGGACTACGTCCCTGAGGCAGTTTGTGCCCCCCCCAGATACGGTGGGGCTGCCTGCGTCCTGAGACGCAGGGAGGGATTCTCCAGCTGAGCTGGTACCCTCCTGGGGTAATTCTCTTGCCAAACTTGCCATTTCATAATTTCCTTTGTTATCGGGGTGAGGTCCCCGGTAAATCCCCTTCCCCCCCAGGCGCTTGGGACGGGACTCCCCTCCCGCCATTCATCCCATCGGCACGCCAGACCTTAGGATTGGGGTTATTTTTTATAAGGTTTTCTTCCCCGCAGCACTGCCCGTCTACCGGACAGCACCCTCGGCCCCATCAATTTGGGGTAACGAGTTGCCCGACGTGTATGGTATACCAAAACACGCCGCGCGAAGCACAGCTTCCGCCGCGCACCGCCGCCGACTTAAGAGCCAGCAGCGTTGGCCGTCGCCAGCCTCCCCCAAAGCGAGCGTTACCCATTGCTGGGCTCCGCTTTCCCCCCCTAAGGCAGGATATTTGCCGACAGCTAACAAGACCCTTAAATAGCAGGGAGTTATTAACTGTCACCCAGGGTGCACCAGCCCCGTCCCTTGTCAGCCCGCCGCTCTCGCCGGATCAAAAGATCAAGTGAGAGAAGCAAAGCTTTCAAGAGGCCGAGCCAACGTGGAGGTTTCCTGACCATAGCACCCCAACCTAACCTAACCTAACCTAACCTAACCTAACCTAACCTAACCTAACCTAACCTAACCTAACCAACCAACCAACCAACCAACCAACCAACCAACCAACCAACCAACCAACCAACCAACCAACCAACCAACCAACCAACCAACCAACCAACCAACCAACCAACCAACCAACCAACCAACCAACCAACCAACCAACCAACCAACCAACCAACCAACCAACCAACCAACCAACCAACCAACCAACCAACCAACCAACCAACCAACCAACCAACCAACCAACCAACCAACCAACCAACCAACCAACCAACCAACCAACCAACCAACCAACCAACCAACCAACCAACCAACCAACCAACCAACCAACCAACCAACCAACCAACCAACCAACCAACCAACCAACCAACCAACCAACCAACCAACCAACCAACCAACCAATTTCGACGGCGCTGCGTCACTCTGGGCGCCCACCAGGCACCTCTTACGCCCAACACTCCTGCTTCTGTCGCAGGAGGCTGACGCCACCGACTCGAAGCTCATGGTCGAGCTCGCGTCGGAGTCGTCACCCTCCTCAACATCCACCTCTCCACGACCTTCTCGGCCCTCCACACGTTCCATCCGGCCTTCTTGGCCCGGGCAAGGGACTACGTCCCTGAGGCAGTTTGTGCCCCCCCCAGATACGGTGGGGCTGCCTGCGTCCTGAGACGCAGGGAGGGATTCTCCAGCTGAGCTGGTACCCTCCTGGGGTAATTCTCTTGCCAAACTTGCCATTTCATAATTTCCTTTGTTATCGGGGTGAGGTCCCCGGTAAATCCCCTTCCCCCCCAGGCGCTTGGGACGGGACTCCCCTCCCGCCATTCATCCCATCGGCACGCCAGACCTTAGGATTGGGGTTATTTTTTATAAGGTTTTCTTCCCCGCAGCACTGCCCGTCTACCGGACAGCACCCTCGGCCCCATCAATTTGGGGTAACGAGTTGCCCGACGTGTATGGTATACCAAAACACGCCGCGCGAAGCACAGCTTCCGCCGCGCACCGCCGCCGACTTAAGAGCCAGCAGCGTTGGCCGTCGCCAGCCTCCCCCAAAGCGAGCGTTACCCATTGCTGGGCTCCGCTTTCCCCCCCTAAGGCAGGATATTTGCCGACAGCTAACAAGACCCTTAAATAGCAGGGAGTTATTAACTGTCACCCAGGGTGCACCAGCCCCGTCCCTTGTCAGCCCGCCGCTCTCGCCGGATCAAAAGATCAAGTGAGAGAAGCAAAGCTTTCAAGAGGCCGAGCCAACGTGGAGGTTTCCTGACCATAGCACCCCAACCTAACCTAACCTAACCTAACCTAACCTAACCTAACCTAACCTAACCTAACCTAACCTAACCAACCAACCAACCAACCAACCAACCAACCAACCAACCAACCAACCAACCAACCAACCAACCAACCAACCAACCAACCAACCAACCAACCAACCAACCAACCAACCAACCAACCAACCAACCAACCAACCAACCAACCAACCAACCAACCAACCAACCAACCAACCAACCAACCAACCAACCAACCAACCAACCAACCAACCAACCAACCAACCAACCAACCAACCAACCAACCAACCAACCAACCAACCAACCAACCAACCAACCAACCAACCAACCAACCAACCAACCAACCAACCAACCAACCAACCACCCAACCAACCAACCAACCAAATAATTAGCAATTAGCAATTATTTTGTTTGCCCAATTCGCTTAAACTTTGCAGAATTTCTACTCTGTTAAATTCATATTTACGTTTTGAATGAGGGACTTGTGGACGAGAAACCCGATACCATGCTGGGACTCCTTTTTGTCTCCTTCCCGGTGATAGAGTAGGTTACCAGACTCTAGGGTTGTCGTGCCCTCGCCCTCTCTTCGGACTTCAGACAACCTCACAATGTCCCACCGTAACCTACTCATTTCCTCTTCCACCTCAGCCAGTTTCTCGTCAGTCTTCAATGTGCGGACATTGTGTGTTACCAGGGCCAGTTTTCGCCCGGGTTGGTAGCCGGATCCCATCCGGGGATTCTTAGCTTATATATATATATATTCTTATTAATTAAAATAATATATATTTAAAAAAAATAATTTGACACTCCTCGGTTTGTTAGATTACATATTTTTGACTTATAATTGGAAGTATAAGTTCAGAACTCTTAAACCAGCAGCCAGCGCTGTAAATAATAATCAATTTTATCTTATCATGTATGTACATTTTTCTGAGAGACGATATGTATAGACCGTCCTTAGGCCGCTGTTTATATAAATTTTGGTGTCAATAAAAAACTATACTCTTATTATTGGTTTCTTTATTCAAGTTTATATTTTAACTACACTTTAATAACAAATGATAAATAGAAAAATATACATTTCAACCAAAGCATAGTTCCGTTAGCTGGACATTAACGTAGGCAGCCTTCTGGTGCGGCGGCGCGTGCTGCACGAAGAAGTCCTCGACCGGCAGCCGCCGCGCCGCGCCCGTCACCGCCAGCTCCACGTACCGCCACACCGCGCCACTCGCCACCACCTGGAATATACACTTCTGGCAGAATACCCAGCGTAACAAAATAGCAGAGAAACATCGGATGTGGAAGAGAAATGAAAAAGATTATTATGTGTGTACATAAGAATCTTTTTCTGAGCGATAACATATGGCGACAGAACATAGTCGAACAGCACTTACAGAAGCGTTGTCATGTCGCTGCACGGTGTAGAACATGGGCGTCGTTGCTGACGGGCTTTGTTCGAAGAGGATGTCCTGAGCGTTCAGTATCCGCAGGCCGAGGCTGTCGAAGGCGCCGGTGAAGTAGACCCGCACCACCTGCCGCACGCTCGCGGACTGCGCTTTAAGCCAGAGCAGCTGATTGCGGGAAATCTGAAACCAGACAAACAAAAGTTATACAATACGCCTACTTGCAGTCAATGGCTAAGTCACCCTTCATTTCTTCAGGACTGCAGGGAATTCGAGGAACTCGATGCTGATATTTACCCTTTATAACCGGCGTTAAACAAAAGAGAAGGTTATCAATTCGTCGGAAGCTTATATGTTTTTCTTTTAAGTATGTTCGCTGATTACTCAAAAGAGCGTGGACCAATTTAGAAAATTATTTTCCTTTTTGAAAGTGTATGCTGTCCAAGTAGTCCCATAGAAATTTTATCAAAATCGGTTTTGTAGTTTAGGGGTGAAGTCGGTTTTTAGTTTGAAAACTTATAAAGCAACAGTAGTGACCTCACCGTATAGAAGCGATCCAAATCGAGCCCTGCCCGGCTGAGCCACATTCCTTTCTGAGAGTCCCCGACGAAGATCTTGGTGTCGTCGATCCACCGGCTGTTGTTGTGGTTCAGAATGAGACACGTCCTGTTAGTCGCCGCATCGCATTTCACGGCGAACTTTTCTTCCTCCATCACCCAGTAAGGGTCCGGAGCTGGACCTGCGAAATTGATACACTTTTTTTTTATTTTTTTTTATAAGTTTGGACAAATTACACTGATTGAGCTAGCCCCAAAGTAAGTTCGAAACTTGTGTTATGGGATACTCACTCAACGATACTAGATTTTATAACAAATACATATATATATAAACACCCAAGACCCAGGACAATTTGAAAAGGGCCGTTTTTCAACTTGCCCTGACCGGGGATCGAACCCGGGACCTCTGGGTGGCGGACTAGCATGGTGACCACTACGCCACGGAGGTCGTCAACTACAACGTCTTTATCCCTAAAGTGGTAAAAAGAACCCGGTACTGTAAGAACCAAAGACCATACTTGTAAGAGTGGACATGGAAGTGGAAACAAGAAATAATAAGAGATATTAATTGTAAGTTATGTAGTTACATCGCCTATATTGAGATGATGAAAGCTGCAGTTGGTACTTTCTACGTTTTTCATTTATTTACTATGGAAGGAGTTCTGTTGCTGCGAACACAATTACAGTGAATGTGGTGCAAACTTCTCTCACGCAGTTCTCAGATCGCCTTATTACGTGGCCAGGTAAAACGAAAGCAGGCCCCACACCTCCCGCTGACAAGGCGCTTGTCTGTAGTCGCAGAAAATCTAATACTGAGATATGATCTTCTGCCACTCTCTCTTATCGTGCGGTTAGCTCAAATTTCAAAATTCTGCCACTATGTAAAATGTTTAATTTTTGTTATTACTATTGGTTACTGACCTGGTTTGTCATTCGTGGGCACGAATTTGCAAATGAACGGCGCGGGCCGTTCCTCGCTGCCGAAGGCCGGAGCCATGTCCTCGGGATACCGGGGCTCCTCTGTCGCAAACAAACCATTTATTTACTACCAGGAAGAGAGTTTAAAGTTTGATAAGTCTGTGTCGTGCCGCTTCCGATCGGTCGTTTTGGAAATCCTTGGGGGAGGCCTATATCCAGCAGTGGATTTCCTGTGGCTGATAATTATAATAAAATCTGTGTCGTCGTATCATCGCAACGGATGAAGCAATTTGGATACAGATTGTTTTTCATATATATAGGTTACTAAGGTAATTGAACATGTTAATATTTTCTCTAAGATCAGCATCGAACAATTAAAATGATGATGTAAACCATAGTTATGTATAGGTGGGCAGGTGACTGCGCAGACGCCGGGCAGGCCGGGGGGGCCAGGTGGGCCAGGAGGACCGAGTAAACCCTGGAAAAAAAAGTTTTTAAATGAATTTTTAGTCTCGCCAAGTATGGCTCTGGTAGTACAGAGAGGGTCGTGCTCCTGCAGTGGAGACAACAAGACCTGATGATGATGATGAATCGTTACAATTGCTTTATTTAATCTTGAGTTCCTTTGGGAGTGCCGGCAAACTAAACGTCATCTGGGTACTACGTAGTTCTGGTTCCAGGCAATTCGCGTAGCCGTAGGATTCTGTTCCGCGCATTCCGGACACGTCATGCCCAGAGACCTACATTTTGCTGTGTGTCATAGCGACTTACTGTAGCTCTGAGGTTGTGGTACCTACATTGTCACGTCTTTATCCCTGGCGGGGTAGACAGAGGTACGATCCGCCTCATGTTCGGTCATTTTCATCGATAACTACTTGCTTCCTCCTGTGAAGGAGACCTTTGTGATGCAACCTGCCCGCCACAGCTGCCTGAACTACTAAAGACAAACAACTATGACGCCTGTTTCCTACAGCGGCAGTATGGCAGACTATCGACGATTCTGACAGCCATCTTTTTCTTTTTTGATTTTTACAAGCTTTTATATGCTATCTGACCACGGATACCGAAGGGCTTTTCTTTAGTTTCACCTGTCCGTCTGGCCGTCTGTGTGTCTTTCAGTCTGTCAGTCATACAATGCAATACTTCCGTCTGTGACAATGCAATATTATGATGAAATGGAGCTGATCTGATGATGGAGCCTGGAGGTGGCCCATCCCCACCACCCCATCGAGTTCGGGTTTGTTTGATTCGTTTTAAAAGATATTTTAAACTTTTATGTTCATTGTTTTAGATAAAAGCTTGATATAAACAATATTTTTAAAAATAATTTCTTGTTTCAATTTAGTAGCTTGTACAAAATGACTATTGTCATTGTTGTAATAACTAGTAGATGGCAGTCATTGTCCGAACACCTAACGTTGACTATATCTTCGGATTTCCGTTTCTTCAGATTTTCATTCGAACAGATTCCGGTATGTACTGATTTCTTTGTCTACAGGACACACTAGTGTTAGCTATCAACTTGAAATAATTCTCGTCGATTTCATACAACAGTGTTCAGATGTTTGTTAATATCTGACCAAAATATAACAAATTAAATAATTACCTTTAGTCCAATTTCGCCTTTAGTTCCTTTGAGTCCCTGAAATAACAAAACCAGGTCAATCCTTCCATCAATCGGTATACGAAAAGTATAGAACTAGCTCTTGTGTTACTAATACTAACGTGAGGCTGACATTATCAGCATGAATTAAACGGGTGACTCGACACGTGGGGTCAGCTACACTCGCCGGACGAAGCCCCGGATGAGGTCGGAACTCGGTCTCTTCGTGAGTAACCCGTTTAATTCACCAAATTCAAATTCAAAATCAAAATTCAAATGTTTATTCAGTTATTAGAACTTTACAGCACTTTTACACAACAATAAGTATAACTTACGTTACGTGTAAAGTATATTAAAATTTAATTTATTTTTAAAGAAAGGCTACCGATGCTGGCACTTCGTAACGACCACTGCTGAAAAGAAACGCCGAAAGAAACTCATTTTCACAGTTTCACCTATAAGTAAATCCTAGTTTGGATGGAATTTTGTTCCGCTTTCAAGCCAAAACGTCAGAATGGATTAAAACGATAGTTAATTACCTGGATCAAAAAATATAATACTTTTTATAGCAAAGAAAATTGAAGTTCGGGCGTAAGCGCGCGGGCGCGGACATCGTCGCGGGGAACGGCTAGTGAATAATATTTTTCAACTCCGACACAAAAAGAGGGGGGTGTTTGTATAAGTTTGCCGCCAATGTTCGTCCGTCTGTCCATCCGTCTATCTTTGTTTCTGTCTGTCTGTGTGTCTATTTGTAGCATTGTAGCTCTCGAACAGACTGGCCGATATTGATCAGTCCATTCGAGAGCGAGCGAGCGTATCGATGTTTGATGTAAATTGGTACAGTCGTTCAAAAGTTATAACAATTGAACGCTTGAAAGTCGGGGACTTTTTAATTTGCCGGCAAATAAACTTCTTAATGTGAAGACAGTCTTCAACACGATGCCAATAAAGGTGGCTACACACGACACATTTATCGTACATCTGCAGTAGTATTGCAAGCAATAGTATAAAACATCGATAGTCTTGATAGACTATCGTGGCCTTAGAAAACAGTAATACGAGCAGTATCGATTGTCAATAGTTTGCAATACTATTGATGACAGGTGAAACTATCGATAGTATCGATACTATTGAATTAAGATATATTTTTTTAGGTTTTCATACAAATAGTAATTAAAGTATGAATACTATTGATAATATCGATAGTATTAATTTAAAACTGTCAATACTATCGATTCAAAATCATTGATCTAAATTCAATGGTATCGATCCTATCGATAGTTTTACTTTTCACCAATAGTATCGATTGTATCGATACTATCGATATGCAAGGCTAATCTGCAGTACCAATCTGGTGCTGTGCTGCACATTGCACGTTAAATTTATCGTGTGTAGCCGCCGTGCGATCAATCGGCAGCTTCCGCGACTCACCGGCAACCCGAGCGCGCCCTTCGGTCCCGGCGGACCCTCAGGTCCCTGCAATATATGCCTTTCATTAGCGTACTCGAATGCTTTACAGAAATAAGATTCATTGGACATCTACATGTCTTATCAAAAAAAAAGGCAAGTTTTGGGCAGTTTCAGTATCTACGTTTATTTATACTAACAAAACGTTCTTAGAACAGTTTATAAACTTGTTATAACATTATTATGATTATCTCACTTGTCAAAGGGAGCATCTATGCGTCTTAATCAAACAATTATTAATGTTGGTTTTTTACACAAATCACACGTCATAGATCTCTTCCACGCTTGTCTGGGAGAAAAGAAAATAGTCAGAATGTACCAGCTGCTTCTTTTCCCAAGCAGATCCTTAAAGCCGATCGAGGGAATGGGCGAAAATGGAATTAATATAGTAAAATTATTGCGGCTAACAACTCATCATTATTTTGATTCCTTTTTTCATCTTCCCGCCCACCGCCACTCTGAGAGTGGCTCTGGCGGCCCTGGCTCTGTCCGGCTAGAGCCGCAACAGCCAAAGCACAGAAATACTAGTACTCTCGTACAGAAGTCTAACTGAGAAAATAAATTCA
Organism: Acrobasis suavella; assembly: GCA_943193695.1. Classification (NCBI taxonomy): domain Eukaryota; kingdom Metazoa; phylum Arthropoda; class Insecta; order Lepidoptera; family Pyralidae; genus Acrobasis; species Acrobasis suavella. The sequence goes on along the minus strand of OW971957.1, from coordinate 9,955,373 downwards.
AAGAAATTAATGTGGTTAGCGCTATGGTTTAATTTAGCTCGCGTCAGAACTTCTCACCTCTTTGTTTAGATACCTAGACATCCATTGCAAGCCAATTTCATTCTATTACTCTGGACAAAGGATTCATGTAACTGAATTTTCCCCTTCAAAGTGGTCGCCGCGCGCGTAGAAATAATGTAGGTATATTTTTGATACCTAAACGGGGAGTGACGCAGGCCTGGCCAAAGCGGCCTGTCTGCCCCTTTAGGGATAAAGACTTGATATTATGTAAGTATTTCATAAATCCAAGCCATGTATCACACATATAGTCAAATAACAATAGATTGTAAACAAATGAGAAACGCGTACCTGCAGCCCGGCGCCGCCCGCCGGTCCTCGGGCGCCCTGCAACCAGAGGCACGCGGTGAATAATTATAATAGAACAAATATATATACGGACAAATCACACAGATTGAGCTAGCCCCACAGTAAGTTCGAGACTTGTGTTATGGGGTACTAGCTCAACGCTACTATATTGTATAAGAAATACAAATATAAATAAACATGCAAGACCCACGCCAATCTCAAAAAGATCATTTTCCATTTTGTAGACCTCAGATGTGACAGCGTGACACTCAACACACTGACAAAGAGGTCGTCAATGTGTTGGAACTCCGCCGGCGGGCGTGGCTGCGCTGCGGTAGACGACCAAGCAACACATTGAATAAAATAGAGATTGTACCAACCGCTCGTTTCCAACAAGTCAAATCAGATATCTACTTTTTTCTAAACGTCAAAACACACATTGTCTTTGGGATTTGTATGGAATAAATAGCACGTCGTGACGATCTAAACGAACATTAGAGACACTGGCCACCACTCACCGGTTCTCCTTTTTGACCCTGAAATAAGAAAAAGAAATCTAGAAGATTCTTAAGATAGGTAGCAAATAGGATCGCATGCTATTGGCTCATTAATTATGTCCACATTTCATTCCAACATATATCATAAATGCGAAAGAGAGTTTGTATATTATGTTACCTCTCTACGCTTCAAACACTGAACCTATTTAGATGAAATTTGATTTGGATGGAGACCCAGGAAAGGCATGGGATATTTTCATCCCGAAAATCCCAAGGGGAGCCCGCGGGCACGGCTAGTCAAAGCTATAAATGTTAAAATATGGAGCGCAGTGGTTCGCAAGACGCAGCCCGCCGTCTGATGGTCGGGTGACCACAACTGGCATTTTTTCAACCTCCTCCGTGCTTCGCAAATCACATTAAGAGTCAAGATGATATGGATATGGATGTATGTTTGTTTGACGAAAACTCTAGTGTAGAAGTGTCCAATAAATTGACGATTGGTGTGCCAGTTACTGGTTCCTGTATTCAAGGATAAGGGTGATGTACAGGACTGCAACAACTACCGGGGAATACAACTGACACTACATACCATGAAACTAAAGAAATTGAGAAACGAATGTGAAATTAAGAAAAAACCAGTTCGAACAAACATGCACACTCACATAGAGTGTGCATGTTTTTTCGACGATAACTGGAGTAACATTGATGGTAGCAGATGAAATTTGACAGGCGTTTAGATATTGCTAATATAACTTTTACGTTTGATCGTGAGCAGAGATCGGAATCACGGGTGCTATTGTATGGATATGACTAAAATTTCCGGGATTTCTCGAGAATCTAATTGGGTACTAAGTAAATAAAAGAATCATAATTATGTGATTTCAGGATAAGTCTATTTTTTTTCGATTAAAATATATTCTGAAATCACATAATTATGATTGTTTCATTTATAGATTATATAGTCATATCCATACTTTTGATAGCATTAGCATCCGTGATTCCTATCTCTGATCATAAGCTATAACGGTCAAGGGGATGTTGAAATATAGGGTCCGCAAGTTCACAGATCGAGGCGATACGATTGCTGATATAATATTTAGTTGTACTCACTTTGCAGCCGCTGCAAGGACCTGGAACATAGAAATAATCATTTGCATGATTTAAATCAATAAATGGTAAATAAAAAATCCAGTTGATGGTCGGTACTAATGTATTTATTTATTTTTGTTCGAAAGGGAATACTTGCGAGATGGTTCCATAGAAATTTTATCAAAATCGGTTGTGTAGCTTGGTGATAAAGACGGTTTGTAGTTTTTAAAACCAAACTACACAACCGATTTTTTTTAATATTGTGTTTTCATGCCTTAGTTGGTCAACCATAGTCATAATTTTGTTTATCTGTAAATAGCCGTCGACCTGTTGGTCGTCTTAGGTTCAGATGGGCCGACGAGATACAGAAAGACCTAAAAGTTGACGACTGGCAGCAACGCTTACAGCAACACTTTGGGCCGCTGCGCCACCTTAGTAAGTAAGTTACAATCAGGATATAAATAAACAATGACGAAAACAAAATTATATGATTAAAATTAGACGATCTGTGGCGATCTCTACCCTACAATACAAGAACAACTGACACACAAAGAAGACACGGAAAAAGTTTACATGAAGCATACGAGATGGCGCTGATCCTGCAACTGAATATCAGAGTTCTGATTGCAACTTCAGATATATCACGGACGCGGCGAAGCACCTGCGAGCAGCGGTTCCCCGCGCGACACCACCTCGCTCCCTCTACAGATAAGATACGCCATCGGAGCAGCGGTTTCATGGTTTCTCGCGCGACACCGTGCGTCGCACACACCACCTCCCTCCCTCTACAGATCTATACTCACGTTTGAATTTGACAACTTTGGTGACCGTCCTCAGCGAGCGATGGTAGTGAGCGTCGTGGTCCACGTGGAGCGCGACGCACACCAGCGTGACGCCGTCGAACTCGTCCCTGGAGAGCGTGAACTTCTTGTGCACGGGCCCGACGTGCCAGTAGCCGTCCGTCACCACGTTGTTGGCTGGAATGTAGTGCAGTTCTTGGAGCGTTCAGATGTTGCAGCGGGTTTCAAAAGGAGGGGGTTATCAATTCGTCGCGAACTTTTTTATGCATGTTCACCGATTTATTCAAAGACCCCTGGACCGATTTGGAAAATTCTTTTTGTTTGAAAGGGTCAGTCTTGTCCGGTGGTCCCCTAAAATTTTTATTAAAATCGGTTGTGTAGTTTTGAAAAATTATAGTTTTTAATTAGCTTTGTGCCATATCAAAAAAAATCTCAAGCTTCTCCTTGCTTCGGAAAGCAGCAAGCATGTATCATCATTTGTTTCCTTGTGTCTTCTATGACATCCATGGCACCTCAACAAATGAGATATCGTTGGAAGCGTTTAGGTGTGCGCTGGTTATGTGCTTTCTATATGACGTCACAGTAAATTCAATATGGCGCCCTCTTTGAACCAAAAAGTAAGTAATTAAACATTAAATAAATCGATTTAGACCGTGTAGGGTATCAAATGAATTGAAAAATATATAAATTACTAGCTGTTTCTCCCTGATGTGCTTGCATTCACTGAGTAAAGTTATTTTTCAGCAAGAATGTCCCCGTAGTCGGGTTTTGGTTTTCAAACTCCATCTTGCCAAGTTCCCTTTCAAAGGAGACACGCACCATCGAGTTGCAGCCAGCCATTGGAGCGCGTGCAGTTGGACTCGCAGTCCAACACGTACTTCTCCTTTTCCTTGATGAAGTGCTCAAAGGTCGGCGCGGCGGGGACGACCTCGCCTGGAACTGCAACAGAGGTGCTGCCCTTTATATCTATGTAATCTATATCTATGTATGGAAAAACTAAAGTTGAAATAAAATTTGTTCATAAGCACCTAATTAATAAAAGAAAGACGCAATATTTTAATGAAGAATGGTTAGTTTATATTTCGGTTAAAAGATGGCGTTGTCAGCATTATAAAAATCGTTATGGAGATTCTTGTCTTTTCTTAAGGCGAATAACGTGCAGAAGTGGCATCCTCATTTGAAAAAAATGTTTGAAGTACTCGTAAATATGGTGATAATGAGATGACGACCTCCGTGGCGTAGTGGTCACAATGCTAGTCCGCCACCCAGAGGTTCCGAGATCGATCCCAGGTCAGGGCAAGTTGGAAAACGGCCTTTTTCAAATTGTCCTGGGTCTTGAATGTTTATTTATAAATGTATTTATTATAAAATATAGTATCGTTGAGTTAGTATTCCATTACACAAGTCTCAAACTTACTTTGGAGCTAGCTCAATCACTGTTATTTTTCCCTATATATTTATTTATTTTATTTATTTATATTTCAGGAATAACCGTTGAAAGTATCATCGGTATAGTCCGTCTAGCTTTATGACGCGTTTCTGTCACAAGTTTATTTGGCAGGCGAATTAAAAAATCCCCCGACTTTCAAGCGTTCACCTCAATGACTTTTGAACTTTATGACACCTCGCTTTTTTGTCGGGGATTAAAAAGTGGCAACTTTTGGTGACAGCGCGTTTCACACTGTTCTTCTGTAACTTCTTTGGCGGGAATCGAACCAGGGATCTTCTGGTTGTATGTCTCGCTCTATTACCATTAGACCAGTACCGCTCTATATTATGCTATGAAAAGTCCATACCCGCGGTGGCGGCCGGCCGCACCGCCAGTCGCTCCGTCGCGAACGGCTCCCCGCGCGCCCCCTCGCACCGCATGCTCGCGCCGTCGTCGAAGCTTTGCACCGTCACCGTGTATTTCTTCGTTTGGAACTTTCTTTTCCTGATCACCTCAGCAAATTTTACTGAAACAAACAATCAGCGATGAGCTTAATTATTAAGAGATATTAGAAATTAGGTGAGCCTGTGAGCTTTTGTCCTTCCTCGGGTTTTAAACTATATCCATAGAGAATTTCATCTAAATTGGTTCAGTGGTTGAAGCGTGAAAAACAAACATACAAATTACTTTTGCATTTATATCATCATCATCATCATCATTTCAGCCGCATAACGTCCACTGCTGGATTTCCAAGGATTTCCAAACTGACCTTGGTCAGGTCGTCTGACGACCTTGTGGGTTGTGGGTTGCCGCTCGGGTTTGTGAAACACCTGGAAATCGTTCAGCTGGATTTTCAATTTGTTTAACAAAACGAGGTTTTGTCAAACTGCGGATTTTACACCTACTGCAACATATATATGGCAAGTTACAACCAAAACTCTGATATCGAGATGTAGGATGTGTGAGCGCCATCTCATATGCTTCTTGTAAACTGTTTTCGTGTTTTATAATTGTCTCAGGAGTTCTTGTATCCTATGATAATAATAAAGATATATTTGATTGGAATGAGGCGAACAGGGCAGAAGTGGCGCACTCATTTGAAATTAATTGTTAAATCGTAAATGCGGTGATAAAGTTAACATTTTGCAAATTGTAATTTAATAATAATTTCGATTTTTAAATGATTTTATGAACACTAACAGTTTATGGCATTTGCGAAAAGCGGCCATTTTTGGCAAATGTGCGAAGACAAGCTTCACATTCTCTATAAACTGTAATCAGTTTCCTTTTAAATAATTTATTTCAAATGGGGGCAGCACTAGACCCCGAACAATGCATGTGTTCCCACTACCAATAATACTTTTAATTATTCATAAAATCATTCAAAATATAAATTATCGCCACGCAACCACTTCCGTCATCATTACCTTTGTTGTTAAAAATGTAGTGGAACTCGAAGTCGCCGTCGTCGCCCGGCCGGGTGCAGCTGAAGGTGTACTCCTCCCCCACGGCGCGGTACACGGTGGTGGGGGGCGGGGTCTGCCCTGGAAGAGGACACTATGGTTACGGCATCTTGTTGAACTAGTCGCGGGGTCGAGCTCACAGGTGGGCGCGGCCTAAAAGCATACTGTCTCACCTAACATTGTGTTGGGGCGAGCAGTGAGGTAAAATGCACGATAATTCATAGTAAACCGAGCGCGAAAAAAAAACGTAAGTCCTTTGGGAGCAGAGGTTTTATGCAAAAACTACCGCATTAATCAGTTACAAATAAAGTTATTTAAAATCTTTGATATCTAAGCTGTGTCGGCGTGGACTTTGTTTTGGAGATTTTACACTTCATTTATTACTTACTTACGCCGTAAGTTGCGTAAAAATTATTAAAAGTTAAGGGTACTTCTGATCCCTCCTTTTTTTAAGATCGCGTTACATTCGTGAAAGACGACCCTGACCCACTCTTCCACTCACATTCGCTTTTCTAGATTCTTTTAGTAAATCTCCTTTTATCCATCTTTCCTACATGTCCGAACCATCTCAGCTCTTAATTTATTTGTTACTACATCTTTGTTTCCCTTATGATATTATTTCTAATCGCACATACTCACAGTCTCATTTAAACTGCATTTATTCTACTTCTGCCACACACAACTGTCACTTTCATACACTGACGTCGGTATCAGCACTCCATTATGAACAGCGAAACGTGCTTTATTCGACACTTTCGTGCTGTTCATAAAGGAGTGCAGTGCCCCATTCACTTGATTGCCTGCACTCACTCTTTTTTCTATATCACTCTCGTGCTTTCCATCTCTTGTAAACTTACATCCCAAATAAATAAACTCTTCCACTTGCTTCACTGTTAACCTATTTACTACAATATTGCATTCTGTAATACATTCATCCCTTTCGAACACCATTACTCTCGTTTTACTTATATTCATTTTTATTCCCTTTTTCTCCAAAACTTCATTCAAAACTGTTACCATTTTCTGTAATTCCTCATCTGATTCTGCAAGTAATACTTGATCATCAGCATAGAGTAGGCACTTTATAAGTAACTCATCCATTCTTACACCACATTCAACATCTTCCAGTCTACGTATGTATGTATGTATCTACGTGGATAAGTATGTCTGTTGCATCGTAGCATCCGAACCGCTTATCCAATTTTAACACGATATGTCAATCGATTCGGCATTGTTGTCCGGGTGATATAGGCTACACTTTGTATGCAAAAATATTATATAAGGAATGTTACATACAAAAAACTGGACCCAAAGATTTTTTTTGTAAATGGAGTGGGGTATCAAATGAAAGGTCTCGATTAGCACATTTCAAAAATATTTACATTGTTAGCCGTTTATGGCTCTCGTAGTCGAGTACATTCGTTTTTTATTAAACTTTAATCTTGTACGTTTTGAAAAAGTATCTTGTGTTTACTAAATTAAAAATCTCAATTTTATCGAAATTATATTTGTACTCACCAAAACCAGAATGCAACGTAACAAACAGTAACACGCACTGCACAACCCTTAAATGCTCCATGTTGCGACTGAAGCTGTGACTGTACCGAAGTGATCCTACGCGGACTGACACCGCGCGAGGTCGAGGAGCGCGTGTTGTGCGCGGCGTTATCTGCTTCCTGTGGTCGGCGGGATAATCGGCTTCACCACCGAGGACATCAGGACAAAAACTATATTTATTTATTTATTTAACAAACTTTATTGTTTATATCTTTATTTAGCAATAAAATTGGTACAAAACGCGGACTTAAGCGGAAACATGAAGACCTACCAGTAGGACAACTGGAAATTTGAGTCCTAGTTGTCCTACTTGTAGAACATACTTGGTAGGACTACGGGGATTAGCTCTATGTCGTCCAGTGCCATTTTAAATAAATAATTTCAAAGGAAACGGAGATGAACATCATTTAAAATTTTGTCTTGACTAAGCCCTATAACCCTTCAAACTATTTTAGGAATACTTTCTCACTAATAGTTTGTTTGTGGGTTTGTTAGTAGAAAGCCTAACGTTTTCACTTTAAACTTTATACCAAAATAGCTAGGTTAGGCCCGTGTCACTCCCCGTTTAGCTATCCAACGTATGCCTACATTATTACTATGCGGCGACCACTCCGGAGTGTGGAACTCAGTTATATGAATCGTTTTTCCAGAGTAATAAGAATGAAATTGGCTTGAAATTGATTTCTAGGTATCTATACGAAACAGTGCTGAGTTCTGACGCGAGCTAAATTAAACTATATCGCTAACCACATTAAATAGATATTTCTTTAAATTTCTTTGTTGATCGAGACTTCTGTACGTGAGTACTAGTACTTATTCTGTGCCTAGGTATACTTTAGTACATGTGTACTTGACCTTCATATGCATCAAATAATATTTAACTCAAATTAAAAATTCAAATATCATGAAAGACGTCACGCCACAAAACCATTGTTCATACATGTCTCCGTGCCGTAGACCAGGCGTGGTCAGAACGCCCCGCGTGTGTTATAAACGACATTTTATAAAATGATAGTACATTAGTGTGTTGTGGCAGTGAAGATGTGGTTCCTGGTTTTGGTGTGTGCGCTCGCGCTGGTGTGGCGCCGGCGGCCGCTCGCGGAGCTGCACCGGCGGGTCGGCTCCGGGCTGCCCGCCCTGCCGCTGCTGGGGCACGTGCACTTGTTCACCGGCGACAACGAACGTGAGATTTTGTAAACGTTAATAAATAAATGTAGCACGAAGGAGTTATACATGGAAAGAAACGTACGGTGTATAAGAGGATACAACTAAGATGGTTCGAGAAAGAAAGGAACAGATGCGAAAGTTATAATTTGGAAGGATGCGTGAAAAATAGTAAAAAATTACTTTTTGAGTAATGAGCAATCCTACATAAATATGTATAGACAAATCACACAGATTGAGCTATCTCCAAAGTGAGTTCAAGACTTGTGCTATGGGATACAACTCAACGATACTATGTTTTATAACAAATACATACACAAATAAACATCTAAAATCCAGGCCATTGTGATAAAGATCATTTTCCATCTTGATCCGACCGGGGATCGAACCTGGGACCTCAAGTGTGATAGCCTGGCATAATGACCTAGACCACAGGTCGTCAAGAAATCAAGTAAAATTAATATCAAGAATAGATGGAGAGACGAGCTTGACCCCTATTGCAGGGATTGAGCCTCGGAGACTGAGACCGAGAGAGTTGGAGTGCTGGAAGGGAGACCTTGCCTTGCAGAGGGACAATATAAATTGAAAATGGGAATGGAATAGAATTATCATCATCACTATATCAAAGGAGTTGGAGTTGCTCAGGTTCGCAGGAATTGCCACCAAATACATGTCCCCGTGGTGCTAACCGAGCAATAACCTTTGGCTGCCGAACTGCTCGCTGCTCTGAGACCTCACGGCACTAAGGGTTGGAACTCATGTGTCAGCAAGAAACAGCATTTTCCTTTATGTTAGCTATCCTTTTCTGTCGCTTATAACCGTCAGCACCGGCCATGCTGAAGCGTTCCATCGCTCTTACTCGCTCTAGAAAATGACAGTTCTGAACGACAGAAAAGGATAGCAGTAAAGAAAAGTGTTGTTCCGTGCTGAGAAATAAGTTCCAACCCTAAATGTCGTCTTACACGAAGACAATCCGAGGAAGTGATGTAAGCCTCTCCCAAAGATTTCCAAAACGCCCGATCGGAAGCGGCCTGCATGCAGCTTTCTCTTGCAACCTTGCTCAGGTTGTTGTAGATTTTAGTGAATTTGTGAGAGTCAAAAACAAAACTGATTCTTCAGTCGTTAGCGTACATATATTATGTATTATATGATATGAATCTTACACAGATATTTAAAGAAGAAAAAAAAAGCACCAATTTAAAAGCACATTGGTAGCAAACCCACTTTATAACTGATTTAGATAATATAAATACTAATTTGGCTAATGCTGTACGAAGTACCAGTGCTTTTGCAGAGATGATGCAGACGATTTTCCGGTAAATAGGAGATGGTGGAGGAAATCAGCGTGAGGTTTTGAGTACGTGATAGCTCAGTTGGTAAGAGCATGGTCATATCAAGACCAAGGACGCTGGTTAAAGTTCCGCTCATGTGGTGGCATTTCTTATTTCATTTTTAGTTTGAGTGCTTTAGTACTACATCTTGTATGCCTTAAACTCTATAAAAACGAAGGGGATAGTAGTAATAATTTGGAGAATGCTGTATGAAGCACCATTTCTTTTACAGAGACGATGCAGGCGTTCATCCGGATGGGCGCAGACGCGAACGCGCGCGGCGGGCTCAGCTCGCACAGCCTGCTGCACGCGACCGTGCTCAGTCAGTATTGCTGCTGCTTCACGTTCTAATATATCGTTATTATCTATATATATAAAAGAAGAAACTGAATGACTGATTGGCTGACTGACATATCAACGCACAGCCCAAACCGCAGGGTCTAAAGGTTCCAAATTTGGCATATAGGTTCTTTATGAGGTCTAGGGGTGCACTAAGAAAGGATTTTTCAAAATTCACCCCCTAAGGGGGTGAAACAGAGGTCCAAAGTTGGTATGTACAAACAGGATTAGTTTGACTGTTTTATTTAAAACTTCGTAAGAGTACTCCCAGTGGTAAATAAGTATAAACGTGTTCCAGGATTTTTCAAAATTTATCCCTTAACGGGGTGTAATAGGGTCCAAAGTTTTTATGGAGAAATAAGATTAATTTAACTATTTTATTTGAAACTTCGCAAAAGTATTTCCGACTCTAAATAAGTTATTCATATTTCAGGATTTTTCAAAATTCGTCGAAACGGGGGTCCAAAGTTTTTATGGAGAAAAAAGATTAGTTTGACCACTTTATTCGAAACTACGCAAGAGTACTCCCGGCGGTAAATAAGTGAATACATATTTCAGGATTTTTCAAAATTCACCCCTAAGGGGGTGAAACGGTCCAAAGTTTGAATAGACAAACAAGATTAGTTTGATCATTTTGAAGCGTTCCGTCGCTCTCTTTTGGTCTAGCAAATGACAGGAACGGGAACGATATCGAGAACGGGAACAGGAACAGGGAACAGACCAAAGGAGAGGGAGAGCCCTATTAGAACCATTTTCGACATAGACATAGACATGACTGATATAGATAGATAGAGACTATTTGGCACATAGGTTTTTTTGGAGGTCTAGGAGTACACTAAGAAAGGATTTCTCAAAACTCACCCCCAAAGGGGGTCAAACGGGCGTCCAAAGTTTGTATGGAGTGAGAAGATTAGTTAGACTATTTTATTTGAAACTTCGTAGGAGTACTCCTGATGGTAAATGAGTAAGTATGTATTTCAGGATTTTTCTAAATTCAACATCTAAGGAAGTGAGATGGGGGTCCGAAGTTTGTACGGAGAAACAAGATTAGTTTAACCATTTTGAAGTGTTTCGTCGTTCTCTCTCGGTCTAGCAAATGACGGGAACGGGAACGGGAAGAAAACGGGAGAGGGAGGTTCGCCAGGTCTGCTAGGCCTTTAAATCCCTACGTTATAATAAAAAAATGTTATATTTTATAAGTATTCAAACATTTTAACATAATAATTCGTTTGTTATTACAATATTAATAACGTAAAAAACCAATTAGAATCTTATTAGAACCATTCTCGACTTCTACGCGGACGAAGTCGCGGGTTAAAGCTAGTCATAGAATATTTATAATATCTCTTAATAATCGTCACTTTGTTCTGTTGCGCAATTGTTGACGTCAGTTGGTTACTTACAGTTAAGTCTTCTTTGCATCATCATCGTTTCACCTTAACGCGTTCCCGGTTGCTCGGTTCTCACTGAGCTGCGTCGGTAAGTAGAACCAAAATGGCAGTCGTCGGCGCATTATTTGTACCTGCGTCGTTAACCGCCATTCTGGTTCAACCTACACGCCGGGATTTGTACAAAAATGCTTTGAAGTCCGCCATTTTTGTTCAACTTATTTGTGTCGCATTTTACCTCGTTGGTCCCGTTTTAATATGATGACTAACAAGTTTACTTGCCAGTCAAAATGAAAAAAAAAATTTACGACTTTCAACCCCCCTTAAGAATCCCCTTAGGTAATCTAAACTTTTCCATACAAACGTAGTCTACGTTTTGTTTTAAAACGACATGCCATATTTTAACAAAAATTTTTAATTTTAAAGAAATTGCAATTATCTAGGGTTATAATTAGTTTCCGATGGTAAAATTATGAACTGGAAAGAAAATATAAGGGTGTAGAAGTTTTTCATACTGATGGTCAAATATGATATAATACACTATATTCTCTTTTAAGTTCATAATTTTACTGTATAAAACCAATTATAACCCTAGATAATTGCAATTTCGTTAAACTTACGTAATTTTGCCCATATCCGACATGTCGTTTCAAAATAAAACGTTGACTACGTTTGTATGGGAAAGTCTTCTGTCCAGGGTAAGGGGACTTTTAACTTTTTTGAACCGCTGAACTGATTTCCATAAAAAATAGCTAAGAATTACCGCAAGGAAACTTGCTTTCACGTAAAACAACCGCATCGAAATCGGTACATGCTGCCGCCGACAGACACACCGACTGACATTGCCGTCAAACTTATAACACCCCTCTTTTTGCGTCGGGGTCAAAATATGATATGCAGAAATATGATGTGATAAAGGAGTTGAGAGAAACTACTCAACGAAACTACACTTGGATGTTTTTTATTTTTGTAATATATTTAAATTATATGAAGTCGACTCGTGAGCGGAAGAGAGAAGCCACGCCACGGCGGATATGAGCCATAGGTTTTCCAAATCGCTTCCAAGTAGGATATGAATCGTTATTTCCGAGTCGATGATAAACCAAATAAAGTAAATTGAATATGTGAATCATAGAAACGCCTACCCCACCATCTCTGGCTATGGAAGTGTCACTTGGGTTGGTTCAGTGGGAGTACTGGAACCCATGTGTATCCCGCAAGAGATAAAGACGTGAAGAATATATATACCTCAAGTCTAATTTTCAGTTTGCAACCCATCTCAGAGATTTTGGTTCTTCTAACAATTTCAACCTTTTATTGGAAGTTCACCGGAGTGGGTTCTTGTCACATTCTTTTATGGTCCAAGCTTAAACTATGAAACGATTTACCAGTTGATGTCCGGAGGGTAAAACCCCGTATTTCATTTAAAAAACAGGTGAAGGCACATTTTCTTCACAAACTGTCAGATAGATCAACCAGTTACGGATCAAGACTGATTACTTTATCTGCGGGTATCACACATAAAACATAATTATACCTACCTTCACAGTGCCCTACATATATAAAACCGGGAAAAAACCCGTATTTTTTTAAATATATTATATATATATAAAATATACTGAAACTATTTAAACAGTATGTTCAGTCTGTGACACTGAATAACTTCCCCCAAGGAACAAAAAATATGAAGTTCTTTTCAACATACACTGACCTTTGACGTCACGTACTGCGCCGTCCGCCTATCGCCGTAATAACTAAAGGCAGCCACAAACGTAGCTAGATGCCGCGACATCACTCACCCTTTACGACACGACTTCACAACACAATCGCAGTCACAAAATAAATTCACCAAATTAGTGATTTATTCATTTTCGATCACGCTTTCCTTAGGCTTTAAGCCTCAGGTCCCCCGTCTATGAAGTGATGCATGAAGTTACAGAACACAATGTGACTTACATCTTTATCCTGAACAAGCCATCTAGGTATTATCCGTATTGTAGAATACCTAAAATATGGCTTAGAGAAAACGTACGTGTGGTGCTATTTGCATCAGTTGCAACTGAAAACTGACCAGATCTTGGAAAGTTTTTTGTTGTTTATTTTGTGTTCAGTAGCATTCTCACGGTTAACATTTATGGCCCCTTTGGTTCTCGCCGCAAGCACGAGCCGATTTAAATTTTTAACCGACTTCAAAAAGAAGGAGGAGGTTATCAATTCGTCGCGAACCTTTATTTTTTTTTTATGTATGTTCACTGATTACTCAAAGAGGCATGGACCGATTTGGAAAATTATGTTTTTGTTTGAATAGGTATACTGTCCAGGTGGTCCCATAGTAATTTTATTAAAATCGGTTGTGTTGTTTGGGGGTGAAGTCGGTTTTTAGTTTTGAAAAATTATATTGCACATTTTTTTGCTTGTTAAGTAATATGCCGACAAAAGAAACAATCAAAACATCATAAAAGCCGTGAAAATTAAACCGTATTCAAAGAAACACGGCTTCGTGTGGATAACATGCTTTTATTATACCGACAAATAACTTCAATTGCATTTTGTTACTCTGGTGAGTAGGTACCATAGACGGGAACACATGGTTTTAGTCTCCAAAATATGAGAGTGTAGTGTTCATTAGACTTTTCTTGTTATTACCTATTGCATGTGGATGTGGTTATTAACTGATTGCACAGTAAAATGCTACTCGTGAAAATAATAATAATAATAATCTACTTTTTAAGGTACCTACCTAATTAAAAGTGTGTTGTGAATTGATTTAATTACCTAATGACTACACTAGAGCAACAAACTAACATGTGATTATTCGTAAAAGGGTGTAATCGCAGCGTGTGTAGACGACTTTTGCTACACACTGCTGAGCGTGTGGTCGGAGAGGTAAAGTCAGCAGTCAAAGGTAGATGATGGATACGTGGTAGGCACATTTTTCAGGTGTTTTAAACGTTATTATATCAATAACTGTTTGAGCTACATTATTGAAATTTTGGGTTCGGGATGAACTAGATGACTTTAATGAATGTGCAAAATTTTATGTATTTAGGTTAAATAGGTTTCGAGTTGTGAAGGGGTCGAAAGTAGCTCGAAATGGTTCGTGTAAATATACACACGGCTGCTGCGTCGCCAGTTCCTTTTTTTTAACTTGGCTCTGACACGCTGCTGCGTGTCTAGATAACTGATAACTGGACAACTTCTAAAAACAGGGAAGGTTGTTCAGAATCATGTATGGAATATAAGTACAAGTTCCAGTATATTTTTAACACCCGACAAAAAAAATCTGCGTGGGTCTGTCTGTCTGTGGCATTGTAGCGTTTGAACGGATAGACCGATTTAAATGCGGATTTTTTAACGTGAGAGCAACTTCCCTTTCGGTGGTTCTTAGCTATGTTTGATCAAAATCGGTTCAGTCGTTTAAAAGTTATTGGGTGTTAATGCTTCGAATTCAGGGTTTTGCAATTTTCCTGGCAAATAATAGAGGCGCTATGGAATGTAGTTCCGCCCACTAGATGTCGTCGCGGGTTTTTTAATTTGCCTCGCAAATAGACTCGTGTTCTGTCCAGACATCACGGATCCGGAGGCGGCGGCGCTGGTGCTGCGGAGCTTCCACGACAAGGGGCGCGGCGTGCACCTCGTGCGGGACTTCTTCATGGACAGCCTCGTGTTCGCGCCAGGTACTCACTCACATATGGACAGCCTCGTGTTCGCACCAAGTACTCACTCACATATGGACAGCCTAGGCTCGTGTTCACGCCAGGTACTCACATAGAATGGAATATATTTTATTTGCATTTGAAAAAGATATACATACAAAGGTCTATGTCTATTTCTAGGTCTAAATAATAATGGCAAAGTTACACCTAATCAGCCATTAACAATAGCATGCAAATCTTTATAAATCATTTTCAAAAAGCTAACAGTTTATGTCACAAATAAAATCAAATAGGATCAAGACATGGTTCATCACTATAACGTCAGAATTATATTATTATTTAGTATAAACGATTAAATTTAGACTATTAGTTAATCGTGTGTCTTGAAATTGTGAAACTCTTGCACTGTGTAGAAGCCTCGCTCACTGCCGATCAATAGTTTTGTTTTAAAAGAGTTAAATGTCTAATTTTTGATGGAGTCTGGTATGTTATTGTAAATTAGTCTACACATATTGTAACACTTCCTTCGTAGTCTTTCACTTCTAGATATAATATCTAGAGCTAGCCTGCTCCTAGTATTCCCATTTATAGTATTTCTAGGAAACACTTCTTTAGCTTCTTTAAGTAATTTATAATTTAGTTTCACAAATTTGGCAATTTCATAAATATAAAGGCAAGGCAGAGGTAGTATTTTTAGAGATTTAAAAAGAGATCTACAAGAAGTGTCCGAAGAAACTCTACATATAGCTTTTATGCATTTTTTTTTTAATAACGAAAGCATCTTGTATCTTTGTGTTATTTCCCCAAATAAATCAGCCCATATCTTAAGACGGATTCTACATAAGCAAAGTATGCTGTAAGGACCGTGTTTAATGATGTATTAAGGGCATAAAAAATCTATTAAGTTTACTGCATACACTTTCAATCTGTTTTTTCCGTGTGTTCAGTTTATTAACTATTATTAGTCCTAGAAAGGTTCCATTATCTACGCCTTTAAATAAATGTCCATTATGGGATATATATTTAATGATTGGGTTGAATTATTTAAAAAAAATTGACATTGCCATACAAATTACCCGGACGGCTGTAAACTTTCGTACGGATATGACGAATTGAAAAAAATCATTATACTATATTTTCATTTCAATATCATTATACTATAGTGATCTAGTATAGCCCGTGGTTCGATTTATTACGGGTATGTTCCTTCCACGTTGGATAATAAATCAATATATAGGGAAAAAAACACTAATTGAGCTAGCCCCAAAAGCTTATTAAACTTTGTTATGTAATACTAACTCAACAATATACTATATTTTATAATAAGTAAATAAATAGACAACCTAGTCACAGGACAATTTACATAAGCCATTTTCAGACTTGACTTGGCCGGGGATCGAATCCGGAACCTTCGACTGCCTCCGCAGAAATCAAGGCGTTCGCCTCGTCATCCAGAGGTCGAGGGTTCGAATCAAGGGTCAAGGGTACTTTGTGAAAAGTTGTATCCAGTCTGGTTAAGATAATGCAGGCTTGAGTCACCTGATTATCCGAAATAAAGATGATTCCGTGTTTGTGATGTTCCGGAAGGCACGTATAAACTATGGGTCCCGAACGCCATCTAGAGTTTGCTCTCAAACCTTCTGCTCTGGTCTACCTTCAGACGGCAGTCACTCTGTGTAAAAACCAGTAACCTCGTCAAATAACCAAAGTTAGGTAGCGGACCCCGGGTTCTGAAGCGTTGAGGTTTCCTCAACGCTTCAGAATATGTAAGGATGATGATAATGTATATGTATATTAGAGATTAATTTCTTTAGTGGACATCTGGCGGCCCCGCAAGAAGCAGTTCCTGTCTCCGCTCATCACGACGAAGAACGTCAACGGTTTCTTCAGCTGCGTCGTGGACAACTGCGAGGCGATGCTGGCGCGGGTGCGGGGCGAGGTGGGGCGGGAGGGGGGCGTGGTGCCCGCCTTCCAGCACTTCATGGCCAACAGCCTCGACAACGCTTGCGGTAATACAATTAGTTCCGCACTTGATCTTTGGACAACGCAGGCGGTAACACGACTAGTTCCCCACTTGGTCTCTGGACAACGCTAGTAGTAACACAAATAGTTCCATACTTGGTCTCTGGACAACGCTAGCAATAACACACTTGGTCTCTGGACAATGCTAGCGGTAACACAACTAGTTCCATATTTGGTCTAAATTTTTCTTACAACACAAAGGTTACTAAGAACTGAATTTCTCTTATAACCCAAAGGTTGGCTGATAGATAAAGCTTTTAGCGTTAAGTGCACCTATTGCGCCATACAAATTATATTTTGTATAATGAAGGTTAAATAAATAAATAAAACTACAACCGACAACATAGTCTACTAAAAGCATACGAGACAGCGCTAGCAGTATCCTACAACTCGATCTCAGAGTTCGCCAGATTCGCTGCATATATACAACCTCCGACGATAGACCGTCGAAGCCGCGGTTCCCCGCGCAACACCATGTTTGGCTTGAAGATCTTCCCTTTGGGGCGATCGAGCATACCTCTGGTCCCGCTACAACATGGTTTTTAGGCTAGTCTATTAGAGAGTATAACTTTAAGGAAATTAACGGCTTGACGTCACCAAAGATGATGTGCCAGCAGTTCGTCTATTGGTTTTCCACGGTCTAATAGTAAGTCTGAAAGATACATAAGGTAAAAATGTATTTATTTCTCCAAAGCAGTACATGGTTTAGCGTAAAATATGTGATGATAACTAATACAGAATTTGGACATTTACCAAGACTGTAAGGAGACTGGAGCCCGTTTTAGGCATGGCCTGTATCACAGTGCTCCAGGGCTCTCACGCCTGGTGTGTACATACTTACATAATATATATTTATTTTACAAAAAATAGAAGATGGGGCGACATCTGAAAACTTAAATTACTAAATTACAGAAATATTAAAAGTATTTTAGGTTTTATCATTCAGGCAGAAGCAAGACTTGATACACAGGCAGTTTTTTTTTAGCATATGGAGGTGCATTAAGTTTTACTAAAAACAGAGATTGTTTAAAACATGGAAGGAAAGTTTGTCATGTTATAATATTAGGGGTGTTAATAAATTTTCGGTTTCACTATAATTAAGAGATTGCAGATATCTTGATACTTCTAGCTTGCAGGAGTAGGATGAAAGGGGCAGAATTTTAAGTAGTGAGTAGATATCATTATATAAATAAGGACCGTCAAAGCAGAAGAAATGGTGGGAAAATTTGGTAGTAAATAGGGACGAAACAGCTACTAGACGGTTGCGTCTGGTTGAATTAGGGTTGTCCGGAGTCCCCCCCAATAGGTTCCCGGTTTGTCGTACCGGGGGGGCTCAGTACCCATTATAGCCACTAGCCACGGGGAAGCTAACAGGAACCCGTGAGGGGGCGCTCCTGCTGTTTGACCCACCAGCAGTGGGCGCCCACATTGGGGCGGCGGGAGAGTGGGAAGTTGTCCCCCCACCCGGGGAGGGGCGCAGGGCGCTCCTGCGGGCTCGGCTTCGGCCTTGAGCCTATAGAGATGCGCCCAATGGGGCAGCTTGGGAGTGGAAAGTTCTCCCCCCACCTGGGGTGGGGCCGCCGGCAGGAGAATGTTTCATTGCTCTCCCGGCGCTTCAGGCGGGGCCACACCGCCGTGGCTGTAGTTGGAGATCGGTCGCGGGGGAGGAGGAGTGCCGGTGTTACGTTGCCACTCTCCCTATCATCCGCGACCGAGCGGTGCCGCACCGCGTTTGCGGCGAGAGGCAAGCGGCTGAGCCTATCTTCTCCGCCGCTGGGAGCCGGTTTATCTAATCCCATGGTTCCACAGGCGGTGGACTGCGTGGGATTCTGCCGCCTTTCAATTGGCCCGAGGAGGTACGGCGCGTTGTGAGTTCCTGACGCGCCGACTTGGTGAGTTGGGGCGCTAAGACGTCCCTGAGGAGGCGGCCAGCCGCGCCGGGGTTCGCGGTTGTATTTCCGTTCCCGTGTCCCCGGCAAAAGCGGTTGTGATGGAACTTCGGAGGTTTTTTTGTGGGTAGGCACGTCACTCTGGCGTGGAGTCCCACATAACCCGACAGCCTCCCCTGCAGGCTGACGGGTATCCGTAACAGGGATCTTTCCTCCGTGAAAAAAGGGTTGTCCGGAGTAATGCTGTGTTGTTGGAGGATAACGGTCAGGATGTAAAGGTGACGTACTGAAAGGACTTCACAGTACTGTCTACAGTTCTTGCGTAGGGAATAGAAATGGTTTAAAAGTGCACACTTTAAGAAGAGTTCTTTGAGCTCTTTCGAGCTTTATCAAGGTGGTTTTACGTGCTTAACAAGATATAGGTTTAAAAACTAATACCCAACTACGGAAGCTACATACCGCTAATCATTTATACATTTTTAAAATGTGCTAATCAAGACTTTTCATTTGATACCCTACAAGATATCGAAACAAAAAAAATCTCTCTTTTGGTGTATAACAGTCGGAATATATATTTTTTGGATACAAATTGTAGCCTGTGTCACCCGGACAATAATAACGAATCGATCGACGTATCATTTGTGAAAATTGATAAGTGATTCGAATGCTACGGTGGAACAGACTATTAGATACAGACATAGACTGCTAAAATCATCACCCTTTGTCTTGGCTTTGCCGTAATCGGGCAGAAAAGCGAAAGTGAATAAATATTTCCCGTGTAAATTCAGGAGTGGTGTTCGGAGTGAAGTCGGCGGAGATCGACCCCGCGGGCTGCTTGCAGCGCGCGCTGGACGACTGCATGCGCATCGTGGGCAGCATCACCGCCAACCCCTGGTACCAGGTCCGGAGCCTCTACCGCCACTCGGCGCTCTACAAGCAGTACAGGAGGCACGCGGACACAGTCTACGGTATCGCTGACACGGTGTGTACATTATAATTTTTCAAAACTATTCATTTATTTATTTATTTACATAATTCATGTACACAAAATACAAGCAAAGCAACAAACAAAGAAAATTGAGTACATACTACTGCTTATTTCCGCATATAGTTGATTTATCATTTTCCCTTAATGATTATTTAGTTTTAGGTAAAATCAGTTCAGGAATCACGCTTGCACAGCATCGCCGCGTACCGCGTTCTCATATCATCAGCCTTAGCATTAGCATCCGTGTACTTATAATATATATTTTAACTTATCTCAGCAGCATCTTTTATTTAACATCCTCTCATCAGCATCAAGGTGTACAACAAAAAACCGACTTCACCCTCAAACTACACAAATTATTTTAATAAAATTTCTATAGGACCACCTGAAAAGTAAACAGTTTCAAACAAAAAAGAATTATTCAAATCAGTCCAGGCGTCTTCGATTCCTCAGCATACATCACAAAAATAAAAGATTGCGACGAATTGATTAACTACTCCTTTTTGGAAGGCAGTTAAAAAATAAATAATGCCAGATCGCAGGGAATATCACCACGAGCTGAAGGCGAAGGCGATTAATGTAGGTTACCCACTTTATCGCAGCAAATATATTTTTTGCATGCATATAGGGTGTAAAAGGCCAGTTATAAAGGCCAGTTATAAGGCCAGTAAAGGGTGTAAAAGGCCAGGCCTTCAACAGTCTACGACCGTAATACGGTCGCGCGCCATTGTTTTACTATTGTTCTTTATTGACAGACAGTTAAGCGATTATTGGCTCGAGCCGAAGGAAAAATATTACTTCGGTCTAATAAAAGGTCTTTACCTATGAAATTGCCGTTCTGCAGTACTGGCCATTTCAAATCAAAATAATATTTGTTTGGCTAAGAATTCTAATTTCAAATTAATTTTATTTTAAAAACATGGAATTCTTTTTCCAAAAGTAGTCATTTGTTTATTGATTAGTGTTACATTTTTATCGCATTTTAATCTTCTTCGTCATCATGGATACGTTAAAAATTCGAGTAATTATGGAATATGAGTATCGTCGTGGCAGCAACGCGGCACAAGCGGCACGCTACATCAACGACGTTTACGGAGCTAACACTACAAACCAACGCACCACCTGTTATTGGTTTGCTCGCTTCCGTTCTGGAAATTTCGACCTGAAAAATGAACTTCGCGGTCGTCCGAAGACTTTGGTCGACAATGACGAATTAAAGCCGATTGTGGAAGCTGATGATACACAGACTACGGCTGAATTAGCAGCAGCTTTCGACGTTAGCCTCAAAACAATATTGGTCCATTTGCGTCAAATTGGTAAGGTAAAAAAGTTTGACAAATGGGTGCCCCATGAACTCAATGATCGCCAGCGCGAAGTACGCGTCGAGACGTGCCTTGCACTGTTCAACAGACACACAAATGAAGGAATTTTGAACCGCATTGTTACCTGCGAATAAAAATGGATTCTGTTTGATAACCGCAAGTGCTCAGCAAGTTGGGTGGATCCTGGTTCAGCGCCTAAACAATGTCCTAAACGAAAACTTACCCTTAGAAAAGTGATGGTCACTGTTTGGTGGTCTAGCGCCGGTGTGATTCATCACAGCTTCTTACCAAACGGGGTGAGCATTACTGCAGATGTGTACTGTAAAGAACTGAACACAATGATGGAGAAGCTGGCACATCTCCAACCAGCATTGGTCAATCGCTCCTCTCCGCTGCTCCTGCACGACAACGCGCGACCTCATACTGCACAGTAGACGGTCTCCAAGTTGCAAAAACTGGGGTTGGAAGCTCTCCGTCATCCGCCCTACTGACCAGACCTTGCGCCTACAGACTACTACTTTTTCCAGAATTAGGATAACTTCTTGACGGGAAAAAAATTCCCGAGAGGCAGTACAATATGCCTTTGAAGAATTTGTTGCCTCCCATCCAGCTGATTTCTTTAAGAAGGGCATCAATAACCTACCACTGCGTTGGCAAAGATGCGTTGATTGCATGGGTGAATACTTCGATTAATACAAATAAAAATACATTAAAAAAATTCGTTTAATTTTTTTCATACAAAACGGCAATTTCATTTAAAACAGTATAGGTAAAGACCTAAAAATAATAATCATCATCTCAGCCTATCTTCCGCCCACTGCTGAGTCTTTTCCTTCTTCTCTTAGTTGACTTATACGTGATTCTAATAATGATTATTTGCAGGGAGTACGTCTAAGGCAAGAAAAAGCGAAACAAGAAGAATATTCGGAAATATCCAAAAGTAAGTACCTAAAATACACCAAAGTACAAAACCAAAGATTACAAAACATTCTTTTACATCTGTATTATTTATTTATTATTAGTTATTTTATCTGTGGTTGTTACGCGGACTGTTGACAAGTTACAATAAGAAAATTCTTTGTAATCTGTGGTTATTTCTCTCTCTGCTTTGTCCATGGTAAAAACACGTGTTCACACCTCCGGACTTTTGATTCATCACATCACAGCCCCTTACATGCCATCTAGTGTTGCTGAAAAATTGACAGTTTCACTATAGATAGTATCGATCGTGTCTATATTATTTGTTGCTGTTTTAGAGCAATATTTATTGATAACAATACTATCGATAGTATCGATAGATAACGACGAACAAACTATCGATAATATCGACAATACATACTAATCTTATAGTAACGATAGCAGTTTTAGGACAATACTATCCACAGTATTGATACTTGTAGTTTGTTTGTCGTCATCGATCTGTAGTATCGGTACTTTCGATAGTCTACCGATAGTATTGCTAGTCTATCGATAGTATCGTTTTTATTTAAAATACCGATAGCCTATCGATAGGCTATCGATGGTGGACTATCGAGCGGCAAAACTGATGCAGTCAGGATTTTTTATTTAACTTCGTACACAAAATACAAGTGTAATTGTGACCTTAAAGCCTAAGGCATTATCTACTAGTCAACTAAACGGGTGATGTGGAGAATGGTTGGGGTAGTGCTAAACTTGAATAGGTATGCGGCAAAAAAAGACTATATGTTAAAAATAATCATCAAAACAATAAACTATATACAAATAATACACACCATGATAAAAAATACCTACATTTACTACATAAATACACTATGATCTATCTGACAGTTTTTAAAGAAAGCCTGTTTCTTAACTGAAAAGCGGGTTCTATTTTTTATATATTAACGCTTATCAGCTGGCGACGCGAGCTCGAATGGCGAAGACGCAGCCTCGGGCGGCGCGTGCTACGTGCAGCTGTTGCTACGCGCCGGCGAGCGAGACCCGCGCGTGCTGCGCGAGGAGGCGCTGGGCATTATGCTGGCCGCGTCCGACACCACTGCGTTATCCGCCACCTTTGCCACGCTGCTACTGGCGCAGCATCAGCAGGTGCAAGACAAGGTGTATCAAGAGTGAGTTCTTTAATAAACAATCACCGTTTGCCCATTACCATCATTGTTCACCATTCAGACGACATTCAGGCCCTGGACATTATGCTGGCGAAGAATTTATACTCGTATTATTATTACATATAGGACGGAATCTCATAAGATCCCACGTAATATGCATCCCCGTTTCCCGTCCTCACACCTCTCCCCCGTTCTCTAGTTGTCACGCGGTGTGGAGGATTTTGAGACTGCAGGCGCTCCACAAGGTGAAAACGGGGGAGAGGTGCGACACCACCGCGCTGTCCGCTTTGTTTGCGGTGCTATTGTTGGCGCAGCGTCAGCAAGTGCATGACAAAGTATACCAAGAGTAAATGCTTTATCTCCATCTGATTCCTGAGGAGATCGGTGGCCAGGTGAAAATATAGTTGAACGACTTATGACAGTTTGGAAAGAAATGGTTGAAAGTGATACATAATCGAGATATTTGGTAGGCGATAAGGGAGATTTTTACTTTCCTACTGCTGGAGTGGGACAGTATAGGTTAAGTTGATTTGGTGTATTTAAATAGCTAGTTTTCTCCCCGAGATGAACTTTGATATAACGAGGATTAAGCATCGTTTTCATTAAGGTTAGTAGTTTTTGGCATGGGATGATTTGGCCAAATTTGTGCAGAAGCCCTTCAATCCACACAGAGTCGTAGGCAGCACTTAGGTCGAAAAAAACTACAAACGTTTTTAAACCTTTTTGGAAGCCCGCCTCTATATAAGAAGTGAGAGCTAGTACCTGGTCTGAGCAGCTTCTGCCTTCTCTAAGGTCTGTGTTGAGCAGAATAAACGCGTGGGTATAATAAACCAATTACAACGAATTAAAAATGCACACATTACGGAGTCATTCCTTAAGTGTTTCAATAATAATTCAATTCCGCTAACAGGCGGTATACATGGGCTGTTAACATATGTACATACATACACCATGCATGTATCCGTGAAATGTAGAGACCAACAAACTATTTGATAATGGGTAGACATGAATTTAGCAGAGTAGAAAAAATGCAGAGTTTAAGCGAGTTGGGCAAATAAAATAATTACTATTAATTACAAGACACTAATCACGGAACCATTCCTGAAGTGCTTGTACAATAATTGTCGATGATCATACATAATACAAACGACAACTAATAATAATCAATACCTAATCTAAGGTAAAGTCCTGGGTTCGACCCCCAGTTTATCTATATATATATGTATTTATTATAAAATATAGTATCGTTGAGTAAGTATTCCATAACACAAGTTTCGAACTTACTTTGGGGCTAGCTCAATCAGTGTTATATGTCCCTATATATTTATTTATTTATCTTTTGAATATATCGGGTATTTCGCAAGTATTTAAGATATTGTTAAAGAATCTCAGTAACCATTGATTTTCCTGCTTTCCCAAGTGGACTCCTACAACACTACGAGTACGTGAGTACCATGTTAAAATATTTACTTTCTGTATTGTTTATAGGTTGGTGGAGGTGTTCGGCGACTCGGAGCGGGCGGTGACGCTGGATGACCTGCCGCGGCTGCGCTACATGGAGTGCGTGATCCGCGAAACGCAGCGGCTGTTCCCGTCCGTGCCGCTCATCATGAGACAGGCGGACCACGACCTGCGACTGCGTATGTTGTTTGAAATGGCTTCAATTTATTGCATCTGCAACTATACTGCTACACAATGGACATCTGGATATGACTATGGCTTTTGATTTCGTTGCACACGATTAATTAACAGACTAATTGTAACACAAATGAATAAGTTTAAATAATATCTAGCTAACAGGGTTATAAAGTGTTGATATTTAATGATTGGATCCATATTATACAACGGAAATTGCAAATCACCAAAATCACAGACAAAATAAATTTGGTGTCCCGCAGGGGAGTGTCCTTTACCCCATATTGTTCCTGCTTTTAATCAATAGTTTGTGTTCGAGCTGGTAGCTTATTCCAATGAACTGTATGTGATTTTATATTCAACATTGCCTGCATAGAAGGCCATTTCTACGATAGATAAATGTCTTGTTTATTTTACATCTTTGTAATAAAATCTCTCATATTGAAAACATAAGTATTTTCATTTACATGAACATATAACTAATGAGGTTTCCACACTTGAACAGTTTGCTACTAGTAGAAGACATACAATGTTTTGTCCAGCATCCGGCGTGACGGTGCCGGCCGGCTGCGACGTCATCGTGAACATCCTCGGCGCCAACCGCAACCCGCGGCACTGGGGCGCGGACGCGGCCGCGTTCCGCCCCGAGCGGTTCCTCGCCCCCCCGCCCGCGCACCCCGCCGCCTTCCTCACCTTCAGCCACGGACCTAGGTTCTGTCCTGGTAACTGCTCTTTCTTCTTTTTTCACTGATTCGACAAAGCTACTAAGTGAAAGAAATCTCTATCTCTGTGGATGGGTTAAAAATTATTAACAGTTGCGGTGTCCAGCATAGTCACAGATATAGGGTTAGGCGGCGTTTCTCCAAAAACTATAAATGCGAGTGCAGCTGCAGTGCTAAAAGTAAAAAAGTCCTACTTCCTGGTCTTTGCAGGACCTTAATAAGACAAATGACCGGGGAGTCGCCGTGGCCAAACACTGGTCCAATTTCTTACAATTAAATCATACTCATAACCTTTTGACTCGAGAAGAATAATCACAGAAGTAATATATGTACTAAAAATTTAGCTCCAATCAACTCCTTTGAAACCACACCCTTGTTGGTACTTGCGTCAAAGTTTTCAAGCTATTTTAATATGTCATAACTTACCCACTTCCATCGTATAGGATGACAGCCAGGATCAAAAGCTAAAAGATTTGCTTTTAGTAAAGACTGGCCGCCTGGCTCACGTCTGTTCTACTTGCGAATGCAGTCATAGCTCTAGATGTTTTGTTTGATTAGTTCTTTGATCGCTTATTTAGACACATGGCAATATATTGATGCTATTTGCACTTGAGTTGTTTTAACAGGTCCGTTGTCCCTCAGGTCAATATCTCATAGCACAATTATTCATTCCACCACGGCATGTTCCAGGAGCGATGTTCGCCATGAACATGCTGAAGGTCAACCTGTCTCTGCTGCTCCGCCACTACCGCGTGCGCCCCGCGCCCGCCGCGCCCCCCGCGCCGCCGCTGCTCTACTACGTCACCATCAAACCCAAATACTCCGACATTATGCTGGAACCTAGGAAACAAAACACTACAATGACGTAAAAGATACTTATAAAAAAAATTAAGAAATGAATAACACTACGTATTCTTTATTTGTTTTTTTAAGGTACTTATACATTGTTGTCAAGTTCAGTCCAATACAAAATATGAAATCTTAAGTTATGAAAGAAAAAAAAAACTTCAAAGGCGGTACGCAAGACGCACGTTTCTGCGTATCCGCGATTCAGTGTCTAGCAACATTGAGCATTAATGTATGATGAAAAAGTCTTATTTGGTTTGATATAGAAATAGAACGTAATTATCGGACGACTATCGTATTATTTTATGAAGTATCCATAGACCTAGATTTTTTTTCCTGGTGTCCGATTTTCGAATCTGCGTAGACGGCATCTGACGTACCTCAATTACTGCCATCACGTGCCTACATTCCTCTTCATCTACCGATTATGGCAAACCGCCCATTGTACCTATATATTTTCAATTGTAAAACTTCCTTTTTATGTCTTTTTTGTATTGGTGCAATAAAGAGATTTTCATTAATCCATTCATTCAAGTGACATCAGTCATTAATGCACACGAGTGTGCAGGTTACGTACTCACTATGTTGTTAGAGAAGCAGTTGGTACACTCTACGTTTTTTCTTTTCTGCCAGACCAGCATGAAAGACATTATTTAGTAAATAAATTTTGTAAATGAAAGTAGTAAAGGAATAAATTAAGTATGGCCTGACTTCATCTAGTTTTCTTTCGTAAACTTGACGTTTATAGCTAACACGAGGCCTACAAACATGGAATGGCTGAATTGCGCGATGCCAGCACGTGCTAAATATTCTCGTATTTTCTTAAAAGATAGTCGAAAATTTGATTGGAACAAGTAAATTGAAAAATTTAAATACGCTTAAGTGAGTGTGGTACTGAACTTTCCACTTAGTGGAAATGACGAGGGTCAAGGCATCTTTAACGAGATCATTATTACACTTTTGTAAAATTGAAGCATTTTTTCTCGATTTTGGTTTATTACTAACCATGATCCGATAGAGTTGTCATTGAGATTAATATGCATTCTATATAAATTGACACATTGACTAAACAAATCCGACGGGTCTGGCAGACATAATAGTTTTTCAGAAAAACTCAAACAAATATTTTCTAAAGTTCGACACTCGCTAAGGTGAGAGAATAAGGTATGCATGTCCACGCCCGTCGCGGATATCAGAATGTTCTTCAAAGTTTTACTTTCTTTCAGGTATCGAAGCGACGTCGTGTCATAAAACAACTCCGTTATTTGTTTATTTGTTTATTTATTTAAGGTACACCAACAAGTCACATGTTCACATTATCTTATACATTCAATTAGGTACTTAATCTAGCATGCAACTCAATTACAGGTGAACACAACGTTTTCATAACACATTCACAAACAGGATTAAAACATTGAGAATACGGTATCACTACAAGTATAGTATTATGTTATCTGTGGTATTACAATATGATATAATGTTCGCATAACAACGCGGAAAAATCTACCTAGTACAATGCTATGTAAATGACAATATTGTATGTTTAAATTTGGAGAGAGAATCGTGGTGAATATCTAAGTCACACTTTTCATTAACCTTGTTATAACTAGTAAGCATTCTTGGTAAAGGCGCGTGTCTACCGAGATTAGTTCGAGATTGAGGAATAACAAACGTCCTGAATGGTCTTCTTCTGGAATTAAGCCTAGGAACAGTGTATTTAAGGTTATCAAAAATATCTTGACAGTCAATTAGGCCACGAGCTAATTTGAACAAGAATACCAAATCTATCATTTGGCGGCGTTTTTCAAGAGATATGAGCTCAAATTTTGACAAACGGTCACTATAATCGTTTCTGTAACTAAAGTTAGGGATTTTGAATGCTAGCTGTCGTGTGAAAGCTCTCTGGACACGCTCAATATTATCGATATGCTTTTTATAGGACGGATTCCATACTACGCTTGCGAATTCCAGATGACTACGAACCAATGCATTATAAAGGACAATACGAGTTTTGATGTTCTTAAAGTCTGTAGTATTGCGCTTGATGAATCCGAGCATCTGAAATGCTTTAGTAACAATAGCATCGCAATGAGGGACAAAACTCAGCTTACTGTCCAGGGTCACACCCAGGTCACGAATCTGCTCCACCTCCCCTAGCATAACATTGTTGACTGTATACGAGGATCTTATCTTATTTTTATTTCTTGTGAACTTAATATGAAAACATTTACTTGGATTGATAATCATGCCATTTTTAATGCACCAGTCACAAACACGATCCATATCATCCTGCAAATCCCATATATCTTTTGTAGTAGATATTGTTTTATATACTTTCATATCGTCTGCAAATAAGGAGTATTTGCTATATTTTATGCAGTCAACAATGTCATTTATAAACACCAGAAACAAGATCGGACCCAAATGCGAACCCTGGGGCACCCCTGATGTTGCGACATACGGCTTTGATGAGTAACCATTTGTTACTACCGTCAACATCCTAGACCGCAAGTATGATGCCAACCACTCATGCAGCGTGCCACATATACCAAAGCCTAACATTTTCTTTAGAAGAAGCGGGTGACTGACCTTATCAAAGGCGCTACTAAAGTCTGTGTATATGGCGTCTACCTGAGTTCTCCTATCCACTTTCTCCGCTAAATACGATACATACGCCACCAAGTTTGTAGAAACTGATTTCCCATGACGGAATCCGTGTTGCATTGGGTTGAGGTGGGGCGAAATATGACGCGTCAATATATCACAAACCAGAGATTCAAAAAGCTTTGAAAACGTGCTCAGTATTGATATAGGTCTGTAATTTTTTACGTTATCCTTGTCACCCTTTTTATGAACTGGAACAATCCTAGCTTCCTTCCATTTTGAAGGAAACACGCCAGTTGAAAGGGAGTGATTAAAAATAATGAACAATGGATAGGAAAGCTCAGTTGCACATATTTTTATAAATGCGGGTGGCAATCCATCGGGGCCAGATCCTTTTGTGGAATCAAGTCTCTTTAAGGCTTTGAGTATTGTTTTTTCCGATAGACTAATTTTATTTAAGAGTGAGTCAGACATCACACGACTAGTTTCATTATTGATTATTGGAGAGCTTTGCACAGGTTGATCAGCTTGTACAGAGAAGGTGGACGAAAAGTGATTAGCAAACATATTTGCCATATCATTTCCCGTATGACTGATAGTATCGTCGTATTTCATAGTGGATGGTAAACTATTCAGGTTTTTTCGTCTGTCATTTAAAAACTTCCAAAATTTTTTGGGGTTACTTTGTAACGCGTCCTCAGTTTTTTTAATATAATTTGAATAGTATTCACGTGAAAGATGATTGCAACGATCTCGAAGAATTTTGAATTCTATTTCGTCACGAGGGTTTTTGAATTTACGATATCTACATCTTGATTTGTCTTTTTCCGCAAAAAGTTGTATAAGAGCGTTATTATACCACGGAGGATATTTAGGTGATCTAGGCCTGTGTTTAGGAACATGTTTTTCAATTGTATTATTTATTTGTGTGTAAAATATCTCAGTCATTTCATCAACATTGCCACTACTTGAAAATTCCTGAAGCCAATTAATCTTTCGTAGCTCTTCCTTTACTTTAGGATAATCAGCGCGGTAATAATTATAATTTATCTGCGATTGTCTTGGCAACAGAGATATGCTGAGGTCTAGTGATATAGAAAGAACAGGATGATGAGGAACAACATTACTCAATGGACTTAATGGCTTTTGAATTGATGAATTTTCAACATTAGTTAGGACTAAATCTAAGGTTCGATTTAAACTATTCCGAATGTAATTTAACTGCTTTAAATCATTTATGCTCATGAAGTCCACGAGAGTGTATCCAAGTGAATTTCCGTAATTACTAGGTACTGTTGCATTAGTGTTGTCGCCAGGTGACCAAGAAATGTCTTTCAGATTAAAATCGCCCATAACTAGCACATTATCTAGTGACTGCATTACAGTAGAAACATTACTACAAAAACATTCTAAAATATTTTTCTTTGGATAAGGCAGATAGAAACAGCAAATACCCAGCCTTTTTGAATTTTGATTGCTATCCTTAATATCTAAAACCACCCATAAATCTTCATAGATAGTCTCCCAAACCTGAACACGAGATGACGTGTACTTTCGCATGACAGCAATAAGCATACCTCCGCCGCCATCACAAGGAGATCTGTCTCTTCTATACACATTATAACGTTGATCTATAAATTCTAAGTCATGTATTTCTGGCTTAAGCCATGTTTCAGTAAAAATTATTGCATCATAATTGTGATTAAGAATTTCTTGTCTTATTTTATTAGTTTTTGTACGCATTCCTCCAAGATTTTGGTAGTAAATGTTGAATTTTGATGAATCTATTCATTAAGGCATTTCAAAGGTTAGCGCGGGGGTTAGCACATCGATTTCACACTCTCGAGACTTCGAATGTGCACAGCTTGGCTAGTTTCATCTTTCCGAGCATAAATCCGCCCGTCACGTACCCATACAAATTTGTAGTGCAATTCCTTTGCTTTTATTCTAGTGGCTGCATGCAGTTGTTTGTTTGACGGGCTCAGATGCTCAGATACATATACGGGTACACGAGATCCTCCGCAACCCAAGTGGTGAGAAGCCAACTTCTCCTTAGGATTAGCCTTGTTATATTTCATCACGGCAGCCAGTAGACCGTCCTTAATTAAGCGGCTTGAAAACTTCGCGATTACGGCGCGAGGACGAGGATTGTCCCTGTTTATTTTTGCAATTCGGGTAGCCAGCATTATATCACTACCATTCATTGGATAATCAACAGTCTTGGCTAATTGAGCTATAGTAACAGTCAAATTCTCGTTAGGATGCTCGGGAATACCATTTATTTCTATGTTATTCATGCGCAATTGTTGTTCAATATCGCCGAGCCTATGCGTAAGATTTTTCACAGTTGATTGAAGGGACTCGTTCGTTTTCTGAAGCTGGATGATAGTATCGATCTTATCGTCAAGTTATAAATTCTAAAGTAGTCAGCGATTCGCACTGTGCAAATAAGTCGTTGAAAAAATCTGCATCACCATTAAAGTTGCCGCAGAGACAGAAATGGCTCAAATTCTTGGAAAAATCACACTTGTTTACTAGTTTTAGTGTAGTTTTTGGTCGGAACGAGTCACTGAATAATATTTTTAATTTTACATCGCGTTTGTCTTTGAATGTCCATAATCTACTTTACACATCCGGCTGCCTGGAGAGACTCAAGTCAAGCGGCGGCTGAGAACTGCTGCACGCTGTACAACTGGCCCTCCACTGGTATTGATGTTCTATTGACACTAAACGCGAAATGTTCTTTGAAGATAGTTACTAATTTTGACGAGAATGCACTGTCAAAGTCGGTACGCTCTCTGTCCCATAAGAAGACGGCAACATCGAACAACACGTTCATTAAAGGACTGTGACCCACATAGACCTTAGATCGCAGCTCAGACAAAGACACTGATTCAGATAAACACGTCACTTGTTGGTCGCCCAATTGTTTGCAGATCATTTTGCTAAGAAGTGGCGTTGCGTACACACACTGTGTTTTTTGGGAGGGTCTGTCACTGCCACTGCGCACAACAAATAATAGAATCTCATATTTCTTGATATCCATCGTGGTGAAAATCTGCAGGTTGAAAGCCTGTGATGCTTTATAATAATACATTTGAAATTACGTCAATGTCACTTCTTTCACAAATAAATTTGTTCGATATATCTGTCTTGTATCACTGTGTACTTTAAACTGTAGAGATTGGCTTTCTCCAGCAGCAGCCCCGCCAACTCCCCGAGCAAATGCTCGTGCAGGTCACCGACAAAGTGAAGATCTTCAAACCTCGCAAAAGCTTGTTGATATGTCATTACCATTTCATCAGTCACTGGACGGAATGGTTTATCGATTTCTTAGTTCACTTAAAATATCACTTTTGGGGATATGCAATATAAAATTAATAGCTATACTTTTGAGCGTTGGTCTCACTTCAGCTATTCGTAGAAAGTCCTCCATGGTGACATTCGTGTAGCTCACGTCTAGGTTGCTTAAGTTTTTCATACTTGATAAAGCATTAAGTAGTGTTGGTAAGTTTAAATTCGGGACTCCAGACAAGTCCAACTTCCTTAAATATCGCGAGGCGCTTACGAAGAATTTCGACTTTATCGACTTGGCTGTGAGGATTGAGTTTGCAGAAAACTAGCATCCCGTGACGAGCCCCTGCAAGCCGCGGTAGCCGGCTGCGTACAGGTTGTAAATACTCTTAATGTCGAGGTTTCCGATGATGATGGCTTGCAGTTCAGGCGGCAGCGAGGACAGACGGTCCTCCACCTGACTCGCTGCACATTGAGGTGGTTCTATCTGGAACGATAATAGCTGAGTCAGTCACATGAAAGGAAGAACCGGGTGGACACAAATTCTTATTGTTCGCAATATAAAGGCAGGTGTCCTAAAAATATCCCACCAAAAACATAAAAGTAATAAAAAGAGTCGGATTTGGAGGATGTGAAATGGAGCTATCTGTTCGACTTCAAAAGAACTGAGATCCTCGGGCCAAAAAGTGGTGTTTTTTGGCTTTTGAAACTCGTTAGGATAAAAACTTGTTTGTGTATTACTTACTAGTTCTATTCCTCTTTCGTCAGTCCTGTGCTTGCTCCTCTTCACCGGCGAGCTCGACCGCTTCCGTTTCGCCGAGCTCGCTGGCACAGCTGCGGTCGGCAGCTCGGGCACGGGTGTTTCACTCATATCTGAAAATTTGTATTTCGAAGTAAACCCACTACATGAGTTTATTGATACATTTTCTCTTTTCTTTTGTATCAGCTTTTATTAGTACAATGCTGGACTAAATGCCTCTAGCAATAAAGGGAGGATTGCCCATGATCTTTTTTTTACCTATACCAATCACAGGAACACAGAAGTTTCCGGGCGAAAGATTTGGAAAATAACTTGGCTGATCTTGTTATCACAGTCGTCAGAGTTACCATTTTTCCAGGCAAATTAAAAGAACGCCGGCTTTCAAGTGTTCATCTCCATTAACTTTTGAATGGCAGAACCGATTTTCATCAGACATAGCTAAAGACTATCTCGAAAAAAGCTTTCGATTAGAAAAACTGCATTTAAATCGGTCCATTTGTTTAGACGCTATTATGCCACAGACAGACACACAAGCACATTATCATCATCGTCTCAGCCCTTCTTCCGTCCCCTGCTGATAGACACAGACACATAGACGCGACAAACTTATAACACCCCTCTTTTTGCGTCAGGGGTTAAACATTATTTATTTCACACTAAAAATAAACAAGCGCTAAAACACTCCGTACCTTGTGAGCAGAGGTACCAACTCATCTTAAATAAATAGACCTTTTTGTTTGTCAACAAAGTACGTCAGTCGTCGAGCTTAAAACACATTTACGAGCAGAATAACTCCCTTGACGCACGCGGCACTCGTTACCATCCAATGAGTTTTCATTATATTTCACTAAAATAAAGTTATCTTCTCAATAGTTCTTGTTAGTGAATGTTGACGGGGAACAGAGACGCATATTGCACGGGACCTTAGGAGATGCCGTTCTATGTAGTAATGAGTCGCTATGTCGCTATGGAGTTTATCATTCATCCGTTCATTCGCGGTCCGCATCGCCTGACCGCCTGACGTCACGCTTGACATTGGAATACAAACCACACTACGCCGCGACGTAGACACAAAGAACTCAAAATTAAAGTTATTGGAAAAAGCTGCTTGCTCTTTAGGAACACTGATAATTGTACCTTTTGGTTCAACTATTCTAACTCTATGTTCATTATGACGTGTGTGGTGAATGGAGATAACTCATTAGATTTATTTATTTAAAAGGTATTTCATTAAATAGAAGTGCAGTGAGCGTGAGAACACTGGACGTGGAGATGTTCGGAATAATAAACGAATTGTGGACAAACGAACACAGTATCTACTCATTTTGTTTAGTAAGTACCTACACTACATACGTAATTATTACATAAAGAAGATATTAAAGTTTATTTACTTATATGCGCTTTATTGCTCCATTGTAACAAAATATACAAAGAGTAAAAAAGACAGCCTTATCGCAGTTGCATACAATCTCCATACTAATTATAAACAACCTTGTGCTCGCGACTTCGTCCCCGTGACTTTCAATTACCTATATAACGCACTTGTTTGTCATGTTTTAGAATTCTGTAAACTTAGTAAATCTGTATTATTTTACTGCACCCATTGGCATAGATTATTGAAGACCAGCTATCTCAATCATCGTTAGCGGTACACCACCCAAGTTAAGGGGAAAGGTGAAAATGCGCCGAGGACTGTGTGGCTTATGGGTGGATGAAAATGATGTACCAACAGACATGAACAAAACTGGAGGCTTACCAACAGCACTTGAAATATTTGCCGGGCAAAAGTTACGTTGCGGCCCGATACTTGCGTTGCAAAAGGATTTGTAAACGGCACTATTGGCAACGGTAGTTTTATCACTTGTCCAAATGCTCTTTTTATATAAGGGCCAGAACAGACGGGGCGCAAGTTGCGCCGCGTAACAGCTAGTGATGAGCGGTGCATAATTACTAAATCAACCCATTTGAATATTTACTCAGTAGATTGAGTAAATACCCGATAAATATCCGTATTTATCCATTTGGTGACTAGACTGATTTATATGAGTTGCGACTCATATTTATATTTATATTCATTATTTCATGTTTTCATGACAATTTTTAAACTTAAATCTAGTTAACACTTGCAATTCTTGTCGGGAAGTGTGTGCATACGCTATAATATGCTTAAATTGTAGGTAAACGTCAAATGCGACGCTAAAATATATGAAAATACCATACTAATCATACACTGAAAGTAGGCTTCTTTGACTTATTATAATTTTTTGCTGGGAGGTGTGCAAAGACGTAATTATATGTTAAAATAAGTAAACAGACATCAAATGCGATGTCAATATATGAGCACGCTCTATTTACTCTGTAAATACTCAAATGGGTAGATTGAGTACTACTATCCACTGCCCATCTCTAGCTGTTACGCGACGCAACTTGCGCCCCGTTTGTTCCGGCACTAACGTCAATTTGACATAATCTTCTTTTATATCATTATCACTTGCCCATATGCTCCATTTATAACACGTTAATTTACTAAAAACTGGTTATTATTATAATATAAGGGTTTTTTATGTAAGAAAAAGGATGAAAACATTAATAAATCATATTTACTATATTTAAGAATTGCGCGCGCATGTTCTACGTGTTACCAAATTGTTTATATAATTTTTTATTAATAATGTGTAAATATGATTTGCATACAACGTGGAAGGGACAGACCCGTAATAAATCGAACCGCAGGCTGTACTAGATCACTATAGTATAATGAAAATAAAATAACAGCGAAAATCATTATCGGCATTTCCATACAAAAGTGTGCAACCACCCGAACAATTTGTATGGGAATGTCGAAATTTTTTTTGGTTATTTATTTGTTATATTAATTACATTATACTAAAGTGATCTAGTATAGCCCGTGGTTCGATTTATTACGGGTCTGTCCCTTTTACGGATTTAGGGATCCGTTTTTGAAATATTTAGTTTTAAAGTGAAAATTTTTGTTAGAGTCAAGTGTCCCCCCCCCCCTCTATCTGCTAAACGGTTATATATGGATACCTGAAAAAATTCACAGCTATAGTAAATATAACGAAATTTAAAGGAAAACTATCAGAGCTAAGTTGGGTTTACAAATTAAAAAGTTATAGGCGATCAACTTATACTCGTAAAATGTACTCAGAAAAGGAAAATTTCATACAAATTCCATAGAAAATTTGTTTCTAGACGGTTTGAGTGGCATGAACTCAAAGTCGGCATTCGTAACTACGGAACCCTACATTGCGCGTGGCCCGACACGCACTTGGCCAATTATTTATTGAAAATAATTTCCTACAAAGATAATGTACTAAAAGCTAAAAAATAATTTGGTAGGTCCTGGGCAACAGTCATCATACCCTCTCCTCATCAATCTAAGCTTTGATCAGACAAAATCAAATCGTGGGCGCGTGAAATTTCTGTTAACAGTCAATTGCGCTAAATGCTATTTATGTGAAACAACAGAGATATGTGACTATAGTACGTAAGTAGATGATAGCTCTTTTATTGTACCTACTTAAGTTTTATAAATAAATAATATACTGACTTAAGCTGTTTGTTTCTTTGTTACAGAAGATATAAAGCCAGCTGGATACATCACTCCGCAGCCATGTCGCTGTCGACGCTGCCGCCGGAAGTGCTGGCCATCATCGTCGGGAAACTAGACCAGAAATCGGTTTATAACCTGCACGAAGCAGATGTTGTGTGCCTGCAGGGGCTCATCACGGAATGTCAGTTCTCCGCGAACACGCTGGCCACAGTCGAATCCTTAAACACGAAGTTCTTCTCAGCTGTCTCACCATACGTCAGAGTGTTAAACTTGTGCGGAGTTCCAGATCTAGACCCGCCATCTCTAATATACGCTTTATCAAATATGGAAAACTTAACGGATTTAAATGTGCTGTATACTAACATAAGGATGACGGATTTTCTTCAAATTGTAAAAGTTAGACCAAGAATTAAAAGCATAGCTATCAATTTCACTTTCTTAGACGTAACAATATCTCAAATAGATGATGAAATATTATTGAATTATCAAAGAGCGTTTGAAGGGCTTGAACATATTCATTTCATTGGTCCTTTACATAAAAAAATACACGGTACGCTGGCAGTGCGCATGCTGGAGAGAGCTGATCTACGGAGCTTGAAATTCACATCAAATGGAATAGATGAAGCTTGGCAGTCAGATAGCGACCGGTGGACAAATATGAAAATGGTAAAAGTGACACAGTTTCAAGTTTATTTTCTCCAACAGTTCCAAACCTACAGCAGGTACGAACCTCCTGTATTTGATGTGATGGATTTCAGTAAATACGAAATACTTATAATCAAAGCAAACCCAGATAGTAATCCTGTTCGTAGATATACCGTGTTTGCGACGCCATTACTGAAAGTTATGATTAGTGAACGCTTAACTGTGAAAGTTGAATGTATGTCTGAGTGGCCAGAAGTTTCTTCATGCCAGATACAGAATAGGATCGGACCTATGAACATACGTGAAGTAGTGTTTATGTTTTGGGACAGAGAGCGATCTTCGTTTGATGAAAAAATTCGTAAAAAGATTTTGATGATGTTCAAAAAATATTTCGTGTTCAGTTTGGATTCTGATTCAAGACCAGTCCTGGCGGAGTTCGAATGGTATTCTGTAGATCCAACTCTACCCAATTCATCTGGAACATGTAAACCAAGGATAAGGAGTTTAAATCCAATTGTTGAATTAAATTATGGCGTTGCATTCAGAGACAAGAAAGAAGTTAAGTTAGACGTAATGTTCAACGATCAACTGCGATGCGCTGTACCCAAAATGATTAACAGTTATAACTTTTTGGGCAAAATAACCCACTTGTTTTTTCACGGTCGACAAATTCGTTATGACTTAGATTTTTTTAGTAATTTGTTCGAGAACTGTCATGTATTGGTTACTTTGCAGATAGTGAATAGAAGTGACGACTGTTTTACGTCAGAACACGTTCAGTTTATATCGAAGTGTAAGACTCTGAGAAACTTTCTGATAGTTTCGGCTGGCCTGCAGCTGACTGCCTTATACGAATATCTGAGCCA
This sequence comes from Acrobasis suavella, assembly GCA_943193695.1. NCBI lineage: Eukaryota > Metazoa > Arthropoda > Insecta > Lepidoptera > Pyralidae > Acrobasis > Acrobasis suavella. The sequence continues at coordinate 9,917,061 of OW971957.1, read as the reverse complement.
GTGTCGCACTCTAGAGAACATTTATTTGTACAACTCCACAAGACTGCAGTGCGTGCGCAGTCTGCCGGATCCTACTGATTTGTTCAGAAATTGCGAAAATTTGTACAATTTCATTTTAATGTCGGAGGTGTACTCCACGTCTGCGGAATTAAAGACATTTTATGAAAAAGTGCGATCCGACCTCGGCAAGGCGGCGCTGAAGATAGACATACGGTACTTCAAGTACGGCTACATACACCCGTATGTCGGGGTCTTTAATATCTATCAATTAAAGCCTGTGTAATTTTCAACCTACTTGAAAAACAGCAGAATGTTATCAATTCGGAAGTACATTTTTAACCCCTCATCTCTGAAACTTCTGAGCCTCAAATTTTGAAAAAAATATAAAACCTATTTCATTGCTTGTAGATTATAGGAAAAATATTTTTATAAAATAAGGGTCATTTTCGGGGGACAAATTAGGAAATTTAAAAAAAAGTTTTGCAACTTATTGAACTTACTGAGTCATATATCAAATGAACCAGCTCATTAAGAGGATCTCAAATATATTTTTGTAATTATTATAAAATAAAAATAAGTTTGATTTTATTCATGAAAGAAGACGAAAATTGAAAAAAATTACCCCTCCTTGATCTCTGAAATTACTGTATAAATTTTTTTAAAAATACAAATAATTGGTTGGTAATTGGTAAAAAAACAAATTGTTAAGTTTTATAAGTGTGTAACCAAATAATAAATTTTTCTTTCTTTCTTTCGTTATTTGTAGATTACAGGAAATTATCAAGAATTCTATCAATTGAAAATAAAGTGGTAAACTCAATAAAATACGTTTACGTGCGGAAATAGTTTACTAAAACAACACTAGATGGCCCTATTATTAGTAAACTCGCATCTTACTATGACTATTTAAAACTTTGGCACCGTTCGGAACCCTCTTCACGCGTGTTCAACTCGCATTTGGCCTTTTTAAAAATTATTAAATCTATTAATATGTATACTGATGTAACCATTTATTTACAAAAATCATTATCAAATAAATAGTTATTAAGTTTAGATATTTGTATTTTTATTACTTACAACTACAATTTTATAATTTGTTATTTATTGTTACTTACATTCAATAATTATATTATTATTTTTCTCTTAATCTCCGGACAGAGATATGAACTGCGCGGGAACAGAAGCAGCTGGTACATTTACGATGTTTCTTTTCTCTAAGATCATCATCATCTCTATTCGGGCTCGGCCCTGTCTGTCAACTCCCTCCATCCTCTTCTATAACTTACAATAATTATCTGTACTAACCCCCTCTCCTTCATTCCCCCCACGTTTTTCTAGGTCTCCTCTATTTCTGAGGATTTCATCTTCAAGATTACCTACCATTTTATTGGCCAGACGTTCGGCATCTTGTCTTGTCATGAAATTGTCTGAATTATAATATTTTGAGACCAAAACAATAGATCAAGTGTGAAAAAAGATGAAAAATCTGACACCAGTGTTGGCCACTTACAAACAAACAAAATCTCTAATAGTATATACCTTTTATTATTTGTTAGACACTCGAACAAACAGGTTAAATGGCATACAGTCCACATGAAGAGATGCAGTTCAGTACAGATACCATCACATCGGTCGGAGTTGGTACACGTTGAACACATCCATGTACGGAGTGTAGTGATGTTGGTCGATGTCTCTTATATCTATAGTCAGGTCATCTCTACCGAGGGCAGACTTCACCTCGTTATAAAATGATAACACGGAATCTCTTTTGACAAATGGGCTAATTTCTCCTAGAATACTGACATAGTATAAACTAGCACATTTCCTGAACAATTCGTCGGCTTCCGGCAGCATTTCAATAAATCCATACCCCGTCGAGTAAACGAAACGTTCCAAAGTTCGACACTCACTGAGATTTGAAAATGTAGAGCGCAAACCAGATAAATCTCCTTCGATATAAATGTTTTTTAAGGATTTACTTTTTAGAACAGATTGCAGTATCGATGAGTACAAACCGATGTTTATTTGGAATGTCACTAAAGTCTCGCAGTTTTCAAAAATGTTACTGATAAAGTCTGAATAATAATAAGGAATAACGTCACTGATAGTGAGCGTCAAGTGGCTAATTTTTTTTAAGAAGTCGTAGTTATTTATCCATACTGGCGGCTTCAAGTTTGCCTTGCTTAAATGAACAGAGTCGATATTAAACGATAAATCTAATTTAATATCATGTTCTTCTTTAAACGCTTTGCCATAATTGAGTTCCGTACTGGACCGTACGGCAGAGATAACGTGTTTAATTTTGTGCCACTTGAACCCCGGTGGTACTTGTGTCAACGTGTCACTTCTCACACTAAACACGTAATATTCTTTGAACATTGATAACAATTGGGAACAGAATTCTCTTTCAAGCTGATTACGCTCTCTATGCCAAGACATTACAAACATTTCGCGGCGTTTATTGCACTGCTTCTTCAGTTCAGTGCTGAGCATTTTGAAGGAGGTGCTTTCTGGTAGGTTTCCGACTTCTGCAGCAAAACGATTAGATATGATTTTTTTCACCAAAGGCGTCGCAAGCACTTTGGTATTGCAGCACTTGCATTGAATAAAAATAATTATTTCACATTTTTCAATTTCCATGAAACGTAAGATTGACATGCTTCCACGGCTTGGATCTTGCAAAATATGCATCTGAAATTGTGACACCCTTATTGCACCTGTTATGTTCCAATCAATGGGTTGCTCATTATGTCGGCTCCTGAAAGCTTCACACACGAAAGTCAGTGTGAATCTAAACACGTCCGCCTTGAGCAGCATTAAAATTGCCGCTTTTCCAACAGGATAAAGTCTATGGTATCGCCCTGTGTAAACGAAATGAACAGTTCGAAACCCTTCAAAAGCTTGTATAGACTCGAGCACGTCCTCCTCACACACTTTCAAGTCTTCTTCATAACCATAGCTATAGTTGATAGCTAAACTTTTTAACCTCGGTGTCACTTTTCTAAATTTGAGAAAATCAGGTATTGTTATGTTAGTGTAGCTCACGTCCAAATCAACTAAACTTGTCATGTGTTCTAAAGCGCGTACGAGAGCAGGCGGGTCGAGATCGTACACTCCAGACAAGTTTAAGATTTTAACATGTCCCAAGATGTCGTGAAAGAAGTTTAACTTTGTCTTCACTGTGGCTAACGTACTCAAAGACAAATCAAGTTTCTTCACCACGCCTGGAGTACAAACGACATTCTTTAAATGTCTGCATGTGTTATGAAGAATAGCAATCGTTTTTGTGTCAAGTTTCCTGATGATGATGGCCAGGAGTTCAGGCGGCAGCGAGGACAAGGCGTCCTCTGCCTGGCTCTCTGCACAGCCGGCTTGAGGCGGTTCAATCTGGAACGATAATCATGGCTGAGTCATTCACATGAAAAGAAAGCAACTGATGTAACAAATTTTAGTTGAGTGCAATATGGAGGAAGGTTTTAGAAAAAATCTATCACACTAGAAACATAAATATAAAAGTCAGGTTAAAGAAGTCAGATCAACAGATCTGAAGTGATCTATTAAAATGACACTTATTTATCTACTTCCGGGCCGAAAAGTTGGATAAACTTATTTTAATGTACTTACCAGTTCTGTTGCTATTCTGTCGGCTTTCTCGGTCTTGTGCTGGCTCCTCTCCGCCAGCGAACTCTGCCGCGGCCGTCGCGCCGCGCTCGCCGGCGCAGCTGCGGGCGGCAGCTCGGGCGCGGCCGCGGCCGGCACATCACAACTGGACTCACTCATCTGAAACATTTAAGAATATATTCTAACAATGTTCTTCGTCTTCCCTCCTCACTCATGAACAATCGGATGAACATGAGCATACGAACAATGAAATGAAATCGCGGCACAGTATGTCGTGATTTCTTAACTCTCAAACTTTTTCTATCTTTATCTTTTTAGCTTCGACAAAAAAGAGGGTTGTTATAAGTTTGACGCTAACGTCTGTCGGTCTGATTGTCTGTCTGTGGCATCGTAGTGGTCGAACGGATGGACCGATTTCAATGCGGTTCTTAACGTGAAAGCAAGTTCCCTTGCGGTGGTTCTTAGCTATGTTTGGTGAAAATCGATTAAGCCGATTAAAAGTTATCGGGTAATTACTCTTAAAAGTCGGGGCTTAGTAATTTACCTGACAAGTAATAGTCGGCGCTACGGATATCAAGTAGTTCGCCACTTGTCACTAGATGGCGTTAGAGATTTTTTTAATTTGCGTCGCAAATCAATTTGTTTTACACAGCGCAACCAATTATGAAGAAAATTTGGTAATAAAGGCAGAATAATGTATAGCTTTCGTGGGGAACCTTACTGTTGACATGATCTGAGCGACAAGAAGCCGCTTGAAAGCCGAAAGAAAAACATCACATATTTTTTTAAGAAATACGTTTTAAGAACATGGCTGTCGTTACGAAATACGAACTACGTTACAAAAATTTAATTAAAAACAAATTATTCAGACTTGAAATGTTTAACTAAATTCAGGATATGAAACATTTTTTTTCCAAAAAATTGCCCTGAACAAAATTTATTAACCAAATGGTAATAGGTACTAATTGTGACAGATCTTACATCAGCACAACAGTAAGGCGAAAGGTACTTTAAAAATTCATATTCTCAAACCTATTAATAAAAAAATGGCAATTGATTGTTTTTAAAAGTACTGACTAAAAAGATAACTTTAAGTGAGAGGTTATACTTTGTCTGAACATTTTTCAAAGTCACAAGCTATCCCATTTGCAATCGACGAATACACATTCATAGCAATAAGTAAACAGAAATGGCCAAAATTAAATTTTAGACCTCTTCAATATAATTATTATTTTCCAAATTCATTTCAAGATTCTAAAAATAGATTGAATCCGACAAGTAACTAGAAACATTGAACGGAGTGACGTCATCGAAGTGTCCAGTGTCGTTCACGTTCCGCCGATGCAGCAAACCCAGCAGTTTTACATGCATACATATTATCACGCCTGTCTCCTACACCGGTCGGTAGCAGTGGCGGATTTACCAATAGGCTGAGTAGTCTAAAGCCTAGGGCGGCACATTTTGGGGGCGGCAAATTTTAGGCCAGTTACACTGGCCACCTCCCTTCGTGCATCGCGGCCAATCAAGAAGGTAGAAGGGTGCTTTTTAACCGACTTCCAAAAAGGAGGAGGTCATCAATTCATCGCGATCTTTTTTTGAATGTATTCACCGATTATTCGAAGACGCCCGGACCTATTTGGAAAATTTCTTTGTTTGAAAGGGTATACTTGTCAAGTGGTCCTATAGAAATTTTATCAAAATAGGTTGTGTAGTTTGGGTGTGAATTCGGTTCTTAGTTTTGAAAAATTACACATACATACATATTTAATGCCTGTTTCCCATGGGGTAGGCAGAGACTATAGATTTCCACCTGCAACGATCCTGACAAATTATATCATGATATTTCGAATTAGGTAACGCAGTAGGGGCGGCAATATATGAAGACTACTGGCGGCAAATGTGGAAATCCGCCACTGGTAGGTAGAGAATAGAGACCTCCACCTGCTGCTTATCCTGACAGACCTCTCCTGCTTCATCTACACTTATCAGTCATCACTAACTTCAAACACGTCCGCCGGTGACGGTAACGCCAGCAGCCTGTTGCGGAATCCAAATCTAATTATATATGTGTTACGATAACTTGAGTATCTTTACTCGGAGCTTCATGAAATTCGGTGGCGTGTGGATATGGCCGATAGAAGTTTTGGGTTCGAACATGACTCAAACCGGGAAGCGAAAGTAATATAATAAGAGATAAATAAAGAAAAGTATTTTGATACATAATTTAAGAGAGAACAAATAAAAACATTATAAGATTTATATTAATAATAAGAAGGAAATGAATGACTGACTGACAATAAAAAGTTCCTTATTTATATAAAAATTAAAATTAATTCTAGTAAATAAAACGTATTACAAACTGGACGAGTATTTTAACGATAATTTTTTTAATTAAAATTGACAATTCAAAAATACCTACTTAACAAATAAACTTTGACATCACATTTAAACTTATAAATTGACAATAATTTACAAATAATAAATATTACACAATAAATAAATACTAAAAATAATAATAATATACTTATACAATTCAATAATATTTTGAAAACATTTATATTTATAAGTTAACTTCATAGTACCTATTATAGAAGACAGTGACTTTTAAAAGTTAGAACTGTTGTACTTTATGAAATGCAATAAATAATTTGAATTCAATTGAATTGACATATCGACTCACACCCCAAACCGCTGGGTCTAGAGATTCCAAATTTGGCACATAGGGTGAACGCTGCTATTGTCGCCCCCCCCCCCCAAAAGTCGGCACTACGTTCTTTTTCTGTTAATAATAGCGGTTTGTTGGTGTTTAGGCATAGTGCGTATTTTTTTTTATGAAGTTTGCACAATCGGGCAAGTTATTTCAAAATATGGCAACACTGCTACGCTCCTCTATCCGTCAATTGTTTCTTCAACGTGTGTGAGCGCATATGTCGCCGAATTTCTAAAAAAATTCTACTTTCGGAGCATCAGTTGGTAAGCAATAAATTACGTATTATAATACGAGTAATGAGTTGTTAATGTAATTTAATTGGTTCAGAATAATATTTGCCATTGTTTCATAGTGGCTTTAAATGTTTTTTTAATATATTTGAAGAAAAAACAGGGGTGCCGGACTAAGGAAATTCAGTAGTATGGAGTACCGAAAGTCGGCAGGGGGTGCCGACCTTAGAATTAGGCGTAATCCTAAGGTCGGCACCATTAAATAAAATCGGTATTAACTATATAAAAAATCTGTATGAAGTTTTGTGTCAAACAGTTTAATAATATATACCTATTTTATGTATATTTGTGGGTTTTAAGTTTTTTAAGATTCCGTAGTAAACAAGGAACCCTTATAGTTTTGCAATGTCTGTCTGTCTGTCTGTCTGTCCGTCTGTCCGCGGTTCTACTCAGAAACTTATAAGTAGGTACTAGAAAGCTGTAATTTAGGATGATGAAATATCGTCTGAAGACATTAAAGAAACCAACGCTATAAATACAAAAAAAAAAAACAAAAAGTAATGACAGAAATAAAAAAAATTGCTGAAAGTAATTCTAAAAATTTGCGGATCCAAGAAAAGCCGGAAGGAAATGACGAGATAATAATCACTCCTGCTGAAATTTATACAGAAAATAATAGTATGCAAAAATTCCAGAATTTTACGAGAGAGATGACCTTAAATACTTAGGACTCTGAAGCAACAAGATACTTTCGATATTAACAAAATGCCTATTATATTAGATGACAATTATAAAGAAAATATTATAAACTATTATGATAAAATCCATAAATCAATCACATTTGCAAAGACACAAGAAGAGTCGGGTTGAAAAACATGGTTTCCTTTAAGACGAAGTGGTAGCTAAAGTGGCGCCCTCATTTAAAATAAATTGTTTAAAACTAAATATGGTGATAATTAAAAATTTGATTTGTATCAATGTCTAGAACGACCTTTAAACTATTTTATGAATAACCTTTGAAATTATTACTAATAGTCCGTATAGTTTTAAAACAGTTTTTCGCCAAAAGTGGCCACTTTTGGCGAAAAACAATTTTAAAACAAGACGGACTACCAATATTACTTTCAAAGGTTATTCATAAAATAGTTTAAAGGTCTTTCTAGACATTTATACAAAACAAATTTTTAGTTATCACCATATTTAGTTTTAAAAAATTTATTTCAAATGAGGGCGCCACTTTAGCTACCACTTCGTCTTAAATACCATTCAAAAAATGGAGGACCGACTTCAGGAACACAAATGACGGAGATAGGAACATGAGTGCCGACCTTAGGCAAAATTGTTTTTTTAAATAAAAAATAAAATAAAATACTTTTTCTCGCAAAAATTAATTCCTTAAAATACGATTAAAAAGTATAATATATAACGTGTTCGAAAAAATCAACATCACACTGAAATTCCTTTGTATGACCCCTGTATGAATTTTCAAACTTGACACAAGCCTTAAAGTGCCGACTTATGGAGCGTTTACCCTACCTAGGTTCCTTATAAGATCTAGGGGTGCACTAAGAAAGGATTTTTTAAAACTCATCTCCTAAGGGGGTGAAATTAACGGGTTCTACGCGGACGAGGTCGCGGGCGAAAGCTAGTTAAACTGTTATCACGGCTATGATTGTAGTTGTAGGCAGGAATAACTTAGATAAGTATAGTCTAAACGTACATATTTGTTTCTAAATAGATAATTTAGCAACCGTGTCAGAAAATCATTATTATACCTATTAACTTGTAAGTTCCCATGCCCTGACAAGTGCCGCATCTGCCTGCACTGCATTCCTGACCCGCATGCTTGTAGCTGGCTCATGTTTCATTATCATGAAGTAATTCTATCCATTCGTTTTTAACCGACTTTCAAAACTGAAGAGGTTATCATTTCGTCTGAATCACTTTTAAGGCGTACTTTCCAAGTGGTTCCGTAGAAATGTCGGGTTCCGTAGTCACGAATACCAACTTTCAGTTCATGCCACTAAAAACGTCTAAAAACTAATTTTCTGTTAAATTTGTATGAAATTACATTTTAGAAGTTGATCGCCCGTAACTTTTCTTTAATAGTAGTAAGATAGTTTTTCTTTCAATTTTGTTATATATACTATTATATACCTGTGAATTTTTTTACGTGTCCAGTCCATATATAACCGTTTAGCTGATAAACGGGGGGGAGGGGAGAAGGGAGACGACGACACTTGAAACGGATCTCCAAATCGAAAAACAGTGTTGAAAAGCTCATAATACTTTTGAAAGACCTATTCAACGATATTATACCACATGATTGGTTAGCCGAGAAAAAAATGACTTGACTTTACTTGTATAGGCGTTACCCTAAAACAATTTTTTTTTCGTTACCACTTTTTCCGCATAATTAATATTCATACCCATGCCATATCACAGCTTTCTTAGTCCTTATAGTGGCTGATTAAAAACGCGGACGGACACACAGACAGACCAGGGTTCCTTGTTTACAACGGAACCCTAAAAAGCAATCAAAATAGTGATGTCAAGCGCATCGCCTATTCATATATTTAGCATTTTTTTGCCCAAACCCTTGATCGGCTTCTACGATCTGTGCGGGCAGAGAAGCAGCTGGAACATTCTTAGTTCTTATCTCCCAGACCAAGAGAAATGAATGAAGGTTCTGATTCAATACCTAACTAGTTTCATCAACAAAGCACCTTAATCGACGTAAAACAAATAGGTACCTTGAGAAGAAATTCCTGATCGATGTTGATTAAATCTTCAGATTTCCACACGAACTGTACGTTTCTTGATGCGTTTTCACTTCACCGCATCCATTTATTGCTTTTCACTGAACTTTGCTTAAATATTTTACTTCAACAACAATTTTAGTTTTGCAGTAGTAGCGGCCTTTCGCCGCGACTCGATGCCGCCGACTGAAGACACTGAAGTTGTGTAATGTGTTGTGAATTCGTGATACAAAATCAAGGTCTCGTAGCGTCACGAGTGAGACTGCGGAAGCGAATGCAGTGACTACACAAATTAAACAATCAGGGGCCACTGTCTGTTCCCGAGCTTGCTGAGCTGTCTGTTGCAGAAATAGTTGCAAGTATTTTGACTTTAATTGTATGGAGACCGTGGATTTTTTACCGTTTAATATTATTGCGTTTTATCTTTAAGCGTATTCGCAAACTTCGTGTCGCGCCGATTCAGTTTCCGGACGGAGTCGCCGCCGCACGGACGCATTGATGACAAACAAAGATTAAGAATATACAAGTAGTCTAGATTTGCCATCGAGCGACCGGGGGTATTAGGCAGGTAAATTAATGATACTACGTATATTGTTTTCATGGTCATGGCACACTTCAAGTACATGCTATTTGAGTGTGCTTAAAACCCAACCATGAGATAATGCTCGGTCGGTGATAAGGACAAAACAAAGCATTCTTTTCTTTTTCTATTTTTAGAAATCGCAATAAGACTATGTATCTCAATTTATTAAAGCGTGTCAGGCCCTTGATGACAAACGGCAAAGAAACTGATGACGTCATCCTCATCCAAAACAGGTAACGATATTGGGTAAGCGGTCAGTCGTAAACTGGCACCGTCTCCAGAAGTGCCATTTTCGATTTGCAGTTGGTCTCGGCTGTGATCATTGTATCGCAGTCGTCAAGCATGTCAGATGCCTTTAGGCAGCCTGAAAAATCTGACACCAATGTTGGTCACTCACATACAAGAATAACAAACAAATTGGGAGAGAGCTTCGGTCCAGCAGTAGACTGATAAATGCTGTGAAAAAAAGCACTAAATTGACGCAGAACATCTTGTGTAAGCAACGTACTACTGCATCTACGTAACTGCATAATGCAATTATCGAAAATAAAACATTTAACAATATTTGAGATGTGCTGTGCCAGCGAGCGCCGGCGAAGCGGACGCGGTAGAGCTCGCCGGCGAAGAGCAACAAGCGCAGGGCTGACGAAGCAGTGACAGAGCTAGTCAATGCATACATTCTTTTGATCAGTGAGAAAATAAGGAAGGTCTGGCAACCCAGCATATATAGTCTACAAGAAAACCTCTCGCAATGTCACCTACTTTTTTTTAACCCCGACAAAAAAGGGGTGTACTAAGTTTGACGCCTATGTATGTCTGTCTGTGGCACTGGCATCGATGGACCGATTTCAATGCAGTTCTCTCACGTAAAGTGTCTCTCTTTTTTCCAGTGGTTTTAGGCTATGTTTAATGAATATCGGTTAAGCAGCTCAAACATTATGGAGTGAACGTTTTTTTTTAATTTGCCTGCCAAAAAAACTGGTTACGTATCACTGTCAACTTCATTTGGGTGAATAATGGTTTATAAGCCAAAAAGTAAAGTTTGTGTGTCATGTCATCATAACACGGTAATGTACTAAACGAGATGTAACTAAAAGGAAATAAAACATATGTTTCCTTTTCTTTCATCGTTTATTTGTAAGACACTTTCAAAGAGGTAGAACGAATACAGTCCAACTCCACACGAAGACTTACAGTCGATACAGATACCATCACATCGGCCTGAGTTAAAACACGTTAAAGACATACATATACGGAGTGTACTGATGTTGGTCTAGGCATCTTATATCTATGGTCATAGCATCTCTACCGAGACTAGACTTCGCCTCATTGTATGACGTTAACATGCCATCTCTCGTGTAGTCTTCTGGGTCAATGTCTGCTTGAATACAGATATAGTATAAATTATTACATTTCTTAAACAATTCTTTTGGATCCGGTTGAGTTTCAACCAATTCATACCTCATCAAGTAAACAAATCGTTCCAAATTCCGACACTCACTGAGAACAGAAAATGTTGGGCGCAAATATGATAATTTACCTTCAATATAAATATTCTTTATGCTTTTACTTTTTCCAATAGATTGGAGCAACATTGGATCGACTGTACGAGAATTTATTTGGAATGTAACTAAGGTATCGCAATGTTCAAATACGTGATTGAAAAAGTTTGAATCATAATGTTCACTATAGTGATTGATGCTGAGGGATAAATGGCTAATTTTTTTTAGAAAGTCATAGTTATTTATCACTCTTAGCGGCTCAAATCTCCTCTCGTCAGATAAATCATAGGTGGGATAGAAAAATAAATGTAGTTTAATATCATCTTCTTCTTTAAACGCTTCGCCATAATTAAGTTCTAAGCTGGAAGGTGCAGAGGAGATAACGTGTGTCAATTTATGCCACTTAAACCCCGGTGGTATTTGTGTCAACGCGTCACTTCTTACACTAAACACATAGTATTCTTTGAACATTGATAGCAATTCGGAACGGAATTCTCCTTCAAACTGATTACGGTCTCTATGCCAAAGCATTACGAACATTTCGCGGCGTTCATTGCATTGTCCCTCCAGTTCAGTATTGAGCAAACTGAAGGGGGTGCTTTCCGGTAGGCTCCCGATTTTTGCAGCAAAATTTTCACTTGGCAGGTTTTCGTGCTGTACGTAACACTTGATTAATTGTATGATTAAATTTATTATTTATATAATTAAATTAAGCTATTTAATAAAACCTGCCAAGTTCAAGTCTTGGGAATAGCAAATGTTTACCAGTGGATCAGGCGGTTGATGAAGATGATTATGATCGATTTTAAAGAGCATCTAAACTTGGCATTGGATTGGATTTCAACTCTTTTTAGTCAAACAATTAGCCGATAGGAACTTGGCCCCCTTTTTAACAGGTATGTTTTTGGTGGGATTTCAATACTTTTTCACAAGAAATCGTACCAATTTTTTTCTATATCCCGATTCAATTATACCGCTAGCGCTATCTATCGAAAGTAATTTATAACAATAGAAGCCTGATTTTTTTAGTAGGCAGTATTTAATAATAAGCTATACAGTATGCATTATATAATACATGTAAATTTTTTATACCCCTCCCCCCTCTCCTTCTTCCCCCTCTCCCCCCTCTCCTCCTCCCCCCCTCATCGTATTCTCATTGTATCACTGGTTCATAAATATTTTTATTTAAAATTCGATATTCGATTGAGCCAAGTCACGCTTGACCGATTTCTTAAGTTTCTTAATTTTTTGTTAATCTACATATAAAACACGACCTGCGTGCAAAAATTCATAACGCTAGGACAATTGGAAGTGGCCTAGAGGTTTTGATTACCGGTCAGTGAGTCAGTCAGTCAGTCAGTCAGTCAGTCAGTCAGTCAGTGCCAAAATTAGCTTTTTTCACAGGGTCATATTTCAGGATCTACTGAAGCTATATCTATGAAATTTGGCATACTGCTTTAGTACTAGTATATGATTGCGTAGATACAATTTTATCTATATACTTACAATAGGCACTGAGTTACAGGGGGGTCAAAAGTGGGTCGAAACGGTTCGTGTAAATAGTGCACGGCATGCGCGCGGCCTTTTGCTGGAACTTGGCCTGCGCACTATCGTGCGCTTAGATGATTTTACTAGCAGTTCCCGGGGGCTTCGCTCCCCGTGAGAATTTTGGAATAAAAACTATCCTATGTGCTTCCTTGAGTCTCAAACTATGTATATCCGTATCGAATTTCATCTAAATAGATTCAGTAGTTAAAGGTTTAAGAGGTAACAAACATACACACGCTTATACACACACACTCACAAACTTTCGCATTTACAAAATTATATTATATAGTGTTATAGTTGGATAAAGAAAGTTTTACATTAACTTCCACCCAATTTACAAAAAAGGGGTCTGTCAGGATCGTAGCACAACTAGACTAGATTAAATTAATGGACACGTAGTAAAATGAGTCGCTACACGAAGGCAGTTTTAAAATAGTATTGTAAGACAAGTTTGTTTGCCAGGCAATGTAATGAAACCCGCGACTTTCAAGCATCCGGCTCTAAGGACCAGAAATATGTAATATATTGGACGTGTAGAGGTGACTGCTTTACTCAAAAACATATTTTCACCACATTTATTTAGCACTGTTTTTACAACATTTGCACTTTTATTATATTTTTTACAATTCAAATACACGGACACAATGTAGGCGTCATGAAACGCTAGGACGGAAGAGAGCGAGAGCGAGAGAGCAATACATTTTTTCAATTTAATATAATACTAAACACACATCAAAAAACTTTTGAACCGCTGAACTGATTGCAAATAAGTAGCTAAGCTCCATCTCGATCCAGTCAGCTTTCAAACGAAAAGAAACCGCGTCAAAATCAGCTCACTCGTTCGGCGCTACGCTGCCAGAGACACACGGTCACACAGACACGTCAAGCTTAAAACCCCTAGTTTTTTGTTGGGGGTTAAAAATATAATAATTTTAAATTCAAATACTTACATATTTTGTAAAACAGATAAATAAATAAGAAATAATTAAAAAAAAACTGCAAACAAAGTGTATTAAAAAATGATTAGTGTACGGGCCTCGGCCTGGCCGTACATATAAAATGATAGAGTTGATAAGGAGTTAGGAATGACACTGCTTGATGTAGTATAAAACTGATATATTATCTCCAAAACGTCAACTAATAAATGATAATTAATCGTCCATTGCGACCGTGAGCACGCGTAGCTTGTTGCTAGCCGATACGTGTACTGACGATGCAAAATGTACGGTATGCTCGCGACCGTAGATGGAGGATGCTGGATGAATCTCTAGGTGATCAAAGATGCTGTTTTGATGAGTTACAAGGTGAAATTACAATTTTTCAAACATTAATTGATCGTGTCCCTATTTGAAACCGGCTTTTTGAATTATAGGCGTTGTACACTTGTCCACTTTATGCACTGCCGTGATTTCACTATACTCATTTACACACTGAGCTACATTTGCACACTGCTCACTGCTGTTGCCGGCCTCGACGAGTGTACATCTCGATGCCTTTTCCTCTGCTGCTGTACTAGATTCTCCCTGAGTGTGATCTGGTTGCTGATGCTGCTTTTTGATTCTTCGGATCCTTCCCCACCAGAAAGCTAGGGCAATCACGATCAAAACTCCAAGAAGTGTGTATAATGCTGTGTAATGATGTGTATCGTGATATGATATTCTATCTGACATGTCTGAGTTTTGCTGTATATCTGTGATCTGCTGTTGAATTCTCTTTAAAACGTTAGAACTGTTCAAATCGGTTTTAATCTCGAGTTCGGTCGTCAGAATAGAAAGATTTAGAATGTGATTAATGGGCTCAATGACTGAAGTTACTATTTCAGGTTTCGTATTGAATGTGCTCCTACGTTCGCTATGCGAAAAGACTGTGAAACCTTCCGTCTTAATAACGCATCCATGATCAATGCTGACTATACCAGTTTTCGTCAACTGCCTCGGACCTACATGACCTACATGACATTGTTCACAGCAAAAAAAGAAGTACTTATTAACTTTATTTATCTCAACCCATTGATTGATACATATATCCGACTTAATTTGACATCTGTCTGTGTTTGGGACCGTCGCACAAAATTTCTCATTGTTAGTGATATGATACACGGGTTTTTGAATAAAACATATAAAACTATCGACGTCATCACGTATGCACGATTGTACATCGTATTTAGATACACCTAAATAAGAATCTTTTCGTAAGTTAACAGCAACATACTCCGCGACGGGAGTAACGCTGACCATGCTATGGTTATTTGTCACGCGCGGTATAGGTATGATGCGCATGATTTCATAAGCGTCTCGACTTACCAAAGGCAATCTTATTTCAAATAATAAATAATCGTCAGACATTCTTGTTCTAATTTTCAATAAATGTTAAATGTTTCTCAAATCTGTTTAAATGTTGATAGGTAGTGAGAGATCTTCCGAAAGATGAGTCGAAATTATGCTTAGCTCAGTTTTTAGATTTGACATTTTTTGTTCGAGACGTAGTTGCGAACTTCGTGTCGCGCCGATTCAGTTTCCAAACGGAGCCGACTCCGCACGAACCCTGTATCTCACTTGGCACGAACGCATTGTTGACAAACAGAAGTGAGCTCGATGACGTCATTCTTTATAATTTCAAGGATAGATAACGTTATTAGGTAAACGGACAGTCGTGAACTCGCAGCGTGTACTCCAGCTGCGCTGCTCACGCGACACAACACAACACAACACTAAAACGAAAGGGATTATAATGTACTTATATCACACTTTTTTGTTGGGAAACAATTATGGCGCAGTAAAATTTTTTAAATAGAATTTCCTTATTACATTGTTTAGACATAAGTTTATTATCATGTGGTTTTTCTGGAAATTTGATAGTACACATGAGGGACTATCGACCAAGTGATGAAAGCTACCAATTCGGCTACCTAACCCGAATTATAGAGTCGTTGGGCGTTTCGAACCCAAGTACTGTTTCTGAAGGGGGTCGAACTGCGAATGGCCCAAGGTATCTTTTGGAATAGGTCGATTGGGACCACTACCCAATGCTCTTTCCGTAGGTCCGAATGGAATGTTTGCGCACGTGCTATTTATTATGCATAAATTTGTGTCTTCTGTGTATTGTACCCTGTGTTGTAAATTGTCCTCATATTTCAAGGTTGACTGGAAGAGATCCCTATCTGGGATAAGTCCACCTTTGAACTGTTCTTTTGTTCTAACCTGTATTTTGTCCTATGTTTATGTACAATAAAGATTTTACAAACAAACTTTTTACTTAACTAATAAACATAACTCAGTAAAAAAATCAATATTATTTCAATCTATCAATCAATTTATTTATTGCTTTTCACATTGTACATATATTACACTTGCTACACAGTCACTTCTTAAATGAGTAGGTACAACATGAACCCTGATAGGGCATAGCAACAGAAAACAATGGAACGGCGTGCGGACTTTTATTTAGTATTTATCAATGCTGAAAGTAATTATCGAAAAAAGATCAATTTGTATGTTACTTTATTTGAAAAGTCATGTAGTTTTTATACAAAGTCAGTTATTTATTAACTTATACATATGTAATGCCATTTAATTTTGTATTTTTATAGACTTTTATATATTTTTTACTTTTTACATACAATATTTTACATGCCAAGCTATTTTATTCTATTTGTTACTTTAAATGTGCGATATACTTTCATAATTTTTATCATTAAAAAACTCGTCCAATGTGAAATAATATTTTTTATCTACACGTAGTGCTTTTCATCTTTTATTAAACATGGAACCCTTCTTCTCTGCTCTCAGCAGATCTGGGAGGGTGTTATAGACTTTTATTGACATTGAATGCGGTCCGGAGTTAAAGATTTCTAAATTACGAGTAGAATTCGGCCTAGCTAACATGTTCTTCTTCCTTGTAGGATAGCGTCGCGGTAAGTCGTTTCGTGTAGTACTGGGGGTACTTTCATATTTTGCTAGTTTCTAAGATTTAGATGCATGGCAATGTCAGTATTTTTAAATCTTCTAAGATAGCTGTACTATCTTTCTTCTTAATACCAGCTATAATTCGTATGCATTTCTTTTGGAGGATTAATAGTTAATTCGCGTCGGTAGGTACTGTTACCCCAGAGAAAAACCCCGTAAGTGAGCCATGACCAAGCATCCTTATAATATACTGTTATCGCCGTTTTATTATTGGTAGATATTTTCAATGTAAATGTAAATAATTTATTTGCTATTTTAATTCATTAAAATACAGAAAACCATTAAGTGTTATAGCGGTCCAGTGTTATATTTATATTACAGTGCCAGCAAAATGGTTCTATAACTTTAAATATAAAGAGAGAAAATTCGATCATTTTACTACGGTGTAAAGACACAGTATGGCACAATTCTATCTGAGTGAAATCTGTCTCTTATTGTATGGCGGCGAGAGTATACATTACTAGCGCTTTCTCAAGTAAAAACTTGGATGATGGGTGGCAATATAATTCCTCGTGCTCCTCCGTGCTCCGGAAGGCACTTTAAGCCATTGGTCCCTAGCTGTCATCATTGTATGGCAGTCGTCAAACTATGTCGGATGCTTTCATAGAGTTTGAAAAATCTGCTGCATATGTTGGCCACATATACAGACGAAAAAAATAAAAATCGAGAATAACAAATACATATTTTTTTTATTTAAAATTAAAAGACACGAACTCTAGGTAAAACGGTATACAGTCCACACGAAGAGTTACAGTCATCACATCACATCGGTCTGAATTGAGACACGTTGAACACATTCATGTACGGAGTGTACTTATGTTGGTTCTCCTCGTCTCTTATATCTATAGTCAGGTCATATCTACCAAGGGTAGACTTAACATTATTGTAAAATGTTAACATGTCATCTCTATTGCTGCGGCGCATCTCTGCTTTAATACAGATATAGTATAAATTATCACATTTCCTGAACAATTCGTTTGGATCCGGTAAAGATTTAACAGTTCCATAGATTTCCACGAAAACGAAACGTTCCAAAGTTCGACACTCACTGAGAATAACAAATGATTCCCGCAAATCTGATTCATTTCCTTCAAAATAAATATTTTTTAAGCTTTTACTTTTGTCAATAAATCGAAGCGAATTTGAATAAGTTGCCTGGAATGTTACTAAAGACTCGCAGTGCTCAAATATGATGTTGAAAATGTCGGAATGATATGGAATATTCCAACTGACAGAGAGCGACAAGTGGCTAATTTTTTTCAAAAAGTCAAGATTATTTATTACTTTCAGCCAATTCAAGTCCAGTGATTCGTGAACTTGATCACTGTATAAATCAAACGATAAGTCTAAATGAATATTATTATATTCTTTAAACGCGTCACCATAATAAAATTCTGCAGTAGAAGATGAAGGGGAGATTACGTGTGTAATTGTATGCCACTTTAACCCCGGTGGTACTTGTGTCAACGTGTCACTACTTACACTAAACACGTAGTATTCTTTGAAAATTGATAACAATTGGGAACGGAATTCTTCATCAAATAGACAACGCTCTCTATGCCAAAGCATTAAGAATACTCCTCTCTCTCCTCTATCACTATACGCCAACAGTTCAGTGTTCAGCAAACTGAATGGGGTGCTCTCCGGTAGGTCTCCGACTTGTACAGCAAAACGTTCCCATATGATTTTCTGAACTAAAGGCGTCGCCAGCACTTGGGTGCCCTCGTGAACGAAAATAATAATTTCACTTTTGTCGACTTCCATGAAACGTAAGAGTGGCATCTCAGGCTCTCTGTCCACTTCCTCGACCCGTTCCCGGTACGTGTCAAAGAGAAATGCTCTTTCTAAAAAATTCATTTGAAATTGAGAGACACGCATGGCACCTAGAATATTCCAATCAATCGTTTGCTCGTCGTACCAGTCAACATAATATTGGTCACACATAAAAGTTATTGTGAATCTTAACAGATCAGCCTTTCGCAACATTAAAATTGCCGCTCTTTCAAGATGATAAATGGATGATCTTGTGTAAACGAAATGAACAGTTCGAAACCCTTCGAAAGCTTGCTGATACTCTAACATGTCCTCCTCACACACTTCGCGTAAGCATTCGTTAAAGTCATAGTTGATAGCTAAACTTTTTAATGTAGGTCTCACTTTTCTAAATTTAAGGAAATGAATCATCGATATGTTAGTAAAGCTCACGTCTAAGTCAACTAAGCTTTCCATGTGTTCTAAAGCGCGTACGAGAGCAGGCAGGTCTAGATCGTACACTCCAGACAAGTTTAAGACTCTCACGTATCCTGAGATGTCGTGAAAGATGTCTAACTTGGTCTTCACTGTGGCTAACGTACTCAAAGACAAATCAAGTTTCTTCACCACGCCTGGCGTGTGAACAACATTCCATATGTGTTTACATGTGTTTTGAAGATTAGAAACAGATAAAGTGTCAAGTTTCCTGATGATAATGGCCAGGAGTTCAGGCGGCAGCGAGGATAAGGAGTCCACTGCCTGGTCCACTGAACAGCCAGTTTGTGGCGGTTCAACCTGGAACAATAATAAATTTATAAATGATTTATTGGTCTAAACATTACAAATTCATTTATTTTAAAGAATTTACACTATGATTCTATTGTTAAAGATTCTTTATTTCTCAAAAGAATTAACATTCACTTACAGAGAAACTTAGATAGCATAATTACAAAAATATAATATGACGGCGAGCGAAATCAAATAACACGTATTAATTGGGTAGGGTAGATTGAGAACAAAAAATCTTCTCCGCTTGCGGCGTCTCTAGTCTTCATAGATAATGTTTATTTAGGCCCGCACGTTGGTGGCGCTGAGCGGAAAGCGATTTACTTTTAAGTTGATAAGTCTTTTAAATTTTGATTCTTTTTCGATTTATTGTTTTAAAGTTAGTGAATTGTATTTATTTGTTATGTATAGAATTTATTATTTCTGTAAATATTAAAATTTTGCTAACAGGAATGCATTTTGTTTTATTTTATTCAATTTAATTATTACTACTTGGAGTTTATTATAAATTAATTGATTTCTGCATATTATATATTTTTTTTAAATATTATATTTATATGTAATTGTATAATAATAAGTCGCTACTTGTATTTTACTGGCATGCATGTGTATATGACTTTGGGTATCTACGCCATTTTAAGTTTTGATTTTATTTATTTTTATATATTTATTTTTTATTTGACAATTTATATTCAAATGTACCAATAATCTTTATTCACTTTAATTTAGAACTTACTCAGAAACAATTTTTTTATTTGCTCTAGTTTTTTGTTTTGTTTTTCGTGTGTGTAAGTGGCCAACACTGGTGTCAGATTTTTCAGGCTGCCTAAAGGCATCTGACATAGCTTGACGACTGCCATACAATGATGACAGCCGGGACCAACGGCTTATACGTGCATTCCTAAGCACGAAGGAGATCGAGAAATTTTTGTGCCACTTGTGGTCACCCATCCAAGTGCGGACCACGCCCGGAATCGCTTAACATGCGAAAGCGCTCAGCTCATTTTCTCTAATATGTTATTTTATCAACTTCGATCAATTCTTTTTTATTGTTGTTTCATTGATTTATTTTATCTAGTAATATTTGCGTGTTGATATTTTGTGTATATTATTTTTGTTAGGAAATCTTATTATGACAGCGATGAAGTGTCTGTCAAAATGTAATTGCTAAGTAATTTTTTTAAATAAATTCAATGACTTAATTTCATTTAATCTTTTGGTAATTTGTAGTTAAATTGAACCCCTTCAAACAAAATGTTCTTTTTCCATTCTGTGTGTTAGATTTAGTTTTAATAGCTCAGTCAATCACATAAAGGAAACGCGTTTGCTTCTAGTTGTGTGCAATATGCTTTTTTTAAACTATCCCAATTAAAATCAGATTAGATCGATGTTGAATGAAGCTATCTATTTAGACTTCAAAAGAACGTAACGACGACAATTTTACGTATCGCCGAGGCAAGAAGTGGTGATTTATGGCATTTGCTTCAAACACCTCGTTAGAATAAAGACTTGTTTGTATATAATGTACTGACTAGCTCTGCCACTGCTTCGCCTCCGTCAGCCCTGCGCTTGCAGCTCTCCGCCGGCGCTCGCGCCGCGCTCGCGGGCGCAGCTGCGGGCGGCAGCTCGGGCGCGGCCGGCGCACCACAACTGGACGAGTCGGAAACATTTATTACAAACTTGTCACTCATCTGAAACAATAAAAAACACATATTTCTACAATGTTCTTCTTCTTCCTCCCATAACCCTAAAGCATGGCACAGCAAGCCACGCCAATCACCTTTATTTCCACTTTAAATTTCCTTTAGACGACGCTTTAAAAACAAGTTTATTTGCAAGGCAAACTAAAAAAACCACGACTGTCAAGAACGCCATCTAGTGATGAGTAGCAGAACTCCGGACACAACTTGATTTATTAAGTGCCATCTATTATTTACTACGGGAAGCCCTGACTTTCAAGCAGTTACCTCCAATAACTTTTAAACGACTTAACCGATTTTACCGCACCGAAAGGGAACATGCTTTCATTTAAAAAAAAACCGCATCACAATCGGTCCATATCCGTTCGAGCGCTACGATGCTACAGACAGACAGATCGACAGACATTAGCTTCTAACTCCTCTCTTTTTTGTCGAGGGTATAAAACGCTGTTAAAGATTAGATAAATTCAGTGGACGTCGACCTGATACTGCAGCACCTGACGTGACGGTGATACAGGTGGGTTGCTAGCTGCATTGCCTGCTATTATGGGTCGGATTGTGGCCCATTCCCTTGGTCAGCTTTTACGATCTGTGCAAAAAGAGAAGCAGCTGATACATTCAATTACTTTTCTCCCAGACAGCATGGGAGTTACTCTTCCATTAAATAAATAATGTTGATATTTTGAATCGTATTAATAACATCTTGTTAATCCATATTTTAATCCTATGAAGATTCTGATTCAATGCCTAAGTAACTAATCTCATTAACAAAGCACCTCTGTCGAATTAAAACAAATAGTTACCTCTAGAATAATCTCCTGACTTCCGAACAGGGCACGTAATCTTTATGCGTTTTCACTTTACCAAATCCCTTTTATTATTTTTCACTGAACAATCAATATTTAAATCATTTTTAACAATTTTAATTAAACAGTACCTACTTAATGCTACGCCTATAGTCGCGTCGCGAATTTGATTTAGTTATTTGTGATAAACAAAATCAATGTCACGTGACGTCACGAGTGAGACCTAACATGCGCGACTGAACAATCACTGAATGAATGACAAACTTGTGCAGTGGCCACAGATAATAATTACTTAAGACGAAGTGGTAGCTAAAGTGGCGCCCTCATTTGAAATAAATTCTAAACTAAATATGGTGATAATTAAAAATTTGATTTGTATAACTGTCTAGAAAGACCTTTTAAACTATTTTATGAATAACCTTTGAAAGTAATATTGGTTGTCCGTCTAGTTTTAAAACTGTTTTTCGCCAAAAGCGGTCACTTTTGGCGAAAACCAGTTTTAAAACTAGACGGACTAATAATAATAATTTCAAAGGTTTTTCATAAAATAGTTTAAAGGTCTTTCTAGACATTTAGTTTAATTAAATATATTTAGTTTTTACAAATTTTCAGATGAGCGAACCGCCCGTGCCCGAGCTCCCGCCCGCAGTGCAGCTGTGCCAGCGAGCTCGGCGGCGAAAAGAAGCAAGCACAGGAATAACGATACTAGTGAAATAGTAACACAACTAGTAATTACATACAAACTAGCCTTTATTCTAACGCGAACTTTGAACCAAAGGCCATTAAACACCACTTTTGGCCCTAGATACGTTAAACTACTGTTTTTAGATCTCAGTTCTTGGAAACGAATTCCAACACCGTCCTAATCTGACTTTAGATATTATACAAACGTGGAAGTGACAGGTACCCGTAATATATCAAACCACGTTATAAATACTTCATCACTATTGTATAACAAAAAACAAGTAATTATTAAAAAAAAAAAAAAAAACCTGACTGCTTTTTTTATTTATTAAATAAATAATAAATAAATAAATATATAGGGACAAATTACACTGATTGAGCTAGCCCCAATTATATATACCCATTGTCACAGTAAATACGAAGCTAACGACACCTCTCAAGCTAAAATCCATCGAGCCGTTCAGGCGGCAGAGCGTGCCAACAATTATATACATATCTACATAAATATAATAAAAGTTTTGCGAGATACTCTCGCAAAACCTAACTCTTCTGGCGCAGTCGGGTAAAAAAAATTGTGCCTTGCCCGGGCGGCTGCACACTTTTGCATGGGAATGCCGATTTTTTTACTTTTGGCTGTTATTTTTATGTCAATACTATAGTGATGTCGAGCCCATTGTCCGATTTATATAGGGTTGCCATCCGTCCGGGTTTGCCGGATTTGTCCTAGATTAGAGGGCATCCGGGGAGCGTATAATTATTAACAAGTTGAAAGAGTTATCTCAAAATTTGTATAACATTGAATACTAAAATGGTCTTACTACTGTGGTTGTAGGTACGGCTCGACTAGGCGATGAATAACAACTCACTTCGTTTTAACTTCATATATTCGACGTAAAACAGGATACATAGAAGGCACGGAAGAAAGTCACAGAAGGCACAGTTTAAGAGCACAAGCATAGATAGGAAGAAAGTCTTAATAGTTCACAGATTGGAAGTAAGCACAATACACAAAGCATCAGTTCTATCACGCAAGCAAGGCGAAGTTAGGCGCGCGCGGTATAGAGAAAGCGACATGCGCGTGCGCAGGCTGATAGCGGCGGACTGGTTTTTGCTCGGTACTCGGAGTGCGGCGGTAGGCGCGCGACGTCACCTATTGTTCTCGCGGCCAGCAGGGATTTTTTAGCATTTATGCCGTACGATCACGATCGTCTTTCGATTTGTGTACCAATAAATTTATGACAAAATATTATTATGTTTTAGATGTAAGTAAGTAAGTAAGAATGTAAGTAAATTAGTAAGTAAGAGTAGATAAGTATGTAGATAAATAATAGTAAGAGAAGTATGTAGATAAATAAATAGGCGATGCCACAGGTCTCCCCTCCAGAGACCGGCTTAGGACGGGCGATAGTAATCAGGAAATTTGACTTCTCTTCCAGAACGCGTTCTTTTTGTGGTAAGTATTACATTTTCTTTCAGGTTTTCAGGTATTGCTATCTCCGTCTTCATGAGCTGTTCATCAGAGGTAAGTGAATAAGCTGGTTTCAATCGTTCTATGGTTACCGTCTGTTCTTTACCTTTTATCAGCAACTTATAAATTTTATCTCCTTTTTGCAGGACTTTGTGGGGGCCTGAGTATGCTGGTTGCAGGGGTCCCTTGACGGTGTCGTCTCTTACGTATACGTGGGTTGCGGAAGGTAAGTCTTTAAAGACGAAAATGTTTCTCCCACAGTGTCTAGATGCGGGCAAAGGACGGATTGTACTCATCATGGAGCGAAGTCTAGCTGTGAAGTCTGTTAGGTCTGTAGTGTGTGTGGTTTTGCAGGGCTGGAAAAATTCTCCGGGCAATCTGAGCGTTTCACCATATAAAAGTTCAGCAGGTGATGCTTGAATATCAGGTTTAAAAGCCGTTCTCATTCCTAGCAAAACCAAAGGTAAGTTTTCAGTCCAATTTTGGCTTCCGTGACATTTTATGGCGGACTTAAGCTGTCTGTGCATCCTTTCCACCATGCCATTACTAGCAGGGTGGTATGCTGTGGTTCTGTTACGTTGAAATCCAGCGAGTTCGGCGAGTTGTTTCATTAAAGCTGATTCGAACTGTTTGCCACGATCCGTGACTACTTCGGCAGGACATCCGTATCTGGCGATCCAATTGCTGACAAAAGCTTTAGCAACCGTCTCTGCTGTGATGTCTGTCAATGGTATTGCCTCAGGCCATCTGGTAAATCGGTCGACTGCGGTAAGGCAATAGCGAAAACCATCAGATAATGGTAATGGGCCTACTAAGTCAATATGAATATGCTGAAATCTGGCACGTGGGAGATTGAAGGAGCCTACTGAGGAAGTTACGTGTCGTGTGATTTTAGCAGTCTGGCAAGCGTGGCATGATTTTGCCCATTCACGACAGTCTTTGTTTATATTGGGCCATACGTAACGATCTGTAACCAATTTTGTCGTAGCGTTGATCCCTGGGTGACTGAGCGAGTGCAAGCTATTAAAAACTTGCTTCCTGTACTCAGCTGGTATATACGGGCGAGGTGTCTGCGTGGATTGGTCACAGTATAACTCCGTCCGTGTTCCAGGTATAACTATTTTGACAAGTTGGAGTGAGGTGTCGCCTTTTAAGATCAGTTGTAGCTCTTTGTCGGAAGTCTGTGACTTGGCTACTTTTTCCAGGTCGACG
Source organism: Acrobasis suavella (assembly GCA_943193695.1). Taxonomy (NCBI): domain Eukaryota; kingdom Metazoa; phylum Arthropoda; class Insecta; order Lepidoptera; family Pyralidae; genus Acrobasis; species Acrobasis suavella. The sequence continues at coordinate 9,891,735 of OW971957.1, read as the reverse complement.
GGTTGCACCAGTTCCTCTATTCTTGAAAGGGCGTCTTCACAACATTGTCTTTTCCGGAAATATGTTGTAGATCCGTAGTAAACTGCGATATGTAGTCTAAATGGCGAAATTGTCGCGGTGAGCATTTATCTTTTCGCTGTTGGAACGCAAAACATATCGGCTTGTGATCCGTGTAAATTGTAAAGTGGCGTGCCTCAATAAGATGTCGAAAATGTTTTATTGACTCGTATATGGCCAGCAACTCTCTGTCGTATGGCGAATATTTTCTTTGAGCTGGGTTGAGCTTGTGACTAAAGAAAGCCAATGGTTGCCATTCTTCATTAACATGTTGCTGCAGGACGGCTCCGATAGTAGTATCCGAAGCGTCTGTGACTAAAGCTAACTTGGCATTCATGTTTGGGTGTGCTAAAAGTGCAGCGTTGCACAGGCTTTGCTTGCATTCTTCAAAGGCGTTCAGCGTGTCACCAGTTAGCGTCACGGGGTGAGAACCTTTGACTGTTCCTGTGAGGAGGTCGTGGAGCAAGGATTGTGACTTAGCAGCGTCTTTGAGGAAACGACGATAAAAATTGATCATCCCCAGAAATCGACGAAGTTCCCTGACATTTTTCGGGATAGGGTACTGCTTGATAGCTTCTACTTTACTCTCCATGGGTTTGATGCCAGCCGATGATACTAAGCAACCCAGAAATGTGACCTCTTCTGCTCCAAACACGCATTTAGAAGGGTTAATAACCATTCCAAATTCTTTCAGCCGGGTAAATAGCTTCTGCAGGTGCTGAATGTGAGTTTCCGGATCCGGGCTAAATATTAAAAAATCGTCTAGATAACTGTAGCAGAATTCCAGGTCTCTCGTCATCTCGTCAACGAATCGTTGGAATGTCTGGCCTGCATTTCTCAAGCCGAAGCTCATGTAAGGAAATTCATACATTCCGAACGGTGTTGAGATTGAGGTTTTGGGGATGTCCTCAGGGTTAACGGGGATTTGATTATATGCTTTGACCAGGTCGATTTTTGAAAAGATTTTACAGCCTGCAATATTCTGCGTGAAGTCCTGTATATGGCGGATTGGGTATCTATCCGGTACTGTGCGAGCGTTTAATGCTCTGTAATCGCCGCATGGTCGCCAGCCGTCATCTTTCTTGGGGACTAGGTGTAAGGGAGACGACCATGGGCTCTCTGAAGGTCTGGCTGTTCCGGTTTTTAGCATCTCATTGAACTCCTGCTTGGCGATTTTTAGTTTTTCAGGGGCTAAACGTCGTGGCGTGCAGTGCACAGGAGGACCAGGCGTGGTCCGAATGTAATGGACTGTATTGTGGCTAATGACGCGATGGGTTCCTGGAGGTCGAGTAATCTCCGGGAATTCTCGAAGAAGTTCGATGTACTTCGAAGCGCCGACGATGGTCTTGACAGAAGATATGGCATCTGATGAAGGGGCAAGCGCTGCAGTTGTCGATAACGAGGTGTGGTTATCGATGAGGCGGCGGTTGCGGCAGTCTACAATCAAGCCGTAGTGTGACAAGAAGTCGGCACCAATGATAGCCTTGTTGACGTCAGCCACGATGAAACGCCAAGAGAAAACTCGGCGTAGGCCAAGATCGAGTTCGAACTGTATGAACCCGTAAGTACCGATCAGTGATCCGTTAGCTGCGAAGAGTTCATAGGTGGTTTTTGGTCGTCTGGTTTTCAAGGCCGAGCGAGGGAAAACGCAGAGGTCGCTGCCAGTGTCGACCAGGAACTGAGTCTTCGATTTGCGGTCCGAAACAAATAGGCGACCTGATGAGATAAGGCAATCACTAGTCGCCATCAGCGACTGCCGCTGGCTTTTCCCTGCTGGTAATCGCAAGGTTCGACGCAGGTGTGTGCCTTGTCACCGTACTTATTGTGGTAGAAGCAGATCGGAAACTTGCGATAGCTCGAGCTCGAACGAGTACGGCTCTTGTCTCGCTGATTGGCTCTCTGTCTCGAACGTGATCCTCTCGAGTTGCCCATGGAGAGAGACTTGGCGGCTGAGCTCTGCAACTTCGCGGGTAAGCTTCTCCAGTAAAAATGTTTGCGCGGCATCAGCAGATGCAACTTGGGGCGTGGAAGGCACCATATCATGCACCTTGTCTGCTAGATCCGAAAGAGCTTCCATTGAAGACTCAGGTTGTGATGCAATAACCGTCTGAAGGTTGGCTGGTAAACGACTGGTCCAAATGGTACGAATAAGATCATCTGGGACTTTTTTGCCAGCTAAATGACGTAATTGTCGAAGCAACTGTGATGGTCGTCTATCCCCGAGTTCTTCATGCATCAGAAGCTGAGTTACTTCTTTTTCTCTGGAGGCCGATAATCGCTTGATAAGTTCAGCTTTGAGAGTTTCGTACTTCCTGATGGCCGGTGGGTTGACTAGTATGTCCTTTACTTCGGCCGCATATCTGTGTTCAAGTTGAGCGCTGACATAGTGGTACTTGGTATCGTCGTCTTTAATCTTTGATAGGGCGAAGCTGCCTTCGATTTGAGCGAACCATACAGCGGGCTCTTCAGGCCAAAACGGGGGAAGTCGGACACCGACTCGACAAAGATCGTATGGTGTAAACGGCTTTACCTTATCGTCGTCATTTTTACTGGAGGTAGATTCGTTGTCTGACATTTTCGTGCTCGAATATCCTACCTTCTTGGTATTCCGAATAGGTATTCTTCACGGGGTCACCAATGTGGTTGTAGGTACGGCTCGACTAGGCGATGAATAACAACTCACTTCGTTTTAACTTCATATATTCGACGTAAAACAGGATACATAGAAGGCACGGAAGAAAGTCACAGAAGGCACAGTTTAAGAGCACAAGCATAGATAGGAAGAAAGTCTTAATAGTTCACAGATTGGAAGTAAGCACAATACACAAAGCATCAGTTCTATCACGCAAGCAAGGCGAAGTTAGGCGCGCGCGGTATAGAGAAAGCGACATGCGCGTGCGCAGGCTGATAGCGGCGGACTGGTTTTTGCTCGGTACTCGGAGTGCGGCGGTAGGCGCGCGACGTCACCTATTGTTCTCGCGGCCAGCAGGGATTTTTTAGCATTTATGCCGTACGATCACGATCGTCTTTCGATTTGTGTACCAATAAATTTATGACAAAATATTATTATGTTTTAGATGTAAGTAAGTAAGTAAGAATGTAAGTAAATTAGTAAGTAAGAGTAGATAAGTATGTAGATAAATAATAGTAAGAGAAGTATGTAGATAAATAAATAGGCGATGCCACACTACTTTTAAGATTTTTGTTTAATTAAACTTTGTTAGGTTTAACAATTAAATAAGGTTTTTGTTTTCTTAACAGAGTATATCAATAATTTGTTTTATTTTATAAATAAAAAAAATATAAATGGTTATTAAAACAATTTGTAACAAACTGTGATAAGATTTTGTTTTGTTAGGTGCTAAAAGATAACTTAATTTAATTTTAAGCTCTAAAAATAATTAAAAAGGTGATTTATGACATTTCAACTGTTTTTTATTACACTATGTTTAAAAAACCTGTTGACATGTCCGGGTTCTGGGCTCTGACATCCGGGGTTTTCACGCGTGGGTCTTACTATGACCTCTGATAGCAGTCTTATTTTAATATTACTTTGTCAATCGACGTACCACGACCAATAGAAAACAACATTAAAGTAATATTACTTTAATGTTGATTTTGCTAGCAATTTTGTGACGTAACACACAATCATTCGTTCAATCGGTACCAGCAGGAGTACGATCTCCGGCGACAGCGTTTATGGAGCACTATCATTCATCACTATCTTGCTCTACGCAATAATAACGAGCGGGATGGCACTTGCCTGTCGGGCGACATTACTTTGTCTGCGTTTCTCAACGGTGTCATGCTACGACGGCATGATTAGCATTATTGTTTAAACGTCAAAGTAGCAATTAAAATGGCAATTGGTTTTTTTTACGACTCTAGATACAAGTCATTTAGAGCCTATTATTTATTTCTTTGTTTCTTTATTCCTAATCCTAATCCGAACTTGTTTCAATCAAAGGTTGGTGTAGGTCCTTTGATTGCTTCAAGGGAGCTTCTGGCGACAAATCTATACGAGTCCACTACTATTTATAGTCGATTGAGTAGCGGTATTCATAATATAAACAAAAATTGGACGTGGAAGAGACGAAAAAATTATGGAATCGTAAAAGGCGATCGAGGGAATGTTTTTTTCTGGGGCTTTATCATAAACTTAACAGAAAAATCATGGCAGTTTAGGTCCGTTTTGTTTCAAGCTTATAGTAAAATTAATTCAAAGCGTACCGCGAGCTTTTAAAACAAGATTGTTTCTTTCTTGCCAAGTGATTTGAAGGAACGAATGATATGTCTATTCCCAAACAATTGTGAGAGTGAGATAATGCTATAATTATTTCGTAAAGCACCAGTGCGTGGCGTTCCATTAGATTAAGATGTATGTCTTGTAAAATATTAATTTTATTAGAAAAAAAAGGGATACAGTATTATGTTACAAATTGTAAACGACATTAAAATCTAATTTGTCTTATAAAATATCCGCTATTATATTTAAAAAAAAAAAGCTTAAAATTATAATTTGAAACTGTGTTGCATTCGCGAGCGTGATATGGAATAGATTTTTATCAAACCATGAAGGTAGTTATCTCTATGGGTTTTAATTCTATGGTAAAATAATATTCTCTTTGGTATCTGCAGCCATTTAAAATGTCATTTCGACATTTATTTATTTTGTTTAGATAAAAGGTAAATCATATTTTTCCATGAATATGGCTAATAATTTACAATACCAAGTAAGTTTTTCATATTTCTTTGTGTTAACATTATTGATGTGAAACTTCACTAGTGATTTGTAGTGATAGATCTTCTTGACCCTCCTGCAGAAATTTCATGTGATTGGTTTGTTTTTTGCAGCGGAACGAAAAATTTATGAAGCAGTTGGATTTTCTGCAGGAATTCCTACATACTAATGAAGATGTGTATAGCTTCTAACCGTTCTCCTCGGAACAAAGCTTGGGAGTCATAACATAACCAATAGTGAGAGTGGAAAGAGGGATGGGATACCCAACAAAAGGTAATTAAAACATTTAAGAATTACATTATTCTCCTATTTATAAGAAACCACAATTGATTTGCTCTCAAAATGAAACCCTTCTGTACAAAAATTACATTTCCATGACAAAGTGCAATAAGTGCATATTTGTTTCTTTTTTCAGGACTTCGTCAATTGCTTTCCGGATTCGTCGAGCAAGAGAAATTGTTATAAAAAATTGTATACCTATGCAATAATATCAATGAGAAAGTTTTCACTTGTATAGGTCAATAATTTTATGTGGTAGAAAATCATTTGTTTTGTTTTCTTCTGTACTTTTTGGTAAAGTTCTTTTGTAAATAAAAAATGTACATACTATCACCATTGCTTTTAATAAAATTACTTAAAAAGATCGTGTTTTTCTATCCTTTTATGAGACAGGTTCTTGTTAGTTTATGAAATTACATAAATATACAAGTAGGTATGTTAAACTATTCTAGGTGTGTTTAGGAGAAATAACGCAGGTATTTTTATCTCGAAACAAAAGGTCCTCGTAGAATTGACAAAATAGTGGATATACGAAAATACCTCACGTCTTCACGCCTAACGGAGCAGACAGGGTCTAGTGCTCGTTTGGGAGATTTTTTTCTTTATTATGGTGTCGCAATACCCAAAGACCAGGGTTGATGGTGGAATGAGGGAATCTAATAATGATGCGTGCTGCCCACATCGTCTATTGGCATGATTCAGATTAATTACTTATTATTTTATTTACTTTGGGGCTAGCTCAATCTGTGTGGTTTGTCCGTATATATTTAATGTAGGTTTCGCTTTTACATTCTGTGCGAAAAGAAAAATAGGTGGTAGGTACATTAAAAATTGTAAAACAATAAAAATTGTAAGACTTTGGGTAAATTATTGATCTTTTTCTTTTTTTCTACATTTGGATTATAAGACTCGGTTTCTTGATAAAAGTTTTGTTTCCGCGGCAACCGACCAACGTTTTCAAGACTGCTAACTTGACAGTAAAACAATACTGCATAGGAGCTCATGGTGCACATTAGAGTGAATGATTTGCAGTGACGTCAACAAAACTGCTAGCAAATACAACATTAAAGTAATATTGTATTAATATTGCTGTCAGACGCCCATCGGGCTCAAGAACGTGATGGACTTATACAAAACATATAGCGTTATCTCACTGTAATTCATTCGTTCTGTCACGTCACTAAGCAGGAATATAAAAATCTTGTTTTAAGAGCTCATGGTGCGATTTGAAACAATATTATTATAAGCTTGAATCAAAACGGAACTAATCCATTATGGTTTTGTAAAAGTTCATGGTACGACCCCTGGTAGCCAAATTTTAGAGATGGCAACCCTAGATTTATAACGGGTATGTCACACGTGTGCGATACCAAAGCGAAAGCGAAATCAAAAGAGCTGGCGAAGCAAGCGAAGTTTCTTGAGTCTATATGAACATTCGGCGTTGTTTGTATGTATGTTTGTTTGTTGGACGAAAATATGAGTATCTTTGATCGGAGTTTCATGTTTGCTAGACGTGTAGATTGTAGATACAGCCAATGGAATTTTCAAGTTCGAACATGAGCTGAATCGGTCGAGGGGTTACCGAGATATGGAGTTCGCGAGTTCAAAGTTCGAGACGGAACTACTAAGTAGTTTAAAAGGCGTAGCTTCCATGTTTTATAAGAATTTATATATGACTGACTCAGCTCTTATCGTTCCGGATTGACCCGCCTCAAGCCGGCTGTGCAGCGAGCCAGGCAGTGGACGATTTGTCCTCGCTGCCACCTGAACTCCTGGCCATTATCATCAGGAAACTCGACACGACGTCTATAACTTATCTTCATAACACATGTATACACTAAAGGAATGTTGTCCATACGCCAGGCGTGGCAAATCAAGCCACGCCAGGCAAATCAAGTTCCGTGAAGGAACTTGATTTATCTTTGCGTACGTTAGCCACAGTGAAGACCAAGTTAGACATCTTTTACGACATCTCAGGACACGTGAGAGTCTTAAACTTGTCTGGAGTGTACGATCTAGACCTGCCTGCTCTCGTACGTGCCTTAGAACACATGGAAAGCTTAGTTGACTTAGACGTGAGCTACACTAATATAACAATGCCTGATTATATTCAATTCAAAAAAATTAGGCCGTCGCTGAAAAGTTCAGCCATCAACTTTGATTTTGGTGTCAAGAAACGTAACTGGCAACTAAATTACGACGAATAATTTGACTATCGTCGAGCCTTTGAAGGGTTTCGAACTGTTCATTTGGTTTGCCCAAAGAAATATCACAGGGTTTATCGTAGGGGAATATCGGCAGTTTTGGGCTGATGTGTAAAGATTCACACTTATTTTCGAGTCTGGATTCTGGAAGATGACTGGATCCCATATAATGACATTGGTCAAAGTATTGCAGATGCAATTAAGGTGGCACAATTTCAAATGCATGTGTCACAAACTCCAGGCACTAAATTCTTCCCAGTCTTACAACTCATGGGAGTCGACAAATGTGAAATAATTATTCTCAATCAGTTCACGTGCTGCAATACCCAAGTGCTTGTGACTGGTGAAGAAGAAGTCATCTGATGTAGATATTTTGGTGTATATATACTGTTAATCTGTATGTAAAATTATAAAATAAATATAATCTGTGACCGTTCTGCTGCAGAAGTCGAACACCTACCGGAAAGCACCACCTTCAAATTGATCAAAACTGAACTGGAGCAGCAATGCTATGCACGCCGCTAAATGTTCGTAATGTGTTGGTATAGAGAGCGCAATCAATTTGAAGGAGAATTCCGATCCGATTGCTAACAATTTTCAAAAAATGTTAGGTACGTGTTTAGTTTAAGTAGTGACACAAGTACCACCCGGGTTCCAGTGGCATACAATTACACACGTTCTCTCCTTTGCACCTTCCCGTGTAGAACTCAATTTCGGCGAGGCGTTAAAGAAGAACATGATATTAAACCGCGACCAACATCGGTACACTCCGTATATGAATGTGTCCAACGCATTTCAATTCCGACAGGATGTGATGTGATGATATCTGGACCTACACGTATTATTAGTACTAATATCTTGCTGAACCATATTATAAGCTAATTATTATTCTATGGTTCAATTCTTATGGTTCAATCAATACCTATCTAATTGTATCAATCAAGTACTTCTGTCGAAGAAAAACAAATAAGACCTTTATTTGAAGAATTACCTTTAGAAAAATCTCCTGATTTCAGCAAGTTTTGTAGGTATAGTTATTGCGTTTTCACTTCACCACACATCCCTTTTATTATTTTTCACTGAACAGTAAATATTTTTCTCCAATAACAATTTGAATTTTGCAGTAATACGCCTATTGTCATGACGCTAGGCACCGAGTTCACTCTGAGTTGTTGTGTTGTGAATCCGTGAATCGTGATACAAACTCAAGGTCACGTGACGTCAATAGTGAGTTGAGTCAAGACGCAAATGAACAACTGAATGATACACTTTTGCAGTAGCCACTGCAAAAGTGTATCATTCAGTTAATATATAATAATAGTCAGAATAGACAGTGAACCCCTAATTGTATAGTTGTTTATAGCCATAAACAACTATACAATCAGGGGTTCACTGTCTATTCCAAAGCTGATAGTTGCAAGTGTTGCAACCATAAAATATACCGCGGGTTTTCAGCGTTTAAAATTATTGCGTCCTAAATTTAAACGTTCTCGCAAACTTCGTGTCGCTCCGATTTAGTTTCCGAACGGAGCCGACGCCGCACGAACGCATTGTTGACAAACAGAAGTGAACTCGATGACGTCATCCTTGATAACATCAAGGACGGAATATAACGTTATAAGGTAAACGGACAGTCGTGAACTCGCAGCGTCCCCTCCAGCTGCTCTCGCGACACAGAACTAGCGCAGCATCGACGAGGAGAGGACCAGAAGTGCGATTTCTGAAACGCGGAGTCACCTAAACGAATGGTTTTCACTCCGCGTTTCAGAAATCGCACTTCAGATGTCGCGAGTGTGTGTGTGTGAAAGGAGTTGGGCGTTGACGTCACGTCAATGCGACAACAGGAAAGAGGTAGGTTATCATTCTTATGAATAGAGTTCGCCGGATTTCGGCGCGTTTTATAGTCAGTTTTCGAACTGACTAAAAAGGTTATTGTTTGTAATCTAATAAATTAGCACATTTCAAAAATAATTATATACATTTTAGCCGTATATGGGTCCCGTAGTCGGGTATTAGTTTTTTAAACGTATATCTTGTTGAACTAAGTAGGAAGTCAGCGAACCGCTCAACGTGTAGTTTCCTTACTTATCGCTTGCGTAAATAAAGGTACTATATTTGATCTTATTTCTAAAACCGTCATGTGAGCCAAAATGAATGTTATTTTACGCAGAAAACTTTAAAAAGTATGGTTTTCTAAACATAAAGTGAAAAAATATTTAAGCATTTAATTTACGCAATAAAAACTAAACTAAACTAAGGAACGTTAGGAAAGGCCTATGTAATGATGATGATGAATACATCATCATCATTACATAGGCCTTTCTTAATGGAATGATGGTACAGTTGGAAAATACACATTTTCAGATGAGTGAACTACCTGTCCCCGCGCTGGTACTCGCAGCTGTACCAGCGAGCTCGGCGAAGCGGAAGCGATCACGCTCACCGGCGAAAAGAAGCAAGCACAAGACTGATAAATCCAGCAAAAAAGAAACAGAACTAGTAAGTACAAACAAACAAGTTTTTATACTAACGCGATCCAAAGGCCAGCAAACATCACTTTTCGGCAAGGGCATTCCTACGTATTTGTCATTTAGATCTCAGTTCTTTTGAAGACGAAAAAGATCGCTCCATTCAACATCCTCCAAATCCACCTCTTTTTATATTTATATCTGGCAACAAGCGAGTTTTCACAGACTGAAGCAAGCTACCAGAGAATGTTGTGACTGCACCTTCAGTGAAAAGATTTAAAAATACACTAGAAAAAAAGCAAAATCTCCAAATATTAAGACGCACGCGCATCAATAACCTGCTAGTGTACTTTAGAATAAAAGACACCTTCCTCTATATTGCAAACAATAAGAATTTATCTCCACCAAGTGCCTTCCTTCATGTGACTGACTCAGCTGATATCGTTCCAGATCGAACCGCCTCAAACCAGCTGTGCAGCGAGCAAGGTGGAGGACCATCTGTCCTCGCTGCCGCCTGAACTGCAGGCCATCATTATCAGAAACCTCGACATTAAGAGTATCTACAACCTGTACGCAGCCGGCTACCGCGGCTTTCAGGAGCTCGTCACGGAATGCCAGTTCTCTGTAAACTCGACCCTTACTGCTAAGTCCTTAAAGTCGAATTTCATCGTAAGCGCCTCGGAATATTTTAAGGAGTTAAACTTGTCTGGAGTCCCGGATTTAAACTTAACAACTCTACTTAATGCTTTATCAAATATGAATAACTTAAAAAACCTAGACGTAAGTTACACGAATGTCACCATGGAGGACTTTCTACGAATTGTTGAAGTGAGACCGAAACTGAAAAGTATAGCTATTAATTTTATATTTTATATATTTGAAGATCCAATTAGAGATCTTTGGAGAGAACGTAGAAAGATAGAGGAACCAATTCGTCTAATTAGCGACGATATGGTAATGACTTACCAACAAGCTTTCGCGAGGTTTGAAAATGTCCACTTCGTCGGTGACCTACAAGAGCACGTGCTAGGGGGGCTGGCTGAGCTGTTTCTGGAGAAAGCCAATCTCTTCAGTTTAAAGTACACAGTGATAAATGACAGCGAAACCTTGACGAGATATCGGACAAATTTATTTGCAATAGAAGTGACCTTGACGCAATTTCAAATGTATTATCATAAAGCATCATCATCAGAGGCCTTCAACCTGCAGATTTACACTACGATGGATATCAAGAAATACGAGATACTATTATTCGTTGTGCGCAGTGACAGATCCTGCGAAAAGATTCAAGACGTGTACGCAACGCCATTTCTAAGCAAAATGATCTGCACAGGGTTGGGCGTACAAGTGACGCGTTTATCTGAATCAGTGTCTCTGTCCGAATTGCAATCCAAGGTCGTCAATCGACCTGATTATTACAGTTCTTCAATGGGAAGGGCCGGTCTTACATATTTCGACACCGCCGTCTTCTTCTGGGACAGAGAGCGCACCGACTTTGACAGTGCTTTCTCGTCAAAATTACAAGCAATCTTCAAAGAGCATTTCGAGTACAGTGTCAATGGAACACCAGCAGCTGCAGAGGGCCAGTGGCACAGCGATAGCTACCGCAGCGATGGCAACAGCTGCGGAGCGCCAGTGGTGCTGCGATGTCAGCCGCTGCTTGACTTGAGTCACTCCAGGCAACTGGACGTTGAACTAGATTATGGTTCAGCGTTCAAAGACAAACGCGATGCAAAATTAAGAATATTATTCAGTAACTCGTTCCGACCCCAAACTACGCTAAAACTAGTCAACAAGTGTGATTTCTTCAAGAAGTTGAGCCATTTGTGTCTCTGCGGCAACTTTAACTGTGATACAGATTTTTTCAAAGATGTGTTCGCACAATGCGAATCGCTGACTACTTTAGAATTGATGGCAGTATGGTTTTATGACACGAAGTCGCTCCAATACCTGAACGAAAGTAAAACTTTGAAGAACATTCTGATATCGGCGTCGAACGTAGACATGCGCACCTTATTCGCTCACCTTAGTGAGTGTCGAACTTTAGAAAATATTTGTTTAAGTTTTTCTGAAAAACTATTATGTTTGCCAGACCCGTCGGATTTGTTAACTCAATGTGTTAATTTATATAGCCTGTATATTAACCTCAATGATAACTCTAACGTGTCACGGTTGGTTAAGAACCAACATCAAGCGAAAATGCTTAAATTTTACAATAGTGTTATGTCCGATCTCGGTAGAGATGCCTTGACTCTCGTCATTTCCACTAAGCGGAAAGTTCAGTACCATACTCACTTAGGCGTATTTAAATTTTTTAATTCACTTGTTCCAATGAAATTTTAGACTTTTTTAAAAGAAAATACTAGAAATTTTTGCACGAAGTAGTATCGCACGATTCAGCCATTTTGGCGCGTATATGTATGTAGGCCTCGTGTCAGCTATAAATGTCAAGTTAACGACAGACAACTAGATGATGTCAGGCAGGCCATACTTCCTTTGCTACTTTCGTTTACGAAATTTATTTACCAACTAATGTCTTTCATGCTGGTCTGTGAGAAAAGAAAAAAACGTAGAATGTACAAACTGCTGCTCTAACAACATATTATAGTGAGTACGTAAAAAAGAGCAAAAAAAAAATTTTGGTTCAGAAAGAGATAATCTGGCATAAAACCCATCTTGTGTACCTTTCTCTGTTAAGGAAATGTACTGTTGCAAGAATGAGACTTCGTTAAACGTCAAAATTGAAAGCGTACACTGTTTGTGAACCCCGAGGGAGGTATGACATGAAAAATATCGACATCGACACTTTTGAGAAATACTAATCCTCGTAAAGTAAAGTAGTCAGTAATAAAAAACTTTTAAAACATAAACAAATTATTTTTCACTATCTAAATAATTATTAATCAACGTTTGATCTTAAATTCTTAACTCGATTGCGGCGATTCAAAGATTCAAATGTTTATTCAATAATTAGACCTTTACATGCACTTTTACACGTCAATAAGTATAATTAATAAAGCGAAGCCAAAAGGACGGGTGGAAAGCCAAAAGAAGGGTTGATAGTAGCAATGTTGGTACGGCCCCTTCAAGCAGTGCTCAACATTGGCCGTCAGAGCTATATAAAAAACAAGACAATTCAAAATACTTTGAGAAATTTTTGTGTTCCGTACAAATGTTATTTGTGATGATTTTAGGTTCCGTAAAAAAAATTACCAAAAACCTTTATAGAATCACTTGTGCGTCTGTCTGTCTGTCCGTCTGTCACAGCACAGCCAATTTCAAATGATGCTGCTCCCATAATGTCAATCGAATTTCACAAGTTCGGTTGATCATCAATTCTTTCATTCAAGTTTTTTCACTCTCATGATTAATTTCAAAATTAATAATAGATTATGTGGTATAGATATTTTTATCGACCAGCCTTTTCTAACCCTATTGTCAAAAATTTCAATAATTACGAACGGCTTACGAAATACTTAAATAATAAGAAATATAAGTATAAATTACTATGTTGTCTATTTATAATAAAATGGGAAGGATTGCACTCAATTTCCAGACTAAAATGTATTGTGTACCTATAAAAATCTGTGATTTCAAGTGAAAAATAAGTGCTCGAATCACCTGTGAAAGCTAATAGTTTTGTCACAATTTTCTTTATTATTCCAGCGGGATTTGCATATCTGTACAATGTAATTCGATGACATCTTACTTATTAATAATAATGTGGAAATGATTTTTATATTTTTATTTTTGCCTATTAAACCATTCGATTTCAAATTCACTCTAGCTGATATGTTTACATGAGCTGTTTAATACGACAAAATTTAAATGACGTTATCTAATGACATTGACTTCTGATCTCGCGACTTTTTTATTTAGCAGTGTCTAGAAACCTAGCGGAAGGCAAAATGCCGTCCGCTACAATTCAAAACAGTGTATGTTTTGGAGCCTTCATCGCGGAATCTATATACCTCCTATATCTTTGGTACGTAACCTGCACACTCGTGTGCAACAATGACTGTAATCACGTGATGACAGTAATTGAGCCACGCCTCTATGGGTTATAATTGTATGGAGCCTCGTCAGATGCCGTCAGGCAGATTGGAGAGTCTGACACCAGATGAAAAAAAATCTGGGTATCATAGGTATGGATCTATGGTTAGCCAGGGTTGTGTGTTCCCAAAACATCACCGTCAGCTACACGCGCGATGCTACGGGCTACGGCTGTCATATGTTTAGCGCCCTCGTCTCAAATTCCGGCGCAGGAGAATTTGATATTCATAACGAATGCAGTATTTTTTTTATAGAATTTATGAAGCATGATGTAACGAAACGTATGATTTGTAATTATAAGAACACCATTGCAAGTAAGAGTGAGTGAGAAGGATGAAGATAAGATTTAAGTTTACGTATAATTTTTATTGTATTGCATCACTTTAGATTCCATATTTTATATCGGACTGAACTTAATCAGTAAACTTGCAAATAGCAGATATAAAGAATACGTATTGTTGTTAATTTTTAATTTCTTTCATAAGTATTTTAATGTCATCGCAGTGTTTGGTTTCCTAGGTTCCAGCATAATATCGGAGTATTTAGGTTGGATGGTGACGTAGTAGAGCAACGGCGGCGCGGGGGGCGCGGCGGGCGCGGGGCGCACCTTCAGGTCTTCGTGAACATCGCTCCTGGAACTTGCCGGGCGGGAATGACGAGTTGTGCTATGAGGTGTTGACCTGAGGGACGAGGGACCTGCTTAAATAAACTCACGTGCAACTCGCCTCAATATAGTGCCATAAGGTTTTGGTCAAGAATAAGACCATTCCATCCCTCAGGTATTTGGAACTAAGCACAAACATCTCGTGCTACGAGCTTATTCCCAAGGAGAACAGACGTCAGCTTAACTCAGGCAAATCATTGAGCTCTTGATCCTGGATGTCATCCCGTATGATGGAATTTAGTCAGTTCTGGACGGCCAGAGTAAGCAGTTTGAAATTTTTTATCTGTAGAAGCTGAGTGGAGCTGCGTCGTTAGTGCTAATATTAGGGTACAGTTTAAATGCTCAACCAAAATACTGTTTTTAGACCCTAGGATTGAATACCTACAAGGATGTAAAGGAGTTAACTTTGGACAGAGAGGAAGGCATTGGTTGCTCCACGGACAAGAGCATAGCTGTTTAATACTAAGAAGAAGACTAACCAAGCAAAGTTTATTAACTTCATAAAAATTGAAGCCACTCTTTACAATACAACACGTATACAAATACTCGTTATTGCATACAAACAAAAGGAAATAAAAAAAAACAGAAAAAAAACAGATTTATGATACAAAGGCGAACTTATCGCATAGCCATCTCTTCCACTCAACCTTTGGGTAGACGGAGAAGTGAATATTTAAGAGACAGGTGGTGCAGTATGTAAGATCTACTGTAAATAGATACAATATACAACCTCAACAGTATACCTTTAAATAAATACAAGTACAGGTGTGGCAACGTTTGTTAAAAAATATGATAAAAATGCATAACGTTTTTTTTTAAATAAGCCTTTCCTACGGTTTTGTATTAAAATAAAAAATAAATACCTTAATAAATTGTTTATTTGGTATCTAAGTACGTAGTTAACAAATTACAAATTAGTGTTCTATTGGGAATTCTGATTCTGAGATTTCAATATTATACCTGTGGGTGTAAGATCATCTTGTGTGTAGGTATATAGATATCAACACATCGGTCGGAGTTGAAACACATTAAATACGTTTATATACGGAGTGTATGTATACTTGGTATCTCCTCTAATGTCTATAGTTAAAGCATTTTTACCTAGACGAGACTTCACATGTTTGTAAAACGTCACCATTCCCTCCCTGGTAGTTTCGCGCATTTTTGCCTGAATACAAATATAATACAAATTACAACATTTACTAAACAATTCATTTGGATCCGGCAGACTTGTAAGCCATTTAGAGCGCAATGAACGATCTTGAATCAAATGTATACATTCCAAAGTGTGACTCTCACTGAGACAAGAGAACACAGCGGACAACTCTACCTCGAACATTTCCAAAAGAATATTTTTTAGGCTTTTACTGTTCTTCACGGATTGAAGTAATATTGGTTCAAAGGTTCCCGCAAATATTTGTAATGTCTCTAGAGACTCGCATTTGTCGAATAAAATGTTGAAAAAGTCTAAATTGTTAGGAACATAGTCAGAAAGTGACAAGTGACTCATTTTTCTTAGAAAGTCGTTATTGTTTATCATTTTTGGTGGGTTGTCGTCGTCGAACTCGCTCTCAAACAGTATTTCTAATTTAATATCTCGTTTGTCTTTAAATGCTTCTCCATAATCTAGTCCTTTATTAGGTTGGGTGGCGGAATTAACTGGAGTCACTTTATACCACTCGAACTCTGGGGGTATTTGTGTCAACGTGTCACTGCTTACATTAAACACGAAATATTCTTTGCAAATTGATGACAGTTGGGAACGGAATTCTCCGTCAAATTGGTTCCGCTCTCTGTCCCAAAACATTACACAAATTTCACACCAAACATCGTGGATCCTTTTCAGTGTACTGTCCAACAAACTTAAAGAGGTGCATTCTGGTAAACTACTGACTTCAAAAGTAAAACGTTCATATATGATTTTCCTTATTAAAGGCGTCGCAAACAAGATGCTTTTTTTTCTCTTATATACGAAAAAAAATATTTCACATTTCTCGACATCCATGAACCGAATACTCGAAAAGCACCTATCTACTTCACAGTGTTTATCTCTTAAAATATGCACCTGTAACTGTGACGCCCTTAACTTCACATCCGTCATATTCCAATCAATCGTTTCCTCCAGCTCGTCAAAACATATAAAGTTACAATTACTGAAAGTAAATGTTAATCTTAACAGATCAGCCTTTTGCAGCATTATAATTGCCGCTTTTCCAGGACCAAAAGCGTCGTTGCCTGGTCCCGTGTAAACGAAATGAACAGATCGAAACCCTTCAAAAGCTAGCTGATAGTTCAAAAGTTCGTACTTACTTATTTGCCAGTCACATATCTGGACGTCAAAATAAAAGTTGATGGCTAAACTTTTAAGCGTCGGCCTTACTTTTCTGAACTGAAGAAAATCAGGCATCGTTATGTTAGTGTAGCTCACGTCCAAGTCAACTAAGCTTTCCATGTGTTCTAAGGCACGTACGAGAGCAGGCAGGTCTAGATCGTACACTCCAGACAAGTTTAAGACTCTCACGTGTCCTGAGATGTCGTGAAAGATATCTAACTTGGTCTTCACTGTGGCCAACGTACTCAAAGACAAGTCAAGTTTCTTCACCACGCCTGGCGTGTGAACAACATTCCTTAAGTGTCTACATGTGTTACGAAGATTTAAAATCGATATGGTGTCAAGTTTCCGGATGATGATGGCCTTCAGTTCAGGCGGCAGCGAGGATAGATGGTCCTTCGCCTGGCTCGCTGCACAGCTGGTTTGAAGCGATTCAATCTGGAACGATAATCATAGCTAAGTCATTCACATGAAGGGAAAGCAACTGATGAAACAAATTCTAGTTGTGTGCAATATTGTTGGATCTGTTTTCGCCTTCAAAAAAACTAAGATTTAAATCTAACGTCAAAAAGTGGTGTTTTATGACCTTTGGTTCAAAGATCATGTTAGTATAAAGACTTGTATATATTTATGCGTGTACTTACTTGTTCTGTTACCATTTCGCCGGTTTCGTCTGCCTGCGCTTGCTGCTCTCCGCCGCCGGCGCTCGCTGGCACAGCTGCGGGCGGCAGCTCGGCCGCGGGCGGTTCACTCATCCAGAATTTTTTTTTTACTGTAATGTAAATATATATATGTGGACAAATAATACCAGATTGAACTTGCCTCAAAGAAGAAGATGCATTATTACTTTCCTTAAACAAGTCCTTACAGCCTTGTTTCAGTCCACTTCGATCCACCGAATGCCTCTCCCAATAAAGGAACATTATTTTGTCCGCAATTACGACACTGGGCAGGCGGGCTAGTGACTGCACTACACAACTGACCGACTGAGACTGAGAGCGGGACATGGGCATGAGTTTATTGGCCAATTCGCAGGTCAACAATGAAAATAAACAAATATAAAACAGGCCAAGTGCGAGACCGACTCTTGCACGAATGGTTCCGTACTAATATCAATAAAAAATCACGTTTTTGTATGGGAGCCCGACTAGTACATTTATTACACTATGTTTTAAGTATTTTTTTCAAAGCAGCAACAGAAATACTTCGTCTGTGAAAATTTCAACTGTCTAACTATCACGGTTCATGAAATACAGCCTGTCGACAGATAAATGGACAGACGGACAGCGTAGTCTTAGTAATAGGGTCCAGAACGTCTTATCTCGTTAAGACGTTCTGAAGTATCTAAGTCACTGTATATTAACCTATGTACCTCGTCGCCGACCGCTGTTTGTCGCATTAACGTGACGTCATCACCCAACTCCCCTTGCACACTCACACACTCGCGACATCTGGTCCTTGTCGATGCTCTGCTAGTTGTGTCGCGAGCACAGACATAAAAACTCTTCGAAATCTATGGTCGCGAGACTCGCGCGTGCGGCGCAGCTGGAGGTGGCTTACCTTATAACGTGAACCGTCCTTGATGTTATCGAGGATGACGTCATCGAGTTTACTACTGTTTGTCTACAAAGTCAACAATGCGTTCGTGCGGTGTCGGCTCCATTCGGAAACTGAATCGGTGCGACACGAATTTCGCGAATAATAAAAATAGAACGCAGTAATGTAATGGTGAAAACCCGCGGTATCCATACAATTTAAGATTAGCTTTGGAGCAGACGGCGAGGCCACTGATCACCGATTGTTTAAGTAATTATTATCTGTGGCCACTGCACAAGTTTGTCATTCATTCAGTGATTGTTCAGTCGCGCACGTTAGGTCTCACTCGTGACGTCACGTGACATTGATTTTGTTTATCACAAATAACTAAATCAAATTTGCGACGCGGCTTAGGCGTAGCATAAACAGGTACTGTTTAATAAAAATTGTTAAAAGAGATTTAAATATTGATTATTCAGTGAAAAATAATAAAAGGGAAGTGAAATGAAAACGCATAAAGATTACGTGCCCTGTGCGGAAGTCAGGAGATTATTCTAGAGGTAACTATTTGTTTTACTTCGACAGAGGTGCTTTGTTAATGAGATTAGTTACTTAGGCATTGAATCAGAATCTCCATAAGCTAAATACGAGTATATGGATTAACATTTAGATCGCACTCATTATTTCAAATATGGATTAACGCGTTATTACTATACGGTGCAAAACATCAACATTATTTATTTAATGGAAGAGTAACTCCCCTGCTGTCTGGGAGAAAAGCAATTGAATGTACCAGCTGCTTCTCTTCTCGCACAGATCGTAAAAGCCGACCAAGGGAATGGGCCACAATCCGACCCATGTTAGCAGGCAATGCAGCTAGCAACCCCCTGTACTGACCACCACGTCAGGTGCTGCACTATCAGGTCGGCCTCCACTGAATTTATCTAATCTTTTACAGTTTTTATACCCCCGATAAAAAGAGGAGTGTATAAGTTAAAAGCTAATGTCTGTCTGTCTGTAGCATCGTAATGCTTGAACGGATGGACCAATTGCGATGCGACTAGTTTTACGTGAAAGCAAGTTCCATTTCGGTGCTGTAAAATCGGTTAACTCGTTTAAAAGTTACTGGAGTTAACCGCTTCAAAGTCAGGGCTTCCCGTAGCAAATAATAGATGGCACTTTTCGGTAGTTTGCTACAATTGTTTCTTTTTTTAACTTGCCTAGCAAATAAAGTTGTTTTAAAGCATCGTCTTAAAGAAAATTTAAAGTGGAAATAAAGGTGATTGGCATGGCATGCTGTGCCATGCGCCCATGCCTTATGGGCTATGGGAGGAAGAAGGAGAATATTATAAAAATATAAGTTTTTTATTATTTCAGATGAGTGACAAGTTTGGAATAAACGTTTCCGACTCGTCCAGTTGTGGTGCACCGGCCTTGCCCGAGCTGCCGCCCGCAGCTGCGCCAGCGAGCGCGGCGCGAGCGCCGGCGAAGCGGACGCGGCAGAGCTCGCCGGCGGAGAGCTGCAAGCGCAGGGCTGACGGAGGCGAAGCAGCGACAGAGCTAGTCAGTACATATATACATATAAACAAACTAGCCTTTTCCTAACGTGGCCTTTGAACCAAACACCACCTTTTGGCCCTGGAAAACGTAAAATTACTGTCGTTTAGATCTAAGTTCTTTCAAAAAGAATTCCATTAAGCATCGTTTTAATATTTCATGTTTTTGGTGAGATAGTTAATTTAAATCCTTGGTATCTCCACTTAACTCCATCAACAAGAGCAATCTCTTAAATTACAAGATGGAAAATTTACTTGAAAACATTCCAAATTGTACAAGAGTTTATGTGACTTACTCAACTATTATCGTTCCAGATTGACCCGCCTCAAACCAGTTGTGCAGAGAGTAAGGCAGAGGACGCCTTGTCCTCGCTGCTGCCTGAACTCCTGGCCATTATCATCAGGAAACTTGACACCACATCTATTTCTAATCTTCATAACACATGTAGACACCTAAGGAAAGTTGTTCGTACGCCAGGCATTGTGACGAAACTTGACTTATCTTTGAGTACGTTAGCCACAGTGAAGACCAAGTTAAACTTCTTTCACAGCATCTCAGGACACGTGAGAGTCTTAAACTTGTCTGGAGTGTACGATTTAGACCTGCCTGCTCTCGTACGTGCCTTAGAACATATGGAAAGCTTAGTTGACTTGGACGTGAGCTTTACTAACATAACGATGCCTGATTTTCTTCAATTTAGAAAAGTGAGACCGAGGTTAAGAAGTTTAGCTATCAACTATGATTTGGGCGAACGCTTGCATGAGGAGGATGTCTTAGAGTATCAGCAAGCTTTCGAAGGGTTTCGAACTGTTCATTTTGTTTGCCCAGGAAAATACCAAAGAGTCTATCGTGTTGGAAAAGCGGCAATTTTAATGCTACTTAAGGCGGATCTGTTCAGATTAATACTAACTTTCGTGCGTGGAGATGACTGGGTCCAATATCAGGAGGAAACGATTGATTGGAATGTATCAAGTACAATGAGGGTGGCGCAATTTCAAATGAATCTGTTACAAGATCCCAGCCTTGGATACCTCCCACTCTTACGTTTTATGGAAGTCGACAAATGTGAAATCATTATTTTTATTCAATCCTTGTGCTGCAATACCCAAGTGCTTGCGACACCTTTAGTGAAGAAAATCATCTGTGAACGTTTTGCTGCAGAAATCGGAAACCTACCGGAGAACACCCCCTTCAGTTTACTCAACAACGAAGTGGAAAGGCAGTGCAATGAACGTCGCGAAATGTTTGTAATGATTTGGCACAGAGAGCGTTATCAGTTCGAAGGAGAATTCCGTTCCCAATTGTTATCAATATTCAAAGAATATTACGTGTTTAGTGTAAGAAGTGACGCGTTGACACAAATTCCACCGGGGTTCAAGTGGCATAAATTAACACACGTTATCTCCTCTGCACCTTCCAGTTTAAAGCTCAATTATGGCAAATCGTTTAAAGAAGAACATGATATTAAATTACATTTACATTGTTATCCCGAATATGATACATTTGGCAAGAGAAAATTTAAGCCTCTAAGAATGATAAATAACTACGGCTTCCTAAAAAAAATTTGCCACTTGTCGCTCAGTGTCAATTTCTATAGCAATCATTATGATTCAAACTTTTTCAGTCACGTGTTTGAGCATTGCGAGTCCTTAGTAACGTTCCAAATAAATTGTCTTACAGTCGATCCAATATCGCTCCGCCCTGTTGAGAAAAGTAAGAGCTTAAAAAATATTTATGTGGAAGGAGATGCATTTGGTTTGCACCCTACTATCTCGATTCTCAGTGAGTGTCGAACTTTGGAACGCTTCGTTTACTGGGCGAGCTTTGATTACGTTGACTCGCTGCCGGACCCAAACAAGTTTTTCAGGAAATGTGGTAAGTTATACTATATCTGTATTCTGGGAGAAATTAACTCAGGCGTGGATAGAGAAGACCTGTTAAAATTATACAACGAGGCTAAGTCTACTCTCGGCAGAGATGCCCTGACTATAGACATAAGAGATGTTGACCAACATCAGTACACTCCGTACATGAACGTGTTCAACGTGTCTCAACTCAAATCTTCAAACCAGTTACCACTGTAACTCTTCATGTGGACTGTCTGCCGTTTATCCTCTCAGTTCGTTTATCTGACGAATTAAAAAATACATATTTTTCCTTATTAGGTTTTTTATTTGTGTGTGTAACTGGTCGACGCTGGTGTTAGATTTCTCAAGCTGCCTAATGCCATCTGATATGACTTGACACTGCGGTAAACTATGACAGCAGGGCTAGCAACCCATCACTATTTTGATTCCCTTGATTCTTTTTTCCATATTCAGGTCCATCATCATGCTGAACGTGGCTTCTGGGTTTTACGACCCTAGGTCCTGCCCACCGCGATTGAGACATAGACGTGACAAAGTGTGTCCTCATGTGATGAAATTCTGCCTAAAATCGTCATTGTGTGCGTGTCTTTCCATAAAACGACACCAACAAATGCTTGACTCTTAAATGTTATAGTAGCAGAAGTACGTATACACTATAAGTCTTACTTAGACAGACAGATGGACGTGGCGAAGATATAAGGGTTCCTTGTTTACTACGAATAAGTAAAAAGTGTCTAAAAAGATGTTTGCTTAGAATTTTAATTTGACGTTACCTATAAAAATTGATTGATGGAAAAAAGGAAATCAAATCTATGACATAAACTGTTCTCTAAAATTTTCCTTAGTATACGCCTAGTAGTCTACCTAGGTGCCAAATGGTGTCCAGCACAGATATATAGTTAGACTAGATAACTTAAACACCTCAATCTGTATGAAAACCAACCGTGTCACTTTTATTCTGCCTACTGTGACGTCACAAGAGCGAATTAGTGGTGCGAATTCCTCGTTGCCAGTGCAAAATCGATTCAAAGGCGAGGCCGCCGCCTCACGCGCCGTTCGGCTCGACTCGATTCAGTCAGACAGAGGTCAGTTTTTGTAGTGTATGGTCGCGCGCGAGTTGTGACTTGTGAAACCTGAAGGATACCTCTTGGATACCTAGCTCTGCATAATCTCAAGTAAGTATACTCGTTGATATTTAAATTTAAACACGAGGGATTAGTATAGACATGCATGACAAGAAACGCAATAGTTTTAGATAACCTAAAAATATTTATTACAACCAAACGGGACCTAATCGCGTACCAATAGATGTTTATTTAATTACCTCGATGTTTCGAACGTTCGAAACACCTGTGTGTACGCGATTAAGTCCCGTTTTGTTGTATAACCTAGATATCACTAATCGATTCACATGAATGACATCGATTTTCTGACAGACGAATGATTTAGACAGACGAATGATTTAGACAGACGAATAATATTAAAAGGATTTATTAAATAAAGGAAGCATATTTGAATTACATTTACAAAATAAAAATTATAAGATTTTGTAGCTCTGTGAGCTGTAGACATCGCTTTGTTTTGAAATGTAAAAATTTGTATTTTTTTAAGTACCCTGAATTAAGTTTTCATCATACCTATACACATACATAAACAAAGATTTGTTTTTGTATGTGTATAGGTATAAAATTTAAGATTTTTTTAGTTAAAACTCAGCTACATTAACTTGTATGCATGGTCATATTTTACTTGTTGTAGGCTATGGAAAGAACCAGAGAAGATATTTAAGAAGCCAAAAGAAGTTAGTATCATTCGTCTGTCCGATATCGATTAAAATCGATTATCGGAACATGTTGTAGAACGAACAACACTAGTTGCTAGATTTGATAGACGAATGATAAGTTGCCTTGTACCACGAACTCGAAACGATGAGCGACAGTATCGCTTATTCTCAAATTCATCGTCTCTTAACACATAGCGTCAGATTGAACGCTCAAAGCAAACGCAGCAATGTAATGTGAACATTGTTTAATTACCGATAATCTCTAGTTACTTAGGTACAGACTTGGAATCACACCTCGGAATACTTAAAAAAATAATTTAAAATGAATTTACGCATAATATTATTTGAAAATAACTTACCTGTGATAGGAAACATGTCATTGCGTTTTGTGTGCACACAATTTTTGGGCTATCGCAGTTTAGTACGACGCAACAACGCATTTTAATAATATTTACGGACGACCGGCCACAACAACAGACGCGCGCGGAATGTCTGTAGTGACGGCCGAGTGTGGATATTCTCCACAGTTCGGACACGCGAAGTAGATGCATTTGCGTTATCTAGTCTAACTATATATCTGTGGTGTCCAGCCAGGTCATATGCAAGTGGGTTATGATCTTGATCATGGATAGATGTTATTGAATCTAACTGTTTTAGCTACATTATTGAAATTTCGGATATAAGCTTTAAGAAATTTGATGTATTTAGGTTAAATAGGTCTCAAATTGTGGAGAAGTCAAGTTTTTATTGCCAAAAAA
This sequence comes from Acrobasis suavella, assembly GCA_943193695.1. Lineage (NCBI taxonomy): Eukaryota > Metazoa > Arthropoda > Insecta > Lepidoptera > Pyralidae > Acrobasis > Acrobasis suavella. Next base: position 9,867,435 of record OW971957.1, on the reverse strand, counting down.
AAACAGGACTATGAATCTTGTGACACAAGCACTTCGTCAAACATGTACATTTTTACTGCAAATTTTGAGTCGTCTGCCTCAAAGATTCAAAGATTTATATTATATAATTAGACCTTTACAGACACTTTTACACGTCAATAAATATAATTTACGTTACGTGTAAAGTATATTAAAATATAATTTATTTTTAAAGAAAAGCTACCGATACCAGCGCTTCGTAACGACCACTGTTGAGAAGAAACGCCGAAAGAAACTCATTTTCACAGTATTGGTCGCCTACTCGCCAGAAGGGCTTTGTCATATTATTATTATTGTCTTTTAATTATTAAATACTTATAATGTAATACAATGTTGACACATTTAACATGTAATGCTTGCGAACGAGTTAACAAACATAAATTGCGTAATAAAAAATATTAAGTAGTCAAAAAGAGCGAAGCCGAGCTGACCAGTCCCTCCCGGCAGCACCCGTTCACGAGTTGACGCATGGATCAGCCATCGTTAAACTCAACCATATTAGAGGGAATCTAACGACCCGACCAGCGACGCCACCACCGGATTGGACATTTTAGTGAGCATGAAAAGCCCGATATCGCAGACCTTGTCAAGAGGAAATATTAGTTATATGTTGGTCACCTATTGATCGCAGAGCATTAACATGTTTTACAGTAAGCTAATTATTGTTACAGAGAATATAGTTCTTATGTTTTATGTGTGGAGTGTAATGGAAAATTTATAGGAAGTGTCCACGCGTTTTTATCTTTTCAATAATCATTAATAGTATAGTACGCATTTGTTGGCGACGGACGCGCTGCTTCTGAAAATAAAACTTAAAAACTTCAAATTAAACTAAAAAGTAAAATAAATTAAAACATAATCAGATTTGAAATTACACACATAAATACTTACCTGTTTGATGCTTCTGTGAACCTGTAATTGAAAAATAATATTAATTCAAGAAGAATTTCGGCTGTGCGAGGGAGATAAGATATACGTACCGGCGTATGTACTTACTGCTAGATGCAAACGTTTGTTCGTATTAAAAAGCGGTCCCCACCGCTGTATCCTTTAGTCGCACTTTTGATTCGCAACAGGACACGTCTGTTTTTGTGTCCTACGCGCACCGCGATTCGCCCCAAAAATAAACCGTTTTTCTATTCAAACCACTTCCTGATAGGCGCCTAAGGAACCATCCCCTACAGCATTATTCAATAAAACTTTTTTAACATGTATTTTAAATTTGTTCCTCCTCACGATCAACAAAGCAGAAAAAGCTAGTTTGAGTTTGAGATGAGATGACACTTACATAGGTTTCAATCGAAAGGTATCGAACACGTCATCGTAAGGGTGCGTGTATCCATACTCAAAATGACTTATTTTCAGATTCAAAGATTCCTTGCCGAGATCAGATCGAACATTATTGTACCGTGTTCTTAATTCCTCACACGTAGACCTAGACATGTGTCCCATAATAACAACATTGTACAGATTGCTACATTTGGTGAACAGATCAGTAGGGTCTGGCAAGCTGTGGGGACCTATCTTACTGGAATCATACAAACATACATTTTCTAAAGAACGACACCCGCTCAAGTAGGCGAACAAGGCAGAAAACTGGAGACCATGTGCAAATAACAAAATGTTGTTCAAACTTTTGCTCTTTGATAAAAACTGAAGATGTTCTGTATTATCGCCATTTATAACCTGCAAAGTAACCAACTTGTGACAGTGAGCAAACAAAGTGTTAAAAAAATCTAAACCATAATTAATTTTGCAGCCGCGAAGCATCAAGTGGGTTATTTTATTTAAAAAGTCATAATTATTTATCATTTTAGGTACAGCACGGCGTGGGAGACAATGTTTGAACATTACATCTAGTTTTATATCTTCCTTGTCTTTGAATGCCAGGCCATAATCTAATTCAACAACTGGATTAAAATCTCCACCGGGTTTAAGTCCACGAAACAACCGACGAACAAATTCAGTTGGCGAATTGATCTGAGCAGTTGCTTCTACACAATACCATTTGAATTCCGCTGGCACTGGTCTTGAATCACCAGATTTTAAGCTGAATACGAAATAATTTTTGGAGATCGCCAAAATATATTTGTGAAAGTTTTCACCAAACGTATTCCTCTCTCTATTCCAAAACATAAAAGCTACTTTTTGATATTTAATCGGTTCGATCCTCTCAAGTATCTGTTTGGCGGAGACTTCCGGCCAGTCAGACAGACATTCGACCGCCACCGCGAAGTTTTCAAAGATCACGTTTTTCAGTAACGGCGTCGCAAACACGCTGTAGCGGCTTGAAGTGTGCTCATAGGGGTCTGTTTCAATTATAAGAATTTCGTATTCGTCGAAATTCATTACAGTAGATGTGGGAAGTTGAAATGTACGGCCACCGTCAAAATTCTGAATTACATGAAATTGGAAATGTGACACTGTTGTCATCTTCATATTGTTCAAAAGCCCGTTATCTAACCGCAAGCATTCATATGAGAGGTCTCCGAACCACCTCGATGTCAACTGTAAGCTGCGCAGGTTGGTCCTCTCCCGCATGCGCGCTGCCAGCGCGCTGTGTTCATCTCTTTGTAGAGGAACAACCAAATGAATGTCTTTAAATCCTTCAAACGCTTTTTGATATTCTAACAATACTTCATCGTTTATATGAGACATTTTTTCAGAAAAAATGAAATACATGGCGATGCTTTTAAGTGTTGGTCTAACTTTAACAATTTGAAGAAAATGAACCATATTTATGTTAGTATGCATCACATTTAAATCTGTTAACATGTTCATATTTTTTAAAGCGTCTAGTAATAACGGCAGGTCTAGATCTGGAACTCCGCGCAAGTTTAACACTCTGACGTGTCCTGAAACGGCTGAGAAGAAGTTAGTGTTCAAGGTCTTGGCTGTGGCGAGCTTGTTCGCGGAGAGCTGGCATTCCGTGACGAGTCCCTGCAGGTTCACAAGACCTGCTTCGTACAGGTTGTACACAGACTTGGTGTCCAGTTTCCCGATGACGATGGCCAGAAGTTCCGGCGGCAGCGACAACAGCGACATGGCTGCGAGTCAGTCTTTATATCTTCTGTAACAAGGGCATAAACAACTACATTATTATTTATTTATTTTTAATTTTGCATACGCGTTGAATGGATACAAACCCAAACCACCGGCTTTACCTGCCTTTCTCCGTCTACTAGGTTCGGGAGGCACGTTAAGCCTTTAGTTTTGGCGGTCCCCGGTCCTGCCTACCGTGTAGGCACTACAAGCCTTTGAACGACTTGATAAATTTTTATTAGGTGCGACTTTTACACGCAAAAAAATAAACAAATGAGAGCCAACTTCTGAAGCATTTATTATAATAGGGTATAATTACTTTATCTTAAAATCGGATAATGGAGTTCTAAGGTAAGTAACACAAACAATCCCTGGTAACAAACAATGTCCGCACATTGAGGACTGACGAGAAACTGGCTGAGGTGGAAGAGGAAATTAGTAGGTTACGGTGGGGTTGTCTGAAGTCCGAAGAGAGGGCGAGGGCACGACAACCCTAGAGTCTGGTAACCTACGCTAGTGCTGGCGTACCTAATAGTTTTTGTTAGCATGATAGCGGGCGATAAGGTGGAAAAAAGAATCAGAATAGTGATGATTTGGTCCGAGTAGCCGCATCGATCGATCGATCGACGAGGCTATTAACGTGGTGTGCATTGTCGCCCATCCCCTCGGTAGACTTAGACGATCTGCGCGGGTGAAGAAGCAGCTAGTACATTCTTAGTTTTTTTCCCAGACGAGCAAGTCAAGTCAAGTCAAATCATTTATTTATCTTTGGATATTTATATCACTTGATAATTGTCATTTCTTTTTTCTTTCGATTTCTTAATAATTAGTTGTTGACGTCAGATCATTTACTTACAACTAAGTTTACTGCCACCTCCAAAGCGCAAGTACAGAAGAAGCGGTAACAAACTGTACTGCAGCATTTTCTCCAAAAACGTCAACCTTACAATTATACTGATATTAAAATTAGATGTGTGGACTGAGAATACATTGCTATGTCATAATTATTAATTAAAAATGTCAAATTTGAAATTAGTGTCAGTTTGTATAAAATACATGTACTGATTGTACTCAAATTATGTCATTTGTGAGTGTACAAATATAAACCTTTAAAAGGGACCCGCGCCAAGCTCAAGCCAGACGTTGTTGTCTTTAAGATAATCATCGGTTCCGTAATAAGCCTTCTCACAAAGTACTTTCTTTACATAAGCTTTAAATTTTCTATCTGGCATATCAAGGACCGATTCTGGCAATTTATTATAAAACTTTATACAGTTTTCCTTAAACGATTTACTGACTGTTTTCAGTCTATAATACGGGGTAACTAAAACATTTATGTTACGTAAGTTTCTACCCGTAATATCACCTGTTTTATTAAATAAGGCAATATTTTTCCTCACATACATTATATTTTCAAATATGTACTGGGATGGTACAGTGAGTATATCAATTTCCTTAAAAAAACCTCTTAGGGAGTCTCTCGATCCTAAATCATAAATAAAACGAATTGCCCTTTTCTGTAAAATAAAAATAGTCTGTATATCAGCAGCACTCCCCCAGAGAAGAATCTCGTAAGACATCAGACTATGAAAGTTACTAAAGTAAACTAGTCTAGCAGTTGCTACATCTGTCAATTGTCTGATTCTTCTAATAGCGTAAGCCGCTGAGCTGAGCCTATTAGCGAGTTTAGAAATATGGACATCCCACTGAAGTTTTGAATCTACTGTGATTCCCAAGAAAGTAGTATTATCAACGAGATCTAAGTTTTGACCGTCTAGTAGCACATCAACATTGGCCTGCCTCACGTTAGGAAGACTAAATCTAATGCATTGGGTCTTGTTTGCATTCAACAGAAGGTTATTGGCAGAGAACCAATTAGAAATGGCCGATAATGTATCATTCACCGCAGTAGCATCTTCGCTATGACGGTCTATTTCAAAAATAAGAGACGTGTCATCGGCGAACAACACAATACCAGCCTGTTTTTCAACCGCGTAAGGCAAATCATTGACGTAGACTAAGAAGAGGAACGGTCCTAGGATAGAACCTTGAGGTACACTCATTTTGACAAGAGATCCGTTTGACTTTATGCCATTTATATCAACAGTCTGAAGCCTATCCGTTAAATATGATTGAATGAGGTTTATAGATTTATCGTCAAAACCGTACTGACGGAATTTGAGTGTCGGGTGATCTACGCAGTCAAATGCTTTTGAGAGATCGCAGAAAGAACCGATTGCATCATGCTTGTTGAGCATTGAAGTAATAATATAGTATTATAGTATTCCCTTTGAAAGGTAAAATACTTACATAAGACACTAACTTCTCAAAATTATAACTATACGAGTATAATAGATTCTGTGTTTGTCAACAATCACCGAATATTACAAACAGCATCACTTGCAGTCTCTCACGCGCACTGCACTTCTATCCGATGAGTTATTGATTTGATTGATTTGATTTATTTATTTTCACAAAATCCACAGCTCTTAAATAATTTACAATATTAATCTTAATAAGTACAGCACTGACAGCCAATAACGGATTTACATTTTTTAGTTTATTCTTAAATACATTATCACCACACACATCGTATTAGTAGTTTTCACTAAAAGTAAACAGTTTTTCCAAGAAAAAAAAAGTTAATTTAGCAGTTTTTGTGCCTGTGACTGCGACGCCCCGTATAGGTACGATTCCAATGCAAGGTCGGGTGACGTCACCGCGAACGAACTAGTGAACGATAAGGCGTAGCACCAGCTGCGTAGCGCGGGGCCGGACTGTACGCAAGTATCTCAATTTGCATAGAAAACACGCATAGTGCAACACACTGACACCGCGAGTCGTTTTTTTATGGCGGCCCTGCGCTACGCAGCGGGATGTGGAGCAGTGTGCCAATCGCCTAAACCTCTGGAGTGCCATTTTTAAACGTATGGTTTTTTCATAAAAATACCTTTTTGTTTAGAGATACCGCGTTTAAAAAATGGGTCCACTGAAGCCACTAAATCACAGATTACATATGAGTGACTTCGTATTGCCAATGAATAAGGAATCATTGCGTCAGTCTCACGGCGAGAAATGTTAGGAACTTCCGACTTGTACCGTAGCGATTCTACACTTTAACAGCTTTCTATATATTATATCAATCAATAAAATAACGTATTTATTTCAATGATATTAAAAGAATAATGCGATTCTTATTAATTAACAAAAGCACACACTACTGTTTATTGTTTATTAAGGCATACACAACAGGTCACAATCACTTTTGTATAAATCTAAAAATGTACAGACCCTTTGCTCTAGACTGAGATCCAAAAAACGTGTACACACAGCATGACAGGCAATGTAAACATTGTTAAGCTCAAGATACTGACTTAAATTGACAGCTTATTAAAAAGTTACATTATATACGTTACAGCAAGTATTTAACAATTGGTGTTACTTAAATTTAGAATTTACTACTAGCGCTTTCGCAAGTAAAGCGGCAACTGGTCGACTTGGATGATGGCCAGAAGTGGTATTAAAATTCTTCGAGACCCTCTGTGCTTCGGAAGGCACTTTAAGCCCTTGTTCTCTATAAGCTGCCATCATTGTAAGGCAGTCATCAAACTATGTCAGATGCTTTCAGGCAGTTCGTAAAATCAGCCACCAGTGTCGGCCGCCATACACAAAAGAAAAAATAAAAAAAAAAACAAAATACACATTTTTATTTAAATTTGTAAGACCCAAACTCAAGGTACAGCGGTATACACGAAGAGTTACAGTCGTAGATTTCATCAAATCGGTCTGAATTGAAACACGTTGAACACATTCATGTACGGAGTGTATATATGTTGGTTTTCGTCTCTTATATCTATAGTCAGGGCATCTCTACGGAGACTAGACTTAAGCTCATTGTAAAATGTCAACATGTCATCTGCATAGATTAGTGACATGTCTGCTGTGATACAGATATAGTATAAATTAGTACATTTCCTGAACAATTCGTTTAGATCCGGGAAAGATCTAATACATCCATAGCTTACCACGTAAACGACACGTTCCAAAGTTCGACATTTGTTGAGAAAATCAAATGTAGGGCACAAATCTGTATCATTTCCTCGAATGTAAAGATTTTTTACGCTTTTGCTTTTTTCTAAAAATCGAAGCGACATTGGATCAGTGGTCTGAAATGTAACTAACGACTCGCAATTCTCAAATACGTTATTGTAAATTTCGGAATGATAGAGTTCGTAACAGTGAGCGACAAGAGGCTAATTTTTTTCAAGAAGTCGTAATTATTTGTTTTTTTCGGCAACTCCAAGCTGTTATCTTGATCATAGCGGACATTAAACGATAATTCTATTTTAATATTATCATATTCTTTAAACGCGTCGCCATAACTGAGTTCTACAGTAGAAAGTGAAGGGGAGATAACGTAATTCTATGCCACCTGAACCCTGGTGGTACTTGTGTTAATGAGTCACTACTTACACTAAACACATAATATTCTTTGAAAATTGATAACAATAGGGAACGAAATTCTCCGTCGAATCGATTACGCTCTCTATACCAAAGCATTAGGAACATTTCTCTGTCTGCTTGACAATGCCCCAACAGTTCAGTGTTCAGCAAACTGAATGGGGTGTTCTCCGATAGGTCTCCGACTTGTACAGCAAAACGTTCACATATGATTTTCTTCACTAAAGGCGTCGCAAGCACTTGGGTGCCATTGCTAATAAAAATAATTATTTCACATTTGTCGACTTCCATGAAACGTAAGAGTGGCAGCTCAAGCTCCTCGGGTTCTTTCTCTTCCTCGTTCACTTCAAACGGTAATGTATACTCCAAAAGATTTATTTGAAATTGAGAGACACACATGGCACCTGTTATACTCCAATCAATTGTAGGTCCCTCATACCAGGCCAAATTAGATTTGTCTCCACACAAAGTTAGTGTTAATCTAAGCAGGTCAGCTTTGAGCAGCATTAAAATTGCCGCTTTTCCAAGACGATAAACTCTTGAACATGTTCCTGTGTAAACGAAATTAACAATTCGAAACCCTTCGAAAGCTTGCTGATACTCTAACACGTCCTCCTCACAAACCCGCAAGCGATCGCCCAAATTAAAGTTGATAGCTTAACTTTTTAACGTCGGTCTCACTTTTCTAAATTGAAGAAAGTCAGGCATTGTTATGTTAGTAAAGCTCACGTCCAAGTCAACTAAGCTTTCCATATGTTCTAAAGAGCGTACGAGAGCAGGCAGGTCTAGATCGTACACTCCAGACAAGTTTAAGACTCTCACGTGTCCTGAGATGTCGTGAAAGATGTCTAACTTGGTCTTCACTGTGGCTAACGTACTCAAAGACAAATCAAGTTCCTTCACCACGCCTAGCGTGTGAACAACATTCCATAAGTGTCGACATGTGTTATGAAGATTAGAAATAGATGAAGTGTCAAGTTTCCTGATGATGATAGTCAGGAGTTCAGGCGGCAGCGAGGACAACCCGGTTTGAGGCAGTTCAAACTGGAACAATAGTAAACAAATAAATTCTTTATTGGTCCAAAGATTACAAATTCATTTATTATAAAGATATCATTGGTTTCACACTTGGATTCCGTATGTTTTCAATAGCGGAGTCAGTCACATAAAGGGAATGCGCCTGATGAAACAAATTCCTTTTATTGGAGTGCACTGGGAAAAAGATGAAACACTTAAAAACACCTTAAACTTTTTTTATTGTTAGGCAAAACACTGTTATATACCGGTCCAGTCAATTAATTTTATTAATTAAAATTTAAAATATTTTAAATCGCAATTTTGTGCATCATGTAGCTTAACGCCGTCTCGTCCCGTGTAAAAAAAATGTCGTTATAGTTAGGGAGGCGAATAGGGGAATTTTCGGCAATACTCGAGCGTGGCAGTTTGAGATATGAGAGATACCTTAGACCTAATAGAACAACCTTGTAAAGTATTTAGCTCTATATGTAGTGACGCGCGCCTAGGATAGACGATCAGATTAGTAAAAAAAAATGGATAGTCTGAAATACTCTAGCGCGTCAGATTAAGATATTGGGGGTTGATTTTAGTGTTTAAAGACTAAATTTAACTAATCTGACGATAAGTCCTTGACGCCGCCGAGTTATAGGGTCGCGAACTTGTAAAAAAAAACGTTAATCCGGCATTCTCGAGCGCGATTTTTTTTTATTTTATTTTGAAGTATATAATCTTAAACTTACTAAAATACAAAATCTGCCGGTTTCCGCATGACCGGAAGTGTGGAGGAGCCATTTCGTCTTCCTAAGAACGCGTTGCGGCTTATAAGTCGCGAACGATACATTTTACAAAAAAAAAAGTTTAAATAAACAAAAAAGGTAATTTTATTTTACACAAAAAAGGTCTCTTTACATTTTTGTCCAAAGTTAAAACTTTTTGACTTGAAGCATCATAAAAACTCAAACTCCCGGTTTTTTGAGTATATCTCGAAAACTGAGGGTGTTAAAAAAATTGATATGAAATAACGATCATTAAATTATGTGACTTTTATTATATCTCAAAATATTTTTTTTCTCAAGCTTCTCCACAATTTTCGTGGACTCGGGAAAAGTTACGCGTATCTGTATACAAAAGTATTATTAACATGTACAGTTTCATGTATGTATATTATTCAATAGCCTGTTGATCCTCAAATTGTTTTTTGGACGTACCGTAAGCAAAACGAAGTGAAGAATTGAAGCAAAAAAGAGGAATTTGCCATAAACATGTAATACAGACTGAGCGCTTCGCGGAAATATGCCATCCTACCAGTATTTTTCCTTTATTTCGCAACATTGATGATGGGGAAAGAAGCGGTAGAAGGGAATTAATTTTCGGTACACCCTAATATATATATAAATATATATATATATATACATATATATATATATATATGTATATATATATATGTTTATGGTCCCCTAACGTAGACCTATGTGCCCTCAGTATGACGCCGATTGAAGAGAGAGAAAAGACCCGACGGTATATTTCTCGAATCAAAATGTTGTTGTATCGCCGGATATTTTGGGCAACGAGAATGACACTGAGGACAGCAATGACGAGACGCTTGATTCAGGTAAATTTTTGTACTTCTATAATATTCTTTCAACAAAATTACTGAATAGAAATAATTGTTGCGGATGTTGCAGGCACTCAGCAGGAAAGAATTGTGGATGAGGAGCCACAATATGAAAGTTCCAGTGAAGAAGAAGAAGAAGATGAATTGTATTGAGCAAAAATGTAAAGATCATACATAACAATACAATTATAATCCAATTTTTATATCATTTAATTTTTTATACAATAAATAATACACTTCGTACTACATTTCATCTACATTTACGTTGGTTGTATCTATCGCTTTATTGTCTTTCTTAAATTCCCCGTTTTATCAAGGAGAAAGATAGGAAAAAAAAGAAACCAAAAAACCTTTTTCGGTCAGATTAAGAGAACCCACCAACATTTTTGTCAGATTAAAAAAATATGCTTTCAGGATACCGAGATAAACCTCCCCTATGAAAATCTGACGCGCTCGAGTATTTCAAAAAACTTTTTTTTTGCATTTTCAAAAATTCATCGTAACTTATCGTCACGCCGAAATCGTCAGTTTTTTTTAAAGGGAGCTTCCTTGGGGCCTACTTAACACCCCTTCCGAAAATCTGACAAAATAGTAAATTTTTTTTTTGCATTTTTGACTACTTTATACGCTCGAGTAAATTTTTTTTTTGTATTTTTGACTACTTTATATGCCTACCCCCACCACGTAAACCGGCAGATTAGTATACCGTTGTTATCAGAGGCACTTGGGGCATACGTAGTATGAATATCTGACGCGCTCGAGAATGCCCAAGTAACTGTTTTTTTTTTAACATTTTTGAAAAACCGTACACGCCAAACCCACCGCTAAAATGGTTTTTGCCATACGAGCTTTTCTTTTCGAAATTATTTTATCTTTCGATTTTGATAGGTCTCGACGGCGCCGTTGAATTACACCATTTAGCTACCTCGCCTCCCTAACTATTAGACAGCTGACAACTTAACTGCTACTGTTACATGACAGTTGAAAGCTTAAATGTCATTTAACTTTAATAGTTGTCAAAATAGAGTCCCTTTTTTACCGCAATGGCATTAAACTTGTCAACTGTCATAAATGACGCTATTTTTTGTATATTTAGGTGAAGGAAATTGCGACTAAAAATATTTTAATTTTTATAATTACCTGACGGGACCAAAAAATCTGATTTTTATTTACATTAAATAGGAATGTTATTCCAGGCAACAGAAAAAGTTGCAGGCGTTTTTTGAATTTTCATCCCTTCCCCATATGCTTTTTTCAAACTAAGTTCTACGAAAAACATAAGTGAATATAAAAAGTCAGATTAGGCCGAGGTTGAGTGAAGCTATCTGTTTTGGACTTCTAAGGAACTGATATGTTTACGACAGTAATTTGATGTATCGCCGAGGCAAGAAGTGGTTATTTATAGCATTTGCTTCAAACACCACGTTAGAATAAAGACTTGTTGGTATGTACTGACTAGCTCTGTCGCTGCTTCGCCTCCGTCATTCCTGCGCTTGCAGCTCTCCGCCGGCGCTCGCGCCGCGCTCGCTGGCGCAGCTGCGGGCGGCAGCTCGGGCAAGGCCGGCGAGCTCATCTGAGAACGTTTGTAAAAAGTGTAAGTATTTTTGAACTAAACCATCATGTACAATGCACATCGATGCATTAGCAAGTTCCTTAGTAATGTTTTGTTTGTGTAAATAAAGTACCTATGTGCATATTCTTTACATTACAACCAATAAAAGTCCAATGCAGCTGCCCTAAAGGCGTGTCCCAATAAAGTTAGGATTTACTCAACGCAAGGTGGGTCAGAGATCGCAGAAAATTATGCGCGCCGCAAGGTCAGAGGCCGCGGTCAGCGGTAACATCCAAAATACGAACGTCTGTGTAAAACTAGAATATTTATTAACTATAATAATATATTTAAAACAGCTAATAAATATTTTGGTATAAATTTTATATAATATAAATTGAACATTCTCAAAATTTTGTTAGGTACACACATTTTACATAATAACATTAAAAAGTACCCGCGAAGGCCTAATTTTCAAATAATTGTTGTATTTTTCATATTTAATTATTTTATTTATTTTATTATAATGAGATAGGTACACATGTACAACAAATTGTCACCATAGATGTATTATAGCAAGGCAACAACTCATAACATTTGCATCCAGTAAATTTGGGTATTTAAAAAAAAAACTGTTGAGAACTATGTATAAAAAATATATGTAGGGAAGTACATTGCTGCCAAAATCTTAAAAGTAGCAAGTACGTACATATATCAAAGTAACAAGTTTAGAAATATAGAAGACGATAGCAGACCTCTCCATAAACATTCAGAAAGTCACTGAGTGTAATTTCACACAGTGTCACCAACAGTAGCACAGTACAAGTAAAAATAAACACTTTCAAACTGACACATATCTAAAATCTGACGAATTTTGTTTTTGAAAGAGTTATCAACTTATCAATTACAAACAACTTTTTTTTTACGTGACCAAGAATACATTGAATAGTGACATCGAAAAGACAGTATAAAATGTCCATGCAGTTTGAAAAATTCCCAAAATGAGGGGGCAGTGTAATAAGATAAAAAAGTCTAAATTAAAAATTTCTATGTAATGGACTAAACGTGGTCTGATATAAACACATTTTATTTTTTTTATATTTTATAAAATAGTTAAGCTGTCCGGGCATTATTATAACGCATATCATCTACAGGGCAGAATAGCCGCCAGCAGTGTTCTTGTAGAGTCATGTACACAACCCAGGTCTGGAGAATAGATTTGGTACTATGTTGTTGTTTTACCATAAATAGTCCGAATCGACCCATTACAAAATAGTTCTTGGGTGATTCGGACCGCGGTGCGAATGACCCCCTTCAAAAACAGTACTTGCGCGAATCGGATTCGGATTCCGAAACGCCCAACTACCTCGTAATTCGGGGTAGGTAGCCAAAGTGGTCGCTTTCATCACTTGGTCGATAGTACCTCATGTGTACTATCAAATTTCCAGAAAAACCACATGATAATAATCATAATGTCTAGACAATGTTATGAGGAAATTCTAATCATAATTTTGACTGCGCCCAAATTGTGTCCCAACAAAAAAGTGTGATATAAGTATATTATAAACCCTTTCGTTTTAGTGTTGTGTTGTGTTGTATCGCGTGTGCAGCGCAGCTGGAGTACACGCTGCGAGTTCACGACTGTCCGTTTACCCAATAACGTTACCCGTCCTTGAAATTATAAAGATAAAGGATGACGTCATCGAGTTCACTTCTGTTTGTCAACAATGCGTTCGTGCCATGAAGTGAGATACAGACAGGGTTAGTGCGGCGTCGGCTCCGATCGGAAACTGAATCGGCGCGACACGATGTTCGCAACTACGCCTAGAAACAGAACGCTAGATAATAATATATAATTTATCAAACCTTATAACCGATTTCAACACAAAAATACACAACCGATTTTGATAAAATTTATATCAAACAAATGAATTTTCCAAATTGGTCCAGGCGTTAGTCATTCATTTGTGCCTGTTAAAATCTCTTAAAAGATACTGAACGTGAACCCCTAAGTAATCTGTGATCATGACATCACGTGACCTTGATTTGTGTCACAAATTCACAACACAATACACAAGTCGCAGCTTGCTACAAAATTAAAATTGTTATTGGGGATTTAAATGTTTATTGTTCAGTGAACAATAATCATAAGGATGTAGTGAAGTGAAAATGTATTAAGATTGCCTACATGCGCTATGCGGAAATCAGGAGCTTTTACTAAAGGTATTTGTTTTACTTCGACGTGCTTTGTTGATTGGGCCGCGACTGTCATAATTTTAGCTTTTATTTTTACTACCAGCGGGGCTAGAATGGATATGGCGATATATACGATATATCCTTGTAATATTTTGCGTAATTTACCTCACCAAACGAGGACAAAATTGAGCGACAAAATAATTTATAAAACGTATTTTCATCTCATGCCTAACCTAACTCCTGTGGGAGCACGACATGTCAGACGATGAGTTTGACAGGACAGAGACAAGTTTGACAAGTGTTGCAAGCAATAGTAAAAATCTATAGTACGTGGGGCGCACTATAAGTTTCCGGAATGAATATGAAAAAATACTATTAAAGGTACAAAATTAATTTATTGTTTTTCAAAATAATCTCCCTTGGCGTCTATGCACTTTTTCATTCGATGAAACCAGTTTTGAAAACTTTTGTGCCACTCCTCTGTGGTGACCTCTGAAACGTGTTTTTCATACTCCTCGACAGCCTCTTCTGGTGATGAAAATCGTTGACCGCGTAATTGGTTCTTAATTTTTGGGAACAGAAAAAAGTCACAAGGTGCCAGGTCGGGACTGTATGCAGGATGACTCATGAGTTCTACATTTTTCGCCTTCAAAAAGTCGTTTGTCTGTCTGGCCGTGTGAGAACTAGCATTGTCGTGGTGCAGGATGATACGGCGTTTATGGTTATTTTTACGGAGTTCGTCAATAACTTCCGGCAAACAAATGGTCGTGTACCAGTCACTATTCACTGTACGACGATTCTCTAAAGCAACAGTAGCCACGTGTCCAGTTTTATTAAAAAAAGAAGCAATCATCCGCTTAGATGCACTTTTCACGCGCGCCACTTTGGTTGGTTTCGGCTCATCTTGAAAGACCCATACGCTCGATTGCTGCTTTGTTTTGGGATCGTAGCAATAAATCCATGTTTCGTCACCTGTTACTATGTCCCACACCAAATTTGACGCACCTTCGTTGAATCTGGTAAGCATGGCACTGCACCAAGTGACGCGGTCCGTTTTTTGAGCCTCGGTCAAGTTGTGTGGGATCCACCGCGAGCACAGCTTTCTCACACCCAAATGTTTGTGTAGGATTAATTGTATTTGACTCATGCCTATTTCTAAGGATGCGCGAATTTCATGGTAGGTCACATGCCTGTCTGTTTCAATCATACGGCGCACAGCATCGATGTTTTTGTTGGTCACAGCGGTGGACGGCCGACCATTGCGAGATTCGTCACTGAGATTGATACGACCACGCTTGAATTCTGCAAACCAGCTATAAACAGTTGTCTTGCATGGTGCTTCATTGCCAAAAGCTGTTTCAAGCCGAGCGATGCTCTGTTGAGCTGTCAAATTACACTTAAAATCGTAGAAAATCATACTACGAAAATTTTCCCGAGTTAAATCCATGTTGATGCAGACACACAATTTTTAAATGGCGCCACAAGGTAAAAACAAAAGACAGTCAGATGAAACAAACTGCATTCTACAGCCAAAGAGTTCTATTTTCAAATGTTGCAATAAATTTTTAAATATTGTTTATGTAAGTGGCCAGTTCCGGAAACTTATAGTGCGCCCTATGTATATCGACACTTTCGTGACCTCGGAACACATAACAATATCGATATGAGTATCGATAGAATTGATACAAAACAATGTTCCATTGAATTAATATAAATTTATGCTTACATATTTACATGTGGACAGACATTTTAAAATAAAGTGATAATAAAGTTTGCAACACAAAATAAGTCCCAAAATTATTTTTTGTCACGATACTACTTAAAGCGCCATCTTTTGATGAATCCAACAACCTCTAAGTGACATGTTCCGCTGAAGACGAAGTGGTAGCTAAAGTGGCGCCCTCATTTGAAATAAATTGTTTAAAATTAAATACGGAAATAATTAAAAATTTGATTTGTATCAATGTCTAGAAAGACCTTTAAAATATTTTATGAATAACCTTTGAAAGTAATATTGGCAATCCGTCTAGTTTTAAAACTGTTTTTCGCCAAAAGTGGCCACTTTTGGCGAAAAACAGTTTTAAAACTAGACGAAACTGTAGCGCCATCTTTTGACGAATTCAACAATCACTTCGACGGCAGTGAGTGCATTCTGGGATAAAAATTATTATTTTGCTCTTAGGAACACCTACTCCGCGACAATTTTTTCTCTATGATGGCTGTATGTACGACATGAGTTGAAACGTTCCGTTGCACATATGACATATCATTATAAAAAAAAAATACGCTTTGGTTGAAATATTTTTTAAGAATTATTACTTACGTATTTATCTGTTTTACAAGATAAGTATTTGAATTTACTTACTTACTCCGCTGGCTCAGCGACCCGAAGTGGATCTTGAATTTAAAATTATTATATTTTTAACCTCCAACAAAAAAATAGGGGTTTTAAACTTGACGTGTCTGTGTGACCGTGTGTCTCTGGCAGCGTAGCGCCGAATGAATGAGCTGATTTTGACGCGGTTTCTTTTTGTTTGAAAGCTGACTGGATCGAGATGGGGCTTAGCTACTTATCTGAAATCGGTTCAGCGGTTCAAAAGTTATTTAATGTGAACGCTTGAAAACCGGGGGTTTTATTACATTGCTGGCAACAAACTTGTCTAAGAAGACATTAGAAATACTATTTAAAAACTGCCATTAATTTAATCTAGTCTAGTTGTGCTACGATCCTGACAGACCTCTTTCGCTTCATCTAAACTCATCACTCAAATCCATTTCTGACCTTACCTTTTTTGTAAATTGGGTGGAAGTTAATGTAAAACTTTCTTTATCCAACTATAACACTATATAATATAATTTTATAAATGCGAAAGTTTGTGAGTGTGTGTGTATGTGCGTGTGTATGTTTGTTACCTCTTTACCCTTCAACCACTGAATCTATTTAGATGAAATTCGATACGAATATACATAGTTTGAGACTCAGGGAAGCACATAGGATAGTTTTTATCCCGAAATTCCCACGGGGAGCGAAGCCCGCGGGCAGAGCTAGTAAAATCATATTATTTAACATAGTCTTTTGTAAAATGTGGTTATAAAGTGTAACAAATGATGTGGAATAAAATAATGCAAGAGTCAAAATGACAAAGGTAAATGATTCATAAAAGAAACTTAGGTACACGCTGTGCTAACCCAATTTACAGAGGGGAGGTGAAGGAAGAAGAAGAACATCGTCAAACACCTTTTTTAATGTTTCAGATGAATAAGATGTTCAGAATAAACGATTCCGACTCGTCCAGTTCTGATTCCGCAGCTGTGCTCTCGAGCTCGGCGAAACGCTCGCGGCAGAGCTCGCTGGCGAAGAAAAGCAAGCGCAGGACTAATGACATCGGCGAAATAGCAACAGAACTAGTAAGTACAAACAAACATGTCTTATCCCAAGGGCCCAAAATCGTGTTTTATCTTCTTTGGACCAAAGAAAAATACACCACTTTTTGACCCGGGGATACGTAAAATTATTGCAGTTTCGATCTCATGTGCTTCGGAAAGCGAATAAAAATCTATTCAGTTGTCCTTATGTGACTCTTTTACATATGTTCTTTGTGTAGTATAGTTTATAAAAATACCTTCCTCTATAAATAAATAAACAAAATTAAAGGGACAAATTACACTGATTGAGTAAGTCCAAAAAAAGTTTGAGACTCTTGTCATGGGATCAACGATACTATACTTTGTAACAAATACATATAGGAATAAAGTAAACATTCAAGACCCAGGACAATTTAAAAAAGGCCATTTTTCAACTTGCCCTGACCTTTGACCGAACCCGGAACCTTGGTGTGGCGGACTAGCATGGTGACCACTACGCCACGGAGGTCGTCAAAATATCGTCTATTTTGTACACAGTAAGAATTTGTCCTTATGAGTTTCTTTCCTTTATGTGACTGACGCAGCTGTTATCGTTCCAGATTGAACCGCCTCAAACCAGCTGTGCAGCGAGCCAGGAAAAGGACGCCTTGTATTCGCTGCCACCTGAAATCCTGGCCATCATCATCAGGAAACTTGATACCACATCGATTTCAAAGATTTGAATGTGATTTAATGTGTCTACATGTGTAATGAAGATTCATTACACATGTAGACACATTAAGGAATGTTGTTCACACGCCAGGCGTGGTGAAGAAACTTGACTTGTCTTTGAGCACGTTAGCAGCAGTGAAGACCAACTTAGACATCTTTCACGACATCTCAGGACACGTGAGAGTCTTAAACTTGTCTGGAGTGTACGATCTAGACCTGCCTGTTCTCGTACGTGCCTTAGAACATATAGAAAGCTTAGTGGACTTGGACGTGAGCTTCACTAACATAACGATGCCTGACTTTCTTCAATTTAGAAAATTGAGACCGACGTTGCAAGGTTTAGCTATCAACTTTGATTTAGATGGCTGTTGCCAAATGAGTGAGAAGGACATGTTAGAGTATCAGCAAGCATTTGAAGGGCTTCGAACGGTTCATTTTGTTTACACACAGCAATATGAAAGAGGTTTGTGTTTTGGCAAACCGGCAATTTTAATGTTGCTCTGTGCTGATTTGTTCAGATTCGCACTAACTTGCGTGTGTGGAGGTGATGAATCTGACTGGGCGCAAACAATTGATTGGAATGACACAGGTACATTGAGGGTGACACAGCTACAGATACGTGTTTTACAAGATCAAGACCCTGCATTCCTGCCACTTTTACCTTGCATGGAAGTCGAAAAATGTGAAATAATTATTTTTGTTCAATGCATTTGCTGCAGTACCCAAGTGCTTGCGACGCCTTTAGTGAAGAAAATCATCTGTGAACGTTTTGCTGCTAAAATCGGGAACCTACCGGAAAGCACCCCCTTCAGTTTGCTCAATACTGAACTGGAGGGACAATGCAATGAACGCCGCGAAATGTTTGTAATGCTTTGGCATAAAGAGCGTAATCAGTTTGAAGGAGAATTCCGTTCCGAATTGCTATCATTGTTCAAAGAATACTATGTGTTTAGTGTAAGAAGTCACGCGTTGACACGAATACCACCGGGGTTTAAGTGGCATAAATTGACACACGTTATCTCCTCTGCACCTTCCAGCTTAGAACTTAATTATGGCGAAGCGTTTAAAGAAGAAGATGATATTAAACTACAATTATTTTTCTATCCCACCTATGATCTATACCTATCTGACAAGAGGAAATTTGAGCCGCTAAGAGTGATAAATAACTATGACTTTCTAAAAAAAATTAGCCATTTATCCCTCAGCATCAATCACTATAGTGAACATTATAATTCAAACTTTTTCAATCACGTAATTGAACATTGCGATACCTTAGTTACATTCCAAATAAATTCTCGTACAGTCGATCCAATGTTGCTCCAATCTATTGGAAAAAGTAAAAGCATAAAGAATATTTATATTGAAGGTAAATTATCATATTTGCGCCCAACATTTTCTGTTCTCAGTGAGTGTCGGAATTTGGAACGATTTGTTTACTCGATGAGGTATGAATTTGTTGAAACTCTACCGGATCCAAAAGAATTGTTTAGGAAATGTGGTAATTTATACTATATCTGTATTCAAGCAGACTACGCGAGATATGCCATGTTAACATCATACAATGAGGCGAAGTCTAGTCTCGGTAGAGATGCTATGACCATAGATATAAGAAGCCTAGACCAACATCAGTACACTCCGTATATGTATGTCTTTAACGTGTTTCAACTCAGGCCGATGTGATGGTATCTGTACCGACTATAAGTCTTCGTGTTGACTGTATTCGTTCTACCTCTTTGTTAGTGTCTTACAAATAAACGATAAAACAAAAAATGAATTAGAAACAATAAACATATGTTTTACTACCCTTTAGGAAGAACTCTTTCAATACATCACCGTGTTATGATGACACACAAACTTTAGTACTCGGCTTATTCACCCAAATTAAGTTGACATTGATACGTTACCAGTTTATGTGGCAGGCAAATTAAAAAAACATTCACTCCATAACTTTTGAGCCGCTGAACCGATATCCATTAAACATAACTTAGAACCACCGGAAAGAAATTTGCTTTAAAAAAAACTGCATTGAAATCGGTTTATCCGTTCCAGTTATGGTGCCACAGACAGACATACAAACCGACATACACTGGCATAAAACTTATAATACCCCTTTTTTGTCGGGGATAATAAAGGTAGGTGCCATATTGCGAGAGGTCTTCTTGTGGACCATAACTGCTGGGTTGCCAGTTTTTTTCTCACCAATCAAAAGAACCTGGCTCGAAGGGACGATGGTAGGTGGAGTAAGGCCGTCAACGAGTGGTATCCCAGAAATGGGAAACGTAGTGTAGGACGACCGGCAGCTAGGTGGGTCGACGATCTCAGGCAGATTGCTGAAAGAAACTGGTTTGCGATGGAAGGAAGCTTATGCCCAGCAGTCAGCAGTGGGTCCCTGAAAGCTGATGATGATGATTAATCAAAAGTATGTATGTACTGACTCATGGGCGTACCCAGGGGGGGGGAGGGGGCAGGGGAGGGCAGCTGATCAATCCAACTGAACCCCCTGACTTCCCGCCAAAAACTCCCAATTTTTTGGTATTTTTACCGACATGGACTCTATCCTACCGAAATGCAACGATTTTTCTATAATTTCAGAAAATACATAGAAATCCCGATTTTTTTGGGTTCCGTACCTCGAAAGGATAAAACGGAACCTTTATAGGATCACTTTGTTGTCCGTCCGTCTGTATCTCTGTCTGGCCAGCTCGGCTTCGCTTTTTTGACTACTTAATATTTTTTATTACGCAATTTATGTTTGTTTGCTTGTTCGCAAGCATTCATGTTATAATGTGTCAACGTTGTATTATATTATAAGAATTTATTAATTCAAAGACAATAATAATATGACAAAGTCCTTCTGGCGAGTAGGCGACCAATACTGTGAAATTGAGTTTCTTTCGGCGTTTATTCTCAGCAGTGGTCGTTACGAAGCGCTGGTATCCGTAGCTTTTCTTTGAAATTAATTATATTTTAATATATTTTAAACGTAATGAAAATTATACTTATTGACGTGTAAAAGTGCCTGTAAAGGTCTAATTACTGAATAAACATTTGAATCTTTGAATCTGTCAAGACCTTTTTTCAGGAACGGGTAAAGGTATCAAACTGGAATTTATACCAAATACTCAGGTCTACTGTCCCTTTAAGCTGTGAAAAAATCTATTCTAAGCCAATGCAATCAAAAGATACAGCCGTTTATGGCGCAAATTTTCTGACACTCGCAAGGGAATCGAAACCTACAGGGTACTTCTCGTGAACTCAGAATCTTGAAATTTGGCACGATTGTGACGCTTGCTAGCTGCGCAGTCAAACGCCAAGGTCAAAAATTGCCTGATAAACTGAATTTTATGTCAAAACAATAAGGTTGAGGTTCGTTTGTGTCGACCGGACCCATGGGGACGGTTAGGGAATGAGAGGTTGACATTTTATTGTTTTGAAGGAGCTAAGCAAAACGTAAGTGATTAAAAAATATTAATTCGGTTTAATTCAGTGTCTATATCCGACGCGTTAAAACGTTACTGAGATCAACAATGATCGAAGACAGGGACTTGTAAAACTTGTAAACAGTATGGGCGATTCTTTTACTATATACTATACCGTTTTGCTGAAGATCCTTGAAAGTTACTTTTAAAGTAGAAGTCGAATCAAACAGTTATCAAATAAAAATACATATTTACATTTACGTTTATTTTTTTAACTACCTATAAAGCAGGATCTCTTGTGGGTGTTTGCTCTACACGCTACATTTACCTTATGTTTCATGTAACGTGTGTATGACAAAACAAGCGCAGACGATCTGACCTAAAAAAATCTGACTTGCCATGGGTCAGAAGCTGGGTACGCCCATGTACTGACTTGTTCTGTTGCTGCGTCGCCTCCGTCAGCCCTGCGCTTGCTGCTCTCCGCCGGCGAGCTCTGCCGCGTCCGCGGCCGCACAGCTGCGGGTGGCAGCTCGGGCGCAGCCGGTTCGCTCATCTGAAATATTGTTAAATGTTTTATTTTCGATAATTTCATTATTCTGTTACGTAGATGCAGTAGTACGTTACTTACGCAAAATTCTCTGCGTCGATAAAGTGCTTTTTTTTCACAGCATTTATCATTCTACTGCTGGACCGAAGCTCTCTCCGGATTTGTTTGTTTTTCGCGTATGTGAGTGACCAACATTGGTGTCAGATTTTTCAGGCTGCCTAAAGGCATCTGACATAGCTCGACGACTGCGATACAATGATCACAGCCGAGATCAATTGCAAATCAAAAATGGCACTTCTGGAGGCGGCGCCAATTCGCGACTGTCCGTGTACACAATAACGTTTAGGATGAGGATGACGTCATCAGTTTCTCTACCGTTTGCCATCAATAGCCTGACACTTTTTAATGCAAAATAGTCATAATGCGATTCCATAAGAAGAAAAAGAAAAGAGTGCTGTGTTTTGTCCTTATCACCGACCGAGCATTATTTCATGGTTGGGTTATGGGCACACTCAAATTGCATTTACTTGAAGTGTGCCATGACGCCCATGACCCGACCATTAAAACAATATAATCAAATTTGTCTGTCTATTTATTACCCCCGGTCGCTCGGTGGCAAATCTACACTACTTGTATATTCTTAATAATCTTTGTTTGTCATCAATGCGTCCGTGCGGCGGCGACTCCGTCCGGAAACTGAATAAGCGCGACACGAAGTTTGCGAATACGCTTAAAGATAAAACGCAATAATATAAAACGGTAAAAAACCCGCGGTATCCATACAATTAAAGTCAAAATACTTGCAACTATTTCTGCAACAGACAGCTCAGCAAGCTCTGGAACAGACAGTGGCCCTTGATTGTTTAATTTGTGTAGTCACTGCAGTGCACAAGTTAATCATTCAGTCGTTCATTCGCTTCCGTAGTCTCACGCGTGACGCCACGAGACCTTAATTTTGTATCACGAATTCACAACACATTACATAACTTCAGTCGTCCGTCGGCATCGCGTCGCGGCGAAAGGCAGCGTTACTGCAAAACTAAAATTGTTGTTGGAGTAAAATATTTAAGCGACGTTCAGTGAAAAGCAATAAATGGATGCGGTGAAGTGAAAACGCAGCAGGAAACGTACAGTTCGTGTGGAAATTAATCAACATCGATCAGGAATTTCTTCTAAAGGTACCCATTTGTTTTACTTCGACTGAGGTGCTTCGTTGATGAAACTAGTTAGGTATTGAATCAAAATCTTCATTAATTTCTTTTGGTCTGGGAGATAAGAACTAAGAATGTTCCAGCTGCTTCTCTGCCCGCACAGATCGTAGAAGCCGATCAAGGGTTTAGGTAAAAAAAATGCTAAATTTATAAATAGACGATGCGGCGAGCATCACTATTTTGATTGCTTTTTAGAGTTCCGTAGTAAACAAGGAACCCTTGTCTGTCTGTCTGTCTGTGTGTCCGCGATTTTACTCAGCGACTATAAGTACAAGAAAGCTGTGAGTTGGAATGGGTATGTATATTAATTATGCGGAAAAAGTGGTAACAAAAAAATTTTTAGGGTAGCGCCCATACAAGTAAAGTGAAAAGTAATTTTTTTTCTCGACTAACCAATCATGTGGTATATCGTTGAATAGGTCTTTCAAAACCATTATGAGCTTGTTAACACTGATTTTCGATTTAGGGATCCGTTTCAAGTGTCGTCGTCCCTCCCCTCCCCCCATCTATCAGCTAAACGGTTATACATGTCCTTTTTAATTAAGTACAAATATTTTAAGAGGTGATTCAGTCCATCATTATGAACAACTTTTCCCAATAAATATATATCGAAATACGAAAAATTTTATTGCATTTTTCATAGTAACAATATTACGTGACTACTTTGATCTGTATGAGAACCTAAATATTTTTTTTCGTATTTCGATATATATTTATTGGGCAAAGTTGTTCATAATGATGGACTGAATAACCCCTCAAAATATTTGTACTTAATTAAAAAGAACATTGTATATTGACACGTTAAAAATTCACAGCTTTAGTACATATAACAAAATTTAAAGAAAATCTATCTTACTACTTTTAATACAGGCGATCAACTTCTAAAATTTACTCGGAAAAGGAAAATTTCATAAAAATTCAATAGAAAATTTGTTTTTAGACGTTTTCAGTGGCATGAACTTAAAATTGGCATTCGTGACTACGGAACCCCTCACTGCGCATGGCCCGATATTTCTACGGAATCACTTGACAAGTATGCCCTTTCAAACAAAAAATGGATGTTCCAAATCGGTGCAGGCGTCTTCATATAATCGGTGAAGATAAAACAAAGATTCAGACGAAATGATAACCACCTCCTTTTTGAAAGTCGGTTAAAAACGAATGGATAGAATTACTTCATGATAATGAAACATGAGCCAGCTACAAGCATGCGGGTCAGGAATGCAGTGCAGGCAGATACGTCACTTGTCAGGGCATGGGAACTTACAAGTTAATAGGTATAATAATGATTTTCTGACACGGTTGCTTAATTATCTATTTAGAAACAAATACGTACGTTTAGACTATACTTAATCTAAGTTATTCCTGCCTACAACTACAATCATAACAGTTTAACTAGCCTTCGTCCGCGTAGAACCCGTTAATTTCACCCCCTTAGGAGATGAGTTTTAAAAATCCTTTCTTAATGCACCCCTAGATCTTGTAAGGAAGCCAAATTTGGAATCTTTAGACCCAGCGGTTTGAGGTGTGCGTCGATACGTCAGTCAGTCGTTCAGTTCCTGCTTTTATATATTTATAGTCCATTTGTTTAGGTAAGGTGGGTGGTCCATTGGAAGGCCATGTTCCTTCGAAGGCCAATTATTAAAATTTCGTAGTTATTGCCAGGTGACGATGACAAATTCTCTCTATTTACACAAACATTCATCGAACTGGAAATCACAGACGCGGCGGCGAATCACTCGCGCTACTATTTTGGCAGTACGGTCCCTCGCTTCTTCCATATCGGGAATCGACGACGTTAAAATAAGGTTGGTATACCATGAAAGGCCACTCTAACAAATAAACAGTTATTATTCGTTTATTTACTGGATAAATGAATCTAACAAATATTGAAGTAATACTTTGTTTTATAAACCACTTTTTTAAATTGCAGATTTATCGCTATTTAGTAACTTTTAGTGTTAAATGACTGATTTATTATAATGGCCTTCTAAGGAGCCTTGTTCCTAGCAAGGCCATTTAAAAGAGTTCAATATAACTTAAGTTCAATCAATATTGATTAAATCTACAATTAAAAGAAGTGGTTAATTAGTTACTTAATAAAACAAAGTACTACTTAAATATTTGTTAGTTTCATTTATCCAGCAAATAAACGAATAATAACTGTTTATTTGTTAGAATGGCCTTCCATGGTACACCCACCTTATTTAAAATAATGTAAACAATCTTGACATGTCTTTTTATTTAAATATATATACTCTTTATAAATCAATAGCTTTGCAAATAAATTACGTAATTTATAAAATTAATAATTTGTAATTGGCAAAGGTTTTTTTTTTTAATATTAAAGGACAAATTCCACTGATTGAGCTAGCCCCAAAGTAAGTTCGAGACTTGTGTTATGGGATACTAACTCAACGATACTATATTTTTTAACAAATACATATAAAGATAAATACCCAAGACCCAGGACAATTTGCAAAAGGCCATTTTCCAACTTGCCCTGACCGGGGATTGAACCCGGAACCTCTGGGTGGCGGACTAGCATGGTGACCACTAGGTACGCCACGGAGGTCGTCAATTTTATAAAGTGTATACCTATTTCATTAAAAAGGCATATCAAGAGTGTTTACATTCTTTTAAATACCTTACCAAATGGATAATAGATTTTCTTAAAATTTAACAAGTTATTTCTAAAAGAATTGTTATATTTATTACATTTATTATAAATCTTATAATGTTTTTATTTGTTCTCTCTTAAATTATTTATCAAAATACTTTTCTTAATTTATCTTTAGTTTCACTTCCCGGTTTGAGTCATGTTCGAACCCAAAACTTCTATCGGCCATATCCATACGCCACCGAATTTCATGAAGCTCCGAGCAAAGATACTCAAGTTATCGCCGGACATATATATTATTTACACCGGATTGATCAATTATTTGTTTCGTAAGATTTGGATTCGCAACAGTCTGCTGGCATCACCGTAACCGGCGGACATGTATGAAGAGGGTGATGACTGATAAGTGTAGATGAAGCAGGAGAGGTCTGTCAGGATAAGCAGCAGGTGGAGGTCTCTATTCTCTACCTACCAGTGGCGGATTTACATATTTGCCGCCAGTAGTCATCATATATTGCCGCCCCTACTGCGTTCACAAAATCGAAATATCATGATATAATTTGTCAGGATCGTAGCAAGTGGAAATCTATAGTCTCTGCCTACCCCATGGGAAACAGGCGTTAAATATGTATGTATGTATAATTTTTTAAAACTAAGAACCGACTTCGCCCCCAAACTTCACAACCTATTTTGATAAAATTTCTATAGGACCACTTGACAAGTATACCCTTTCAAACAAAGAAAGAATTTTCCAAATAGGGCCGGGCGTCTTCGAATAATCGGTGAATACATTAAAAAAAGAACGCGATGAATTGATGACCTCCTTTTTGGAAGTCGGTTAAAAAGCACCCTTCTACCTTCTTGATCGCCGCGATGCCACGAAGGGGGGTGGCCAGTGTAACTGGCCTAAAATTTGCCGCCCCCAAAATGTGCCGACCTAGGTTTTAGACTACTCAGCCTATTGGTAAATCCGCTACTGCTACCGATCGGTGTAGGAGGCAGGCATGATAATATGTATGCATGTAATACTGCTGGGTTTGCTGCATCGGCGGAACGTGAACGACACTGGACACTTCGATGACGTCACTCCGTTCAGTGTTTCTAGTTACTTGTCGGATTCAATCTATTTTTAGAATCTTGAAATGAATTTGGAAAATAATGATTATTTTGAAGAGGTCTAAAATTTAATTTTGGCCATTTCTGTTTACTTATTGCTATGAATGTGTACTCGTCGATTGCAAATTGGATAGCTTGTGACTTTGAAAAATGTTCAGACAAAGTATAACCTCTCACTTAAAGTTATCTTTTTATTCAGTACTTTTAAAAACAATCAATTGCCATTTTTTTATTAATAGGTTTGAGAATATGAATTTTTAAAGTACCTTTCGCCTTACTGTTGTGCTGATGTAAGATCTGTCACAATTAGTAACTATTACCGTTTGGTTAATAAATTTTGGTCTGGCCAATTTTTTGGAAAAAAAATGTTTCATATCCTGAATTTAGTTGAACATTTCAAGTCTGAATAATTTGTTTTTAATAAAATTTTTGTAACGTAGTTCATATTTCGTAACGACAGCCATGTTCTTAAAACGTATTTCTTAAAAAAATATGTGATGTTTTTCTTTCGGCTTTCAAGCGGCTTCTTGTCGCTCAGATCATGTCAACAGTAAGGTTCCCCACGAAAGCTATACATTATTCTGCCTTTATTACCAAATTTTCTTTAGAATAGCTTGCGCTGTGTAAAACAAATTGATTTGCGACGCAAATTAAAAAAATTCTAACGCCATCTAGTGACAAGTGGCGCAACTACTTGATATCCCTAGCGCCGACTATTATTTGTCAGGTAAATAACTAAACCCCGACTTTGAAGAGTTATCACTCAATAACTTTTACAGCTGAACATATTTTCACCAAACATAGCTAAGAACCACCGCAAGGGAACTTGCATTCACGTTTAAACCGCATTGAAATCGGTCCATCCGTTCGACCACTACGATGCCTCAGACAGACCGACAGACGTTAGCGTCAAACTTATAACAACCCTCTTTTTGTCGAAGCTAAAAAGATAAAGATAGAAAAAGTTTGAGAGTGAAGGAATCACGACATACTGTGCCGCTTATTTGTACGGCGCAGGCTTCGGTTGTCACCTAGGCCCGCGCCATACATGAAGATAATATATTATGTTGATGAAGAGGATGATATTGGTGTGGACACAAGACCACGTCACGTAGAAACTGTTTATTATCTTTGTTACATGTTGCAGATTTGGTTGTGACGGGTCCTTCCTCGATCGGTGCTCGATAGTATCTCAATTGTTGCTATTAATAGATGTAAAATGTGGCCGAGTGCAGCCGAAATGTGCGAGCATTGCTCGAACATTATTCATAAGCTCATGTCCATTTGATTGTTCATGCATGAGTGAGGAAGGAAGGCGAAGAACATTGTTAGAATATGTTTAAAAATGTTTCAGATGAGTGAGTCCAGTTGTGGTGCACCGGCCGTGCCCGAGCTGCCGCCCGCAGCTGCGCCAGCGAGCGCGGCGCGAGCGCCGGCGAAGCGGACGCGGCAGAGCTCGCCGGCGGAGAGCTGCAAGCGCAGGGCTGACGGAGGCGAAGCAGCGACAGAGCTAGTCAGTACATTATATACAAACAAGTCTTTATCCAACCGTGGCCTTTGAACCAACCCCCACTTTCTGGCTCAGAGATAGGTTAGTAAAATAATTATCATTTAGTAATATTATTACTTTAGATCCGTTTGAAGGCGAAAAAATATCCATTCAACTCGTCCCAATCTTAATTTTCATATGTGTTTCTGCGATAAAGTTTTATTTAAAACAACCTTCATTCATACTTATTATTATTATCGTCCCAGATTGAACCGCTTCAAGACGGCTGTGCAGAGAGCCAGGCAGAGGACGCCTTGTCCTCGCTGCCACCTGAACTCCTGGCCATCATCATCAGAAAACTTGACACAAAAACGATTCCTATTCTTCATAACACATGCAGACATTTAAAGAATGTCGTTTGTACTCCAGGCGTGGTGAAGAAACTTGATTTGTCTTTGAGTACGTTAGCCACAGTGAAGACCAAGTTAGACATCTTTCACGACATCTTGGGACATGTTAAAATCTTAAACTTGTCTGGAGTGTACGATCTCGACCTGCCTGCTCTTGTACGCGCTTTAGAACACATGACAAGTTTAGTTGATTTGGACGTGAGCTACACTAGCATAACAATACCTGACTTTCTCAAATTTAGAAAAGTGATACCGAGTTTAAAAAGTTTAGCTATCAACTATAGCTATGGTTATGAAGAAGACTTGAAAGTGTGTGAGGAGGACGTGCTCGAGTCTATACAAGCTTTTGAAGGGTTTCGAACTGTTCATTTCGTTTACACAGGGCGATACCATAGACTTTGTCCTGTTGGAAAAGTTGCAATTTTAATGCTGCTCAAGGCTGACGTGTTTAGATTCACACTAACTTTCGTGTGTGAAGCTTTCAGGAGCCGACATAATGAGCAACCCATTGATTGGAACATAACAGGTGCAATAAGGGTGTCACAATTTCAGATGCAAATTTTGCGAGATCCAAGCCGTGGAAACATGTCAGTCTTACGTTTCATGGAAATCGACAAATGTGAAATAATTATTTTTATTCAATGCAAGTGCTGCAATACCCAAGTGCTTGCGACGCCTTTGGTGAAGAAAATAATCTGTGAGCGTTTTTTTGCAGAAGTTGGAAACCTACCAGAAAGCACCTCCTTCAAATTGCTCTGCACTGAACTGAAGAAGCAGTGCAATAAACGCCGCGAAATGTTTCTAATGTTTTGGCATAGAGAGCGTAATCAGTTTAAAGGAGAATTCTGTTCCCAATTGTTATCAATGTTCAAAGAATATTACGTGTTTAGTGTGAAAAGTGACACGTTGACACAAGTACCACCGGGATTCAAGTGGCATAAAATTAAACACGTTATCTCGGCCGTAAGGTCCAGTACGGAACTCAATTATGGCGATGCGTTTAAAGAAGAACATGATATTAAATTAGATTTATCGTTTGATCTCGACTCTGTTCAATTAAGCGAGGTAAACTTGGAGCCGCCGCGATGGATAAATAACTACGACTTCTTAAAAAAAATTAGCCACTTGTCGCTCACTATCAGTGACGATATTCATTATGATTCAGACTTTTTCAACAACATTTTTGAAAACTGCGAGACTTTAGTTACATTCCAAATAAAAAAAATCAGTTTGTACCCAACGTTGCTGCAATCTTTTCTCAAAAGTAAAACCTTAAAAAACATTTATATCGAAGGAGATTTCTCTGGTTTGCGCCCTACAATTTCGGTTCTCAGTGAGTGTCGAACTTTGGAACGTTTCGTTTACTCGACGGGGTATGAATTTATTGAAACGCTGCCGAACGCCGACGAATTGTTCAGGAAATGTGCTAGTTTATACTATGTCAGTATTCTAGCAGAAATAAGCCCATTTGGCAAAAGAGATTCCGTGTTATCATTTTATAATGAGCTGAAGTCTACTCTCGGTAGAGATGACCTGACTATAGATATAAGAGACATCGACCAACATCATTACACTCCGTACATGGATGTGTTCAACGTGTACCAACTCTGACCGATGTGATGATATCTGTACTGTACTGTATCTCTTCATGTGGACTGTATGCCGTTTAACCTGTTTATTCGTGTGTCTAACAAATAATAAAAATATGTTTTATTATACTATTCGGGTTTTTGTTTGCTTGTAAGTAGCCATCACTGGTGTCAGATTTTTCTTGTTGTCTTTTCAGCAGCCTGCCTTGTTTTCAAAACATTATGAGAATTCAGACAATATTCTTTCATGTCAAGAGGCACGGGATGCCGAGCATCAGGCTAATAGAATGGTTATCTTGAAGGTGGATGGTCACCACGATAGAGGATGTGGTGAGATACAAAGTTGTGGGGGGAATGTGTGACGCAGGACATGATGAGGGGGTCAGTTTAGATATGGCAAATGATAGAAAACAAAGACGGGATTGACATATAGAGCCGACCCCAAATAGGGAGAAAGCGAGGAAGATGGTGTAGAATATACCAGCTGCTTCACTACCCACACAGTTCATAAAAGCCGATAGAAAGAATAAGCAAGAATTATCTACTACTATTTTAATTCCCTTTTTCCACGGAACAGAACAAAAGGTGGAAGTGTCAAGTGGGCGTGGCGCGCGTGTCATATATAAGGTACAACTGCACCGCATCGATAAAAAATTGATGCAAATTGAGCCCTTATTTTAATCAAACTTTAGTTTATAACGGCTTCTTTTTAAAATATGAAAAAAAAATAATGGTAAAGTAATTAATTTTTTTTTTTGGAACTTGAATCTTGGATTGCAAAACATCGTAAGTAGTTTTTGAACCGAAGCAACATTAACCTTGTTATTGAGGCCTTAAGGCCTTTACTGAAATAATTAAAAAACTACCCACTAAACGAATTGTTTCTATGTTATGCAAATCTGATTAGTGGTTTCTTTCTGTGAGTTTGGCGACAACGGTTCCGATACTAATTCTGTCAGTAGAACTTCTACTAGTTTTATCTGTTTTCTGCCGTTTTATATCTCTGCCATCATTACACTTAAACTTGTAAATTCTAAATCTTTGCACTAAAAGGTCGAGATCCTCTCATTTCTCATAAGTATATTAATCATAAAATGGTTTGTCCTAAGGACTCGGTCAAAACATACTGGGTTTTTAGGGTTCCGTACAATAAATGAAAAAAACGGAACCCTTATAGGATCAGTCGTGCGTCTGTCTGTCCGTCCGTCTGTCATAGTCAATTTTCTCCGAATCTACTGAACCAAATCAGATAAAATTTGGTAGGATGGGTGGGGATTGGTAGGGGTGGGGGTGGGTAAGGGATTTGGTAATCCTATGACACAAACGCAGATGTGCAAAGTAAATAAATATATTTTTATTAATAGCCCGGATCATTTTCGAGAAAAATTAGTAAATAAAAAAAAAAACTTGCAAACCTTACTGTGTCATATATCAAATGATCTTAAATATATTTTTGTTATTGTTGTTAAATTAACAGTTTTGATTTTATTAATGAAAGAAGACGAAAATTTACTATCTCCCACCCCTAATATATGCTCTGTCGAAATAGTGGGCGTCGAATTTTTGATTTTCGAAATTGGGACTCTATCGAAATAAATAATGACCTTTGAAAATGTGTACTTATAATAAATATACATACTTATGTTAAAAAAATTATGATAAAAAAACTATATGAAAATTCATTTTGAGTAATTATGATTATGTATAAAAGCATTATTTCAAACTATGATATTACAATATTTTTTAGGAGAATCATTAGAGACCGCTTCTAGTCTTACACGACATTTGGCTGTGAGTTAAAATAAAGAGAAGAATAATAATAAAATTATTTTATTTGATGTGAAGTATAATTATCTGAAGAAAAAAATGTTGTAGCCTAGCCTGTTTCTAAGTAAACTATACAGACTTTACAACTATTTATTCGGCAATAGGCATGTGGACCGAACATATTTTTTCTTTTCTCTGATAAGCAAATAATGACGACCATACAGCGCATTTAAATCTCGCGTTATTTTTTACATAAATGCTAACATCGATACACATCTATCTTAAAATAAGAATGTTAAAATCGGCCAGCATATTACTGAGGTCCGAGGTAACAAACATTAAAAAAAACAGACGAATAACAACATTCTCCTAGTTTTGAAGTCTAGATATTAAAGACCCCGACATACGGATGTTTGGGGAATTGTGAGACTCAGCCAAACACACTAGTAGATAATCCAAATCGTTTATTGTCTTTATCACCTCAAAACAACTTAGAAAGAAATAATATGTACGTAATGAAAATTAGTCACAAAATACATAGAAAATAAGATTGCGTACGAGTTTTTGACGTAAGTGCAAAGACGTGTCGTATATAGTGCGTGCGTGTAAAACAAGATGGCGTGCCCGATGTATGTAGCCGTCAAAGTACTCTATGTCTATGTTCAGCGCCGCCCTGCCGAGGTCGGACCGCACTTTTTGATAAAATGTCTTCAATTCCTCAGAACTGGAGTACACCTCCGATATTAAAATGAAATTGTACAAATTTTCGCAATTTCTGAACAAATCAGTAGGATCTGGCAGAATGCGCATGCGCTGCAATCTTGTAGGGTTTTCTACATAAATTTTAATATTCTCTAAAGTGCGACATTCACTCAAATATTCGTATAGAGCAGGCAACTGCAGACCAGCCGATTGTATCAGAAAGTTTTTCAGACTCTTACACTTCGATTTAACTGAAGGTGTTCTGACGTTGAGCAGTCGTCATTTTTATTCTCTAATTGTAAAGTTATCAATACTTGGCAGTTCTCGAACAAACTACTAAAAAAATCTAATTCATAACGAATTAGTCGACCGTAAAGAGACAAGTGGGTTATTTTGCCCAAAAAGTTATAACTGTTTATCATTTTAGGTACAGAGTATTGCAGTTGATCGTTGAACATTACATCTAGTTTAATTTCTTGCTTGTCTTTGAATGCAACACCATACTTTAATTCAACAATTGCACCA
Organism: Acrobasis suavella; assembly: GCA_943193695.1. Lineage (NCBI taxonomy): Eukaryota > Metazoa > Arthropoda > Insecta > Lepidoptera > Pyralidae > Acrobasis > Acrobasis suavella. The sequence goes on along the minus strand of OW971957.1, from coordinate 9,834,065 downwards.
GATGAATTAGACAGAGTGGGAGCTACAGAATACCATTCGAACTCCGCCGGGACTGGTCTCGAATCAGAATCCAAACTAAACACGAAATATTTTTTGAAGATCGTCAAAACATTTTTACTAAATTCTTCATCAAATACAGTGCGCTCTCTGTCCCAACACTTAGAGAATATTTCACGTGTGCCCATGGGTCCTGCATGTATAGCATACATCTGGCTTGCAGAGACTTCTGCCTGTCGTGTAGTAATGGCGTCGCAAACACGGTGTAGCGGCGAACAGGATCACTATCGCAGTTCGCTTTGAATATAAGTATTTGGTAAAATCCATCACGTCAAATACAGGAGGTTCGTAACTGCTGTATCTACAGAACGGTCGCAGGTAATGAACTTGAAATTGTGTCACTTTCACCATTCTCATATTGCTCCAACGGTCCCGATCTGACTGCCACGCCTCATCTTTTCCATTTGATGTAAATTTCAAGCTCCGTAGATCAGCTCTCTCCAGCATGCGCACTGCCAGCGTGCCGTGTATTTTTTCATGTAAAGGACCAATAAAATTAATAAGTTCAAGACCTTGAAACGCTTTTTGATAATTCAACAATACTTCATCATCTATTTGAGAAATTGTTACGTCTAAGAAAGTGAAATTGATAGCTATGCTTTTAATTGTTGGTCTAACTTTAACAAGAAAGAAAATCCGTCATCTTTATGTTAGTATACAGCACATTTAAATCCGTAAAGTTTTCCATATTTGATAAATTGTATATTAGAGATGGCGGGTCTAGATCTGGAACTCCGCACAAGTTTAACACCCTGACGTATGGTGAGACGGCTGAGAAGAAGTTTGTGTTTAAGGATTCGGCTGTAGCTAGCGTGTTCGCGGAGAACTAGCATTCCGTGACGAGTCCCTGCAGGCACACAACATCTGCTTCGTGCAGATTATAAACTGATTTCTGGTCGAGTTTCTCGATGATGATGGCCAGCACTTCCGGCGGCAGCGTCGACAGCGACATGGCTGCGGAGTGATGGATTTAACTGGCAGACAAAAAAAACGTGCGGCGTAAAGTAACCTGAGTATATATACAAGCTGAATGTTTTACCCACCAGCCGAATTTACTATGGAGCAAGTTCAGTGCATGACACAGAACTACTTTCTACAAAAAAATTATTGAAAATAGATAAAATAACCGGCCAAGTGAGAGTCGAGCCTCGCGCAGTGTAGGGTTCCGTAGTTGCGAATGCCCACTTTGAGTTCACGCCACTAAAATCGTTTGAAAACAAATTTTCTATTGAATTTGTATGAACTTTTCCTTTTCCGAGAATATTTTATAAGTTGATCGCCTATAACTTTTTAATTTGTACACGCTATTTGGCTCTGATAGTTTTCCTTTAAAATTCGTTACACATACCTACTACTGCTGTCAATTTCTTTACGCGTCCATATAGCCTTTTAATAGATAGAGGTGGGGGGACACTTGACTCTATCACAAATATGCACTATAAAACCAAATATTTCAGAAAGGGATCTCTAAATCGAAAAATGGTGTTCGCAAACTCTGAGTAAAACCACAGACAGACAGACAGACTATAAGGGTTCCTTGTTTACTACGGAACTCTAAGAACGTCCTCCCATACCAAATCCGTTTGGCTGAGCGCTGACTTGTATTGAAAGTCATATTTTTCGTGTTTCTTTAATTGTTTTTCTGGAGAGTAGTTCGGTTCTCGGACAGATCTTGCTGCAAAACTTTGGCTGGTGGTAAACAAGTCGCCCTGTGTGTACGAGTTATCACTTGTGTATTTTGTTATCGTGGAGCAATACAGTACAAGTAAATAAATATTCTCTTTGAAATGTGGAAATAACGTATTCTGTCAACTACGCTGCAATTCTGTCATAATTGCACTACATATCCAGCACAAAGCGGAACTTTGCTGCTCAAGAGCAGAAATTGTGTACCTAAGGAAATTCTTTACAGCAGTTTGAGATTTTTTTTTTAATCTTACTATTGTACTTTCTCTTCAGTTTTACTTTTCCCAAAATTTTTTGCAGTATTTGGGTTATGCACCTCGCATTAAGTAATATCTTCCTTTCTGCTCAGAGTAACAATGTAATAACGTAGGTACCTACTTCATAAAATTAATAGATCCTGTGTTCGTTTGTATACATTCCCTTTAATATTAATAACAACTTCACACCTCACGCTCACGGGCTCACTGCACTCCTATCTGATGAGTTATCACCACACACGGCATATTATATAAGTTTTCAGATAAAGCAAGCAGTTTTTTTCCAATAAAATTTAATTTTGAGGTCTTTTGTGTCTACGTCGCTTCGCTGTGTGTGTGTGTGTGTGCAAAGAGCATATTATCACTACGTTAAAGCGACGGGACTTCCATACTAACACAACGATCAAAACATCGAACCACGAATACCATTTCATTCATCTGTTCATTTGCCGCCCCTTCTAATACCAATATTCAATAACAAAACGTCAAACGCTACCAACAGTGCAAACTGAACTGAGTACGTTAACTACTAGAGCTTGATGCTTATTTACTATCGATATCGATACAATCTACAGCGCATGGGTCCCGATCCCAGTAGATCTTTTTATGCTTTATGCTTATTTTTTATACTTGTATTTATTACACTTATTTAGCGCGAAGAACCGATGGTCGATGGGGCAAAAAGGTACTCGAATGGCGACCGCCTACTGGCAAGCTGGCTGGTCAGACGATCTGACCAAGGTCGCTGGAAAGCGCTGGATGCAGGCCGCTCTTGATGGGTCATTTTGGAAATCCTTGGGAGAGGCCTATGTCCAGCAGTGGACGTTGTACGTCTGAAATTATGATGATGATGATTTAAGCGGGTCCACATGGTAAATCCAATCGTTTCATAACCATTGCAATAGTCAAAAATACGTGATAGCTGCACTAAATGGGGTCTCAGGAAACCAAAATAAAACAAACAAATTTTAAACAACATATATTTTCAATTTCTTTTATTACATATCATAATTATAATCTATTGCGGTACGGTAGGTAGTTATTTATCGATAGTAATAGTGTACATCAAACAAAATTTAATTAATATATTAAACATAATTTCCCTTTATCTTAGCCAATAACTTAAAATGCTGGTCAATATATTTAAAAATATTATTTATTATATAGATATTCCGCTGCTTACCATCAAAATTGCTTATCAAAGGGAAATTTTGTCATTTTCTTGTTACCTTTCCGCTTGGTGTGTTCACCACAAAGACAAGTTTCAACACCTTTTCATGGAGGCATTTTAATAATCCAAGTCACTTGCGCACAACTATGTTTTTCCTGTTCGAAAAAGAAACTGTGTGACAGTAAGATGATTGCCGCCATATTGGCCACTAAATTAGCCACCATAAAAATCCTATACATTTTATACAATTTTTCTGTCTATGACTCTTTCGACAGGCTGTGTGTGTGTTGATTTGATGATTTGGATTCCAATGTCAAGGTATGACGTCAAGCGGTCAGGCGCAGGCGCCCCGAGCCGCGAATGAATGGATGAATGATAACTCCTAAGTGACTCGTTACAGAAACGTATAGTCTAGGACTCCTTTCCTTGTTTGAGTTTGTTTATCATTCGAGGCCTTCGCGACGCTTGCGCCGTATCTCCCATCACGTGACCTTGATACTGTAATCCCAGATTCGCGACGATGACTACATTCAATAACAATAACCTAAAAATCTTAGAATAAAAAACAGAACTATACTTTATTTTAGTGAAATATAAGTGTATGAAAGTGTGGTGAAAACTCAATGTGCGTAAAGGGAGTTAGTTATTCTACTGGTAAAGGTGTTTTTAAACTCTACGACTGAAGTGCTTGCTTTGTTGACAAACAAAAAGGTATAAGTACATACCTGAGGTGAGTTGGTGCCTCTGCTCATACGCTCAAGTTTGGTTTATTAGTAAAATAGTTATACTTTTTATGTCATTTTATTTCTATGTTTATGTAAGTGTGTGTGTATGTGTGTTTTTACTGGAATTTTAAACACCTATCAGCAGCGACTATAGTTTTACAGACGTTCGTACTCGGATGATATCACTCGCGGGCGCCGCGGGCCCCTGGGTGACCGCCCGGGTCTTGCAGCGTGCTGAACTAAACCTTACTCTGTGTTTCTAAAGGTACGGAGTGTTTTAGCGCTTGTTTATTTTTAGTGTGGAATAAATAATGTTTAATCCCAGACGCAAAGAGAGGGGTGTTAAAAGGTTTTCGCGTCTATGTGTCTGTGTCTATCAGCACTGGGCGGAAAAGGGCTGAGACGATGATGATAATGTGCTTGTGTGTTTATGTGTCTGTCTGTGGCATCGTAGCTTCTAAACGAATGGACCGATTGAAATGCAGTTTTTGTTATCTAAAGCTTTTTTTCGAGATAGTTTTTAGCTATGTCGGATGAAAATCGCTTGAAAGTCGGGGTTCTTTTAATTTACCTGGAAGAATGGTAACTTTGACGACTGTGGTAACAAGATCAGTCAAGTTATTTTCCAAATCTTTCGCCCGGAACCTTCTGTGTTCCTGTGATTGGTAAAGGTAAAAAAAACTGGCAGTTTTCTCTGTGCAAAGTCTTTATACAAACAACTGCAATCGTCAACCCGCATTACGACGAGGTGATCATGGGCAATCCTCCCTTTATTGGTAGAGGCATTTAGTCCAGCATTGTACTAATAAAAGCTGATACAAAAGAAAAGAGAAAATGTATCAATAAACTCATGTAGTGATGGTTTACTTCGAAATACAAATTTTCAGATATGAGTGAACCACCCGTGCCCGAGCTGCCGACCGCAGCTGTGCCAGCGAGCTCGGCGAAACGGAAGCGGTCGAGCTCGCCGGTGAAGAGGAGCAAGCACAGGACTGACGAAAGAGGAATAGAACTAGTAAGTAATACACAAACAAGTTTTTATCCTAACGAGTTTCAAAAAACACCACTTTTTGGCCCGAGGATCTCAGTTCTTTTGAAGGCGAAAACAGATAGCTCCATTTCACATCCTTCAAATCCGACTCCTTTTATTACTTTTATGTTTTTGGTAGGATATTTTTAGGACACTTTCCTTTATATTGCGAACAATAAGAATTGGTCTCCACCCGGTTCTTTCTTTCATGTGACTGACTCAGCTATTATCGTTCCAGATGGAACCGCCTCAACGTGCAGCGAGCCAGGTGGAGGACCGTCTGTCCTCGCTGCCGCCTGAACTGCAGGCCATCATCATCGGAAACCTCGACATTAAGAGTATCTACAACCTGTACGCAGCCGGCTACCGCGGCTTGCAGGGGCTCGTCACGGAAAACTATTTCTCTGCAAACTCAACCCTCACAGCCAAGTCCTTAAAGTCAAACTTTTTCGTAAGCGCCTCGGGATATTTGAGGAAGTTGGACTTGTCTGGAGTCCCGGATTTAAACTTACCAACTCTACTTAATTCTTTATCAAGTATGAAAAACTTAAGCAACCTAGACGTGAGCTACACGAATGTCACCATGGAGGACTTTCCACGAATAGCTGAAGTGAGACCAACGCTCAAAAGCATAGCTATTAATTTTATATTGCATATCCCCAAAAGTGATCTTTTAAGTGAACTAAGAAATTTGGATAAACCATTCCGTCCAGTGACTGATGAAATGGTAATGACATATCAACAAGCTTTTGCGAGGTTTGAAGATGTTCACTTTGTCGGTGACCTGCACGAGCATTTGCTCGGGGAGTTGGCGGGGCTGCTGCTGGAGAAAGCCAATCTCTTCAGTTTAAAGTACACAGTGATACAAGACAGATATACCTATATGAGATATCGAACTAATTTATTTGTAAAAGAAGTGACATTGACGCAATTTCAAATGTATTATCATAAAGCATCACAGGCTTTCAACCTTCAGATTTTCACCACGATGGATATCAAGAAATACGAGATTCTATTATTTGTTGTGAGCAGTAGCAGTGATAGACCCAACCAAAAAACACAGTGTGTGTACGCAACGCCACTTCTTAGCAAAATGATCTGCAAACAATTCGGCGACCAACAAGTGACGTGTTTATCTGAATCAGTGTCTTTGTCTGAGCTGCGATCTAAGGTCTATGTGGGTCACAGTCCTTTAATGAACGTGTTGTTCGATGTTGCCGTCTTCTTCTGGAACAGAGAGCGCACCGAATTTGACAGTGTATTCCCGTCAAAATTAGTAACTATCTTCAAAGAACATTTCGTGTTTAGCGTCAATGGAACATCAACACCAGTGGAGGGCCAGTGGTACAGCGTGCAGCAATGTCAGCCGCCGCTTGACTTGAGTCTCTCCAGGCAGCCAGATGTTGAAATTGATTATGGTTCTGCATTCAAAGACAAACGCGATGTTAAATTAAAAATATTATTCAGTGACTCGTTCCGACCACAGACTACACTAAAACTAGTAAACAAGTGTGATTTTTCCAAGAAGTTGAGCCATTTGTGTCTCTGCGGCAACTTTAGTTGTGATGCAGATTTTTTCAAAGACGTATTTGCAAAGTGCGAATCGCTGACTACTTTAGAATTTATAACGGAGTTGTTTTATGACACGACGTCGCTTCGATACCTGAAAGAAAGTAAAACTTTGAAGAACATTCTGATATCCGCGTCGGGCGTGGACATGCATACCTTATTCTCTCACCTTAGCGAGTGTCGAACTTTAGAAAATATTTGTCTGAGTTTTTCTGAAAAACTATCATGTCTGCCAGACCCGTCGGATTTGTTTAGTCAATGTGTTAATTTATATAGCATGCATATTAATCTCAATGACAACTCTATCGAATCATGGTTAGTAATGAACCAAAATCGAGAAAAAATGTTTCAATTTTACAAAAGTGTCATGTCTGATATCGGTAAAGATGCCTTGACCCTCGTCATTTCCACTAAGTGGAAAATTCAGTACCACACTTACTTAAGCGTATTTAAATTTTTTTATTCACTTGTTCCAATCAAATTTTAGACTATTTTTAAGAAAATACGAGAATCTTTAGCACAAGCTGGCATCGCGCAATTCAGCCATTTTGGCGCGTACATGTTTGTAGGCCTCGTGTTAGCTATAAACGTCAAGTTAACGAAAAACAGGCCATACTTACTTTATTCCTTTACTACTTTCATTTACGAAATTTCACTAAATAATGTCTTTCATTCTGGTCTGGAAGAAAGAAGAAAACGTAGAATGTACTACGAGTAACTGCTTCTCTAACAACATAGTGAGTACGTGACCTGCACACTCGTGTGCAGGTTACGTACTCACAGCCGTCAGGCAAATTGAAAAATCGGGCATCAATTAAAAAAATCTAGGACTATGGATACCTGGGGGATACTCCATAAAATAATACGATAGTCGTCCGATAATGACGTTCTATTTCTATGTCAAACCAAATAAGGCTTTGTCATCATAAATTTATGCTCAATATTGCTAGACACTAAATCGCGGATACGCAGCAACGTCCGTCTTGCGAACCGCTTTTGGAGTAACCTCCCAGGGTTAGCCAGGGTCGAGTGTTCCCAAAAAATCACCGTCAGCTACATGCGCGGTGCTACGGGCTGCAGCTGTCATATGTTATCGCCCTTTTATCAAATTCTCCCGGCGCGGGAGAATTTGTTGTTCATAACCAATGCTGCATTTTTTTTTAGAAACTATGAAGCATGATGTAACGAAACGTATGATTTGTAAGACAAGGACAGCTTTGCAAGTAAGGAATGAGTGAGAAGGATGACGATTAGATGTAAGTTTACGTATCGTTTTTTTGAAGTGAAAACTTCTTTAGCGGCGTTGTACACTTTTTGTAATGGGAAAAAAATGGTTAACTCGCGTCAGGGCGTCAGGGCGTCAGGACACGTGACCTGATCGAAAATTCGTAAAACGCGCGGCGCGGCGTAGGAAAGGAAGTATCCCCCTCTCTTTCTACGGCGCGGCGAAAATGTATGCAGGCGCCTGCTGTTTCGTTTAGGCGGCGCAGGGCGCTTGCGCTTCGTGTGTTTATGTTACAGCGTGCCACGCGCATCCATGGAAATGCACAACGTTAATATTCAAGTTTTCACTTCTGCCGGCACTCGCGGAGTGCAAACCGTCGTTTATTTTATTTTATTGCATCACTTAAGATTCCATATTTTGTATTGGACCGAACTTAGTCAATAATGTGTACTTGTACACTGCAGATAATTAAAAAATCAGATAATAAAAAATACATTTTTTTTTATTTCTTTCATAAATATTAATTTTAATGTCATCGCAGTGTTTGGTTAACTAGATTCCGGCATGATGTCAAAGTATTTAGGTTAGATGGTGACGTAGTAGAGTGCGGCGACAGGTTCACTGCAGCGTGCTCATCGCGGACATCGCAGCTGGAGCGTGCCGCGGTGGAACCATTCATGGAGCTATGAGGTTTGTTTGAAAGGTATTGACGTTGAGGTGAAGTTGACCAATTTAATTCAATTCAAATATATCTTTATTATCATAGGATATTTATAATATCTCTTATTAATCGTCACTTTGTTTTGTTGCACAATAAGTGTTGACGTCAAAAAGTTACTTAGAGCTAAGTTTACTGCCGCCTCCAAAGCTCTCGTGCAAAAGAAGCGGTAACAAACTACACTGCAGCATTTTCTCCAAGAACGTCAACTCACATTAAAATCAATATTTATAGTTGATATGTAAACAAAGTATAGGTACATTGTTTGTTGTCATAATTTAAATAAAATTTTTAAATGTCGAAATTTCAAAATAATGTCAAATCGAGTTATAGATCCATTATCTACCTAATGTACTCAATTATGACATTTCTGAGTATACAAACCTTTGAGAGGGACCCGCGCCTAGCTCAAGCCAGACTTTAGGAGACCTGAGGATTCAAAGATTCAAAGATTCAAATGTTTATTCAGTAATTAGACCTTTACAGGCACTTTTACACGTCAATAAGTATAATTTATGTTACGTGTAAACTATATTAAAATTTATTTTTAAAGAAAAGCTACATTACCAGCGCTTCGTAACGACCACTGCTGAGAAGAAACGCCGAAAGAAACTCATTTTCACGGTATTGGTCGCCTACTCGCCAGAAGGGCTTTGTCATATTATTATAATTGTCTTTTAATTAATAAATACTCATAATATAATACAATGTTGACACATTATAACATGTAATGCTTGCGAACAAGTAAACAAACATAAATTGCGTAATAAAAAATATTAAGTAGTCAAAAAAAGCGAAGCCGAGCTGACCAGTCCCTCCCGGCAGCACCCGTTCACGAGTTGACGCACGGATCAGCCATCGTTAAACTCAACCATATTAGAGGGAATCCAACGACCCGACCAGCGACGCCACCACCGGATTGGACATTTTAGTGAGCATGAAAAACCCGAACTCGCAGACCTTGTCAAGAGAAAATATTCATTATATGTTGGTCACTTATTGATCGCAGAGCATTTACATGTTTTTACAGTAAGCTTATTATGGTAACAGAAAATGCAGTTATTTATGTTTCATGTGTGGAGTGTAATGGAAAATGTTTAGGAAGTATCCACGTGTTTTTATCTCTTAAATAATCATTGATAGTATAGTACGCATTGTTCAATAAAACTTTTTTAACATGTGTTTTAAATTTTGCCATTGGTAGGTTAACGATCGCTTCGGGAAGTTTATTAAATAATGTTATACCTAGACCTAAGAGTGACTTTCTAGTTTGAGCAAGTCGAAATTTAGGCGTATGAGGCTGATTTTTGTTGCGAGTATTATAACTGTGAACATCGCTATTTTTCTTGGAATTATTTAACCTAGATTTAACAAATAGAAGATTGTCGTAAATAAATTGAGATGTCACAGTAAGAATATTTATAGATTTAAATAACTCTCTTAAGGAATCGCGTGATTTTAGTCCGTAGATCGACCGAATTGCTCTCTTTTGTAGCACAGAGATAGCATGTATGTTAGCCGCTTTACCCCATAAGAGCAAGCCATATGACATTATGCTGTGAAAATAACTAAAGTATACTAGCCTAGCAGTTTCAACGTTAGTACACCGTCTGACCCTCCTCACAGCATATGCTGCCGAACTAAGTTTCTTGGCAGTGGCCTCAATATGTTTATCCCATTTTAAGTTCCAGTCTACAGTTATGCCTAATGGGACAAGGGACCTGTTAAAACAACTCACATGCAACTCACCTCAATATAGTGTCAAATGAATTTGGTCTAGAATAAGACCATTCTACCCTCAATTAGTATCCCAAGTTTTATCACCTGGTTTACTGTTATCAAGATATATGTTTTGGTGCAATAAAGACTTTAACTGACTAAGCTATCAAAGAACTAGTCAAACAAAACATCTCGTGCTATGACTGCATTCGCAAGGAGAACATACGTTACTACAATAGTTAACGAATGCAACTCATGGTACGTATTTTCATGTCTAAACTATCCGCTAGGGGCGCTGTACAGAATTCCATATAATTATTTTACTACAGACGCTAGCGTCTGTAGTAAGCCATAACTCCCGGTAGGGGTACAGATGTGAGCCAGGCGGCCGGTCTTTGTTCCACAGCAAATCATAGAGCTCTTGAACCCGGCTGCCATCCTGTGCGATGGAAGTCTTCCAGGCAACCTTTGGGTAGAGGGAGAAGTGAATATTTAAGAGATACCTAGGTGGTGTAGTAACGCAAATCTACTGTATAGATACAATATGAAACCTGCCACAGTATATATAAATACATACAAATACTTACATTACATACTTACCTTCCCATACAAATTGCCCGACGGCTGAACACTTTTGTATGGAAATGCCGATTATTTTTTGTGTGTTTTGGCAGTTATATTAATTTCATTATACTATAGTGATTAAGTATAGCCCGTGGGTCGATTCATTACGGGTATGTCCCATACACGTTGTATATCAGGGTGGCCAAAAAGTCGTGGATCAAACGAAACAGGGAGATAAAGGAGGTAATTTCCAACAAAAAATCTTTCCCCAGCATGGCCATAACTTCATTGCACGAAAAGATATGAATTATTTTAGTTTTTTCAATGAAACTACCGAGTTTTTTTACAATTTAATCAGTAAAAAATTAAATTGATTAAAAACAATAAAACAAAAGGTGTTGTATTATGAGTCGATAATGTATCAATACTACAAAAATTGTATTGCAGCTCTTGGTATCAAACTTAACGAGCAATGATTTTTTTTCCGTAAATTTTAAAGCGTTACAAAAAATTACTTCTCACTTTAAGAGCACTTATTTGAAAAAAAATGTATTACGGAAAAGTGACCTTGTATTAAAAATTTTTGTTGGAGATTACCTCCTTTATCTCCCTGTTTCGTTTGATCCAGGACTTTTTGGCCACCCATCATATAACTAACTATTTCTATTTCGTTATTAATAAGGCGAATTTAATATGGTTCCCATATTAATTCTGGGGAAACCAGCAACTTAATGGTTATCAGCTGTCATTTTGATTATTTTTATTTGTGTCAATCTTCCAGATAGGAACTGTCGAGGTAAGGCTTTTGAAAGCAGTTCATCAGGGCTGCAGCAACCCGGAAATCTTTAAACATATACGGCACATTTTGAGTAAAAACCCAGCAATTCAACCAAATTGTCACAGTCAATGTGGTATTATGGAATATTACCTAACTACCTACTACATTGCATGAATTTGCGTGTACGAATTAAAATATTTGTTGTAGGCTGTTACTGGAAAAATAAAAGAAGGATATTTTTATTATATGTTAAGGGGCTACCTGAATTTTTCGGGGTCCAGTGCTGCTCCCATTTGAAATAAATCATTTGAAAGGAAACGAAGATATCATTGAAAATTTGGCCTTGATCAGACCCTTGGATAACCCTTTAAACTATTTTATGAACTACTGTTTACAGTTTAAAGTGAGAACGTGAAGCTTTTCTACACACAATTGCGAAAAACGGGCACTCTTGGAGTAGTAGGAAAAATCAGGTAGCCCCTTAACTGATACAAAATGTTTAAATTAGACACCTTTATTGCTAATAATATGATAAAAACCTGACACATGTCTCTTTCGTGTCGGGCCTGGGTTAATTTTGTATGTGCCGTGATCATGCTTCTTTTACTTTTTATCGGGAACAGTTTCGCAAGCCTTCGTTTATCAAAATTAGAGCAACACTCTGAAATGTATACAAATTTTAATTTCATATAAACAATGTGTCCCGTCATCGGTGTCGGAGCCTTTAGTGGTATGGTATACGGCAGATTTTATCTACAAATCAACTATTATAAGTCGTTTTTTTTATTTTATTTTTTTGATGAAAGTTTATTTATTTCTCTAAAAATGTATACAATTTTTTAAATTGTCCTTATTCAAATTGTAAAAACTTCAAAACTTTCTTACTGAAAGCAAAGGTGTTAGGATTTTATTTTAGATAATATTCTGTAGTGTCCTTTTAAAAAACAAAACCAGCAGTTTAATCACCTAGTTTTTTCAATAACAGCTAATAATCCAAAAAAATACACAAATAATCATGATATTTTTTTGCTTAGATTTTTTTCTTTTTTTTTATTCTATGGGAGATTTAAACAAGTTCGCTGTCTAATTATTGTCTACATGTTTAGCTATCTAATGACAGCTATTTTATGAGTATAGGATCTTAACACGAATATTTATGGTTGAATTATGAAAGAGTCCTTGCCTTGTTTTCCAAAAAAACAAAATAGCTGCCATTTTACAACAGTAGAAGAAAAAAGGTATTGGGGTGATTTGTTGATAAAAAATGCAATATATCACACCGATGACGGGACACATTGTATAGAAAAATGCTGAAAAAGATACTTACTCATTTACCGTTAGGAGTACTCCTGCGAAGTTTCGAATAAAAAAGTCTAACTAATCTTGTCACACCATACAAACTTTGGACCCCCTTGAAACTTTGTACTCCTAGACCTCATAAAAAACCAGTCTTTAGATCTCCAGAATCTCTAGACCCTGCGGTTTCAGCTGCGCGTTGATCGATCAGTCTCTATCTATCTATGTCAGCCATGTCTATGACATGATATATAGATAGATATATAGATTGGAAACTAGGATTATGTTCTTTACATTTGCTGGTGTTTGGAAACATGTTCCGTATTTTGTTTGTAAAAATTAAATTATTTTTTTGCAATTTGTTTTCCTCATCTTTCACTTGTTTGTTGGCACCGCACTATCCTATGGCAACACTGCTCACCGTGACCTTGAGGCAGTATCTTGCCAGTATTTGTCAAATAAACATGGAGTATAGAGGTAAGGAGGACTATCTCGTGGGGGCTCATTTATTACAAAATATGGTAGTTTCAAATCCCTCCAAGCTACATTTGCAAAGTGTATTAATTTTCGTGATATTTATGAATAATTATAGTAAATAATATGTAAGTATGGTGTAAATGTAAGTTTATACTTGTAAGTATAAACTTACATATGATAATCGACCTCCGTGGCGTAGTGTGGTCACCATGCTAGTCCGCCACCCAGAAGTCCCGGGTTCGATCCCCGGTCAGGGCAAGTTAGAAAATGGTCTTTTTCAAATTGTCCTGGGTCTTGAATGTTTATCTATATATGTATATGTTATAAAATGTAGTATCGTTGAGTTAGTATCTCATAACATAACACAAATCTCGAACTTACTTTAGGGCTAGCTCAATCAGTGTTAATTGTCCCTATTTATTTATTTATTTTTTATTTAATTTTAAAGCTTTAACTAAAATCTGCTAAATAGTATTAACGATCTTCCTACATCGGCTTTAAAACCTACAAACTAAAATTTACAATGTATGTTATCGTAAGTATGAAATTCACAATATATTACATTCAAATTTCTTCTTTAATACAGAGTGCTAAATTTACGCAAACAAAGGCACGGTTAAGAGCTAATAATACATATTTCTATCTGAACGTTCCCTGTCAATAACCTAGCCACGAGGTAGAGCGTAGGCGGACGTGAAATAAGATCAAGACTCGGGTAAAGTCAAAGTTTGACACTGGCAACACTGCATCGCGCGCGTAATCGCACCACGCGCACTGCGCAGTAGTGTTGCCGAAAAATCGATAGATATCAAAAAGGTTAAACTACTATTAGTTTAGCATTTTTCGATTGAAACTATCTTGTTTATGAAACGCAATACTATAGATAGTATCGATGGTTTATGTATTATGAAAAGCAATACTTTCAATAATATTGATAGTTTTTTCGTCGTGAGGATCGAAACTATCGATACTATCGACAGTATGGTACAGGTAGGATAGTATAGTATAGGTAGCTTAGTATAGTATCGACAGACTTTCGATGGTAGCGGTTTTATTTAAAATATCGATAGTGCATCGATAGGGACTGTCGAGTGGCAACACTACTGCGCAGACAGAAACTGCGCCGCCGTAACAGGAGCATGCTTCCGAATAACATAAATACGTTCGTAGCTAATGTAGGTATTTGTTTATCCGGCTCGACGCGGTGCGCCCGCCGCGCTGGCTTCAAACTCATCAGACTTGCGGGTAAGTCAGTACACTGTGCTGTGACCAGGATCTGGTTTTGAAGACTATTCTAAAATTCGACGTCTTGTATAAGATCGGAAATCGTGGAGACAGGATGTATGTTCAGATGTTGATATTAGTGTGCATCGAAAATTTTAGCGTAATTATTATTTGAACAGTGTTAATAAAAGTTCAGTGTTCTTTAAAGTCACGCAAAAAAAAGGTCAAAAAGAGCAATGCACTATGTTTTGATGTCATTTAAAAAAATTCACAGATTTCGTGCCTCACACGTCTATCGAGCACATTGGAAATGAATGTACCTACCATAAATTTGAGAAGTACCGTTAAAAAAATTCTAGGTCCATGGAATCTACGGCTTGACTTTTCTCAAAAAAGTTAAGCTACAGGGCAAACCCTTAACCCGATCGTCTTTGTTTTGGGCTCAAATTGCAGCTGACTAAATTGTCCACAGAGTTTTTCTCAAATTTTTGATATTATGTTTCGTTTCCAAAATATCGAGCGCCAAAATCAAAAATTGGAAAAAGATTGAATTTTTTTTTCACTGTTTCGGCCATAACTTTCTCGTGTTTAAATTTCTCGAATAATTCTTTTTGCACCTTACAGCTCTCGTGAATACTCGTCTTTAGAGCCTTTTTGTATATTATATCTTTATAACTTTGCAAGATATAAAGGGATCACACTTTTCCATGAAATCGGAGTCTACACTGGAGCGAACAAAAAGATATATCCAATGTCAAAACTACCTATTCTAACGTTAGTAGCTAAGTAGGTACTAGTAAGCTGTAGTATTTAGGTATGTGCCGTAATTTGCATTTTTTTAAAGAGCGAGCGTATTTCTTCGCGTCTGTGTACTTGATAACTTGAACAATTAAGTAATTTTATGTATGTTGACAATAACTCTAGTAATAGTAATAATTTGATGGAAGAGCGTCTAGACATTACGGCGCCGTGTCTTCCGCGGCGACGTGATGTCTAGACGCTCATAAGGCGAGGACATGCCATAATATTGGCGCTTTCACTTTAAATAAATTGTTCATTCGTAAATGAAAGCTTTAAGCGCCTATCGCTCACAAATTTATTTCTGTTTTTCCTTAAGGCTGACTGGTAGAGAATGCATTAGCATTAAGTCCACCTTTTGTACCTTTTTGGTCAATAAAGATTTAATAAATAAATAAATAAATGTGGTGATAATTAACATTTTGTAAATTGTTAGGCAGACGACCCTTAAATTGTTTTATTTTATTGGTTCATGTATGTTACACTTGAAAATTAACAAATAAAATTTATAAAAATTAACCAAGTCCCTACAAATGTGCTACTTATTTCTAAAGGTATTTCTTTCAGCAGACCCGCGAGAGTAAATGGAAAGAAAGAGGTAATTGGCGTGTATGAAACAATACAAAGTACATTAATAGACAAGATACCTAAATCATCAAATAAATGAAGCTACATAATCTAACAAAATTTTATGTTATGATGAATAACTTTTGAAAGTCATTAGTTGTCCGTCTAGTTGAAACTCGTTCTTTCTAAAAGTGTCTACTTTTAGTGAAAACAGACTTTAAATTTAGACGATCAACAATGGGGAGGGATGAAAATTTTAAAAACGCCTGAAACTTTTTTTTTGTGTAAAGAATGATATTCCTATTTATCGTAGATTTTTCGGTCCTGTCGATTAATATTACATACATACATACATACATAATATCACGCCTATTTCCCACAGCGGTAGGCAGAGACTATGGACCTCCACTTGCTACGATCCTGACAAACCTCTTTCGCTTCATCTATACTCATCAATCTCTTCATACATGCTCTTCGGTTACGGGTACTTTTTATATTAATATTAAAATGTAATAATATTTTTTATCACAATTTCGTACACCATTCACCATTAACGCCGCCATTTCTTTTGCCTTTTCTCATCTGACGTATAAAAAAATAATTTCATGACTGTTGACAACTTAACTGCTACTGTCATGTGATAGTTGACAGCTTAATTGTCACTAAACTTGTCAAAGGTCCTATTTTACCGCAACGGCAGTTAAGTGGTCAACTGTCATATGACATCATCTTTTTTAAACGTCAGATGGGAAATGGCGGCGTTAAGCTGATTGGTGAACCAAATTGTGATAAAGATTTTGCTTTTTATAATTAATGGACTGGATTGAAAAATCTGATATTTATTTACGATAAAAAGAAACGTTATTCCTAACAGTAGAAAAGTTTCAGGCGTTTTAAAAATTTTCATCTCTTCCCCATTGTTTATAAAATAATTTAAGGTCTATCTAATTGTAAAGCACAAGACTTGTGCTTTACAATTTGCAATAAGTTTAATAATAATAATAAGCCTTTTTAATTTCCAATAACTTACAAATTGATTCATACAAATTTATACTATGACTTCATCAGTTACTGGAACCCCATTCTGGGTATAGGCCTCCTCTAGCTGATTCCATTTTTCCCTATTCTTTGCTATACTTTGCCAATCTTTTCCTGCTATTGTTTTTATTTCGTCGCTCCATCTGTTCTTTGGACGGCCAATTCTTCTTTTACTTAGTGGTCCTTTCCATTTTGTTGTTTCTGTTGTCCATCTTTTGTCTGTATACCTTGCTATATGGCCTGCCCAGCGCCATTTCTGTGATAGAGCATATTTGAGAGCATCTATTAACTTTGTCTTTTTTCTTGTGTTCGCTTTTTATCTTTTGAATTTTCCTTACTTTCATTATACTCCTTTCCATCGCTTTTTGGCAGTTTGCTAATTTTGTTTTTATTTTAGAGTTGTATGTGTCCATGTTTGGCAGCCCAATGTGAGGGTTGGCAGGATGCTGGTATCCATAACCGTCTTTTTTAAGTGAAGAGGAAAAGATCCTTTTAGAATTTCCTTTAAGCTCCAGAATTTGTTCCAGCTCATATTCACCCGGCGTTCAAGTTCTTCTTCGTCATTGTTGTCTCCACGTGTTATTAACTTTCCAAGATATACATGCAACTTTCCAAGATATACATGCAACTTTCCAAGATATACATGCAACTTTCCAAGATAACATTGCAATAAGTTTATTTACTGGGAAATTAATAATTATTCAAAAATAAAAACCAACTTCTGCCCCAGTCATCACGACGGATTTTGATAAAATTTCTGTATGGGACCACCTGACAAGTATACTTTCCGAATCAATCTAGGCGTCTTGAAATAATCGGTAAACATAAATTTTTTTTAATAACTTGTTTCGTCCCACTGCTGGGCAAAGGTCTCTCCCATTTCCTTCCATCTGTCTCTGTCTATTGTCATTGCTGACCATCCACGCTGAAAAGCGTCTAGGTCGTCGCGCTATCTCTTTCTCAGCCTTCCCCTGCGACGCCGGCCATCCTCCGGTATCCAAGAAGTTACTTTATTCGCCCATTTGTCGGGAGGCATTCTGCTGACATGACCCGCCCAATCCCATTTTAGCTTTGCAGTTTCTTGTCCAACATCGGCCATATAAACATACATAAAATAACAAGTGCGTGTCTTAAACTTAGCGTGAGTTAATGCTACTAAAAATGTCTTAAAACAAATTTTCAATTGAATTTATATGCAATTTTCCTTTTTCGAGTACATTTTATGAGTTGATCGCCTATAACTTTTTAATTTGTAAACCGTACTTTTTTTAACCCACAGAAAAAAGGTAAACAACTTTATGTCACTGTCAGTGTGACATTTCAGGGCATCTTATGCTACGGGCACATTATAAAAAAATATTTATGGACGACATACAATCGAACGACAAACAACATCACATTTATTATACTAGGAAACTTTATCGTAAAAAATGTATATAAATTGTTATAATTATATAAATTGCAAAATCCGTTCAGAAGTTTTTACGTGATGTTATTTTTTTAACATCCATACATCCTCACAACATTTTTGCATTTATAATATGTATTTATAGTATGGACAAAACCATTCGATTTATGACTCATCGTGTTTAAAATAGTATTCTTTGTCAAATTTGCCACATATGCGAGGCATTTTACATAGATTTTTTTTTATTAATGGAACATGAATATAAGTACATAATTAAGAAAAAAAAAATTGGCAATATATATCCTAATAATTGACCAAGTGCGTGTCGGGCCACGCGCAGTGTAGGGCTCCGTAGTTACGAATGCCCACTTTTGAGTTAATGCCACTAAAAACGTCTAAAAACTAATTTTCGATTGAATTTGTGTGAAATATTAATTTTGCGAGTAAATTTTATAAGTTGATCGCCTATAACTTTTTAATTTCTAAACCCTGCTTAGCTCTAATAGTTCTCCTTTAAATTTCGTTATATTAGCTATAGCTGTGAATTTTTTCACGTGTCCATATACAACCGTTTAGCAGATAAGAGGGGGGGACACTTGACTCCAACAAAAATTTTCTCTTCAAAACCAAATCTTTTATAAACGGATCCCTAAATCTAAAAACGGTGTTCACAACATCATAATATTTTTGGAAGACCTATTCAACGATACCCAACATGACCGACAGCTGAGAAAAAAAAATTCCTTTTCATTTTACTTGTAACGCAGCTATTCTAAAAAAAATTTTTTCAGTATTTTATTTTATCACTTATTCCGCCTAATTAATATACATATCCAAGCCAAATCACAGCTTTCTAGCACTAATAGTCGCTAAGTAAAACCGCGGACGGACAGACAGACATGGCGAAACTATAAGGGTTCCTAGTTTACTACGGAACCCTAAAAACGCGACCTTCTAATACAATACCCCTGAAGTGTTACCAGTACTATAAATTACATTTAAACAAATACTCGCCTAAATTTATTTCATGAACTTAATTTATGTTTAAGAATTAATTACTATCGTTACTTTTAATTTTTTATCTCAGTTTAATTCTAAAACATCTCAGTAGGAACATGATTTTTGTTAGTTCACAAAAAGTACTAATTGTAGGTAAGTATTTTTCTTTTGTGACCACACTATTGTTTACCTTTTTTCCGTGGGTTTTAAAAATTATCGTTATCTGGGGGCACGGGAGTGCCCCAGCCAAGACGTGCGAAGCGGAGCGCAAGGGCACTACCTACTTTTTCTCGAAACGTTTCGTCGTTTTTTTGAACTCTCATAACTTTGTTTTGGATGATGCTAAATAGTTAAAAATTTCAAAATATAATGACATCAGTACAATCATTAAATATACAAAGTTTGAATGTCGTAGCTATTATACTTTAGATTTTATTAATGTCTAAAGACCCCATATTTCGTCACTGATTCACTCACTGACTCACTCACTGATCATCAAAATTCCTAAGGTACTTCCTGAAGTCCTAGAACGCTAAAATTTGATATGTAAGCTAAGACTACTACATGGACACCAAAAAAAATTTAAAATCTGTAATTTTTTTGGAATCCAAGATTTTTTGGCGACTGGATTTTAGAAAATTAACTTATTTCGTTAATACCATCTCACTGTGACTACGTAGAGCCCTGAAAATTTGTAGTGGGGGTAAAGCACCCCACGAAACTCGAAATTGCATTCAGATTTTGGATCCAAGATGGCCGCCCACACATTCTTTCATTTTCTCAAAATATATAAAATCTAAAGTTGATATTATCAACAGAGCATTAGTTCATCGCGAGCAATTTCCAATCTGTGTCGCATACGCCATAACCATACACAAAAGCCAAGGATTAAGCTTGAACGGTACTCTTATTGATATAGGATTATCAACTTTCTCATGTGGGCAGGCGTATGTAGCCCTCTCTAAAGTAACACATTTACAAGGTGTACACCTTGTAAATATTGATTTTAACAGTATCAAAGCTCAACAGGCAGCTATAATCAAATATGATTGCCTAAGAAAGAAGTTTCGCTCTGACCTATCACATATTTAAAAAAAAAAACTGGCCAAGTGCGAGTTAAACTCGCGTGGAGAGGGTTCCGTACAATATCAAAGATTTTTCGTAAGTGAACGTATTATATTGAGTGTTCCACTTTATTTTCAAAACTTAACATTGGAGTTAAAAAATATGTTCTCGCACACATTCCACCTGCAAATGTAAGTTGGTACGCACAATATTGAGTGATTTACCATGTTATTTTAATATCATGGACTTCTTATAGGTTTTCCTATAATCTATAAGGAGAAAACTAATTTCTGTATTTTTTTCAAAATTTTAGGTTCAGTAGTTTCGGAGATAAGGGGGGGGAATGGTCAATTTTCGTCTATTTTCTTGAATAACTCTGAAACTATTTATTTTAAAATAACAAAAAAATACATTTAAGATCTTCTCAACAAGACCTTTCATTTGATATGCCACACGATGCAGTTTTCAGAAATTTTTTTTTTAATTTTCCCCTTCCCCCCCAAAAATGACCCCCCATATACAGATTTCATCTGCTCACGTCACACCTCTGTGTTTGGGTCACAGGAATTGATATGTGTACCAAATTTCAACTTAATCGGTCTAATAGATTCGGAGATAATTGACTGTAAGCGACGGACGGACAGACACACGAGTGATCCTATAAGGGTTCCGTTTTTGTATTCAGACGTACGGAACCCTAAAAAAGGAAAAGACAGAGAGTCGGCTACAAAAAAAGCTGAGGCTGATGTGCAAGAAATACTCCCCAAAAAAAGAAAGAAAATATATGCTTATCCCCCAACCATGGGAACAGACGGCCCCTACTGGTTGGTTCGTCTAAATTCCAGGCGGAAGTAAAGGCACGTGAAGCGCGTTGGGTAAAGATTAAGCCAAGCGCAGGATCAGATGTTATGGCTAGTCGTCAGCTATGTACACAGGAAGGAAGGAAAAGAAGGAGATCACTATTTACAGTTTATTTATGTACACTTCACACTAGCTCAAACAAATGTTATATATACAGAAGGTGAATGATGTAATCGGAGTTATGGATACGAGATGCTCTGCAAAAGTTTTTACAAATCCCTATTAAACTTTATTTATCACAGGAAAATTTTAAAACAAAAAACGAAAGCAAAAAATAGTAACTCGACTAGCCGCCGCACGTCAGGCGTGGCGACACCGTCTTCATAAAATCGGTTGATGGCCACGCATGCGCGCAGCGGTCTTTCATAAATGACAATATATTTATATACATGTAAAAGAATGTATGTCCGCTTGTATGTTGCGATTCATGAAAATTTACAATATTTACAACTTATTCATACAAAATATATGTACATACAAAATACAAGTATAAAAGGCGTGGCAGTGCAGGCCACACACGGGGTCAAAATAGGTTATTTTTAAACTGAAAAAAGTCCAATAAACAACTTACAATTTAAATAAATGAAATCCCACCAAAAACATTTTCATGTAAAAATGTTGCTAAGACGAGTCTACATAGCTTACCCTGTGAAAAAGTTATCAGATCTCGTATAAAGCCAAGCTCTTAAGACTACACGCTCTAAAACAAAAAGCTCTACACTACACCTTAATCAAAATCTATGAAAAAGTGGTCAGATCTCATGTAGAGCCAAGATTCTTGATCTATGCGCCCTACTTTACCAGGCCTAGCTTCACATACTCCACATTTTAGTCAAAACGTGTAGCTTGGCCATTTTATTTCACACACGATGAACGAATGCCTATGAAATCTTCATAACGGTAGCAAAACGGCCAAGCATCACGTTTTGACTAAAATACGCTAACAAAAAAATTCACTTTAAATTGAAACCCAAATATTTCAGAAACGAATCCCTAAATAGAAAAGCGGTGTTTACAAGCTTATAATATTTTTGGAAGACCTATTGAATGACATGATTGGTTAGACGAGATATTTTTTAATATCTTATTTTACTATTTTTTCCGCATAATTAGTATCAGCCAGGTCAAATCACAGCTTTCTAGTTATACTTATAGACGCTGAGTAAAACCGTGGACAGACAGACATACATGGCGCAACTAGAAGGGTTCCTAGTTTACTACGGAACCCTAAAAAGATCGAGACGAATTAATAACCTCCTCCTTTTTGGACGTCGGTTTAAAATGTTAATTGTCGTTCCGAATGATTGTTTGCTTTTACCGACTTCCGAATAATAAAAAGTAAAAAAACTAAAACCCAACTACGACAAAAAACGACTCTGAAAAAGTATGTTTTATACTTTTTCAGAGTCGTTTTTTGTCGTAGTTGGGTTTTAGTTTTTTTACTTTTTATTATTTGTACTATTTTGGTGTTAAAGTGTATTTTTGGCGCATAATAATATTAACAAAAGTTAAATTGATACACTAAAAAGAAGCTATGAACGAAAAGATGTGAATTATATGCAATCAGCCCATGAATATAGGTAAAGTCACAAGCAAATGCTAGTAATATATATATATATATATAAATATATATTCAAAATGTACAAGTAAAGCGCTTTCAAATGATACCAAACACGGCATATTTATCTTAACTTTATTTTTTTACTCTGTATGTTTTGTCCGCTAGAGGGCGCCACATTAGATTTTATGAAACCCCATATAACCTATAACCAGCGGACAATTAAGACGCTTCTAATGATATGTCATTTGTCGATGACAAACAGATGAACATACATACATACATACATACATACATACATAGCCTGTTAAAATCATAACCCTCCTTTTGCTTTGCCGTAGTCGGGTAAAAAGGACGAAGTTATCAATTTTTGAACAAAGCGAATTCGAAAACGTTGGAATCTTTTTTATGTGTGTCACTATATTATTATTATGTTCACAG
Organism: Acrobasis suavella; assembly: GCA_943193695.1. Classification (NCBI taxonomy): domain Eukaryota; kingdom Metazoa; phylum Arthropoda; class Insecta; order Lepidoptera; family Pyralidae; genus Acrobasis; species Acrobasis suavella. Next base: position 9,810,834 of record OW971957.1, on the reverse strand, counting down.
ATTATTCAAAGACGCCTTGAAAGATTTGGATTATTTTTTTTTTTTTGTTTAAATGGGCATACCGGTCCCATATACATTTTATCACCATTGGTTGTGTTTTTTTACTATTCCGCTTTTCGAAATTTTTCAAAATGGCGTCAAAATGGTGGTTGATAACTTATGACAATTACCTTTTTTTTAAATATATATTATTATTAGATATCTATTATTATGCAAAACACTTACGAATTTCAAAATAAAAAATGTGTATTAAGTTTATATTTATGAAGATTTGTTATCGGCTTATAGATATTTAAGTTCTTGCATTAACTTTTATTGTTGCTGTTAATATTCTGAATAAATAAATTAAAAAAATAACCCGAATGGTCTACCGAAAATCCCATTTTTAATGGATTCTTATTGTAATTTGTGATTAATCGACACACGGCAGTGTAGCAGCCAAGATTAAACGCGCTAACATGTAAACTGTCAAATTAGTATTCAAGCGAGGTAGGAATTACATAATAAGCTTTTAATAAGTGACCCAAAATTAAGAGTATCATGTTAAGGCTCATATACGTGTGTATTTTGTTGATTTTCTGAATTAAAATGGCTTGTTAGATATATAAAACGTTACGTTACAAAATAGAGTTACTTTTTGATGATAACGTTTTTTTCATTTTATTGTTTGTTTTGTTTGTTTGTAAAATCTTTATTGTACATAAACACAGGACAAATATACAGGTTGGAACAAGAGAACAGGACAAAGGCGGACTTATCACAGATAGGGATCTCTTTCAGTCAACCTTGAAATATGAGGACAATTTACAACACAGGGTAGAGAGTGGGTAAAATATACAGAAGACACACAACAGAAAACAGAATTCAATTACACTTAACTACTTACTACACTATTGATGCAAAAAATTTGGGATTGAGAACGCTATTCAAGAAACTAAAACGTCAGAATCATACAAATATGATTTTCTTATTATTAAGTTTACAAAACAGGATAGTGTAATAACAGGTCCGTTGATTCATTAAATAACAGAATGGTCGTCCGATGGTGTCGAGTGCACAACTACCTAAGTCATACAATCTTAATCATATGCATGTAGATGTCATTTTATTTGTTACAGATAAAATATAACAAGGTGGATTAGTCTATCAGCCATGTCCTTTTCAACGCTGCCGCCGAGTGTACTGACCATCGTCATCGGGCAACTGGACACCAAGTCTGTGTACAACCTGTACGAAGCAGGTGTCCGATGCCTGCAGGGGCTCGTCACGGAATGCCACTTCTCCGCGAATACGCTGGCTACAGCCAAGTCCTTCAAGACCAACTTCTTCTCAGCCATCTCACCATACGTCAGAAAGTTAAACTTGTGCGGAGTTCCAGATCTTGACCTTCAATTATTAATAGACGCTTTAACAGATATGGAAAACTTAATAGATTTGAATGTGATGTATACCAATGTGACGATGACTGATTTTCTTGAGATTGTTAAAGTTAGACCCACACTTAAAAACATAGCTATAACTTTTTATTTCCCAGACGAATTTCTATCGCAATTAAACGATGACGTATTATTGGATTATCAAAGAGCATTTGAAGCGTTTGAAAACATAAATTTTATTGGTCCTTTACAATCAAGAATACATGGCTCGTTGGCAGTGCGCATGCTGGAGAGAGCAGATCTACGGACCTTGAAATTTACTCAGAATGGAATGTTTTCTGAAGACTACAAGTCAGATATGGACCGTTGGGGAAATATGAAATTGGTAAAAGTGACACAATTTCAATGGTATTTCCTCCAACCGTACCACAGCTATAGTACGTTCGAACCTCCTATATTTGATGCAATGGATTTCTCCAAATATGAAATACTAGTCATCAAAGCCAACGATGATTTTGATCTTGTTCGCCGCTACACCGTGTTTGCGACGCCATCACTGAAAAACTTGATCTGTCAAAAATTTTCTGTGAAAGTTGAATGTCTAACTAACTGGCCAGAATTCTTTACCTACATGCTTCACCTTCGCTCCGAATATGAAGCAGCTTTAAAACATTTTAATGAAAGCATGATGAAAGATCATCACCACACGTGTGATAAAAAATGCGAAGAAGTTGAGGAAAAAGTTACACCCTTCATGGAGGGCGAACGTGAAGCAGTTTTTATGTTTTGGGACAGAGAGCGCACTACTATCAAAGAATTTCATCATAACATTCCGAAGATCTTCAAACAACATTTCGTACACAATTTAGATTCTTATTCAAAAACAGTCCCAGCGGAATTTCAATGGTATTGTGTAGATGCCACTCTGTTTAATTCACCAATCACAATTATTCGTAATACTTATCGTTTACTAAAATCTTTGATAACAAAAAAAACGTTTCTTAAGTTAGATTGTGGCAGCGCTTTCAAAGACAGAAAGGATGTCAAACTAGATGTAATGTTTGATTTTGATGTCTTTGATGCTGTCCCTAGAATGATTAACAATTGTAACCTTTTGGGAAAAATTAGCCACTTGTTTCTGCACGGCCGCGATGTTAACTTTGATGTAGATTTTTTCGACATTCTGTTCGAGAATTGTCATACGTTAGTCACGTTACAGGTAGTGAATATGGGATACGAATATTTCCATCCAGAATATCTCCAACTACTGCCAAAGTGCAAAACTCTAAAAAACATTTTGATAGTTGCTCCTTTCAAATTTTCTGCCTTATTTCCTTATTTAAGCGAGTGCAGAACCCTAGAGAATATTTATTTAAATGACTGTACATCTTGTGAATCTGTAGACATTAAAGGTTTTCCAGATCCGAGTGATTTGTTCAGTAAATGTGACAACTTATACAATATAGTGATGACGCTTAGGATATCTCGATCCGAGGCTGAGCAATTGACAGGAATTTATAAAAAAGTCCGATCTGATCTCGGTAAATACGCGATCAATATAATTATCCGTTATTTTAGGTATGCGTACCTACATCCATATTTGGGTGTATTCAATATTTATCAGCTAAAACCTTTGTAAAATTTCACTTGTATGTCATACACTAGAGTCACGTAGGGTGGGGAACATTTGCTGAAATTAAGATGCAGGTTCATTATAATTTGCTGGTTTTGTGATGATTCTATTTTGGATCGATCGCTTCAAAATAAATTATTATACAATTTTTCAAAACTAAAAGCCGACACAACCGATTTTAATAAAATTTCTATGGGACCACGTGACAAGGGTGGCCTTTCAAACAAATAAAAATATGCTTTCGCAAGTAAAGTCATTCCGATACTGGTCTCGAATTGAATGGGTGACCACAAGTGGTACCAAAATTATCATGAGCTCTTCCGTGCTTCAGAAAGCATGTTAAGCCATTCGTCCCGCTTGCCTTGACAGTATCATCATATCAGCAGCAGGAAGTCCACTGCTGGACATAGGATTCCCAAAGTATTCTAAAAAGATTTGCCATCACTGTATGGTCGTCAACCTATATCAAATGCCTTTAGGGAACTTGAAAATTCTGATACCCGTGTTGGCCACTTCCTCATAAGAAAACAACAAATATATTTTTGTTTTTAAACGTTGACGCAGAAAGTTGTGTTTGATCTGTGTGTCTGTCAGTGCCATTGAATCTTCCAACTAGAGGGATCTATTTTGAATTACTTTTATTGATTGAAAAGTGACTTTTTACATGAGTGCTCTCTGGGTTTGTAGAAAGTGGCGGAGGTGATATTGACTGTTATGTGACCTGGACTGTTGTTGATTGCCTTTACGACGTGCGGATTCTAAGGCGGTGAATTTTCCCTCCAAAAAGTCAAGAAAATCCTTAAGTACAGGCAGCTCCCGACGATCTTTCAACGACTCTATATACTCAGTATGACTCTCAGAATCCAATTTCTGATCTAAAATGTGAACTATCAGTGGGTCCCAAATGTTAATGTCTACTCCTAGGTTTTTAATAGCATTGAGACACTTAATCGTGACGTCAAGCATACGTTTTATCAAAGCCAATGATTGATGTTTCATTGTAAGCAGATCCAGAAGAATGTTGATGTGCGTTGAAAAAATAAGTTTTTTTATTGTTATAACGGTTATTAAGTATCTCCCAATATACCAGGTAGTTGTCAGACTGATTCTCACATGTTGTATCAGCCGCTCGGCTTCCCCACGCACTTTACTCTTCAGAAACTTCATCTTCTGGGCCCTGGATAAAGATATTATGTATTGCCTCACAAAACAAATCTTTAAAAGAACTCCACTGATTGTAGTTCCCAAAAAAATTTGGCACCTCAAGACGAGGGGTTGTCTGATCTCTGTGTTTCTCCGCCCACATTCTTTTGTTAATGTTCTTCTTCATGTTATCATACTGCTTTTCGTACATGTTGTATAACGACTCCAATCCCCCGTCATCTTTACCTCTCATCTCACTCTCCATCTCCCAGTGAAGATTATCAATTGCCGTCCAGCGCGAATCTAACTTTTTAATTATGTCTTCCAACTCCCGCTTTTCTGTTATGCTCTCAAGTTGAATATTTGACATTGTTCTTTGAAACGCATTATAGTTAGCTGCTTGTCTTCTAAATTTTTCGTCTAAACTGTTAGTTAATGTTGCTCTTATCTCTTCCGCTTGTTGCACCTCAGTAGGCGATGGTTCACTGCTAGTTTTTGATGTTTCCGGTTGTATTTTAGGCACCTTAGGAGTTTCTTTCTCTTGCTCGGCTTCTTCTATCTACAAGTGTTTGTTAATGAACGCCACTGCCTCTAAGTAATATTTTTGTGTTGACTCAAAATGTTTTCCCACAAAGTACTCGTGCGTCCTATTTCCAGATTGACACAAACGAGCATGGTTTAGTTGAAAATCCGTAAAAAGTGTTGTAAATTCGTCCAGTTTTCTCGCCGCCGTTGCATGTCTACGCGTATAACCCTCTCTCTTAAAGTTGGCTAAAAGTTTTTCGATAGCTGTTGTTATCTCCGATTGCGACAATAGTAGATCTTCCATCTTGTTCAAATGTTGAATGTAAAATGTTAATGTTCACTCTCCCTCCACACACCCCGATGTTATGCTAGTTCTTTGGAATTTTTGATAAGTCCATGTGTAATATAAGCACCGTCTCAATCCGTTGGTGAGACCCGCTTGTGGGAGGCCAACGAACCGATTGCTAATACACGTTAAACTTACCAAGGACACTCCAAAAAGGCTCGAAGGACCAATGTTTGGGGTGTGTGTTGTTGTAGTTAAATGTTAAACCAATGTTAGTTAAACTCCGTTTATAATGCGTCACAAAATGTAACAATTAAAATGTTGGGTTGAATGCACCCGCCCGTCCAACGTATCAAAAGTGCACTGATTTACGTAAATACCTATGATTGTGACACCGGCCGGCTCGCCGACGTCACAGGTGTTCGGTTACACCGAACAATGTGTGTCACCATACTCACCATATTATTATTATGTTCACAGATTATTCGAAGACGCCTTGAATGATTTGAAAAATTTTTTTTATTTAAAATAGCATACCGGTCCCATATACATTTTATTAACATTGGTTGTGATTTTCTTACGATTCCGCTTTTCGAAATTTTTCAATATGGCTTAAAAATGGTGGTTGATAACTTATGACAATTACCTTTTTTTTAATATATATTATTAAATATCTATTATTATGCAAAACACATACGAATTTCAAAATTAAAAATGTGTATTAAGTTTATATTTATGAAGATTTGTTATCGGCTTATAGATATTTAAGTTCTTGCATTAACTTTTATTGTTGCTGTTAATATTCTGAATAAATAAATTAAAAATATAACCCGAATGGTCTACCGAAAATCCCATTTTTAATGGATTCTTATTGTAATTTGTGATTAATCGACACACGGCAGTGTAGCAGCCAAGATTAAACGCGCTAACATGTAAACTGTCAAATTAGTATTCAAGCGAGGTAGGAATTACATAATAAGCTTTTAATGAGTGACCCAAAATTAGGAGTATCATGTTAAGGCTCATATACGTGTGTATTTTGTTGATTTTCTGATTTAAAATGGCTTGTTAGATATATAAAACGTTACGTTACAAAATAGAGTTACTTTTTGATGATAATGTTTTTTTCATTTTATTCTTTGTTTTGTTTGTTTGTAAAATCTTTATTGTACATAAACACAGGACAAAAATACAGGTTAGAACAAGAGAACAGGACAAAGGCGGACTTATCACAGAAAGGGATCTCTTCCAGTCAACCTTGAAATATGAGGACAATTTACAACACAGGGTAATGAATGGGTAAAATATACAGAAGACACACAACAGAAAACGAAATTCAATTACACTTAACTACTTACTACACTATTGATGTAAAAAATTTGGGATTGAGAACGCTATTCAAGAAACTAAAACGTCAGAATCATACAAATATGATGTTTTATTATTAAGTTTACAAAACAGGATAGTGTGATAACAGGTCCGTTGATTCATTAAATAACAGAATGGTCGTCCGATGGTGTCGAGTGCACAACTACCCTTAGTCATACATTCTTAATCATATGCATGTAGATGTCATTTTATTTGTTACGGATACAATATAACAAGGTGCATTAGTCTATCAGCCATGTCCTTTTCAACGCTGCCGCCGAGTGTACTGGCCATCGTCATCGGGCAACTGGACACCAAGTCTGTGTACAACCTGTACGAAGCAGGTGTCCGGTGCCTGCAGGGGCTCGTCACGGAATGCCACTTCTCCGCGAACACGCTGGCTACAGCCAAGTCCTTGAAAACCAACTTCTTCTCAGCCATCTCACCATACGTCAGAAAGTTAAACTTGTGCGGAGTTCCAGATCTTGACCTTCAATCATTAATAGACGCCTTAACAGATATGGAAAACTTAATAGATTTGAATGTGATGTATACCAATGTGATGATGACTGATTTTCTTGAGATTGTTAAAGTTAGACCCACACTTAAAAACTTAGCTATAACGTTTTATTTCCCAGACGAATTTCTATCGCAATTAAACGATGACGTATTATTGGATTATCAAAGAGCATTTGAAGCGTTTGAAAACGTAAATTTTATTGGTCCTTTAGAATCAAGAATACATGGCTCTTTAGCAGTGCGCATGCTGGAGAAAGCAGATCTACGGACCTTGAAATTTACTCAGAATGGAATGTTTTCTGAAGACTACAAGTCAGATATGGACCGTTGGGGAAATATGAAATTGGTAAAAGTGACACAATTTCAATGGTATTTCCTCCAACCGTACCACAGCTATAGCACGTTCGAACCTCCTATATTTGATGCAATGGATTTCTCCAAATATGAAATACTAGTCATCAAAGCCAACGATGATTTTGATCTTGTTCGCCGCTACACCGTGTTTGCGACGCCATCACTGAAAAACATGATCTGTCAACAATTTTCTGTGAAAGTTGAATGTCTAACTAACTGGCCAGAATTCTTTACCTTCATGCTTTACCTTCGCTCCGAATATGAAGCAGCTTTAAAACATTTTAATGAAAGCATGATGAAAGATCATCACCATACGTGTAATAAAAAATTCGAAGAAGTTGAACGTGAAGCAGTTTTTATGTTTTGGGACAGAGAGCGCACTACCATCAAAGAATTTCATCAAAACATTCCGAAGATCTTCAAACAACATTTCGTACACAATTTGGATTCTTATTCAAAAACAGTCCCAGCGGAATTTCAATGGTATTGTGTAGATGCCACTCTGTTTAATTCACCAATCACAATTATTCGTAATACTTATCGTTTACTAAAATCTTTGATAACAAAAAAAACGTTTCTTAAGTTAGATTGTGGCAGCGCTTTCAAAGACAGAAAGGATGTCAAACTAGATGTAATGTTTGATTTTGATGTCTTTGATGCTGTCCCTAGAATGATTAACAATTGTAACCTTTTGGGAAAAATTAGCCACTTGTTTCTGCACGGCCGCGATGTTAACTTTGATGTAGATTTTTTCGACATTCTGTTCGAGAATTGTCATACGTTAGTCACGTTACAGGTGGTGAATATGGGATACGAATATTTCCATCCAGAATATCTCCAACTACTGCCAAAGTGCAAAACTCTAAAAAACATTTTGATAGTTGCTCCTTTCAAATTTTCTGCCTTATTTCCTTATTTAAGCGAGTGCAGAACCCTAGAGAATATTTATTTAAATGACTGTACATCTTGTGAATCTGTAGACATTAAAGGTTTTCCAGATCCGAGTGATTTGTTCAGTAAATGTGACAACTTATACAATATAGTGATGACGCTTAGGATATCTCGATCCGAGGCTGAGCAATTGACAGGAATTTATAAAAAAGTCCGATCTGATCTCGGTAAATACGCGATCAATATAATTATCCGTTATTTTAGGTATGCGTACCTACATCCATATTTGGGTGTATTCAATATTTATCAGCTAAAACCTTTGTAAAATTTCACTTGTATGTCATACACTAGAGTCACGTGGGGTGGGGAACATTTGCTGAAATTAAGATGCAGGTTCATTATAATTTGCTGGTTTTGTGATGATTCTATTTTGGATCGATCGCTTCAAAATAAATTATTATACAATTTTTCAAAACTAAAAGCCGACACAACCGATTTTAATAAAATTTCTATGGGACCACGTGACAAGGATGGCCTTTCAAACAAATAAAAATATGCTTTCGCAAGTAAAGTCATTCCGATACTGGTCTCGAATTGAATGGGTGACCACAAGTGGTACCAAAATTATCATGAGCTCTTCCGTGCTTCAGAAAGCATGTTAAGCCATTCGTCCCGCTTGCCTTGACAGTATCATCATATCAGCAGCAGGAAGTCCACTGCTGGACATAGGATTCCCAAAGTATTCCAAAAAGATTTGCCATCACTGTATGGCGGTCGTCAACCTATATCAAATGCCTTTAGGGAACTTGAAAATTCTGATACCTGTGTTGGCCACTTCCTCATAAGAAAACAACAAATATATTTTTGTTTTTAAACGTTGACGCAGAAAGTTGTGTTTGATCTGTGTGTCTGTCAGTGCCATTGAATCTTCCAACTAGAGGGATCTATTTTGAATTACTTTTATTGATTGAAAAGTGACTTTTTACATGAGTGCTCTCTGGGTTTGTAGAAAGTGGCGGAGGTGATATTGACTGTTATGTGACCTGGACTGTTGTTGATTGCCTTTACGACGTGCGGATTCTAAGGCGGTGAATTTTCCCTCCAAAAAGTCAAGAAAATCCTTAAGTACAGGCAGCTCCCGACGATCTTTCAACGACTCTATATACTCAGTATGACTCTCAGAATCCAATTTCTGATCTAAAATGTGAACTATCAGTGGGTCCCAAATGTTAATGTCTACTCCTAGGTTTTTAATAGCATTGAGACACTTAATCGTGACGTCAAGCATACGTTTTATCAAAGCCAATGATTGATGTTTCATTGTAAGCAGATCCAGAAGAATGTTGATGTGCGTTGAAAAAATAAGTTTTTTATTGTTATAACGGTTATTAAGTATCTCCCAATATACCAGGTAGTTGTCAGACTGATTCTCACATGTTGTATCAGCCGCTCGGCTTCCCCACGCACTTTACTCTTCAGAAACTTCATCTTCTGGGCCCTGGATAAAGATATTATGTATTGCCTCACAAAACAAATCTTTAAAAGAACTCCACTGATTGTAGTTCCCAAAAAAATTTGGCACCTCAAGACGAGGGGTTGTCTGATCTCTGTGTTTCTCCGCCCACATTCTTTTGTTAATGTTCTTCTTCATGTTATCATACTGCTTTTCGTACATGTTGTATAACGACTCCAATCCCCCGTCATCTTTACCTCTCATCTCACTCTCCATCTCCCAGTGAAGATTATCAATTGCCGTCCAGCGCGAATCTAACTTTTTAATTATGTCTTCCAACTCCCGCTTTTCTGTTATGCTCTCAAGTTGAATATTTGACATTGTTCTTTGAAACGCCTTATAGTTAGCTGCTTGTCTTCTAAATTTTTCGTCTAAACTGTTAGTTAATGTTGCTCTTATCTCTTCTGCTTGTTGCACCTCAGTAGGCGATGGTTCACTGCTAGTCTTTGATGTTTCCGGTTTTATTTTAGGCACCTTAGGAGTTTCTTTCTCTTGCTCTGCTTCTTCTATCTTCAAGTGTTTGTTAATGAACGCCACTGCCTCTAAGTAATATTTTTGTGTTGACTCAAAATGTTTTCCCACAAAATACTCGTGCGTCCTATTTCCAGATTGACACAAACAAGCATGGTTTAGTTAAAAATCCGTAAAAAGTGTTGTGAATTCGTCCAGTTTTCTCGCCGCTGTTGCATGTCTACGCGTATAACCCTCTCTCTTAAAGTTGGCTAAAAGTTTTTCGATAGCTGTTGTTATCTCCGATTGCGACAATAGTAGATCTTCCATCTTGTTCAAATGTTGAATGTAAAATGTTAATGTTCACTCTCCCTCCACACACCCAGATGTTATGCTAGTTCTTTGGAATTTTTTGATAAGTCCATGTGTAATATAAGCACCGTCTCAATCCGTTGGTGAGACCCGCTTGTGGGAGGCCAACGAACCGATTGCTAATACACGTTAAACTTACCAAGGACACTCCAAAAAGGCTCGAAGGACCAATGTTTGGGGTGTGTGTTGTTGTAGTTTAATGTTAAACCAATGTTAGTTAAACTCCGTTTATAATGCGTCACAAAATGTTACAATTAAAATGTTGAGTTGAATGCACCCGCCCGTCCAACGTATCAAAAGTGCACTGATTTACGTAAATACCTATGATTGTAACACCGGCCGGCTCGCCGATGTCACAGGTGTTCGGTTACACCGAACAATGTGTGTCACCATACTCACCATATTATTATTATGTTCACAGATTATTCGAAGACGCCTTGAATGATTTGAAAATTTTTTTTATTTAAAATAGCATACCGGTCCCATATACATTTTATTAACATTGGTTGTGATTTTCTTACGATTCCGCTTTTCGAAATTTTTCAATATGGCTTAAAAATGGTGGTTGATAACTTATGACAATTACCTTTTTTTTAATATATATTATTAAATATCTATTATTATGCAAAACACGTACGAATTTCAAAATTAAAAATGTGTATTAAGTTTATATTTATGAAGATTTGTTATCGGCTTATAGATATTTAAGTTCTTGCATTAACTTTTATTGTTGCTGTTAATATTCTGAATAAATAAATTAAAAAAATAACCCGAATGGTCTACCGAAAATCCCATTTTTAATGGATTCTTATTGTAATTTGTGATTAATCGACACACGGCAGTGTAGCAGCCAAGATTAAACGCGCTAACATGTAAACTGTCAAATTAGTATTCAAGCGAGGTAGGAATTACATAATAAGCTTTTAATGAGTGACCCAAAATTAGGAGTATCATGTTAAGGCTCATATACGTGTGTATTTTGTTGATTTTCTGATTTAAAATGGCTTGTTAGATATATAAAACGTTACGTTACAAAATAGAGTTACTTTTTGATGATAATGTTTTTTCCATTTTATTCTTTGTTTTGTTTGTTTGTAAAATCTTTATTGTACATAAACACAGGACAAAAATACAGGTTAGAACAAGAGAACAGGACAAAGGCGGACTTATCACAGAAAGGGATCTCTTCCAGTCAACCTTGAAATATGAGGACAATTTACAACACAGGGTAATGAATGGGTAAAATATACAGAAGACACACAACAGAAAACGAAATTCAATTACACTTAACTACTTACTACACTATTGATGTAAAAAATTTGGGATTGAGAACGCTATTCAAGAAACTAAAACGTCAGAATCATACAAATATGATGTTTTATTATTAAGTTTACAAAACAGGATAGTGTGATAACAGGTCCGTTGATTCATTAAATAACAGAATGGTCGTCCGATGGTGTCGAGTGCACAACTACCCTTAGTCATACATTCTTAATCATATGCATGTAGATGTCATTTTATTTGTTACAGATACAATATAACAAGGTGCATTAGTCTATCAGCCATGTCCTTTTCAACGCTGCCGCCGAGTGTACTGGCCATCGTCATCGGGCAACTGGACACCAAGTCTGTGTACAGCCTGTACGAAGCAGGTGTCCGGTGCCTGCAGGGGCTCGTCACGGAATGCCACTTCTCCGCGAACACGCTGGCTACAGCCAAGTCCTTGAAAACCAACTTCTTCTCAGCCATCTCACCATACGTCAGAAAGTTAAACTTGTGCGGAGTTCCAGATCTTGACCTTCAATCATTAATAGACGCCTTAACAGATATGGAAAACTTAATAGATTTGAATGTGATGTATACCAATGTGATGATGACTGATTTTCTTGAGATTGTTAAAGTTAGACCCACACTTAAAAACTTAGCTATAACGTTTTATTTCCCAGACGAATTTCTATCGCAATTAAACGATGACGTATTATTGGATTATCAAAGAGCATTTGAAGCGTTTGAAAACGTAAATTTTATTGGTCCTTTAGAATCAAGAATACATGGCTCTTTAGCAGTGCGCATGCTGGAGAAAGCAGATCTACGGACCTTGAAATTTACTCAGAATGGAATGTTTTCTGAAGACTACAAGTCAGATATGGACCGTTGGGGAAATATGAAATTGGTAAAAGTGACACAATTTCAATGGTATTTCCTCCAACCGTACCACAGCTATAGCACGTTCGAACCTCCTATATTTGATGCAATGGATTTCACCAAATATGAAATACTAGTCATCAAAGTCAACGATGATTTTGATCTTGTTCGCCGCTACACCGTGTTTGCGACGCCATCACTGAAAAACATGATCTGTCAACAATTTTCTGTGAAAGTTGAATGTCTAACTAACTGGCCAGAATTCTTTACCTTCATGCTTTACCTTCGCTCCGAATATGAAGCAGCTTTAAAACATTTTAATGAAAGCATGATGAAAGATCATCACCATACGTGTGATAAAAAATTCGAAGAAGTTGAACGTGAAGCAGTTTTTATGTTTTGGGACAGAGAGCGCACTACCATCAAAGAATTTCATCAAAACATTCCGAAGATCTTCAAACAACATTTCGTACATAATTTGGATTCTTATTCAAAAACAGTCCCAGCGGAATTTCAATGGTATTGTGTAGATGCCACTCTGTTTAATTCACCAATCACAATTATTCGTAATACTTATCGTTTACTAAAATCTTTGATAACAAAAAAAACGTTTCTTAAGTTAGATTGTGGCAGCGCTTTCAAAGACAGAAAGGATGTCAAACTAGATGTAATGTTTGATTTTGATGTCTTTGATGCTGTCCCTAGAATGATTAACAATTGTAACCTTTTGGGAAAAATTAGCCACTTGTTTCTGCACGGCCGCGATGTTAACTTTGATGTAGATTTTTTCGACATTCTGTTCGAGAATTGTCATACGTTAGTCACGTTACAGGTGGTGAATATGGGATACGAATATTTCCATCCAGAATATCTCCAACTACTGCCAAAGTGCAAAACTCTAAAAAACATTTTGATAGTTGCTCCTTTCAAATTTTCTGCCTTATTTCCTTATTTAAGCGAGTGCAGAACCCTAGAGAATATTTATTTAAATGACTGTACATCTTGTGAATCTGTAGACATTAAAGGTTTTTCAGATCCGAGTGATTTGTTCAGTAAATGTGACAACTTATACAATATAGTGATGACGCTTAGGATATCTCGATCCGAGGCTGAGCAATTGACAGGAATTTATAAAAAAGTCCGATCTGATCTCGGTAAATACGCGATCAATATAATTATCCGTTATTTTAGGTATGCGTACCTACATCCATATTTGGGTGTATTCAATATTTATCAGCTAAAACCTTTGTAAAATTTCACTTGTATGTCATACACTAGAGTCACGTGGGGTGGGGAACATTTGCTGAAATTAAGATGCAGGTTCATTATAATTTGCTGGTTTTGTGATGATTCTATTTTGGATCGATCGCTTCAAAATAAATTATTATACAATTTTTCAAAACTAAAAGCCGACACAACCGATTTTAATAAAATTTCTATGGGACCACGTGACAAGGATGGCCTTTCAAACAAATAAAAATATGCTTTCGCAAGTAAAGTCATTCCGATACTGGTCTCGAATTGAATGGGTGACCACAAGTGGTACCAAAATTATCATGAGCTCTTCCGTGCTTCAGAAAGCATGTTAAGCCATTCGTCCCACTTGCCTTGACAGTATCATCATATCAGCAGCAGGAAGTCCACTGCTGGACATAGGATTCCCAAAGTATTCCAAAAAGATTTGCCATCACTGTATGGCGGTCGTCAACCTATATCAAATGCCTTTAGGGAACTTGAAAATTCTGATACCTGTGTTGGCCACTTCCTCATAAGAAAACAACAAATATATTTTTGTTTTTAAACGTTGACGCAGAAAGTTGTGTTTGATCTGTGTGTCTGTCAGTGCCATTGAATCTTCCAACTAGAGGGATCTATTTTGAATTACTTTTATTGATTGAAAAGTGACTTTTTACATGAATGCTCTCTGGGTTTGTAGAAAGTGGCGGAGGTGATATTGACTGTTATGTGACCTGGACTGTTGTTGATTGCCTTTACGACGTGCGGATTCTAAGGCGGTGAATTTTCCCTCCAAAAAGTCAAGAAAATCCTTAAGTACAGGCAGCTCCCGACGATCTTTCAACGACTCTATATACTCAGTATGACTCTCAGAATCCAATTTCTGATCTAAAATGTGAACTATCAGTGGGTCCCAAATGTTAATGTCTACTCCTAGGTTTTTAATAGCATTGAGACACTTAATCGTGACGTCAAGCATACGTTTTATCAAAGCCAATGATTGATGTTTCATTGTAAGCAGATCCAGAAGAATGTTGATGTGCGTTGAAAAAATAAGTTTTTTATTGTTATAACGGTTATTAAGTATCTCCCAATATACCAGGTAGTTGTCAGACTGATTCTCACATGTTGTATCAGCCGCTCGGCTTCCCCACGCACTTTACTCTTCAGAAACTTCATCTTCTGGGCCCTGGATAAAGATATTATGTATTGCCTCACAAAACAAATCTTTAAAAGAACTCCACTGATTGTAGTTCCCAAAAAAATTTGGCACCTCAAGACGAGGGGTTGTCTGATCTCTGTGTTTCTCCGCCCACATTCTTTTGTTAATGTTCTTCTTCATGTTATCATACTGCTTTTCGTACATGTTGTATAACGACTCCAATCCCCCGTCATCTTTACCTCTCATCTCACTCTCCATCTCCCAGTGAAGATTATCAATTGCCGTCCAGCGCGAATCTAACTTTTTAATTATGTCTTCCAACTCCCGCTTTTCTGTTATGCTCTCAAGTTGAATATTTGACATTGTTCTTTGAAACGCCTTATAGTTAGCTGCTTGTCTTCTAAATTTTTCGTCTAAACTGTTAGTTAATGTTGCTCTTATCTCTTCTGCTTGTTGCACCTCAGTAGGCGATGGTTCACTGCTAGTCTTTGATGTTTCCGGTTTTATTTTAGGCACCTTAGGAGTTTCTTTCTCTTGCTCTGCTTCTTCTATCTTCAAGTGTTTGTTAATGAACGCCACTGCCTCTAAGTAATATTTTTGTGTTGACTCAAAATGTTTTCCCACAAAATACTCGTGCGTCCTATTTCCAGATTAACACAAACAAGCATGGTTTAGTTAAAAATCCGTAAAAAGTGTTGTGAATTCGTCCAGTTTTCTCGCCGCTGTTGCATGTCTACGCGTATAACCCTCTCTCTTAAAGTTGGCTAAAAGTTTTTCGATAGCTGTTGTTATCTCCGATTGCGACAATAGTAGATCTTCCATCTTGTTCAAATGTTGAATGTAAAATGTTAATGTTCACTCTCCCTCCACACACCCAGATGTTATGCTAGTTCTTTGGAATTTTTTGATAAGTCCATGTGTAATATAAGCACCGTCTCAATCCGTTGGTGAGACCCGCTTGTGGGAGGCCAACGAACCGATTGCTAATACACGTTAAACTTACCAAGGACACTCCAAAAAGGCTCGAAGGACCAATGTTTGGGGTGTGTGTTGTTGTAGTTTAATGTTAAACCAATGTTAGTTAAACTCCGTTTATAATGCGTCACAAAATGTTACAATTAAAATGTTGGGTTGAATGCACCCGCCCGTCCTACGTATCAAAAGTGCACTGATTTACGTAAATACCTATGATTGTGACACCGGCCGGCTCGCCGACGTCACAGGTGTTCGGTTACACCGAACAATGTGTGTCACCATATTATTATTATGTTCACAGATTATTCGAAGACGCCTTGAATGATTTAAATTTTTTTTATTTAAAATAGCATACCGGTCCCATATACATTTTATTAACATTGGTTGTGATTTTCTTACGATTCCGCTTTTCGAAATTTTTCAATATGGCTTAAAAATGGTGGTTGATAACTTATGACAATTACCTTTTTTTAATATATATTATTAAATATCTATTATTATGCAAAACACGTACGAATTTCAAAATTAAAAATGTGTATTAAGTTTATATTTATGAAGATTTGTTATCGGCTTATAGATATTTAAGTTCTTGCATTAACTTTTATTGTTGCTGTTAATATTCTAAATAAATAAATTAAAAATATAACCCGAATGGTCTACCGAAAATCCCATTTTTAATGGATTCTTATTGTAATTTGTGATTAATCGACACACGGCAGTGTAGCAGCCAAGATTAAACGCGCTAACATGTGAACTGTCAAATTAGTATTCAAGCGAGGTAGGAATTACATAATAAGCTTTTAATGAGTGACCCAAAATTAGGAGTATCATGTTAAGGCTCATATACGTGTGTATTTTGTTGATTTTCTGATTTAAAATGGCTTGTTAGATATATAAAACGTTACGTTACAAAATAGAGTTACTTTTTGATGATAATGTTTTTTCCATTTTATTCTTTGTTTTGTTTGTTTGTAAAATCTTTATTGTACATAAACACAGGACAAAAATACAGGTTAGAACAAGAGAACAGGACAAAGGCGGACTTATCACAGAAAGGGATCTCTTCCAGTCAACCTTGAAATATGAGGACAATTTACAACACAGGGTAATGAATGGGTAAAATATACAGAAGACACACAACAGAAAACGAAATTCAATTACACTTAACTACTTACTACACTATTGATGTAAAAAATTTGGGATTGAGAACGCTATTCATTAAACTAAAACGTCAGAATCATACAAATATGATGTTCTATTATTAAGTTTACAAAACAAGATAGTGTGATAACAGGTCCGTTGATTCATTAAATAACAGAATGGTCGTCCGATGGTGTCGAGTGCACAACTACCCTTAGTCATACATTCTTAATCATATGCATGTAGATGTCATTTTATTTGTTACAGATACAATATAACAAGGTGCATTAGTCTATCAGCCATGTCCTTTTCAACGCTGCCGCCGAGTGTACTGGCCATCGTCATCGGGCAACTGGACACCAAGTCTGTGTACAACCTGTACGAAGCAGGTGTCCGGTGCCTGCAGGGGCTCGTCACGGAATGCCACTTCTCCGCGAACACGCTGGCTACAGCCAAGTCCTTCAAGACCAACTTCTTCTCAGCCATCTCACCATACGTCAGAAAGTTAAACTTGTGCGGAGTTCCAGATCTTGACCTTCAATTATTAATAGACGCCTTAACAGATATGGAAAACTTAATAGATTTGAATGTGATGTATACCAATGTGATGATGACTGATTTTCTTCAGATTGTTAAAGTTAGACCCACACTTAAAAACTTAGCTATAACGTTTTATTTCCCAGACGAATTTCTATCGCAATTAAATGATGACGTATTATTGGATTATCAAAGAGCATTTGAAGCGTTTGAAAACATAAATTTTATTGGTCCTTTAGAATCAAGAATACATGGCTCTTTAGCAGTGCGCATGCTGGAGAAAGCAGATCTACGGAGCTTGAAATTTACTCAGAATGGAATGTTTTCTGAAGACTACAAGTCAGATATGGACCGTTGGGGAAATATGAAATTGGTAAAAGTGACACAATTTCAATGGTATTTCCTCCAACCGTACCACAGCTATAGTAAGTTCGAACCTCCTATATTTGATGCGATGGATTTCTCCAAATATGAAATACTAGTCATCAAAGCCAACGATGATTTTGATCTTGTTCGCCGCTACACCGTGTTTGCGACGCCATCACTGAAAAACATGATCTGTCAAAAATTTTCTGTGAAAGTTGAATGTCTAACTAACTGGCCAGAATTCTTTACCTACATGCTTCACCTTCGCTCCGAATATGAAGCAACTTTAAAAAATTTTAATGAAAGCATGATGAAAGGTCATCACCATACGTGTGATAAAAAATGCAAAGAAGTTGATAAAAACGTTACACCCTTCATGGAGAACGAACGTGAAGCAGTTTTTATGTTTTGGGACCGAGAACGCACTACCATCAAAGAATTTCATCAAAACATTCCGAAGATCTTCAAACAACATTTCGTACATAATTTGGATTCTTATTCAAAAACAGTCCCAGCGGAATTTCAATGGTATTGTGTAGATGCCACTCTGTTTAATTCACCAATCACAATTATTCGTAATACTTATCGTTTACTAAAATCTTTGATAACAAAAAAAACGTTTCTTAAGTTAGATTGTGGCAGCGCTTTCAAAGACAGAAAGGATGTCAAACTAGATGTAATGTATGATTTTGATGTCTTTGATGCTGTCCCTAGAATGATTAACAATTGTAACCTTTTGGGAAAAATCAGCCACTTGTTTCTGCACGGCCGCGATGTTAACTTTGATGTAGATTTTTTCGACATTCTGTTCGAGAATTGTCATACGTTAATCACGTTACAAGTAGTGAATATGGGGGACAAATATTTCCACCCAGAATATCTCCAGCTAATGCCAAAGTGCAAAACTCTAAAAAACATTTTGATAGTTGCTCCTTTCAAATTTTCTGCCTTATTTCCTTATTTGAGCGAGTGCAAAACCCTAGAGAATATTTGTTTAAATGACTTTACATTTTGTAAACCTATAGATATTAAAGGTTTTCCAGATCCTAGTGATTTGTTTAGTAAATGTAACAACTTATACAATATAGTGATGACGCTTGAGATATCTCGATCCGAGGCTGAGCAATTGATGGAAATTTATAAAAAAGTCCGGTTTGATCTTGGTAAAGACGCGGTCAATATAATAATCAATTATTTTGAGTATGCATACCTACATCCATATTTGGGCGTATTCAATATTTATCAGCTAAAACCTTTGTAAAATTTCACTCGTTTGTCTTGCACAGTCACTAGAGTCACACAAGGTGGAATACATTTGCTGAAATTAAGATGCTGGTCTTTTATAAATTGCTGGTTTTGTAATGATTCTATTTTGACCGATCGATGCAAAACTAATTATTATATTTTTTTTTTCAAAATCAAAAGCCGACTTCTCCCCCAAACTATACAACCGATTTTAATAAAATTTCTATGGGACCACTTGACAATTACGATCCTTCAAATAAAAAAGAATTTCCCAAATCGGTCCTGGCGTTTTCGAATAATCGGTGAATATACATAAAAAGGATCGCGACGAATTGATAACCTCCTTCTTTTTGGAAGTTGGTTAAATTCAGCATCTTAAATTATTCAGCAAAATGTACACTCAGTTAAACTTAAGATTTGTTCAGTCTTTTCATTCTTCTTATCTCGTTGAGGAGGCACAGTATCTTGGTGGGAGTAGTTACTGGCGCTTTCGCAAATGAAGTCACTCCGATCATGGTCTCGAATTGAATGGGTGACCACAAGTGGTACCAAAATTATCATAAGCTCTTCCGTGCTTCAGAAAGCATGTTAAGCCATTCGTTCCGCTTGCCTTGACTGTATCATCATATCTGCAGCAGGAAGTCCACTGTTGGTCATGGGCTTCCCAAAGTTTTCCAAAACGATTTGCCATCCCTGTATGGCGGTCGTCAACCTATATCAGATGCCTTTAGGGAACGTGAAAATTCTGATACCAGTATACAAGATTGGGCACTTGCTCATGAGAAAACATCAAACATATTTTCATTTTTAAACGCTGATGCGAAAAGGTGTGTTTGTTCTGTGTGTCTGTCAGTGCCATTGCATCTTCCAACTAGAGGGATCTATTTTAAATTACTTTTTTTGATTGAAAAGGGACATTTTACATGAGTGCTCTCTGGGTTTGTAGAAAGTGGCGGAGATGTTTGAAATTTAAGTTCGTTTAAAGTAATGACTAGTGGCTATGATCATTTGTGTTTAGTTCATATTTCATACTATAACACCATCCAACCAAATTTCACCTGATTTAGTCCCGGAGATTCGGAGCAAATTGGCTGTGACAGACGGACGGACAGACAGATGAGACGTACGAGTGATCCAATAAGGGTTCTGTTTTTTTTTTGACTTTTTGTACGAAGCCCTAAAAATCAGTACAATTCAAATTTGAATATGAAACGTAGTACAAAATATAAACATAATTTATAATAAAAATCTTTATTAGTTATTACCTATACTTATATACCTAGTCATAAATGTGAGATAAAAATATTTTAATTAAACATGAGTATGAATGCATCTTATAATTGTTTACTTATTGGAACGCAGTGGATGGAAGACAGAGAAGTATGTGTGCGAGCGAGAAAGAAGAGATATGGAGCTAACGGAGTTTACGACGGACGTTGTCTGTAAAGTTTTAGTTTTCGTGTGCAAGAAATAAAACAGTTTTTAGAAATTCGATTCGTTTATTTTCCCATACAATCCTACATAAATGTGTTCTTGCGGAAAGCGATAAATGAAGTGTGAAGGTTAATCGGCTTTTACTAGTCGTCGGGCAAATTGTGTACTATAAGAAATGTACAACACGGTTGTTGTAGCAAAGAGCGAGTCCGCACGGCGGTGGCGTCTCGGCAACGCTCGCTAGCGCCAGGCGGCGCACTGCAGAGTTCTGGCACAGTGTTACTTCATAGAAGCGGAGTATCATTTATGCCTTCTACTACTAATAACTATAAATCCATCTTGTACACGGCAATGTGAATGTTTTCGCCCCCAACATACGCGACAAGGCGAGAACGGGGTAAAGGTGCGAGGACGGGGAACGGGGACGCATATTGCGCCTAGGAGTTTCTGTTCTGTATGAAATATTTATATTATATTAATTCTCTGTACGAATAAGCTCAAATGCAGCTAATTTATAGGCATAAGGATCAGCTCACATCGCGTCTTAATCTGAGCTAACCATAAGATTAATATTATTAACGCTACAGATAAAGTGATATGGGCCGTAGCTTTTCAAATGCAAGGTACGTATAGGGTCGTCCAGCGCACGCTAGTTTAATAATAACTCGAAAGTCATATGCGCGATGTGCGAACTAAATAGGACTTTAGTACGCTGTGACTGAGTTTATCCTATCTAAGAGTAATTCTTTTGTGCTTTCTTAGCGCTAACGCTGCGTTGTCTTACATATAAATAAGCATATGATAGTGGACGCACGATGCACTGCGTCGACGCAACGTACACACAACTGTATGCGAGTCGAAGCGGGAGGTGTGTCGCCCATTATGCGACCACGTTGCAGCAACGCTGCGATGACGCATCAACTGTGTGGACCCGCCCTAAAAGGTTAGACTTTTGCGCTCGACTTGGCGTGGACACTGCCGTGGTTTCAGATTGTGGTAATTTATATTGTTGGCATTTAAATGTGTTTTAAAGCCATAATAAAAAGTATTGTTATGTATATGAAAGTTAAATCTTTATTTAAGATATATAATATTAAAGATTAATTGTTTTTAAAAAGATCCATTGTGCGTTTTATTATTCAATATTCTTAGAACTGAAATAGGTAACAAACAATAACATATAAAATTTTAAAAAAAACTTGACTGCGAAAAAAAGAGTAAAAAAAAAACATTTTTCTTTTTGCTCTTTGGCATCATTAATTTCCAAAAAGCTACATTTTTAGGGTTCCGTACCTAATGGATAAAATGGGACTCTATTACTAAGACTTCGCTGTCCGTCTGTCTGTCTGTCACCAGGCTGTAGGCAGGCTCATGAACCGTGATAGCTAGACAAATGAAATTTTCTCAGATGATGTATTTCTGTTGCCGCTGTAACAAAAAATAATAAAAACTTAATAAAATAAATATTTAAGAGTCCCCTTATTCTGGACAGAATCAGACTTTCCCATACAAACGTAATCTACGTTTTATTTTGAAACGACATGTCAGATATGGGCGTAATTGAGTGATTTCAAAGAAATTGCATATATTTAGGCATATATCTGTAGTTTTTATAGTCAAAACATGTGTTAAAAGAGAATATAGTGTATCGATATCATATTTTACAATCAGTAATAGAAAACTTCTACACCCTTTATTTTCTTTCCAATCATAATCTAGACACGTGGCAGCGAGTCAGAGCCAAAAAAAAAGGAACTGGCGATGCAGCAGCCTTTTGTATATTTACACGAATTATTTAGAGCAACTTTTGACCCCTACACAACTCGAAATCTATTTAACCTAAACACATGAAATTTTGCACATACATTAAATGCATATAACTCTTCTCGAATCCAAAATTTTTAAGTGTAGCTCACAATCTAAGTAGACCAAATATAAGCAAAATATAAGTACGCTTGCTAAAACTAGCCAGGTTAAGATTCTTATAAATAAAATTCAATATTCTAAGAAGAACTTGGCGGCCATTTAGATCTCGATTCTTTTTTCGGAATTTGAACTTGGCTCCCATTTTCACATTTATGTTTTAGGTGGGATATAACCGTCGAAAACCAATTATAACCCTAGATAATTGCAATTTCAATTTTTTACCGAAATCTGAGATGTCGTTTCAAAATAAAACGTAGACTACGTTTGTATGGAAAAGTGGATTACTCTAGAGTATTACAAACGTGATTTTTTTATAGATAATGGTAAGGAAGCCTACGTGCGCGAATCCGACTCGCACTTGGCCTGTTATCGTTTCTTAATTTTTTACCTACCTGGTGTCACTCTGAAGATTTCCATCATCATCATCCTCCCGAATTCCCGGTTGCATCCTCAGCGGTGAAGCTTAAGAGCGGCCTTCCCGTCTTACTTTTCATACAAACGCTCGTACGTGATTATAGCGTTGTATCTTTTTTGAAAACTCACAGGTATCTTGGGCGCTATTTTTAGGTTTCTATCGAAATAAAAAATGAAAATTTAGTAAAACAAAGTCAGTATAAGCCTACAAAAATTTGCTTTTTTGCACAAATTTTAGCTGAACTTCGACCGTTCATAAAGTACCTACTCATAAATTGTAAAAGTAAAGAAAATATTTCGATACGCACCTCGCAAATGCAATGAAAATTTTGAATATAAAACATTTATTTTACATATTTGTAAGGCTTACTGATAAACACGTATCACCTGGAACATGTTTTATGAAATTTCCGCAGCCTATGAATAGTTAATATTCGTTCAATGGATAATTAATAATAATACTAATTTCATTTAATAGAATGCAAACCATGCCCTTAGGCGCTATCTCTCTCTTTTTGGTTTGCCTCTTTTTCTAGCATTGCCCTGGATGAAACAAAGCTTTTCAAACTATGCTCGCGTTGAAAACAGAGCGGCCGGGAAGGACCACCTTAAGATCCCGCGGTCTGCTACCTAACCTAGGTGATTTGACGAGGCTATTGGCTGTTACACAGAGCGACTGCCGTCTGACCTCCGCAACCCAAAGGGTAAACCAGAACCAATCCGAGGATAGTTTGAGGCGTTCGGGACCCACAGTTACGTGCCGTCCAAACACGGAATCATCTTTATTTTCGGATAATCAGGTGATTCAAGGCTGTTATATCCTACCCAGACTGGAAACAACTTTTCACAAAGTATGCTTCCCAGTGGGATTCCCAGGCCTTGCCTCTGGACCACGGAGGCAGTCATCCGACGATTTCCATTCCATTTTATTCCATTCACCGCGTCGAAATCGATCCATCCGTTGAGAGCTACGATGCCACAGACATAAATATCAAACTTTAACACCCCTTTTTCGTCGGGGTATAAACAGAAGGTCACATCTCTAAGGTATATGACAAAGCGCAAAAAAAATTTTTAGGTTCAGAAACTGAAAGAGATAATCTGGCATAAAACCCATCTTATGTCCCTTTCTCTGTTAAGGAAATTTACTGTTGCAAGAATGAGACTTTGTTAAACGTCAAAATTGAAAGCGTACACTGTTTGTGAACCCCGAGGGAGTTATGACATGAAAAATATCGACATCGACACTTTTGAGAAATGCTAATCCTCGTGCACGGTTAGCAAGTAGTCAGTAATAAAAAACTTTTAATTTAAAAACAAATTATTTTTCACTATCTAAATAATTATTAATCAACGTTTGATCTTAAATTCTTAAAACGATTGCGGCGATTCAAAGATTCAGATGTTTATTCAATAATTAGACCTTTACATGCACTTTTACACGTCAATAAGTATAATTAATAAAGCGAAGCCAAAAGGAGGGTGGGTTGATAGTAGCAGTTGGTACGGCCCCTTCAAGCAGTGCTCAACATTGGCCGTCAGAGCTATATAAATAACAAGAAATTCTAAATACTTTGAGATTTTTTTTGTGTTCCGTACAAATGTTAATGTGTGATGATTTTGGGTTTCGTAAAGAAAATTAAAAAACGGAACCTTTATAGAATCACTTGTGTGTCTGTCTTTCTGTCCGTCTGTCACAGCACAGCCAATTTCAAATGATGCTGCTCCCATAATTTCGATCGAACTCCACAAGTTCGGTTGATCATCAATTCTTTCATTCAAGATTTTTCTCTCTCATGATTAATTTCAAAATTAAAAATAGATAGTGTGGTATCGATATTTTTTATCGACCAGCTTTTTCTAACCCTATTGTCAAAAATTTCAATAATTACGAACAGCTTACCAAATACTTAAATAATAAGAAATATAAGTATAAATTACTATGTTGTCTATTTATAATAAAATGGGAAGGATTGCACTCAATTTCCAGACTAAAATGTATTGTGTACCTATAAAAATCTGTGATTTCAAGTGAAAAATATGTGCTCGAATCACCTGTGAAAGCTAATAGTTTTGTCACAATTTTCTTTATTATCCCAGCGGGATTTGCATATCTGTACAATGTAATTCGATGGCATCTTACTTATAAATAATAATGTGGAAATGATTTTTATATTTTTATTTTTCCCTATTATACAATTCGATTTCAATTGCACTTTAGCCGATATGTTTACATGAGCTGTTTAATACGACAAAATTTAAATGACGTTATCTAATGACATTAACTTCTGATCTCGCGACTTTTTTATTTAGCAGTGTCTAGAAACGTAGCGGAAGCCAAAATGCCCTCCGCTACAATTCAAAACAGTGTATGTTTTGGAGCCTTCATCGCGGAATCTATATATACCTCCTATATCTTTGGTATATGAGGTAATTTTTTTTTCTCTTTGGGCCACATAGTCAAAGGAACCATAGGTAAAAGTTAAAGACTTGTCATCTACAATCACGTCAATCAAATTGCAACTAACAAAAAAATGTGCTGTTGAAAAAAAATCCCAAAAAAGTATATAAAACCCCACAAAAATATGATACCCACCATGTTGTTCAAGGCAAAATTTCGTTGCCGCCGTACAAAGCGCCGCAGAGATTTTTCGCCGATAGCTACAGGAAAGTAACCCATTGCATCTTTGATATGGACGGCACCGTTCTTGGTGAGTTTCTTTACCTACGGCGAAGTCAAAAGGCGGGTTATGTGTGTAACCTCGTCAAATCACCCCCCAGACATCAACATCGACATCGAGGGACATCGGAACCCGGGCTCTGAAGCGTTACCACTTGTTGCAACCAGGAATACCGGATGACGATATGTAGGTATTGTATGTCATATAGTATAAATTATATACCTACTTAATTACATACATACGTACATACATATTTTCACGCCTGTTTCCCATGGGGGTAGGCAGAGACTATAGATTTCCACTTGCTACGATCCTTGCAAACCTCTTTTGCTTCGTCAACACTCATTACTCTTTTCATACATGCTCTCCGGTTATAAGTACTCCTTACTTCACCTTTTTTCAGAACGTCTGCAATTTGGTCGCAGAACGTTCTTCGAGGTCGACCCGGTCCAGTTTCCACATCCACATCCGCACGATAAATATTTTTAGTTAGTCTTCTTTCATCCATCCTCTCAACATGTCCAAACCACTTTAACATTCCTTTCTCAATTTTTGTCACTATATTCTCTTTCATCCCACATCTTTCACGTCTACTACCTACTTAATTATATATAGAAAAAAATCTTCCAACGCTTCACATCGAGGCAACGTGCCCAGAACTGGTAATGTTCCCTTGAATCGCGAGACTTATCCGCAGAGCAAAATAACTGCCAACTCTGGGGTCTCCCGTTGCCTCGATGAGACACGTCGTGATGTCTTTGCAAGAATAATTAAGGCTTATCATCATCAGCTTTCAAAAACCCACTGCTGGGCATAAGCCTCCCTTTGTCCGCGCCATCCCATCCTGTCCGCGGCCGCTGCTATCCAGTTTTTTCAAGCGACTTGCTTGATATCGTCGACCCACCGAGCCACCGGACGTCCCACACTGCGATTACCATTTCTGGGATACCACTCGGTGGCAGCATTACTCCATTCATTAATATAATTTAGACTCCGGGCCCCAAAAGACCCCTCGTTTCCACCGCGAAAGGTAAGGAAATATGATTGGCTGCCAGACTCGTGTATTTGCGTGTTTTCCCCAACTCTGCAACAAGCGCAGCTGCACCATCGAGGGCAGGTGCGAAGGCACTAACGTGCCCTCACATGTGGCGTCCCTCACAAGTCACTTTCCTATTTTCCACGGAACCCAAGAAAGGCCATCAGGCTGCTTACCGTTTCTACGAATGATCTCGTTTGGCTATAAAATTGACGGGACACCAACAGTTGCCAATGTCCTGCGAATGGTTTCATTTAATAATGCATGTCTTGGAATACGCTCTGCAGTCCGCGATGCCCCAATCTGTCTACGGAAACGCTACAATGCATGTCATTGTTGGTTGACTGATTTTTGCACCCAAACGAAGGCCCATAGCCAGTGTATTGCAGTTATCAAGTAAAGTACCAATGTGGGCTGAAGAAAGCGCCTGCTACCAAAACCCAGACTCTTTCTCTGCTAAAGCATCAACGAGCCATCAACATTCTTATTAAATTGATGATTGCCTTGATCAATCAAAAATGCGTGAGTGTCATGGAACACTCGGTTAAAACGAAGTTTGAAAATAAAGTTGGTGACGGAAAAATGTGACAAAAAAATCACCTAGCCATCCGCCAAGTCCGTACCGTCCTAAAAAGAACTTCGTTCCGATTTAAATGCTCAATCTAAAACGTCATAGGTACATAAATAATATACCTATTAAATAAAAAGTGATGTGCTCTTTTGTAGATTCAGAAATACTGTACCACAAAGTAATAAGGAAAATATGTGAAAATTATGGAAAAGAATTCCCCGAAGAACTCAGCCTCAGGGTAAGTAAATTACTGTTACTCTCTACGTCTTATAATACAAGTTCATTTGCGTGGCAAATAAAAAGAACCAGCCAAGTGCGAGTCGGATTTGTCAATGAAAATCTATAAAAAATCACGTTTGTTGTATGAAAGCCCCACTTAAATATTTAATTTATTATGTTTTTATTGTTGTTATAGCGGCAACAGAAATATATCATCTGTGATAATTTCAACTTTCAACTGTCTAGCTATCATGGTTCATGAGATACGGCCTGGTGAAAGTCTTAGTAATAGAGTCTCGTTTTTACCCTTTGGGTACGGAATCCTAAGACATCCCGACTTTTAGCTTGCATTCCCCATAACTTTTAAATCTATAAACCGATTACCATCAGACAGCTTCTTCTTATCATGCCGCTGGCTCAAATTTCAAATTGGGTTCTTCCAATACGTTGCCACTTTTACGCCTTCCTCTGAGGCAGAGTATAGGTCAAGCATGGTACAGATGATAGGGCACAGAGAGCATGAGAGGAGGTGCTGCATAGTCTGGTCGTCGCGACCACACTGGCACTGTGTTTCTGCTCGGTCAATGCAGCGCCAGCACGCCAGATTGTGCCTATATCGACCTACCTCAGTTCGGAGGCGACTCAAGCACCTCCATGTAGTCCACGGCAGTTTATGACCTGGCTGGAGCTCCTCAGAAGGTTAGATATAATCGGGGGGTAGAGCATACTGCTCCTGCCAGATTGGTAATCTAGGAGAATTCCTCCTCCTCCGTTCCAAACGATGACCTCCGTGGCGTAGTGGTCAACATGCTAGTCCGCCACCCAGAGGTCCCGGGTTTGATCCCCGGTCAGGGCAAGTTGGAAAATGGCCTTTCTCAAATTGGATGTTTATCTATATATGTATTTGTTATAAAATATAGTATCGTTGAGTTAGTATCCCATAACACAAGTCTCGAACTTACTTTGGGGCTAGCTCAATTAGTGTTATTTGTCCCTATATATTTATTTATTTATTTATAATTCGGTTGTTCTTTATTATTTATCAAACAGCTAAGAACTATTTATATCAAATCAGCTTTCAAACAAAAAAAAAAGAATTAACATCCGCCCATTCGTTTAGGCGCTACAATGCCACACACAGCATGTAAAGCTTTCTGTCAGTCTGTATGTCTGTCTGCGGAGACTATTAGTACTAGAAAACTGAAATTTGCCACGGGTTTGTATATTAATAATGACAAAAGGAGGTAAAATAAATTAAAAAGGAATAAAAAAATCTGAATTAATCTTTTTCGGCGAGACAGTGCCCTCGGCCTAGCACTCAGCGTATGTTAACACCTAAGCCGAGTGGTCGGCCGAGCGCTCGGCCTTGAAGCAGGCGAGACAGTCACTCGGACCCCGTTCTATTTACTGGGCCAAGTACTCACCACCCACTTCTCCGTACTGTCTCGCTCGCTCACTCGGTTGATCTGAACACGTCGGCGATCACTTGCCTCACGCCACTCGACGCCATCTTGTCATTCTACCGGGTATCTGTTCTGATTAACTGTCTCGCCGCAACTTCAGAAATACATGTAAACCCTCACGCGGCCGCAGCACTGTCCCGGCCGAGTGGCATTTTACTGTCTCGCCACTCTACTTGGTAGGTATGATCAAGGCAATAGCATCGGCCATACTATAGCGTTGTACTGACACGTGAGATCACGGTTTAGACACTGACTGTGTTCGACCCTCACTAGGCGCGACTTGTACCTCTGAGTTTGTTCTCATGTACGGTCCTTTTCAACTACTCTCACTTGCTTCCGGTGAAGGAAAACATTGTGAAGAAACCTGCGCGCTAGTTCACCAGAGTAATACGAGTACTGATAGTTATCACTAGATGACAGTCATTGAGATTACTACGTCAGATGCCTTAGACAGCTCGAAAAATCTGATAAGGACAAACGTTTCAGCTGTATGGCGGGACTGATAAGGATATGAGCGAGACGATCGTGCGGGAGTTGAAGTTGGCGATATCCGCGGCCGAGTTCGAACGTCAAATGAAGGAAATGGTACAAAGGACTTTGCCCAGCGCGCCGCTCATTAAAGGTATCATCATTTCTCAGACTTACCAAGGTGTACAGTTGAAACTGGTGATATTCCTGGACGAGATCGAACGTCAAATGAAGGAACTGGTACAGAAAACGCTGCACAGCGCGTCGCTCATTAAAGGTATCATCATCTCTATTTTCAAATATAGTATTCCTCCCTGCTGGTCTGAGAGAAACGAAAAAACTTACAATGTACCACCGGTGCGTGTCTCTTCCCGCGCAGATCGTAAAAGCCAGTCGAGGAAACAGGCGAAAACGTGAATCATGTTAATAGACGATGCAGCTAGCAACCCATCATGACTATTGATTCCTTTATCCACCTTCCCGCCCACCATAACGCTAAACCTTTGGTCCTGTGGCCCTGGTCTTCTTAGAGCTAAAAGCACAGAGTTAATATAAGTATTACATACCCCGTTTCCCATCCCCACTCGTACTCGTCTTTTCAAGTGTGTTGATGGGCGAACACACTTACATTAACGTATGCACGGATGTATAGTTTTCTTTGTAGTAGTAGTAGGCATAAATGCTACTCCGCTTCTATAAAGTGCCATACCTGTACCGTAAGAACCAAAATTTGTCTGTCCCATCAGGGATAAATAAATATTCAATGATTTTGGCGCCGCCTGAAAATAGTGCCCGGGGCAGTACAGTTTGCCTCCGAGTCTGCTCGATTATGATTAATTCTGCGCTGTCTGTTTACTAGGGGCAGAGCGTCTTCTGACGCACCTGTTCGACTACAACGTACCCATGGCGTTGGCCACCAACGCCACGGAGCAGGCAGTGCGGCTGCACGCCGCCGGGCGACCCAAGCTCTTCGGCATGTTCCACCACAAGGTATGAAACAGTTAAACAGTTCCAGCAGAAAGAGTTGTTATGTAACCAGTTTCCAAGCTTTTTCAGTTAGGTATAAAACTAGCTGCTAATGATTTTGGATTAAAGAAAAAAAATATAATTATGACCGTCAAGAAATAAGGTACGGTATGAAACAATGTTTGCAGTGTGGACTTTGGCCGAAAATAGGACCACACCATTTCTTCCTGTGGATGTCATAAACTTCTAGTGCTATAACTGCATTCCTAAGAATGGTAACCTGGCAGCGGCCGGTTGTAAAAAAATTTACCTGTGTAAATTTTATTGACGTCAGATAGGCCGTTAACCTAGCCAAACCATTTACACTGTTTCGGTTATTTGTTCTCCAGTTCGTAAGTCCTTCGGCATTCTTGAATGACCATTGTCATGCATATTATATTTGGAGAAGAAAAAGCGGCAAAGCGTACCCCGCGGGCTCCGAAGCAGCACAGCTGAAGATGCATCCGCAAGATGAAGAAGAAAAGTGGCCTACAGTTACTATAACGTGTAACAGTTTCGAAGCTGTTATAATCATCGTATCATAGCAGCCGCAGGGAGTCCACTGCTGGACGTAGGCCTCCCCCAAGGCTTAGCAAAGCGACCGATTGTAAGCAGCATGCGGTCTAGGCGGCCTACGTGGTCCTCAAACCACCTAGTTGATGGGTGTCCTACGCTACGCTGGGTGGCCATCATTCTAAAACTCTTCTGCCCCACCGGTCATCGGTTCTTCGCGCTATATGTGCCCCGCCCACGGCATTTCATTGAGCTAATCCGCTGGGCTAGTCAGTGACGTTCGTTCTTCTACGAATCTTCTTATTTCTGATTCGATCATGTAGAAAAACACTGAGCATAGCCCTCTCCATAGCTCATTGGAGACCTTGACCTAATATTGGCCGAAATATTTGGTAGAAGTAGAAGAAAAAAATTAAGTCAGTCAAAAAAAAACCGTTCGTTTGTTAGTTTTTAAAAATGTATTTTTCGTGTCCTATAATCGTATATAAATTTCTCTTAATATCTAGTCTGATTGCGGAGAGTTGATAAGTTCAGGTTTTCTTAACAAAGTCAAAGTCAAATCTTTATTTATCTTTGGATATTTATATCACTTGATAATTGTCATTTCATTTTTCTTTCTTTCGATTTCTTAATAGTTAGTTGTTGACGTCAGATCATTTACTTACAACTAAGTTTACTGCCGCCTCCAAAGCGCAAGTACAGAAGAAGCGGTAACAAACTGTACCTACTGCAGCATTTTCTCCAAAAACGTCAACCTTACAATTATACTGATATTAAAATTAGATGTGTGGACTGAGAATACATTGCTATGTCATAATTATTAATTAAAAATGTCAAATTTGAAATTAATGTCAATTTGTATAAAATACATGTACTGATTGTACTCAAATTATGTCATTTGTGAGTGTACAAATATAAACCTTTAAAAGGGACCCGCGCCAAGCTCAAGCCAGACGTTTTTGTCTTTAAGATAATCATCGGTTCCGTAATAAGCCTTCTCACAAAGTACTTTCTTTACATAAGCTTTAAATTTTCTATCTGGCATATCAAGGACCGATTCTGGCAATTTATTATAAAACTTTATACAGTTTTCCTTAAACGATTTACTGTTTTCAGCCTATAATACGGGGTAACTAAAACATTTATGTTACGTAAGTTTCTACCCGTAATATCACCTGTTTTATTAAATAAGGCAATATTTTTCCTCACATACATTATATTTTCAGATATGTACTGGGATGGTACAGTGAGTATATCAATTTTCTTAAAAAAATGTCTTAAGGAGTCTCTCGATCCTAAATCATAAATAAAACGAATTGCCCTTTTCTGTAAAATAAAAATAGTCTGTATATCAGCAGCACTCCCCCAGAGAAGAATCTCGTAAGACATCAGACTATGAAAGTTACTAAAGTAAACTAGTCTAGCAGTTGCTACATCTGTCAATTGTCTGATTCTTCTAATAGCGTAAGCCGCTGAGCTCAACCTATTAGCGAGTTTAGAAATATGGACATCCCACTAAAGTTTTGAATCTACTGTGATTTCCAAGAAAGTAGTATTATCAACGAGATCTAAGTTTTGACCGTCAGTAGCACATCAACATTGGCCTGCCTCACGTTAGGAAGACTAAATCTAATGCATTGGGTCTTGTTTGCATTCAACAGAAGGTTATTGGCAGAGAACCAATTAGAAATGGCCGATAATGTGTTATTCACCGCAGTAGCATCTTCGCTATGACGGTCTATTTCAAAAATAAGAGACGTGTCATCGGCGAACTTATTACGAATTGCGGCCTGCTTATTATTCCAAAATTTATACAGATACAATGTTATTGTTACTATTGTAAACAATTATCAACTGTATAAAACA
This sequence comes from Acrobasis suavella, assembly GCA_943193695.1. Lineage (NCBI taxonomy): Eukaryota > Metazoa > Arthropoda > Insecta > Lepidoptera > Pyralidae > Acrobasis > Acrobasis suavella. The sequence goes on along the minus strand of OW971957.1, from coordinate 9,778,002 downwards.
GAAAACTACACGCAGATACTTAAACGATTCGTTCGAACCGCATTCCAGAACGGAATGGCAATATGGCCGCAGTGTCCGCTCCCGCGTCCGGGCTACGGTTGACATCAACTGCGTGCCTCGTACCATGCAAACGGCGAAAGCGGCGGCCGTCGCTCGTCGTCGTCCACAAGCGAAAACTCGCCATACAGTTTGCGATAATTAAGCGTCAGTCGCTATTTGGAGACGAATTGTAATATTTACCAACTCTTGGCAAACAGACATTTTTAGCATTAATATTATTTTATACCTTCACACCACAATGTTGTTTTGATTTATGCCCGGCACAATTAACTGCGTATACAATTCCTTTGCTGCAATGGTTTGTAGACCAACGACACGCTGCAAAGGTCTTTGGAAGAGTCGGCAGTCTGCAAACCATTTGAAAGAACGGACTTTAATGCTTATTACAGGTGAGCGCGTGCGACCCCGAGGTTAAGAAAGGCAAGCCAGACCCCACCATATTGTTAGTCGCCGCATCCCGATTCCCAGATAAACCTAAGCCGACACAGGTAAGGTAATATTTCAGCTCCCTGATGTTCACTTCTGGGCAGGGCTACAGAGGATTTTTAATTGATTTATTTCCAAAAATGAGGAGGTTATCAATTCGTCGCATATTCGCACAAAATACGCAATCAGCGCTGCATTTACCCTAGATGATATAAATGCAGCCTAAAAATGGAAAAGCGGCAGGTATCGATGATATTTGTGTGGAACAACTTAAACACTCAGGCCCAGAAGCGGTAATGTTTAACAACAAACATGTTTGACAACTGCATCTGCAGTTCTCTAATTCCGAAAAAGTGGCGGAAGCAAAGGTTACCGCCATGCTCAAGCCTGGAAAAATGCCAGACGATTCCAAAAACTTGCGACCAATTTTCCTCCTATGTCATACCTACAAACTGTTTGAAAGACTGTTACTCAATCGACTGACAAAAACAATAGATAATCTACTCATTCCCGATCAAGCCGGCTTTCGACCAGGTAAATCTTGCTGTGAGTAGGTGCTAAATCTGACTCAGCATATCGAGGACGGGTTTGAACGGTGCTTAATTACAGGAGTGGTATTTGTAAACCTAAGCGCAGCATGTGATACAGTCAAGATCAAGCTTCTACTTGAAAAAGTGGCTGATCTTACAAAAGACCAGCAATTTGTCAATATACTTGGAGAAATGCTGCGCAAGCGCCGCTTTCAGTTTCTACTTAATTCACACAAAAGCAGATGGCGAACCCAAAAGAACAGTCTTCCACAGGGTAATGTCCTCGCACCTACTTTGTTCAACATTTACGCTAATGATCAGCCCTATCCACCAGCCAATAATCGTTTCATCTACGCAGATGACCTGGCCCTTACATCCCAATTCAAAAGTTTTGAGGAGATAGAAGCAACCCTGACAGCAGCCTTGGACCAGCTAAGAGAATACAATATAACTAATTCGTTACGACCAAACCCATCAAAGAGCTAGTCCTGCGCCTTTTATTGGTTTAACCAGGCTAATAGAGAGCTGAAGATCACGTGGGAGGGTGTAGATATTGTCCACAACTCTATGCCAACGTATCTGGTGTAACCCTCAATCGTTCGCTTCCATACAGGGAGAACTGCAATAACCTTAAATCTAAGGTTAGTTCTCGTAACAATATCATACGCCGTCTCCCAATCGCTCACTGGGGAGCATCACTGCACCTGCTAAGGACAAGTTGCCTGGCCTTGTGTTACTCCTTTGGCGAAGACGCGTGTCCGGTAGGGCCCGCCCGCTCAGCACACGTCGTAAATACGTCTTGCCGTATAGTAACAGGCGCTTTAAAGCCCACTCCGCTGCACCATTTATACACACTGTCTGAAATAGCTCCGTTAAGGATGAGCTAGTTCGGAACTCGAACTCGCCGGCGCACGTGGCTAATTTGCGCGCTATTTCGCTGAGAAAGGGATAGACTTGGTTTTGAACAGTGCGGAACTATTTACACCGATTTATACGCACATCGGAACTACAGTCTTGTGTGTCGTATCCGACTTATCGCACAAAAACGTTACGTTACGCGTCTAAAAATTCACGAGTATGCGTTTGGGAGAAGTGTTCTTGTGATAAAACAGCTGAATGTTTTAATTGAAATTAAAGTTATTTAAATCTTTTAATAACCAAACTATGCTTGTACGAATTTTGTTTTAGAGATTTTATACTCCTTCCGGTATTTAATTGTGCTCAAAGTTGCGTTAAAATTACGTGTTGAAACGGAATGTTTTGAGACTCATAACTTTTAAAGTACTTATCATTTTACAATTATGATTCCATACAAACATAGATAACGACAAGACAAATCGATAGAATTAAAAACTTTAAACAGACGATACCGAACAACGGAGTCATCACTCTACAGAATTTGTATGGCGAAACACCTGACTAGCGTACCCTTAAGCATGCGTCGTACTGTGGCTTGCGTGGTGGAGAAATTCAAACAGATGAACCGCAAATAGCATCTTCTGTACGGCCAGGTTTCACCACCCCCAAGTTTCAAAAGTCGGAAAGTTTTCTGAGGCAGCCAAGCGTCCCGCTCAGTGAAGCCCCAAATATTAGATTGGTATGCTGGAAAGATAAATACCCCCCGTTACCAGCAAATCTTCCACCCAATGAGAAACTCCGACAGGTGGTGATCTCCCCTGGGCAGTTTGGAAGTCCTTAAACAGACTCCGGGCTGGTGTTGGGAAATGCCACGAGAACCGAGTTAAGTGGGGTTTCTCAAGCAACGACCTTTGTGAATGTGGAGCTGTTCAAAGCACAGCACACCTCATGTCATGTCATGTATATTAGAAGATTCAAACTCGGCTAATGACAGGGGAGTTAATGTGGCCACACACTGGTCCTCTACCTCTACCTATGAAGAAGCCATTCCGACTCGCTAAGAAGAAGAAGTGTTTCTGCCATATAGCGTAGCATACAAGACTTACCAATCGTTATTGGAATCATATCAACAGTAATTAGCAGTATTTAAAAAATAAATCCGAAAAATATCGAAATTTCGGTATATCGGTTATTGAAATTTCAAAACCGGTATGAAAATCATTCCGGTATTCCATGCACTAGTCGTGCCGTGTTGAGTTGGGTCGTGTCGTGTCGAGTCGAATCGTGTCGTGTCGAGTCGTGTCGTGACGTGTCGCGTCGAGTTGAGTCGTGTGGTCTCGTTTCGCGTCGGGCCGTGTCGTTTCGCTTCGTGTCGAGTCGTGTCGAGTCGTGTCGAGTCGTGTCGTGTCGTGTCGTGTCTGTAAAATTGTAATGAAACAATTGAGAATTTTTTAATTGAATTGAATTTGAATTTCAGTGCCTTGTGTTCGAAGATTCTCCCGTGGGAGTGCGCGCTGCCATCGATGCCGGGATGCAGGTAAATGCATGTCCTTATCGAGTGCTTCTCACACCTTCCCGGTTGCATCCCCGGACAAAAAAGAGGTGTGTTATGTTTGACCGCCATGCGCTAGAGCGAGAGAGCGACGGAACGCCGCGGAATCGCCGAAGCTGATGCATATCGTAGCTCTCTCTCGCTCTAACGAATGACGGTTCTGAGCGACAATGGATAGCAGCATAGAAAAATCCTGTTCCGCGCTGCCAGTAGCTGAAGCCGTGTAGGAACTCCTAGTAGGTAGGTAGCCGCGCACTAGCTGGGGCAGTTGGAGACTGAAGACTCTCCTAGATGAAGAGTTAGGTAAGGTACGTAGTGGAGAGCTTGAGAGAAATAAACAGCAGAGTTATTTTATTTATAATTTTTACAATACCGATATATATAAATTGACAATACTGATATAGATGTAATCAGCTCGAGAGACGGTAGTGGAATGAATCAGAAAGGAAGGAAACTAAAATTAAAAAATTGAATTTTATAATTAAATTATTTTTTAGAAAACGGAAAAGGAGGTAAACGGGAACATGAAGGATGAGGTTTGATGTAACATCAATAAAGCCGAACCCTAAGGCACTGAACACACAGAAAAGACGTAAGACATGGATGTCCGTTTCATACAAAATATATAGAAGCGTCGCAAAGCAGAACACAGAAAAGAAGTGAACCGTCGGGGCGCAGACATGACGCTTACGCGTCTGTGTCCTAATGTAGAACATACTGAACGGACGGTGCACAGGCGCGAGTGGGCGAAACGGGCACGTGGGTGTGGTGTTGCCATAGATACGGATTTGTTTGTATCTGTTATGTCCGTGCCTCGTCTTTCTATGTGTTTTCAAGTCACGGCGTCGCCCCGTCAGTGCCCTGCCCGTGCCCCATCCGCGTCCTACGTCTTTTCTATGTATCCAGCGCCTGAGCATGACCTTCTTGTCTTCCGGCCTTGAGTAAGAAATAAAGACGCAATAATGTCCCTGTGACTCAGGTGGTGATGATCCCGTATCCGCACATCGAACGCGAGCAAACGCGCCAAGCCACGCTGGTGGTGAAGTCCCTCCTGGAGTTTCGGCCAGAGCTGTTCGGCCTGCCGCCCTTCGACGAGCCGGAAACGCCGAAGAAGAAGCCGAAGAGGCTCGAAGACGCCGAGGAGAGTGAGAGAAAAGAACGAACTAAAGAAAATATAGTGCCGTGATTTTGGTTTTACAAACTAAAGAAAATAAGGTGCCGTGATTTTTTTTGTTTGTTTTATTTTATATTGATTTATAACATTATTATCTTACAATCACCTACATGCGCAAACGCTTTCTATAGGGGCATGTAATAATGTTATGTATTAGAGGTTTTTAAAATGTTGGACTGCGTTATACTTTCAACAAGTCAAATCTGATACTTTTACTAAACGTTAAAACATACATTTTATATGAGATTTGTATTAAATATCAAAGATGAATATACAATTAAATAAAGATTAATGACGTGATGTTTTGTTGGGAGTCAAAAGTACCGCGATCATGCAGACGTTCTTTAAAAAGGAGAGGTCAGAAGTACCCGTAACTGGCATGCATGAAGAGAGTTATGAATGTAGATGAAGCGAAAGAGGTCTGTCAGGATCGTAGCAAGTGGAGGTCCTTAGTCTCAGCCTACCGCTGTGGGAAACAGGCGTGATAATATGTATGTATGAATAAATATAACTACCTCCGCGCGTGGTCTTGTGATCCGGGTTCGAATCCCACTGGGAAGCATGCTTTGTGAAAAGTTGTTTCCAGTCTGGTTACGATATTGCAGACTTGAATCACCTGATTAAAGAACGTATAAACTGTGGGGTCCCGAACGCCACCTAGCGTTTGCTCGAACCTATCTTCGGATTGGTTCTGTTCTGGTGTTCCCTTTAGGTTGCGGTCAGGCGGCAGTCGCTCTGTGTAACAAGTAATTATTACAAAAACAAAAAACCCGACTGTCTTTTTTATTTTGACATACCCCCGCAAGTATTTGAATTCTCTTTGTACCCCCGTGTCTCCCAGTAAATACGAATCTAACGACACCTCTCAAGCTAAAATCCATCGAGCCGTTCAGGCTGCAGAGCGTGCCAAACAATTATAAATATGTACATTACATACATACATACTCTCGAAAAACATAACCTCTTTCTGTCGCAGTCGGGTAAAAACCAGTAACCTAATCAAATCATCTTGGTTAGGTAGCGGACTCCGGGCTCTGAAGCGTTGCCGCTGAGGATGCAACCGCACGCGCTAAGATGAAGTGTAGATATCTATAGTCCGTTTGGTTAGGTATTTAAAAGAATGTAAACATTCTTAACATGTCTTTTTTATTGAAATATACACCTTATAAATCAATAACTTTGCAAATTACAAATAAATTATGTAATTTATAAATTATAAGATAAATAATTTGAAACTGGCGAAGGTATTGATTTATAAAGTGTCATCATCATCCGAGCGTATTCCCGGTTGCATCCCCAGCAGTAACGCTTCAGAGCCCGGGGTCCGCTACCTAACCAAGGAGATTTGACGAGGTTACTGGTTTTTACACAGAGCGACTGCCGCCTGACCTCCACAACCTTTAGGTTGTGGAGGTCAGACGGTAGTATACTATCCAAGGATTGGTTCCTGATTTGCCCTTTGGGGCAAATCAGAAACCAATCCTTGGAGAGTTTGATGATCAAACGCTAGGTGGCGTTCGGGACCCACAGTTTTACGTGCCTTCCGAAACACGGAATCATCTTTCTTTTCGGATAATCAGGTGATTCAAGCCTGCAATATCCTATCCAGACTGGAAACAACTTTTAAAAAAGAATGCTTCCCAGTGGGAATCGAACCCATGACCTCCGAGTCACAAGGCGAACGCCTTGACCACTGGACCACGGAGGCAGTCCTCCATAGTAAATAATAAAGTGTGTATTGCAATAAAAAGACATGCAAAGATTGTTTACATTCTTTTAAATACCTAAACAAACGGACTATAAGTATGTTTTTCATCTCATCTGCTCGAAAAACGATGTTTTCATCCCTAAACATTTGGAGCTAAAGTTACTGGTTATTCTCTCGAGACTAGAAAGTGAAAAAAAGAATCTCTAGGGATTTCCTAAAACCAATTTGAAAACTGAACACGAGTGAAATCTATGAAGAATCAAAAATAATGCTGGCAGTCCAGAAAAAAAAAATAAGAATTTTGTTTTAAAATAAAAAATTATTGGCACAGACGTCGTGATTTTAAGGGTTCCGTAGTAAACAAGGAACACTTATAGTTTCGCCATGTCTGTCTGTCTGTCTGTCTGTCCGTCCACGGTTTTACTCAGCGACTATAAGTACTAGAAAGCTGTAAATTGGTATAGGTATGTATATTAATTTTGCGGAAAAAGTGGTAAAGTTAAATATAGGAAAAAAATTTTTTTAAGGGTAGCTCCCATACAAGTAGTCAAAAGTCAATTTTATTTTGTAGACTAACCAATCATGTGGGATAGCGTTGAATAGGTCTTTCAAAAATATTATGAGCTTGCAAACAACGTTTTTCGATTTAGGGATCCGTTTCTGAAATATTTAGTTTTAAAGTGAAAATTTTTTTTAGAGTCAAGTGTCCCCCCCCCCCTCTATCCGCTAAACGGTTATATATGGACACGTGAAAAAATTCACAGCTATAGCTAATATAACGAAATTTAAAGGAATAATACTATCAGAGCTAAGTAGGGTTTACAAATTAAAAAGTTATAGGCGATCAACTTATAAAATGTATTCGGAAAAGGAAAATTTCATACAAATTCAATAGAAAATTATTTTTTAGACGTTTTTAGTGGCATGAACTCAAACTTGGCATTCGTCACTACGGAACCCTACACTGCGCGTGGCCCGACACGCACTTGGCCAATTATTTAAATTTGGAATACATATCGTCGTCAACATGGATGAAAAAGAAATTAGTATAATTTAAAAAGCGCTATTTTTCTCTTTGGTTCAAGTAATAACAGAAGTTTTAGGTTATTTGTATTGAAATGTAATTGTTGAATAGAAACTATTTAACGAAGGTAAATTTGTACCTGGCATGTTATAATGTTTGAAAAGTGTTCGATATAAAACACTGGTTTTATTATGACAACTTTGTATGTGCCATCTGAAATATACACGCTGACTTTTCATTGGTTTTGGAAAAAAGAATATCATGTAGCAAATAAATTCCTCTATCCATATACATAATTCAAGTTTGTGTATGACATAAGATAAAAAAGTTACGAAAATGATTTTCGATCGAGACCACGTAGTTACGCCCGTTCATAACTGACGCGTGACCCCGATGAACTCTTGCTGCGTGCTTCTAGTTGATCTCACGATTTTACTTTCGAGTTTTAGTCAACATATTTTGTTCCTGAATTTTTATGGTGACTAGCTAATTAGGTCTTACTAACGATCCTTATGAAGTGGCCTTTGGCTTCAAAACCAATGAAAAATCACCAGGAGTTCAGGATATTTTAATTTCCTCGATTCCACAGCAACCTATACTCCGCTACAGTAATTACTTATTTGTGTAAATGTAAATACTTTTTCGTGAGTTGAGGCCAATAGTAAATAGTTATCAAGTATTAAAAGTTTTATATTTACTTATAAAAATAAGAAGATATGAGTGAACATTTTATCTTAAGTTTTCGAAAAAATATTTCTTAGTATTTATTGTATGAAAACCAAACAAAGGTTAGTATTAAACTGTCGGTTGAAGTCTGTTAGGTATTGTAGGTGTTCTACTGTTCTTTATACTCTGTTTTGTATGTGCTAGTTTTTCTCATAGATGGAGATGAAAAGTAGAGTGTGCTGCTACTCGGGTAGGGTAATATTTTTATCTCGGGCGATATACATGAATCCCTCGCTACACTCAGGATTCCACCGAAGAATCACTCGCTCCGCTCGTGATTGAACTGTGGAATCCTTTGTTTCGCTCTGGATTCAAAGTAGCGCCCTCGCCTTCAAAATATTACCTGATCCCCTTGTAGCACAATCTACTACCATTTTACCAGAGTACAACGAAGCTAAAAGGAGAGTTGTGTGTTTCGCCGCTATGAATGTATGTAATAAGTATGTTTGTTCGTGTTGTATACAATATGTAACAAAAACCTTGTCCGACCCTTGTAGGAGCAACTCAGACCGTCAATATGAACAACTTTTCGTATGGGACCAATGCTTGAAACTCGAAAAAAATCTCGACATTTTCATACAAATTGCCGGGCACGCCGAACACTTTTGTATGAAAATGTCGGTTTTTTTTTCGTTTTTCAAGTACACATTATTAGCTATTGCTCCTATTACTATAAACGTAATTTGAAGACAATTGTTCTTTAGTTGGGTTTTAGATTTTGAAACTATATCTTGTTAGATATAGTAATAAAAAAAAAAACAATTCAATTACATAGTTATTTAATTCCGAACACCATTTTACAAAAACATGTATGAATATAGGTACAGTATGTACATACACACCTTAATATATATAATAGAACTTTGATATCACAAATTAAAACATTGGCAAAACCGTAAACAACATCGAAATGCTCAATATGTATCCTTTTAACCCCCCCCCCCCCCCCCCCCCCACACACACACACACATATTTACTACTTTCTCACACGCTATCATACTAAGAAACCTTTGAGTCTTGCATCTCTGTCTGTCTAGGGCGTAAACTGCGTTTAGTCTATCTCTGTCATAAACTCTACGTGCGAGAGATAGTAGAATACGTCGCGTGGTCCCTCTTGACGCAGGTTACGGCCTTAGAGCCACGAGACCCAAATTGCTGTGATAGATAATTATGTTTTTACAACCTTGCGTTTCTGTCAGCTATCATCGGATCATAGGGGACCGTCAACAATATGACGTCATGCAGAATTTTGACTTTTCGCCCTTGTTACGCTTTTTTCTGATCCCTTTACCACGTACTGTCACATTTGTCATGCCCCCACCCCTCCACCCAAATGTTACGTAATTTGTAGTTGGCCCCTAGATACCGGTACATTCCTTTTTTTAGCTGTGATTCAAGTTTTTAATCCTTAGGGGAGACCTATGTCCAGCAATGGACTTCCTGTGCCTGATATGATGATGATGAAGTCTGAGTATTGAGTTGGGGGTAATTTTTTTCTTTTTTATATTTTTATTCTTCACAAAAAAAAACGTCATTCTAATGAAAACTATAGATTTTATTAACAATAAATATGGATTTAAAGTATGAAGCGGCTCGCGATATTTCGGCCGCGTAAATTACACACTAAAAGACAGAATTTTACGTCGTGCACAAAATTCCGTCCAATCTGTAGGCCGACTGGCCACACTTAACGTACGTTAACGGCTAGTTCAATCCATCAAAACGAACAACTTTCGCTCTATAACCAACTCAATAAGTATGGAAAAAAATGCATTTAAAAATATTGTATTTTAGGTGTTTATTCCATTGTGTATAAATCGATTGATGTGTATTCCCTATCATTTAATTACTCTTTCACCATATATTAAATTTCTTTTGCTAATTTTAATTTAAATTTAACCCTTTCACCGCGAGACTTTATATCAGTTGCCGTGCCCCCAGCGCGAGGGGTAGTAAATCTAAAATAAATACCTACAACCAAAAAGGGATGTGGATACTTCAGTTAAGTGCAAAATGGGCATTTTTTTGTCGGAAATATCTGACGCTCGCTGAATGGGCACGACAATGTTTGTCGGATAAATCCGACGTTCGCGGTAAAAGAGTTAAATAGGGACACGTGGAAGGAACAGGGGGAAGCCGTTGCCCAGCAGTGGGACACAAAAACAGGCTAGTAAAAATAAATATTTTTATCTATTATTGTTCATTATTCTTCGCAAATATTTTAAAAACGAAGTTTTTTATTTTTTCCTCCTACGCAAAAACAAGGCTGTTATAAGTTAGATGTGCCGTGTGGTTTCCGGCTGAATAGAACCTATTCCATCAAATCCAAGTCTTCCCATGGATGTCGTAGAAGGCGACTTAGGGAATACAAGCTAAACAAAGCTTATAAACATCAATGAGACCTCTCCAACCCGTCTGGCCAGCGAGGAGAGTGTAGGCCAAGTCCTCTGGCTGCTCTGGCCAAGTAATTACCTGGTAGTACAGAGGGTCGTGCTTCTGTAGTGGAGACTAAACAAACACCTGATACTGATGATAATAAGTTTGATGTGTTTGTGTACTCGTAGCTCTAAATAAATGGATCGATTATGCGTTTTTTTTTGTTGTTTCGAAGCTGACGTAATCCAAATGGTTCTTAGCTAAAGCTGTGTCGGGGGACTCATAAATTTTTATTTCTTGTTGTATCGATAGGACTCAATTTGCCCGTAATTTAAGTGCACCAGTCAGTTTGCACAATATTCACGAAAAACAAAATATAAACAATAAATATTCCATAGACTTTATTATAATCTAGACTAGATATATGGACATACAATTTTACAATAAGAAGACGTACGAATGGAACAGACACGTCAAAACGTAAAAAATACACATTCTTGATATAATTATTTTTTTTCTCTTATTACATAATATTTCAAAATAAGGCTAAAAAAACTAATAACATGGACAGTTTTTTAAATCTAAATCATTCTGAATTAATAATAAAATATCAACAACATTCAATAATTCGATAATTTAATGTTGTTTTAGGGTTGGATCTCACTTCTCAGCACGGAGCAGTACTTTCCTATGCTGCTATCTTTTTCTGGCGCTCAGAAGCGTCATTAGCTAAAACGAGAGGGAGTGAGAGAATGCTATAGCACGGCCGGTGCGATGGCGTTCCGTCTCTCTCTGCAGATTCAACCCTTAGGCGTCGTCCTAATTGGCTTAAGGGGAATTGAATTTTCCGGGGTCCAGTGCTGCCCCCATTTGAAATAAATCATTTACAAAAAAACGGAGACATCATTTAAAATTTTGTCTTGATCAGACCCTGGATAACCCTTTAAACTATTTTATGAACTACTGTTTAAAGTGAGAACATAAAGTTTTTCTGCGCACATACGCCAAAAGTGGCCGTTTTTCGCAATTGTGCGTAGAAAAGCTTCACGTTCTCACTTTGAACTGTAAACAATAGTTCATAAAATAGTTTGGAGGGTTATCTAGGGTCTGATCAAGACAAAATTTTAAATGATGTCTCCGTTTCCTATTAAATGATTTATTTCAAATGGGGGCAGCACTGGACCCCGGAAAATTCAGGTAGCCCCTTAAGGTCGTACGAGTCAACGATGCGTTGATCGTCGTGCGATGAAAATTATCGTGCGATGGTCTGCAGTGTCCTAATAGACCCTGCGATGTCCATCGCGCGATGCTATGCTGTCTACAGAGATGCACAGTTTTTGCTGTCAGGTAATATTGCTTTGAAAATTGCAAGTGACATTGAAGAAAGAAAACGTAGACCACATAATATACTTTATAGATGTAAATGACTATTTATCGTCGTCTGATCACAATTCTTGGAAATAGATGACTGCAAATTTTAATTGTATTGTTTAAATATATAGTATAATTGTTGGAGTATACAAAAATACATTTGTCTCTCTCTAACTTAGGAAGTTTATCCCTTTCTATCAGTTTGTTTATGTATGAAACAATAATTCTTTGTTATCGAAGTCCGAGTTACATATGGGTACGTCATCTAGACTCTCTCAGAATTTTAGTGTATTCCCAGCCCTTGCCATAACTAAGCGTCGCACGCAAATAGTTATAAAACACACCGTTCAATTATAAATGAAATAAATACTTAATGCTTTTTATATAATTTCGTCTTTCATTGGCTTCCATAATCCTACAATAATGTATACCTAGCTAAAGTGTAAATCTGTATTGTAACTGTAATATAGCCCATCAGGCTGGGTAGGGACCAATACTGAACTGGGTTTCTTTCGGCGTAATCTTCCCAGCAGTGGTCGTTCCGAAACGCTAGTAGTTTTTAGCTTTTGCACTAAAATAATATAAAAAAATGACCTTCAATAAGAGATAAATTTATCCTACATTGAATAAAAAATTTTGACTTTGACTTTGACTTTTTGACTTAGATCCAGAAGTCACCGCGGTGAATTTTCCGATCATTATTTTGAGCGCAACCCCTCCACCCTCGCCCCCTCGGGTAGTTGTGCTCGCGCGATGACGCGGTTACCAATTGGGACACTCAAAAGATATTTGTAGCTTTGATTGCACGATCGCACGATAGAAACCTCGTACGATCGTTATTAAGACGAAGTGGTAGCTAAAGTGGCGCCCTCATTTTAAATAAATTGTTTAAATCTAAATATGGTGATAATTAAAAATTTGATTTGGATCAATGTCTAGAAATACCTTTAAACTATTTTATGAATAACCTTTGAAAGTAATATTGGTAGTCCGTCTAGTTTTAAAACTGTTTTTCGCCAAAAGTGGCCACTTTTGGCGAAAAACAGTTTTAAAACTAGACGGACTATTAGTAATAATTTCAAAGGTTATTCATAAAATAGTTTAAAGGTCTTTCTAGACATTGATACAAATTAAATTTTTAATTATCACCATATTAAGATTTAAAGAATTTATTTCAAATGAGGGCGCCACTTTAGCTACCACTTCGTCTTAAGCATTTATTAAGCAGTATGCTCGCGCGATGACTTGCGAGCTTTAATTAGGACACACTTATTTAGTTCGTGTGTTTAATTTCGTCGTGCGACTAAAACTCGTACGATCGTTGTCAATTAGGCCGACGCCTTAGAACAAGAGGTGCAAACTACCACACTGCTGAGAAGAAATTCCCCACAATTAGGCATGGTTTACAAACATATTGGTAAGAATTTACGATTTGTACGTTACCATTCCATTCACGTCTTGACACTAAACCTATGTATGTTACCTCAAAATCATAACCACGTCATTACAACAAAAAATAATAATAACAAAGTTTATTTTTTACATAATTAGGTACTCAATTGGCAGTTTTATATTATTTAATCTTTTTTACAATATAAAACAAAATATAAACGAATCGTTATGGTATTGAGGTAAATGTTTATTTTCAAATTAAACACATTATGGAGACATCAATCTACGTCAGATGCCTTAGGGTCAGTTCAGACGAAAAGAGCGTAGCGGAGAGGATTTTTTTATGACAAAGAAATTAAAGTATTGGCAGAACGTGCAAGCGCCCGCGTTGTCTCGAGGCGGCGTGAGCATTTTGTTAAGTTCAAACGTTAATGCACTTTATACTAATACTTTAAAATTTATTTTTCCACTCCTGTACTGTTATCTGTCTTTTAAATGGTCCCGAACACCTATGCCACTCGCATTTATTGACACGTCTTTTTGTCTTTTTGATACAACTTGGGAGTGTCATAAAAAAAATATCTTTGCTGCGCTCCTGTCAGTATGATCTGACCCGTAGGCGTTGCCTAAGTCACAAGTCCTACCGCAGTGTGGAGACAAGTTTATAGTTAATCTAATAATTGTAATGTGTGATAAATGTAATTGGTTCATATAGTTTTATCACAATAAACAAATAGTTTAGAACGATTATAAAAAATATGTAACACTAGATGACAACACAGTGACGTCAGGTCCAATTGACCGTTGTCATTAGACCGTCAGTTGACAAGTTGTTTTGCTTCGTCAAATGTATCCAATAACAGCAACTTGTTAGACCTGACGTCACTGTGCTGACATCTGCCGTCACACAATTTGAAAACTCGCTTGTGTAGGCAACGCCTAAGCGTAAACTCAAACCAGGGCAGTGTCGAAGCGAATAGAAGATTCATGTGCATTACGTTGTGAAGATAAGAAACGTTGTGAATTTGCTATTATAAGTTTCAAACTGAGGCTTCGGTGCATTTCGGCTCTGCGCTAGTATGAATAGACCCTAAGAATTTCAATATAAAATGTCGGCCACTTACACACATAAAAGACCGGCGTTAAAATACCACAAATACACGCCATTGCGTCGCCTCATTGAAAATCATAACAAGAAATATCTTAACAATTCGGAAAACTAACCTATATTAATTTTTACATTGTGCAATCTAAAAATACCTTTTTAAACCTATGCGAATATATATAATAGGCGTGACGAATTGAAAAACAATTTCAGCCCATCGGTTAGATTATTTAAAAATATAGTACACGTATTTTTCTTTTTCTGCGAAACAAAAAATTAACAAAGATGCAGCGCGTCGAAATTTCGCATGACGTCACGGCTACGTACGATTTTTACATAGAGGTGACGTCGCAAGCTCCCACTTCAGAACTTTGATGCTTCGTATCTTTGTGAATTTTTACTTTTTTGGCAAACTGAAAAATATTGGTCCATTATTTTTGGATAATCTAGAAGACGGACTTATTACAATTATACTTTTATAACCCTCTCGTCACCCCTCTTCAAGACGTAACATACCCATAAAAATAAAACTCTTTTAAATCTATACACAGAACAAAAACAATATAGAAATGTTAATATCACAAAATATTTGGGTATGACGTGTCTATTTATTATATAGGACTCTTTTTTCAGTACATATTTTTAAAGCAAAATTCGACTACGATGATTCTTCTTTCTACATTTAAGGGGCTACCTGAATTTTCCAAGGTCCAGTGCTGCCCCCATTTGAAATAACTCATTTAAAAGGAAACTGAGATATCATTTAAAATTTGGCCTTGATCAGACCCTAGATAACCTTTTGAACTATTTTATGAACTACTGTTTACAGTTTAAAGTGAGAACGTGAAGCTTTTCTACGCACAATTGCGAAAAACGGCCACTTTAGGCGTATGTGCGTAGAAAAGCTTCACTTTCTCACTTTTAACTGCAAACCGTTTCCTTTTAAATAATTTATTTCAAACGGGGGCAGCACTGGACCCCGAAAAATTCAGGTAGCCCCTTAATAGGGAAGAACTGGATGCGCTTCGTCCATACAAAAATAGCCTATTATATTTATATTGATATTTTTATTATATTTATACAGATATTTTTCCACTCCTAAATGTTATTTGATCTCAATATTTCTTTAGTTCACACACAAACACAACGCTTCGTTTAAAAACCGGCATTGCTGATACCGGACACAAAGCCGTTAAACTAAAGTGGGATTGGGCGGGGCACGTTTGCCGAATGCATCCTGATAGGTGGGCTACTTTGGTGACGTGGACTCCCGGAGATGGCCGAAGGAAAAGAGGTAGGCCCGGGCAGCGTTGGTATGACGATTTGCGACAGTTTGAAAGGGAATGGTTGGAAGTGGCACACGATCGAGATATTTGGAAGATGGGGGAGACCTTTTCCCAGCAGTGGGACAGTAGAGGTTAATAAAAAAAAATAGTATGTTGTTGGCACAATAAAAAATGGGTTTACATGTTTTTTTTCTACAGCAAAATTTTGAAAAACGAAAGCGAACATACATACTAAAATACCATTGGGATCAGATAGCGTTTACGGGTGTAACATCACGGTATTTCAAGCTTTGCTCACAATGCGACACAAATAAGTTGAACAAAAATGGCGGATTTTAAAGCATTTTTGTACAAATTCCCGGCACGTAGGTTGAACCAAAATCGGTACAAATAATGCGCCGACAACCGCCATTTCGGTTCAATTCAAGTCCGCCATTTTAACCGTCTTCCAAAAAAGGAGGAGGTTATCAATTCCTAGCGATGTTTTTTTTTTATGTATGTTCACCGATTATTCGAAGACGCCTGGACCGATTTGGATAATTCTTTTTTTTTTTAAAGGGTATACTTTCCAAGTGGTCCCATTGAAATTTTATCAAAATCGTTTGTGTAGTTTGGGGGTGAAGTCGGTTTTTAGTTTTGAAAAATTATAGCTCAACTTATTTGTGTCGCACGGTACGAGGAAGCAAGTGGCAACTTTAACAATGCCGTACAAGAGTACAAACTCAGAGGTACAAGTCGCGTCTACTGAGGAACTCTCGCCTCACAGACGAACAGACATTGCCTAAATAACTTGGCCACCAAAGCTTCTTGGTGCAGTTATTCTGAAAAACTTAGCTGCAAGTAAATGATCTGACGTCCAACTATACTCGACTACGGCAAATCCAAGAGGAAGGGTAATGATCAGAGATCGGAATCACGGCCGCTATTGCTATCAAAAGTATGGATAAGACTATATAACCTATAAATAAAACAACCATAATTATGTGATTTCAGGATATATTTTAATCGAAAAAAATATACTTATCCTGAATTCACATAATTATGGTTGTTTTATTTACTTAGGTAACCAAATAGATTTTCGAGAAATCCCGGAACTTTTAGTCATATCCATACTTTTGATAGCAATAGCTCCCGTGATTCCGATCTCTGGTAATGATTTTAGGAGTCTAGGTTTGTATATGGGTGGGTATTTATGTCTGTTCCACCATAGCATCCGAGTCGCTTATCCAATTTTGACAATTGAGATGTGAATCGATTCATCATTACTGTCCGGGTGACATAAGGCTACAATTTGTATGCAATAAACATATATTATAAATGTTACATACAAAAAAGAGCGAGTAAAAAAAATTTTTGTCGGTTTCCATGTCGCGTGGTTTCTGGTGTTTTTTTTTTTATATTAAAGATCATAATTTATCAATTTCATTTCAAAAATATATACATTGCTAGCTGCAAATCGCTTTCGTAGTCATGTATTAGTTAAAAGCAAAGCTTGTGACTTGAAAGAAAAAATTGACAATTATCAAGTGATACATATATCCAAAGATAAATAACTTGTTTTTGAATTCCTGCTATAAAGAATCGGCACTGAAAAAAGAATCCTACATACTTAATATGCTTCTTACAATAAATTTACAATTTTTTTTTTAATTTATTTTTTATACATTCTCAGTCTCTGCGTATAGGCACTTAGCATCCTCTATTTTCAATTAATCAGCTGATTTTCCTTCAATATAAAGAATCAGGAATCCTATGAATCCCATTCAAATATTTTGCAACCGCTGACAGGTTAATGAGGATTTAAAAAAATATGTCACACCAAATTGCAGTACAGTGACGTCAGATTCAATCGACTGTTGACATTGGACCTTCAGTATCCGAGTTTTGGCGGGAAGTCGAGGAGTTCAGCCAGCCCTGTGTCACTCCCCGTTTAAGTATCGAAAATATACCTACATTATTACTATGCGCGCGAAGACCACGCGACCTAAGGACCAAACCTACACCAACCTTTGATTGTATAGTTAAGTGTTAGGTAAGGAATAAACAAGTGAATAAATAAAGTTGGGCTCTAAAGGACTAGTATCCAGAGCCGTAAAATAATTATAAAAAAAAATTAGTCAATTGTGTCCAATAACAGCAACTTATCGGACGCGACGTCACTGTGCTTCCATCTGATGTCACATTTTTTTTGAAACCCTCATTAGAAAGCTACTTTACTATAATAACCATAGAGTTGATATTACAATACAATATGTTAGGTAATCAAAGAGTTGATTTACATTAAATATGTTTAAATATACAAGTTTTTTTGCTAATGCGAAATTTTTACAGCAATTTCAGTCCATGATATTATTTGGGGAATCTAATCAGTAAGTGTACTGAACTTGTCCTAGAAATTTACGCACTGCATGTTTGATATGGCGCCGAAATCAGTAATTGAATAGAACTTGACAGACCTTTCGTTGAAATAGTTTGCAGACTGTCGACGCACCGAAAGTCTGCAAACCATTTGAACGAATAGACATCAAAATAAACTCACGAAATGACTTCATTATGGACTGCCAATGGTATGATTGAACATTTGTCGTCTCTCAATACGATCTCCATATTCTTCACTTTATCTGTTTGTGTTTTATTCACAGAATTCACTGTATTAGCTTTTAAAGATTTTTCTTTGTTTAAATAATTGGTCCTTGTGACATCAGAAACTATTTTACTTTTTTTAATTTCATTTTTAGCGCCATTTTCTTTTTTAATTCCTACGACTTTTTTATCGCAATGATTTGATTTATCTCTTATTTCATCAATATTTTTTAAATCAACATTTTGAACAGTTCCTTTTTCAATAATTTTGTTTTTATCTTTAATATCTGCATGTATTTCATCTATATTCCCTTGTTTCTCTTCTGCATCTTTGTGATCATTAACAAAATCTGTCGTTTCTCCTTTAATTCCATTTTCTTCTTTAGCATTGCTCTTTTCTTCTTCAATCCTTGTCTTTTCTTCTTCGAGTCTCAGTTCCTCCTTGACCGCCTCTTCCTCTAGGCGTTTCTTCTCGTCCGCCTCTTTCTGCTTCTTCTCAGCGAGCTCCTTCCTCCGCTGGGCGTTCCACCACGGCATGAACCGCTGGAACATGACCCTGGAGCGGTGCTGCGGCTTCAGGACCCACGAAAGAGCCATGTCGGCGTCAGCGATCCTGAAATGTGGAAATATACTATCAAATAACAAACTACGTTATTAGTATAAACGCAATGGAATGGACTTTGCAACGATAAGTCTTCGATGGGGGAGGGTGTCATAGGCTTGGATCTCACTTGTAAGCACGCAGCAGCACTTTTCTATGCGGCTATCCTTTTCTGTCGTCCAGAACCGTCATTTGCCAGAGCGAGAGAGAGTAACAGCACGCTATACAGCACCGGCCGTGCTGAAGCGTGCTGCTCCGTGCTGACTAGTGAGAGACCCTTAGATGCCTATCTTAGTCGTATCGGTGGTGTCTCAGCTGGATCCGGGTTCATTTGACGCTCAATTAAGTCCCTGGTCCTAAAATGTGCTTTAAATGGTTCTGAAAGATTCCTTAACTTCTCTTAAACCTCTTCCTGTCAAGCGCGAGTCTGCGTGCGACCCACACTGTATGGAAGCAGTCTTATACAGATTACTAGAAGCTTCTTAAACATTCCCTACCTTCGCTTGAAACTCGACTCCCTGTCAAGGGTTTATTCCTTGCCATATCATACATATTTATCGCGGCTCGGTCCCTTGCAACAGATAAAACCTAGGTCTTAACCCACCGGAGACCCAAACGATCCGCACCAGCATGGGTCCTTGACAGAGTTCTAGAAGCTTCTCAAACCTGCCCTACCTTCACTTGAACCTCTCCCGGTTAAGCGTGTGTTGCTCCTTGTCGGAGATTTGTTAAGCTTTCTCAACTTTCTTGCTATGAAGGTGAAGAATATCTAATGCAAGCTTATTTGCCAGGCAAATAAAAGACCCTTGACTTTCAATAACTTTTGATCAACTGAACAGATTTTCGACAAACACAGCTAGGAACCACCGCAAGGAAACGGCAAAAAACTTCACAAAAAAAAATATCACATCGACATTACTTCATCCGTTCGAGAGCTACGATGCCACAGACAGACAGACATTAGCGTCAAACTTATACATATAGCGCTACTCCATAGTAATTGCAAATCTATCGCATAGAAATGTATGGAGCAGTGAACTTTTTTCGCTATTATGTAATTTTTCCCTCAGTAAAAGTTGTTCGTATACAATATGTAACAAAAACCCTGTCCGATCCTTTTAGCAGCAACTCAGACCGAAGAGAAATCAACATTTTCATACAAAAGTGTTCGGCCGGCCCGGCATTTTGTATGAAAATGTCGATTTTTTCTTCGAGTTACCAGCATTGGTCCCATAGGAAAAGTTGTTCACATTGACGGTCTGAGTTACTCCTACAAGGATCGGACAGGGTTTTTGTTACATATTGTAGATGTCGACAGTATGTCCTTAAATTATCGCTAGTTTATGACCGAATAAACTGTATAAAATCCCTCTTTTGCTTCAAAAAGGCCGAGTAACTGCAACCTACCGTCTCTTGAACCTCTCCCGGTCGAGCGCGTGTCGCTCCCAGTGTCCGGCCCGCGCCTGCCGCGCCGCGAACGCCCACACGCGCATCACGTGGACTTTCGGAGGCTGCTCGGAGAAGTGGACCTGGGGACGAAGATGGAACTGTTATTTGGAAACGTTCGCAGATCGTAAAAGTCGATGAAGGCAAGAGAAACGCTGAAAGATCCTCATTGAGAGAGTTAAGCCACAGGTATGACACTTTATAGAAGCGGAGTATCATTTATGTCTACTATTACAAACGAAGCTATACATGCACACTTTGGGGGGCGAACACACAATGTGTATGTTCGCCCCCAACACACGCGACAAGACAAGAGCGAGAGAAAGGTGCGGGGACGAGGAACGTAATGTAGATGCCTTTGAAGATTATAGGAGGTATTAACAAGACTCGAAACGAGATGCGACTAAAGACAAACCACCCTCCTCAATACACTACAACTATGTCGGTTGTACGCTGACGTGTCCGCAGTGCGCACGTACATTCAACTCAAAAATAGGGTATGTCAGCCACATCAGGGCACATGAGCGACGCCTTGAGTAATATCTATTTCCTATTTTATCAAACAATACAGTCACCATAGCCGAAAACGGCCAGGGGAATATACAGGGTTACTGGTAACTAACGCAAAACCTCTTAACATCGTAATCAGAATCCTAACATAATATAGATCTGCAAGAAAAAAATAAAAAAAATCTATGAAAAAAAATGGACTCTTCATAGAAACTCGACCAGGTGATCAGTGAATTTTTATGGGAGGCCAATTTTTTTTTCTGCAATTTTCGCCTTTTTTCTTGCAGATCTATAATGTGCTGGGGAGTCTGATTTCGATGTTAAGAGGTTATGAGTTAGTTACCAGTAACCCTGTATATATTCTGTGGTTAGTCTCCGACTCGCTAAAGGTACATTGTCAAGATAAACTGGGACCACAGCAGTGCCCCCGCCAAGACAAGACACCGTAGGCGCAGGGCGTTATACCTGCCTTTTCTCGATATGTCTTTCTTTCTCTATTATGT
Source organism: Acrobasis suavella (assembly GCA_943193695.1). Lineage (NCBI taxonomy): Eukaryota > Metazoa > Arthropoda > Insecta > Lepidoptera > Pyralidae > Acrobasis > Acrobasis suavella. The sequence goes on along the minus strand of OW971957.1, from coordinate 9,756,771 downwards.
ATGTGATAATTTACAAGGTATAGTTTCATAACTGGGCAAGTGCGAGTCGGATTCGCGCACAAAGGGTTCCTTACCAATATCTATAAAAAATTACATTTGTTGCACGGAAGCCCCAAAGATTCAAAGATTCAAATGTTTATTCAGTAATTAGACCTTTACAGGCACTTTTACACGTCAATAAGTATAATTTATGTTACGTGTAAAGTATATTAAAATTTAATTTATTTTTAAAGAAAAGCTACCGATACCAGCGCTTCGTAACGACCACTGCTGAGAAGAAACGCCGAAAGAAACTCATTTTCACAGTATTGGTCGCCTACTCGCCAGAAGGGCTTTGTCATATAAATATCTATTTTATTTTGTTTAAAGTATTTGTTGTTATAGCGTCAACTGAAATACCTACATCATCTGTGAAAATTTCAGCTGTCACGCTATTACCTACATCATCTGTGAAAATTTCAGCTGTCACGCTATCACGGTTCATGAGATACAGCCTGGTGACAGACAGACAGACGGACAGCGGAGTCTCAGTAATAGGGTCCCGTTTTAACCCTTTGGGTACGGAACCCTAAAAAACCAAAACCCGACTACGGGCTACTTATTTATCTTGAGATAATTTATTTATCTGTAACTAGCTTTTGCCCGCGGCTTCGCTCGCGTAGGGGTGTAATTTATCAAAACTATGACGTAGGGATGCCTACGTCATAGTAACTTTATGCATGCAAAATCTAAGCCCGATCGGTTTAAAATTGACAAAGTTTCATACAAACTTTCATCCCCTATTTTATCCCCTTGGGGATAGAATTGATCAAAATCCTTTCTTAGCGGATGCCTACGTCATAACATCTACCTGCATGCCAAATTTCAACACGATCCGTCCAGTGGTTTGGGCTGTCCGTTGATAGATCACTATGTCAGTCAGTCAGTCACCTTTGAGTTATATATATATTTAGATAAACTTACGAATGAATGCACAAATATCATACATAAACCATCAAATATCGAGGCAATTCGACAATGGCGGTCGTGACTCAGCTCGGCCACGCTACCAAGTATGTCATCTAAACTAAGAACAATAGTATTATCTTTTATAAACATTCCCATACATAAACATCAAAAGATCTTTGTTCCATTGTTCACACATTTTAGCACGTCTATGTCTTGTACGCGGTAGACAGAGCCGTAACAAATATGTTATCCTTCAAAACGCTAGTATCTTATAAAATAACTCGATGATTTGATTGTAAAAACTTTATTGTACCAAAGAACAAAAAATGACAAAGATACATTGAAATTTCGCATGACGTACGCAAGCCCCCACTCCGGAACTTTGATGCTTCGTATCTTTGTGAATTTTTACTTTTTTGGCAAACTGAAAAATTTGGGTCTATTTTTTGGATAATCTAAAAGACGGACTAATTAAAATTATACTTTTCTAACCCTGTCGTCACCGCTATTTCTGAGTAACACTTCAGTACATGAGAAATAGTACCTACTTATTCTGTGTCTACACAATCTGTGTGCACTAACACACATGCAAAGGTGAGCTTATGTCTCGAGAGCTGTAATGATCAGTCAGAAAAAACCCCTATTGCGAAATGACTAAGGCATTACGCATAGGGTTGACTAACAAGAAAGAACGCGCAACAGTAAAACAGATGACGAAAGCTGTCCCTTGCACCCTGATGCAACACGTACACAACCAAAGAAATTCTTTGTATAAACTATATTTGTACACAACCAATTTTCAGTAATTGTCATAGAGTATTATAAATACAGGGTGTTTTTAAAATCATTGGCATCCTTTCTACTGGTGAAAGTACTCATGAATATGAGCAACTTTTTGTATGGGACCGACTCAATCCAACCGAAAAAAAATCAGCTGTTCCATACATTTTGGGATTCTAAGTATTGTAAAATAGTATGGAACAGCTGTTTTTTTTTTTTGACCATGAAGTAGAAATCTAGAAAACTGTTAATAGGCATGGTTAATGGAAAAATAAAATCTTTAAGGATAGCTCCCACACATGCAAAGTGGGAATAATTTTTTTTTCTCAACTCAACCGTGGTGTGGTCTTGTTGAATAGGTCTTTTAAAAGTATATTAAGTTTGTGAAGACCACTTTTCAATATAGGGTGTCGTCTCCACCCCCCCCCCCCCCTCTATCAGCTAAATACTGACACGGATAAGGACACTTATCCGTGTCCGTATTGGACCTTATAGAACCATTTAGCTGATAGAGGGGGGGGAGTATTATACATACGTATAATAAAGTTAATAGGAAAATTTCAGAGCTAAGTACTCGTAGGGTCGTAAAATAAAAGAGTTAAAATCAACCAACTGATAAAACGTATTCGGTAAATGAAAATTTCATACATATTCAATAAAAATTGTTTTCACGAAGTTTTTAGTCGTTAAACCTCGCGGTTTAACGTGTGTTCAACTTCCAATCGGTATTCACAACTACGGAACCCCAACACTGCGCGTGGCCTGACGACACGCACTTGGCCGGTAGGTATGTTTCGGGTTATCTTTTGAGCTTTGTAATGCTATTTAATAAGCTCTGTCTACCGCGTTAAGAATAAGGAGGTACTTGTTATGAATGCATTATTGATCACATTTCCCACGGATCATATATGTTTACAAACATCGACATACTGTAATCATTAGTCATACAATGACGTCACAAGATGGCCGATGACTCATAGAACCCTACATACAAATCGTTTAATTTGACTATAGTGACGTGGGCGTCATCAGCTTGACATCACGGTTACAAATAAACTGCGGGTCAGCCGAGTGAGTGAGAATCTCGCAATCAGAAATCAGTTCTATTTTCATCAAGATGAAATTACTTAAGTTATTTCCTGTTCTTCTCAAGTCTTTATCCCTAATGGGTTTCACTCCATATGTAATATACGAAATACGTCATAAATAATACGAAAGTCGTCCGATAATGCGTCCTATCTCTATGTCTAACCAAATTAGACTATCTCCATACATTAATGCTCAATGTTGCTTCATATTGAAACGCGGAGACGCAGTAACGTCCGTCTTGCTTGCGTAACGATTTTGGAGTGACCCCCCAGGGCCGCAAGACCCAAACGCTACTTTTAAATAAATAAATATATAGGGATAAATAACACTGATTGAGCTAGCCCCAAAGTAAGTTCGAGACTTGTGTTATGGGATACTAACTCAACGATACTATATTTTATAACAAATACATATATAGATAAACATCCAAGACCCAGGGCAATTTGAAAAAGACCATTTTCCAACTTGCCCTGACCGGGGATCGAACCCGGGACCGCCACGGAGGTCGACTTTTAGCGTGATGGTGAAAAAGGGAATCAAAATCGTGATGGGTTGCTACTTGTAGCCTTTAGTATGATTCAGATTATCACCCGTTCCCTCGATCGCCTTTTAAATTCGGCACGGAAATACTAGCTGGTAAATTATACGTATTTTTGTCCCAAACCAGCATAAAAGAAAAAACTTAATAAAATACTTTCCCTCAAATTCATAAAAAATAACAGCAGTTTGCTAAACCTATTTTAGATAAAAACATATTTTGTCCCTTTTCCTCTTTTGAATATTTGACATTGAAAGAACGAGACAAAACATATTTAAACTAAAATAGATTCAGCAAACGTTTGTATTTTTTTATGAATAAGGGGGTTAGAATAGAAATGTTATGTTATGATTCATATTGAACCGTACTTGTGCGCTGCGGGGAAACCCCGATACATCTTTTCAAACGATAAACAATAGAAATGATTTTACTATTGTGCAATATTTCTAGACAGTATGTATTTACTACAGGTATGTACAGTCCAATCATTTAAAGTCCATTTGTTTAGGTATTTAAAAGAATGTAAACAATCTTGACATGTCTTTTTTATTGAAATATACACTTTATAAATCAATACCTTTGCAAATTACAACTTATTTATTTTATAAACTAGAAATTACATATACAGACTTCTATATACCGAAACAAACGGACTATAGTCTGTTGTTATTCGTGTGTGTAATTGAAGAAACGACAAAAATATCTAAGTATATAATTTTTTGGGTTCCGTACCCAAAAGGTTAATACGGGACCCTATTACTAACGCTCCGCTGTCTGTCACCAGGCTGTATCTCATGAACCGTGATAGCTGGACAGTTAAAATTTTCACAGCTAATGTATTTCTGTTGCCGCTATATCAACAAATACTAAAAACAGAATAAAATAAATATTTAAGGGGGGCTCCCATACAACAAACGTGATTTTTTATAGATTTCGGTACGGAACCCTTAGTGCGCGAGTCCGACTCTCACTTGACCGGTTATTGAACCTGTTTACGAAATTTCACGAGAATCGTTCGGAATACAGCCGAACAGACAGACAGCCGGACAAAGATTCAAATGTTTATTCCGTAATTAGACCTTTACAGGCACTTTTACACGTCAATCAGTATAATTTACGTTACGTGTAAAGTATATTAAAATTTAATTTATTTTTTCAAAGAAAAGCTACCGATACCAGCGCTTCGTAACGACCACTGCTGAGAAGAAACGCTGAAAGAAACTCATTATCACAATATTGGTCGCCTAGTCGCCAGAAGGGCTTTGTCATATTATTGTCTTTTAATTAATTTTATTAAGGGGCTGCCTGAATTTTTCGGGGTCCACTGCTGCCCCCATTTGAAATAAATCATTTGAATAGAAACGGAGATATCATTTAAAATTTGGTCTTGATCAGACCCTGGATAACCCTTCAAACTATTTTATAAACTACTGTTTACAGTTTGAAGTGAGAACGTGAAGCTTTTCTACGCACAATTGCGAAAAACGGCCACTTTTGGCGTATGTGCGTAGAAAAGCTTCACGTTCTCACTTTAAAATGTAAACAGTAGTTCATAAAATAGTTTGAAGGGTTATCCAGGGTCTGATCAAGACCAAAATTTAAATGATATCTCCGTTTCTTTTCAAATGAGTTATTTCAAATGGGGGCAGCACTGGACCCCGAAAAATTCATGTAGCCCCATAAAGACAAAAGCATTTTTGGCCATTCTCGAAACTGAGACGCTTCGCTTGAGCTTGCTCGGTCAAGTACCTATTAGATATAAATAACGTTGTTATAATGACAGAAGATACTTAATGAAATGACCAATTATGATAAGTTGACCAACAGAAATCAGGTCCGGTCGCGAGTACCTACTAATACAGTCAACAGTAACACGTGACGTCCTTCACGCGCCTTATGCAGTGACCATAGAGTCGCAATTGCTATGAATATAGTTTGTGGACTGTACATTCTCGATTCTTGACCTACTCTGGGAGGTCGAATAGCCTAATAAATAAACAATTATCAAGACTGTTTGTGTTTGAATTTAACTTGTTTGAATCAGCGATTAAATATGGACAAGTATTACATAATACATAACGGAAACTTCCAGGGTCCCGCGCATTATGCATCCCCGTTCTCTGTTCCAGCACCTCTCCCCCGTTCTCGCCTTGTCGGGCATGTTATTAAGGCGGCCCTTCCCGACCGCTCTATCGTCAACGCGAGCATAGTTTGAAAAGCTTGTTATTTCATCCAGGGCAATGCTAGAAAAAGAGAGAAAGCGCCTGAGGGTTCGGTTTGCATTCTATTGATTGACATAAGTATTATTATTAACTATCAATTGAACGAATATTAACTATTCATTGGGTGCGGAAATTTCATAAAACTTGTTCCAGATGATACGTGTTTATTAGTAAGCCTTACAAATGTGTACAATAAATGTTTTTTATTTCAAATTTTCATTACATTTGCGAGGTTTGTATCGAAATATTTGTTTTACCTTTACAATTTATGAGTACTTTAGGAACAGTCGAATTTCAGCTAAAATTTGTGCAAAAAAGCAGATTTTTGGAAGCTCATCCTGAATTTGCTTTTCCAAATTTAATTTTTTTATTTCGATAGACACCTAGAAATACCGCAAAAGATACCTGTCAGTTCAAAAGTTTTCAAGAAAGATCAATTACAACGCCAATAATCACGTACGAGCGTTTGTTTAAAAAGTAAGACGGGAAGACCGCTCTTAAGGAGTGAACACACACACACACATTGACGTGTACAGTGAACAGTGGGCCACATAGAAAAGTGTACTACCTCTTCACTTTCGGTAATACGAAATTGTTCTATTGGTGGTATACTTTTCTATGTGGATCACTGTACACAGATTTTTCATCTAACAAAGCTAAGAACCACCGCTGCACCGCAAGGGAACTTGCTTTCTCGTAATAAAAACTGCATCGAAATCAGTTTTTGCCCTGGGTCTTAGATGTTTATCTATATACTTATTTTCTATAAAAAATAGTATCGTTGAGTTAGTATTCCAGAACACAAGTCTCGAACTTACTTTGAAGCTTGTTCAATCAGTGTTATTTGTCACTATATATTTATTTATTTTATTGAGGGTAATTCAGTCTAGGTTCCACAAAGAGATACAAGATATTACAGATAAAATACACTTAATATACATAAGAACACCCGCTTGCCGTTCCATCTTATCTTTGCAATACCCAACAGGGTTCATATTGTACCTAATTATAAACAGTGGTAATATTAGTAAAACTAAGAACTGATGTATAATATGAATGCAATAAATGAATTGAATGAATGAAATAGCCATACTGCTCCTGGCGTTCAGTTCGGAGATACGAGTAAAAAAAACAACGTCATCAAAAATAAATAATATCCCTACAAACAAAGAGTTCCGGTGAACAAAGACGTTTATTTTAAAATGTGACCGTTGAACTGTTGAGATCGCTAGTACATTCGGTGATCGTGTACAGTCCGCTACAATTAGCGACTTTAATAGTGAACTAGTCGATACTTTTTCTACACAAATTTCGGAGGGGATTTCGTCCACTATTTGACCTACATGCAAAGTTTAACATGATATCGTTTTGTCTTACTATAAATTTTGTCTGTATAGATTCAGAATAGTTAATAAAAATCCATTGAAAAGTTATGAGCCATTCAAGATTCGTGTTTTTTGCTTATTTTTACGCAACTTTCGGCGTAAATCTAAATATATATAACTCAAAGGTGACTGACTGACTGACATAGTGATCTATCAACGCACAGCCCAAACCACTGGACGGATCGGGCTGAAATTTGGCATGCAGGTAGATGTTATGACGTAGGCATACGCTAATAAAGGATTTTGATCAATTCTACCCCCAAGGGGGTAAAATAGGGGATGAAAGTTTGTATGAAACTTTGTCAATTTTAAACCGATCGGGCTGAGACTTTGCATGAATAAAGCTACTATGACGTAGGCATCCCCTAAGAAAGGATTTTGATAAATTCCACTCCTACGCGAGCGAAGCCGCGGGCAAAAGCTAGTAAGTAATAAAAGGACTGTAAAATCTCCAAAACGAAGTCCACACCGACACGGCTTAATTATAGAAGATTGTAATAAACTTTATTTGTAATTGATTAATGCAGAAGTTTTTGCATAAAACCCCTTTTCCTAAAGGACTTTACGTGTGTTTCACGCGCCCGGTTTATGAATTATCGTGCATTTCACCTCACTGCTTCGCCCGGACACAATGTTAGGTGAAACAGCATGCTTTTAGGCTCCGCCCGCGTGTGACTTCGAGCCCGCGACTAGTTCAACCTTAACGTGAACATTTCAATTACTCCATCTCTTCTTGAGTATGTCGTAAGAGGCGGCTAAGGACTAAGCGCAAACACCTTGCGCTACAAACTGCATTCACAAGGAGGTTGTAAACTGTTTCGCACAAAAGCATTTCCAAAGAGGGTAGATGACAGGCAGACAGCCTGACGAAAAACACTATAGTCAATTGGTTCTGCGTGGTCTTCGACATTCTTGGGTGACATGCCTATTATATTTGGAGAAAAAAAGGCGGGAAACCAGACTCCGGTCTTCAAAGCAGCACAGATGGGGATGCAAACGGAAGCGCGCTAAGATTAAGAATGTACTACATACAAACGCCGAATACAATTTAGTACACTCGAAGCCTGGATCCACAGTTGTGCGGGAGACCCGTACGGTTCGGCCATAATACGGGCGACCGGGAATTACTATTTTGTACACTGGCTGGGGACGAATGGGACTTTAATTATGGAACTGTAAAAGAATAATCATTCGTCCCCAGGAGGACGATGCGGTGGTGACAATCGAAACACACAGAACTAAAAATTGTCCCATTTATAGAATAGAATAGAATATGGTTTATTAGCGAAATATGTAGTTATAATTTTACAAATTAGCACATTCATTATAATCTAAATATGACGCTAATCCGACGTCCACTCAGCATGTGTCGAGGCATTTTACAACACCCCAACGCTGGTCTTCCGGGGACACCGGCCCAACAAGAAGTACCACTGCGCACTGCCAGTCCCCAGTCCCCAGTTTGTCCCCAGTGTAGACGTCCCCGCTGGGGACCAATGGGATATACCCGTACGGGCTACGCGTACGGATCTCCCGCATAGCTGTGAAGCCCGCCTAGAAACTCAATACACGCTCGTCTAATAATTCTGACGTATAATAAAATCCACCTGTCGTGGCTACACCGCCAACATATTGGGTCACCGCGTGCGTCTACTCTGCCGACTGTACTTGTCCCAATTCCTGCCTCCCAAGGTCACGATCGCATTGAAATACGATGACGAGAAAGTGATAGATAAATGATACAGATATAATTTCACGTCTTTATCCCTGACGGGGTAGACACGGCTACAGAATAAGTACTAGTACTCGCGTACAGATGTCTTACTTATAAAAGAAATTCAAAGAAATATCTACTTAATGTGGTTAGCGCTATGGTTTAATTTAGCTTGCGTCAGAACTCCTCACCTCTTCGTTTAGATACCTAGACATCCATTGAAAGCCAATTGCATTCTTATTACTCTGGACAAACGATCCATGTAACTGGATTTTCCCCTTCGAAATGGTCGCCGTGCGTATAGTAATAATGCAGGTATATTTTCGATACCTGAACGGGGAGTGATACAGGCCTGACACAAGCCCAGGGCCGTAAGATGCAAAGGCCACGTTTAGCGTGATGGTGGGCGTTAGATGGAAAAAGAAATCAAAATAGTAATGGGTTTTTTAGTCCACTCATTAACATGATTATAATCTAGCACATTCGCTCGATTGGCTTTTACGATCTGTGTGGGAAGAGAAGCTGGTACAATAAATAAATAAATATATACAGACAAATTACACTGATTGAGCTAGCCCCAAAGCGAGTTCGAAACTTGTGTTATGGGGTACTAACTCAACGATACTATATTTTATAACAAATACATATATATATAAACACCCAAGACTTAGCACAATTTGAGAAAAGCCATTTCCCAACTTGTTCTGACCGGGGATCGAACCCGGGTCCTTTGAGTGGCGGACTAGCGTGGTGACCACTACACCACGGAGGTCGTCAATTCAAGTTTTTTAGCACATTTTAAGTTTTTTCTTTTCTTCTAGACCAGCATAAGATAGAGGAATGATTCCGTCGTTATTCTCATCTTAGATTTAACCAACGTTCCATGCTCGTCTGGGAGAAAAAAAACGTATAATCTACCAGCTGCTACTCCAGCCTCGCAGATCGAAGGAATGGACAAAAATGTGAATCATTTAAATAGGTCTTTTCTACCCATCATCTTAAAGTGGCTTTTGGGTCTTACGACCCTGAGCTCTATCTGCCCCGTTAGGGCTAAAGACGTAGCATGCGATGTTAACGTTTACCCTTTACGTTCTGGAAAAAGGAGGGGTTAAGAGCAGGGGGTGAAAGTCCCCATCATTGCGAATTTTTCATTTGAACGATGCTATCCATTATCAAAACCACAATAAGATATTACTTTGTTAGAATCTGTAGAGATGTCGTACTACATGCTCCGGTTTTTTAGGTCTATACATTTAGTGAAAGTTATAACCAATAATTTCGCACGTTCAGTACGAAGCCTAAATGGCGCAATTGTTAACGCGTTAACGATACAAATCTTCAGTCTTCAAAATCGAATCGGCTTAAATTTTTATTATATTTTTTTTGGTTTCGGAATAACATTAATAGATGACGCTACAGTTGCAGCTCAAATTATTGGCAGGAAATCCAACGCGAGATGGCTCTCTATTTTAGATATATAACAGTACTCGGAGTAGAAGTAATGGGAGGGCATGCATGAAGAGAGTGATGAGCGTAAGAGGGCTGTCAGGAACGTAGCAAGTGGAGGTCTATAGTCTCTGCCTACCGCTGTGGGATACAGGCGCGATAACATCGACTTTTTTACCTCTAGCGACCAGGGGGTTACTCCAAAAGCAGTACGCAAGACGGACGTTACTGCGTATCCGCGTTTCAGTCACAAGCAACATTGGGCACTAACGTATGATGATAAAGTCTTATTTGGTTTTACATAGAAATAGTACGTCACTATCGTTCGACTAACGTATTATTTTATGGAGTTACCCTCCAGGCTGGTTTTACAGTCATACTTTGGCAGGCACGGTTGGTAAGCGCAGCCCGATTTCCCCTACAAGTACTGGGTAATGATCCAAGACGCTGAAAGCCCGTCGCCCGCGCGGACGCGGACCAACCGCGCGTGCGAAATCGTGACTGTAAAACCAGCCAAAGGGCTGTCAGGATCATAGCAAGTGGAGGTCCATAGTCTCTGCCTACCCCTGTGGGTAACAAGCGTGACAAGGAGACTTTAACTATTAAAGACCCACCACTACCTGAACGTGTGTATGTTTGTATATTAGCCAACCAGTTAGTAGTGTTCATAAATATTTATTGGCAAATGGTGATAATGATTTCCAACATTTTACGTACACTATCCACTATCAGCTATGATGAAATACTTGGAAGTCTTGCTCGATAAGGCTTGCTTTACCGCGGGAAGTGGTTAAGTGAAGGTTAACGTGCCTTTCTGTGGAGTTAACCGATAGTAGGTATGTATAAAACGGATATTAATATATTCGCAGTGCAAAATCTCTCACTAGTTTCAAAAGCCAAGTAAAGTCACATTTTCTTTCTTTAGACTAAATTGAGTGTTTTCATCCTTTGTGTATGAGGTACTTTGTTTCTTTAGGTTAGTTTAATAACACTTTATGTTACGAATAAGTAATTAATTGTAAGTAGGTTTATTGGTATGTATTATTTGTATGTATGTATATGTATAATCGTATATATGTAGGTATATTGGATGTTTTTATGTACTTCTGCGCCATGCCCAATTTATTTTTACTCGGTGTCCTACTAGCGTGGTTGCCTGTAAGAAATTGCTATTGCGATAAGGCCGCCATTGTACATCGCATTTTTTATTTTATTTTAATTACTGTAGTGTATTCTTGGTGCAATAAAGAGTTTTATTATTATTAGCGATGCATCCGATACCGATACCGATACCGATATATCGACGATACTTCGGGTTAGCCGATATATCGGTATCGACGATATTTTTATGACCGAATTAACGATACTTGTTTTTTTTAAATCGCCTTTCTCCGCAAAACTTAAGATTACTTTGTTTTTTAAATAAAAATGTTTGTTTGTTTGTAATAACTTTATTGTACAAAAAAAATACATTAAAAAGGCAACATACGAAAGAGCAAATATACAAAGGCGGACTTATCCCATGTAGGGATCTCTTCCAGTCAACCTGCGATAGATTGAGAGGATATTTACTCAATTAAAAGGTAGAAGCAAGTACGTACAAATTTAACGATAAGATAGTTATTAATGTTATTAATGCTAATTACTAAAATTTATAATAATTATCTAATATCGACCTATGTAACTACTTTTCATATTAATAAAAAAATAATCCGACTGGTGATTTATTTATTTTATCTTCACGTTTGATTCAATTAACGTATCGGTATCGGTATCGGTATCGCCGATATTTGTATAAGAGTATCGGTATCGGTATCGTATCGGCGAAAAGGCGTATCGATGCAACCCTAATTATTATTTAAGTTAAGAGCACATTAGATCCCATTGTTGGACAAAGGCCTCCCTCTCGGCTCTCCATTTATTTGTTTTGTCCTTTCGCGTGCCAGTACTCCGAGTAGGCGTCTAGATCGTCACGCCATCTGCGCCTAGGTCTTCCAGGACGTCGATGTTTGTTATAAAACGGTTTAAAACAAAAAAGAAACTACTTCTTATTTTGGGGCAGTCATCAAATTTACTTATTAATTTGACTTTATTACAAATATTGAAACAGGCGATTCTTGCTTCATTGTTTCAGTTCAATTTAGCAGATAAACAAATAATCAATCGCGTAGAAATTACAAAGATAAAAGTCATAAAAGAAACCGACTACCTAGTACATGATTTGCAGTGTAATCTTGGCGCAGGGCCAATGAATTAATACAAATATTGAATAATAATAAATAAATATAGGGACATTGACAATAGCCCCTCGTTCCACCAAACAAAGGGGATGTTTGATGGAACGAGGGGCCATTGCATCTGAGTGATTTGTTCCTATATATTTATTGCAAATATGATATTTATGAAGTAAATAAATAAATACGGAAAAATAACATTAATTGAGCTAGCCCCAAAGTAAGTTCGAGTTGCGATTTGGGATATTAACTCAACGATACTATATTTTAAAATAAATACATATAGATAAACACAGGACCCAGGACAAATTGAAAAAGGCCATTTCCCAACTTGCCCTGACCGGGAATCGAACCCGGGACCTCTGAGGTGGCGGACTAGCATGGTGACCACTACGCCACGGGGGTCGTCAAAATATTACATACATAACGGTCGAGCCACCTACGCGCAACTACGCCCCATATGGCGGTCTAGGAAACTCACTCGTAAAGTAAAGCTCAAAATCTTCCGTTCCAACATGAATTATATTTTATTAAACTTTATTGTTCCAAAGTACAAATATACTTTTAACAAATGGCGGACTTAATGCTAAAAGCATTATCTCCTAGTCAACCATAGGGATAAACAGAGAAAATTATGCGCGACAAAAAGCAATACAATATACGTACGTACATTATAAAATATTACTACATAATATATAATAATATTATATATCCATTGTATACGAATACCAGAATAAATATCTACTTATACACACATACATTGAATTATACTAACAATAAACAGCTATGAAGAGAAGAACTTAACAATAATGACTTTATGAAGAAAGGGAGTTTAAAAGGTGGGCGTGAACTTTTCTTTTAAAAGAGAATTGACAACATTTCATTTTCTAAAAGGTATGACAATTCGAGAATCATTTCGAGATTTAGCAATTCTGAACACGTAAAATAGTTTTTCAGATTTTTTTGAGTTATATTTTTAGAGATAAATGAAAAAAACTCAAAAGTACAAGGATATAGGCATTTAACAGGTTACGCCTTTGCTTGAACATCTAAAAGTGAAGAAATTATGTCAAGCTGTCAGCTGTCAATTGACACGTGCGTCAATCTGACAACTGACATCACGAGTGAGAGAGAGAGAGATAATAGTAGTGTTGTCTATAGAAGTATCAGTTCGATGAAGATTTTTCTGATGACAACGGGTAAAGCATTCCAGAGCCGTAAGGCTTGAAGAGAAAAAGAGTTAGACATAAAATTAGTCCGGTAAATTACTATATGGGTGCGAAAAGTTGAAGGTCAGCAAATACATCACGCAGCAGATTTAAGTTTTTATAAATCGCTGTCTTCGACAGATATTAGTTATCTATTGGCCTGAGAAGATTTCCAATGAACGCCTGTGGCAGCTCTGTGGTGAGACACCAATCGATCACCAAACAGCTCGTCGCAAATGGACTTGGATCGGCCACACGCTTAGAAGGGATCCCACTCACATTCCAAGGCAGGCACTGGAATGAACTTGTCAGGGCAAGAGGAAGCGTGGTCGACCAAAGCAGCCATGGCGACGGTCGGTAATAGCGGAAATGAAGACAATCAGGCTATCTTCGCCTGAAGTAAAGCGCGTTGCTCAAGACAGAACAAGTTGGAGAAGTACTGTAGCGGCCCTCTGCCCCACCCAGGGGACATAGGACAATAAGTCAATTACATACGGACCGGGATCTCCTAAGATACCGCGCAATATGCGTCCCCGAACCCGTCCTCCAACCTGTTCCGCGTTCGCGCCGTGAGGAGGGTTATGAGAGGGCGACTGCAGGCGCCTGCAGCCACCTCGTCAAGGCGGGAACGGGGGAGAGGTGCGAGGATGGGGAACGGGGACGCATATTGCGCGGGACCTTAGAAGATTGTGTCTGTGGCAGGGTCTTCAAATGCTTTTATATCTCAACTATTTTATTAAGCACACCAAAGAAAATGAAAACCTCTTAATACCCCGCGACGCATCTTTGGGGCTCTGCATAAGAACAATCAATGGCGAGGTGATACAACCATGACCACTACGAGTTATTGAACAAGCCCTATATTATAAAAGTGATTAAAATAAGACGCCTAGTCTCTGGCCGGGACAAGTAGTGAGAATGGACGAGGCCAGGGTGCCTAAATAACTACTAGAGAGTCAGCAAGAGGGTGGCAGTAATCGGGGCAGACCCAAGCTTCGATGGTTAGATGGTGTTCTACAAGACTTGGAAGAATATCAACATCAGGCGCTGGAAAGCCTGATGTTGTATTCTTCTTGGGAAAGCCTGGCAGAAAGCCCAAATATAGAACACGCTACCGGCAAAACTCTATTTTGCTAGTAGTAGGCCGGCTCGTCCGGGGAAGCGTCACCGCTTCTATGCTTCGTTCGGTGAGTGAGAGAGCCGGAGCCACCCCCGTCCCCCTCCCCTTCCCCTCCCCCTCCCCACCCCTCCCTTCTACATCTCTCCTACATCTTCCCTTCCTGAAAGGCCGGCAACGCTTCTGTTACACCCCTGGTGTTGCAGTTGTCCATAGCCAGCGGTGATCACTTACCATCAGGTGACCCGCGGGTTTGCGGCCCTATGACATTAAAAAAAAAAAACTTGGAAAAAAAAATACTAGAGCAGGCCCAGGCCTACCCGCGGCTGTAGCGGCCAAGATGATGATGATGACACGCTTTTATAGAGAAGCTCGATGGTCCAGCGGCCACGCTTAGCAAGAATAAGACTTTATCATCATCTTGCTACGCTGAATGTTGCCTGTAACTGAAATGCGGACACGTAGCTACGTTCGTATGTCTTGCCGTTTTTGTAGTAACCCTTCTGATTAGAGCAGTAGTTCGCTGGGGGTAATTACCTCCACGGGGCTAAATCACCTAATTTTAGGAGGTAGGAGTGCATACGCCAGCTTCGTTACCCCACAGTACGTAAGTACCGGCCCCAGAACTAGCAGCCTTGCGGTGCGTTGTTTTTAATCTAGTTATTTCCATACTTCTACTTGGAACGAATGGAAAGACCTCCACGCCACTTCCTTGCCTCCACCATATCCAGTGGGGCTTTGACCTTATTTCACCACTTTTACATCACTCTTCTTGTAAGACATTGGACGCAATGAATTTGCAATTACCTACTTATCTGAATATATGCTTTGCGAAGCAAGCGAAGTTCTCCGAGTCTACTTAAACAATCCAGCGTTTGTTATGGACAATAAATCAAGTATTTTGGTGGTAGCTAAATAAAATTTGGTAGGCCTGTAGATGTAGTTAATACAATTTATAATATTTTAAGTACGAAAATGAGCCACATCGGTTAAGGGTTACTGAGATATAGAGTCGGCGAGTTCAAAGTTTGGCGCGAACTACTAATAGCGTACAGTTATCTATTGCTGTATTCTTATACTGTACTAGTCATACATTATTAATCATGGCTCATTCATAGGTAGCTAAGTGCTACGAGTAGAGTTCATTTACCCTGGCTTTAAACTTCCTACCTCTCGCCACTATTTGGTGCCGGCTCTGTATGTCAACTGCTTCCACTTTTTAGGATAAATAATTGTAGATATTGTGATGCTGTATGGCGCAGAATGCTGGACTGTAAATCGAACGCATGAACAAAAGCTCCATACTAATGATATGAAGATGTTGAGATGGTCGGGTGGTGTCACTAGATTGGACAAGATTAGAAATGAGTTTGTGAGAGGCAGTTTTAAAGTTTCACCTATAACTGAAAAATTAACAGAGACCAGACTGAGATGGTACGGGCAAGTGATGCGAAGGGACCGCGACTATGTCGTTCACAAGGCGCTAGAGCTGCCGAAGAAAAAGCGCGGAAAAGGACGTCTCCCTGCCACTTGGTGGACGAGCATGGCCCGAGCGATGAAGAAGGAAAATGTAAACCCACTGACAACCCAGAATAGAACAACCTGGCGAAGAAGAATTAGGAGAACCGACCCCATATTTGCAATAAATCTATGGAAATATCTAGGAACAAATCACACAGATGCAATAGCCCCTCGTTCCATCAAACATTCTTACACATTCTTTCCATGCGGCATTAAGCGAATTTTTTTTTAATAATAATAATAAATTCTTTATTCGCTTAAAGATTTGTACAGCATGCGTTTGTTATTACACAAAAAGGTTGTTAAAGGTAGTACATATTAATTTTTAAGCCCTGATTTCCAAACTAGGCAGGAGCCTGTATTTTGGAATCCAGTGTTCGGCCGTTTTTAATATGAAGCGAGGACCTGTTCAAAAAACTTTATTGTAGTGAATTGATTCACAAAAAGCTTGTTCACGTCAGCTCTGAACGCATTACATAAAAACAACAGATGCTATGTCTATTAAGATCCATTTGACATTAAAATAGCCGGTTGTCGTCAGTGGTAGGTATGGTCGTGTTGAGGTCATCCGGTGACCTTCAAAACTAGATACATGTTAGATCTGTGTGACTTGGCTAAGACTGCCTCCGTGGTCCAGTGGTCACGGCGTTCGCCTTGTAATCCGGAGGTCGTGGGTTCGAATCCCACTGGGACGCATACTTTGTGAAAAGTTGTTATCAATCTGGTTAGGATATTGCAGGCTTAGATAACCTGATTATCCGAGAAAGAAAAAAGGGCGCTATTTGACTCAAGAAACTATGACGTCATTAGTCTATATTTCATACAAATCCCATAGAAAATGTTTTAAATAAATAAATATATATAGGGACAAAAGTATCCTCTCAAATTATTGCAGGTTGACTGGAAGAGATCCCTATAAAGGATAAGTCCGCCGTTGTATATTGTCTCTTTCGAATTTTAGGTACATTATTTTGTTCTTTGATACAAACTAATAGCAAGCATCGTGAGAGGTCCAACACTACTCGGCAGGAATCGACACACGTGTTTGTCAGTCGGTTGTAAGTTGGTGTATGCTCCATACGCCCCAGTGCCATTATAACTATAATAAAAGTATTAAAAAGAACTGGACTTTCTATTTAACAAACCAAAGAAACAGGTATCTGATTTCAGTTTTTGGAGAGTAAAGAATTTTCAGTGACACGAACATGATATATTCGAAACTAGTCCGCCTATTCCGACTACGTGAGTAAAACCGTGTTATTTAGTTATTACTTACATTTTCATAGGAAAGCTATAAAAACAATTTCATATAACAATTACGTACGTAACCCGATTTCACGGGCGTAAAGCAGTAATAAAATTGATACGGCCGCGATAGTCGTGGTGCGTTTGTACTAAGTTTAATTCCGTAGTCACGGTTGAAACGTTCTGTCCGTGTCTAGAGCGGTACGATAGAAAGGGACGGAGATTTGGTTTCTTTATGACGCATATTATACTGCAATTGATTTTACTTCCTCATAGCACAGCGTACTACATACGCTCATAGGTATACTTTTTTAAATAGGGAATATGCTTAAAAAAATATATGTTATTAAACCAGTTTATCCATAAAAATTCAAAAGTAAATTACTAACAGTGGAAACAGAATAGGAATCGGTTAAAAAATGAACAAGATATAACAATTCTGCGAAAATATGTCTATCTCACTCGCGAAAACGCTATTTTTTATGGCAAATGTTTAGATGATTTGGACTTAGACGTCACCAGTCCACATCTTCTCTTTCTAATTGAAACTTTAAAGTATCACATGTTCGTCATTGATTAAGATATTTCATAAATTCTTTCATATTTGTTTACTGTGGTTAATAAGGATTTTAATAAGCAAATAAAAAAATACGTACATATTCCCTATCAGCACTTATATTCGTCTAAGGCAGTGGAACCTTCAATACACAGTATAAAACAAAATCGCTTCCCGCCATCTGTCCCTCTGTATGTACGCTTAGATCTTTAAAAATCTACGGATTTCAATGTGGTTTCCATCAACAGAGTGATTGAAAGGGCCGCTAATTACTCCATAAAATAAAATGAGTCAATATATGATACACACGGCACGGACACGTGCGTACGCACGTTGTGGTTGATGTTGTTCGAATTTTTTTCTCAAAATGTACCAAGTTTCACAGCTGTGTCTGTGCTTGATAAAAAAACCAGACGCATTAAAAGTTAATTATTAAAAAAATGGACGCGTCGACATGAATAATGACAAAAGAAATGCTCGAGGCGTAACATAAACCACATAAATCAACTTGGATGTTATTGTTGGCAGCACAACAAAACCGCGACCAAGGGCGAATATACCGACTTCGTAGCATTCAATCACACGCATTGTATTCTAAACTATATCACTGAATTCATAAAAAGACCTGCACTGCACTTCTTAAATCACTTTAAAATTATAACGACCACTGATTTAACGAGCACTGTTTTATCTATCAATAAGTATAAAAAGTGCACTTCTTAAATGATTTTAAAGGGCAGACTTTTAAGAATAGAGGTTTCATCACGTCTTGCGCGGCACATTTAATATTGCCGAAAAACCTAACTTTCAGCGTAATGTTAGGCGTGCACGTAGAAGAGTCGCAGATTAACTGCATCGCATATTTATGTGTTTACTGGATAAGATTTTACAAAGAAACAACTGAAAAATTATAATATTGCTATTCTCTCTCATATTATTCTGTGCTGCTAGGGAGCTCGAGGAATCCGCACCGGAGTTTTCTTCTCCACTTAGCACGCTTTTGTTGTGAAAATGAAACATTAAGAAGTTCAATCTCTAAAATGCATTTGACTGAGTAAACACGGCATAAAATAGGTTTAATTACTTGATAACAGCAGGAAAACAAATATGTACATACTCAGTGTTATTATTTAAATCCTGTTATCATTGGAAGAGCAAATAGTAAACATGAAACAATACATCTCGTTAACATAAGCGGTGAGTCCCTCAAGGTTCCTTTGTGGGCCCTTTCAATTACATTATTACACTTTTAATGTGTACACAATTTTAAGTCTTCTCTCGGCCACACATTCTCCTGCCCCTACAGGCGTAAAATGCTAGCCCCCTCGAATACAAAGCGATTGCCTTTAACCGCTATCAGGGTCGACATCAGCTCCTGATTGACTCAGCAATTCGCTATTTTCCAACAAGTCAAATCAGATTCTTTTTTCTAGATTCAAAGATTCAAATGCTTATTCAGTAATTAGACCTTTACAGGCACTTTTACACGTCAAGCATAACTAAGCATCAAAACAATCATTTTCTATGGGATTTGTATGAAATACAGGCAGATGAAGTCATACTTACTCGGAGTCAAATAGCGCTCTTATTATCAGTTTTTCTGCAATAATAAATCTGAAATCACGTTAAAATGGATATGTTCAAAGACAAGTAACATTATTCCACGACGTTTTATTTACTTATCAGTACAAAATATTTTTTTTTTGACCCAGGAAAATACCTCATTGGTGTGAAGTAACAACAGAAACCGTATTGGCGGAGAAAGAATAGTAGTTTAAGAGCTGGGCTACATCTGGCAGCATTGAACAGCACTTTTCTATGCTACTCCACATCAGCATCGACGATTCCACGGAGAATTGTCGCTCTCTCTCAGTTTAATGAATGACAGTTCTGAGCGACAGAAAAGAATAGCAGCATAGAAAACTGCTGCTCCATGCTGAAAATGTAGCAAAACCCTGTACCGCCTACTAAAATGAACTTTTTAGCTGGCTTCTATATTATAGTTTCCAGATTGAACACTGACTAAAATACAATACGGAATAAGCAACTCACCTTTTTAGCTGGCTGGTCTTTCCGCATCAGCTTCTTAGCATCGCTGAGCAGCAACCCGGTAGATTTCACACTCACTGCATCCAAATCCAAGTCATCTGTCGGTATCTCCACACACATCTTCACTGCACTGTCCACTACATCCTCATCATATAACTTATCGTCCGTCAAGTCTGCAAACGTCTTCGTCATGTTTTGTGAAATTTTCATCTCGTCGGAATGTCCACAACCGGAATCACTGATTTCAGAGTCCGTATCAGAATATTCTGAGTCTGATTCATCTCCAAATACATCATTAGACGTGTAGCAACTATCTGGAGAGTCTTCAAAGAAGATAAATGAGTCTTCGGACTCGCAATCTGATGGTCGCTTTGCTCGAGGACTATCAGCGAAAACTACTTGGAAGGAATCATCACTTTCTGTGCCGGACGCTGACCAAAATCTACCAGCCACTTCGTCAAAACAGTCTTCTGGTGTTGTTCCTAAATTTTCTACAGACTTATCTAAAAGAGGAACTTTATCCAAATTAACAGGAATAATTGATGAATTTTCAAAGCTCGATGGATCTTCTGCGATTTCATCGGCAAATAACATGTCACCTTGGATTAATTTTTTAGTTTCTGCTTTTTTCCGTTTGCCTGTTGATAGTCTGTGCCGATTCTTGTATCGTTTGTCTTGAGTTTTGGGCGTTGGAATGATTTTCGAGTTTGTGTGTTCAGTCGGAAGGTCTTTAACCGATTCTGAGGCAGAATCGGAAGAGTTAAGCATGGTCTTCGTGTTTTTCTTGCGTCTTTCTTTAAGCATTGCCTGTAGCTGCATAATTTTTGATTCGCATGAAGACACCGTTTCTATATTTGTTTTATCTCCCTCCTTTTCAGGCTCTATATGTTCCCCCACTTCTGTTTTCACTAATTCTGGCTTTAAATTGAGGTCTTCTTTGTTTTCCTGAACACTCTGACTTGTGAGATTCATGACAGGAGTTTCAATCTTCATTTTTGGTGCATCAACATTAAATAACTCACAATTTTGATACTGTAATGGGATGATATACGTCAGAGGATCACTTTTGCTGTTGGTGATGAAGTCTTCAGGGCAGAAAGCATCTTCAAAACTGTCTTCAACAGAGCTTGATTCCACAAACACTCTCCGTCTTCGTCTGGACCGGTATGTAGTGAGCTTTGGTGAGCTTGGCACGGGTTTTGAAGTTATCAGCTGCCGCACCTTGCTCAACTTGTCTTCGCAGGACGCGACGACGCTCTGATAGTCGCCATTCATGTCTGAGCCTCTGTCTGTGTATGTAAAAGCAGCGGAATGAGCTTCTATATTTTTATTTTCAGTTTTGGCACTGCGCCACATACTGGGCGACTCTTGGCCGGGAACGGTCTCGCAGTCGTGATAAGATAGGTCTGGCGAACTGGCGCGCCCAGATATCTTTTTAAAAATCAGCGCACACATGTTCAAAGCTGATTTTATCAACCACGACTCAGACTTCTCACTTTTATCGAATTTCTTGTCTTCCATTTCCGAAATTTTAAAATCTTGATCATACATATAAATTTCGCTGTTAATTTTTTTGTTACCGGTGAAATCTGGCAACGAATAAGTGGAATAATTCATGGTTTGGATCGAAATTGGATTTATGTTGCGCTTGTTGCGCCAATCGAATACTGGATGAAGATTCATTGTTACACACTTTTCACTATCACAGTCAGCTAATACCTATATACAGTTTAGAGGATGCTAAGCCATTTCCACTCACGCAGACATTGTTCCAGACTTAATACACTTCAAGACATCTGGAAATGGCTTGTGAATTCTGTTCATTCTACTAGGACGTCCCGAGGTGATGGGCGATAAGGCACGCCAACTTGTACACAATCCTTGCAAGTTATCCGCTGTTTCACAAGTAGTTGAGTAAATTCCACTACCAGGGATCACAATAGCACTTGTAGATTTGTTGTTTTCTTTGTTTACGATCGCGTATTCGAGCTCCATTGTAACGAAAATATAGAAACACGTCTTTACACTTCGGCCATTTTGATAAAAATTATCCACACAACCACAGACAAGGAAAACAGGTGGGATCGGAAAACAACTAGTGATGTCCAATCAATTTTTATTACTCGATTTTTTTATGAAATTTTCCTTTTTCGATTACATTTTACAAGTCGGTTGCCTAAATTTTTTCACTAGTAAAGCCTACTTAGCTCTGATAGTTTTCCTTGAATCGTTATAAATACTTTTTCTACATACAACCTTTTAGGAGATAGAGGAAGGGGGGGGGAGCTTGACTAGAACAAAAATTTACATTATAAATCCAAATATTTCCGAAATACATCCTTAAATTAAAAATGGTGTTCACAAACTCATTATATTTTTCAAAGACCTATTCAATGGGTGGTGCTAATCAAAAGACGAACGCCGAGCATCGGGCGGCGGTCAATTAACCCGGGTTATTTATCACGGGGCTGATCTGGGCATAGAAGAGCCCTAATGGGTTTCCCGGAGAGTGAGCGAACCCCGGATAAGAATTTATAAGTGCTGTGTGTCACTTAACTAAACAAACCTAGTTAATTCTGGGTCCTATTTAGATATTAAATAAAAGGTGGTATTAACCATCAATACTATAATTTTTAGTCAACAGAAATGACATACACTTATGCAATTATATCAACATGTGTGCGTTACAGATTTGCCACATACATAAATCTAGCTCAAGGTTTATTTTCTCAGGACATTTGGATTCTAAATCTATCCACGGACACAATAATATTAATTTAATAAGTCCTACAGCGGTGATGTCTTCAACATCAAGGCTTTAAGAGTAATATTCAGAATCTTCCTAAAGGTACCACCACTGATAATACTTCTTGTTTCTTAATTTATCCTAGAATGAAAATAATAATTGGAGAGTAGACCGACCTGTTTGGGCAGAGTCACCTTGCAACAATCTACGGAGAATCTCAAAGCTTCACACCATAAAGTGAGCCACGAATCTTCTTTCTGGAGACATTCCGGGAAGGGAGTCTCAAAAGTAGTTTAAATAGAGTAAAATAGTATAAAATAATAATAATTTCCCATTCTATACAATCTTTAAAGAAGGTAGGCATTTCACCTGGCTTGGCGTGGGTCGCCCTTTCTTGAACTGTGCAAAACGTTATCTCACCTGTTCAGACCTTCACAACTCACGAAGTCTGGACAGGAGAATCCGCCACCCGCCTTGGCTTAGAATGACTCTCGCGCTGCAAAGAACACATAGAATGTAATCCAGAACGATATCAAACACGTGTCAGTCCAAGATTTTTTTTTTCACAATAGCTATTTCCAAAATACATACCTGCTAAACGGGAACCAGTTATTTCCCAGCAAAGCAATCTTCAAGGAAGGCTGAGATCCTTCTTCCGTCGCCTCCAATTATACAAAAAGCGGAATCTTCTCATCATGATGCCGAGCTTTCAGCACCCGGGAACGAAAAGACTTCCAGTTGCCAGTCTACGAAACAGATTCTGCACCTCGATATTGGAAGTCTACCAAAACCAACACCTGAAAATCCACTATCGGCCTCCGCCGAAGCGAACGACACTGCAGAAACCCGTATCTTACAATTTGTGATATATTTACAGTAAAAATCCTATTTTTATTTTTGTTTTTTGCTAAAATACTGCTGGCATTTATCACCAAACAAAATAATCATTTACCCTGGGCGGCTGCCACAAGCCCTGAGAACTGGAAATACACTCAGAACAGGTGAAGTCACCAACTCGCACTAGGCCAGCTCGGTGTTTTAAGGCCAAAATCCCTCATGCATAGGACAAATAAAGAAAGGCCCCTAGTCCCCAGCAGTCCTGCTTAGCTCGACCAAGGCAGCGGTCGGTCAACCAGCAGGACAGGGGGTGCTAAGAATCTCTGGGTTCGGTCAGGCTGCCATAACAAAACACAATATATATATATATATATATATATATATCCACACTAAAGTGGAAATGGGTAGGTCATATCAGTCGTAGAGAGGACGCAATATGGAGCCAATAAACATTGGACTGGTGACCGTGGATGGGCCGCAGAAGTCGCGGCAGACCAATGACACGATGGAGAGACGACATCGTCAAAGCAGCTGGTCCACTATGGAAAAGAAAGGCAGAACATCGCGCAATCGTGCGTGCAATGTAGGAGGCCTATATCATGCAGTGGATAGAATAGGCTGTAAAAGAAGAAGAAGAAAGATTCAATGATACCCCTTACATAGGGTAGTCGAGAAAAAAAGATTCCCACTTTACATGTAAGGAAGCTGCTGTAATTTTTTTTTAATTTTATTCTACCACTTTTTTTGGCATGGTTAGTAGATATATCCATACCAAATTACAGTTTTCTAGTACTTATAGTCTCTGAGGATAACCACAGATGGACAGACAGACAGACAAACATGGCGAAACTCTAAGGGTAACCTTGTGGGTACTACGGAACACTAAAAACCGACTACACCCATAAACTACACAACCGATTTTGATAAAAGTTTTATGGGATTTCTTCTATCCAACAAAAAAAGAATCATCAAAATCGGATCATAACATAAACGATGAAGTTATCCGCAAACACACTTAAAAAAATATACGGTTGAATTGAGAAACCTCCTCTTTTTTTTAAAGTCGGTTTAAAATAATCGATATATTGAATCAATACAGTAAAGCCTTTTCACTTCACTAAAGGAACAACTATTTTCACTTTCTGATGCAATAAATCTGTTTTCAATGTTTTTAGATTGGTTTTCATTTATGTGGGTCTAAATAATTATTGGTCGATATCATTGTCAATGTGGAAATCTAGCTTTTCAATGGTGTTGGAAAATAAAAACAATATTTTCTATTGGCGGGAATTGAGTGTGATTTTATAGCCAATCAGGCTATAAAATCACACTCAATTCCCGCCAAAATTAAAAATGAAAGGTTGGTTGCTCGCTAGGACGAAGTTTCTAAGCTAACTTGTATGGAAAAACCAGACCTAGAAATCTATGGGAAAAACTGGGAAAACTATGGAAGAACCATTCGATTAAGACTTGGGCCGCACCTGCGCCTATCGTCACGAAGCTTCGTGCTATTACACGATACACGCAAATGTGACCGGCCGCTGTTTTACTACGCATAACGTAGTTGATTTGCCTCGCGCATTTGTAATATTTTGTTATTGGGTATCGTCCCGAATATTCGGACTTCATCTTCGCTATCGCGCGGGTGGCGGTACAACTAAGGGTTTTAGCGCGCTAACAATTCGCTATGCATGGTCCAACTAGCGTTGTTCAATTAAGCGTTTGCTTTCAACTTGCTCAGACGCGTGCTGTGCGACGGTGTCACTATTGTAAATGCATAAAATGGAGTGGGACAATAAAATGATGTTAAATTTTTAGGTTTTTCTTTCTAGGTTTCAATAAATGCATTATGTTACTATTAGCACACATGTATAAGTAAAGAAAGTCGTCGTCCATATTTAAAACACGTAGTCCACGTAGATGACGCCATCTGGAAATATTGCCCCATAGTTCGTGAAAAATAACGAAGCCGCTAGTGTGACCAGCCCTATATCGAAATAACTTTTTAGTGTTCAAACGTGAATTGCTTCAGGGCGATAGACGCAGGTGCGGCCGAAGCATAATAGCAATATTCCGCGAACGAAATCGCGTAAATTCGTGGCATGGCATAAGAACACGCACAGGCGCGCGCACACGCGTATATTCGTGACCGGGGCATATAAATTACTCTATGACCGGGGCGGTTACTGTACTGACTGTCAGTGGTCGGTCAGACGTCAGTGACGGCTGTGTCAAAAACAGCTGGTGCTGGTGGTCTGTTAAAATCTGTTTCTTTGCTCAATGCTAAATCTTCAATTGGGTGTTTTAGGCTCAAATGGAATTCTCTGACTAAAATTTAAAGCTGTCCTTACCCTGGTAGTGATTTTACTGATGATTACTAGGATTATATTTATATGCTGTTTCGTTGGTTGGTTATAGCTTTTTTGTGTTGTGAATTTCTTACCTTTTTGTTGGATTATACAAAATTACAAGTATTTATCAGTATTAAAGATTAGGATTTAAGAAAGTAATTTATTTAGAAAACGACATCAGTATTCTGTTTCATCAATATTTGAAGGTTCATCGTAGCTTTGAAGTATCCATCGATCCACCAAGGCACCCACAGAAGGAGGTAAGTGTCCCTGACTTTTATTCTTCTATGCTGGTTTGGCAAAGAAGAAAATAAAGAATGTACCAGCTACATTTTGATCGTAGAATTCGACTGAGGGAATGGGCGTTAACTTGGGGATCCTTTAAATGGACTAGCAACCTGCCTTCATGTCTAACTGTTGGGACCATAGACTTAAGAAGTAAAAAAACATTCTAGGTCAATGATTGGGACAGTGTCACCACGTATTCTCTTTTCTGCAGTAAAGAGACATTTGTCCTTTGTGGCTTTTGCTTCTCAACATTCCAAGCCATAGAGCAGTGTCCCAAACAGTGTGCTACCATGGCCCGGAACCTAAATATAGAATTGTTGAATTAGTATCCCACCAGGCCTGTGTCACTCCCTTTTTAAGTGTCAAAAATATACCTACATTATTACTATGCACGCGGCGACAACTCTGGAATAGTAAACTCAGTTACATGAATTGTTTTTCCAGAGTTTTAAGAATGCAATTGGCTTGCAATGGATGTCTAGGTATCTAAACAAAGAGGTGCTGAGTTCTGACCCAAGCTAAATTAAACCATATCGCTAACCACACTAAGGAGACATTTCTTTGGATTTCTTTGCTGAGTGAGACTTCTGTATGTGAGTAGTTTCTAGTAGGTACTTATTCTGTGATCTTGCTCCACCACTATCCATTAGCGACTTTCAGGGCTAAAAAATGTCTGACCTAATTGAGAGCAGTCAGGCTTTTTTATTTAAAAAGATGTCAACCCTATGTACATCTCTTTCTGGAAAGTATAAAGACAAGAGCAAATATTATGCTAAGTCTTATGTGATATGGCTATGCAAATCCAAACGGAAGGGTAATGATTTTAGCAGTCTATGTATGTATCCGTATTTAAGTCTGTTCCACTGTAGCAGCTGGATGCTTATTCAATTTTGGTCCGATTCGTCATTATTGTCTGGGTGTCATAGGCTACAATTAATTTGTATGTGATAAATGTTTATGTATATACAATATGTAACAAAAACCCTGTCCGATCCTTGTAGTAGCAACTCAGACTGTCAATATGAGCAACTTTTGTTATGGGACCAATGCTTGAAACTCAATAAAGTAATCGACATGTTCACACAAATTGCCGGGCCGGCCGAACACTTTTGTATGAAAATGATGATATTTTTTCAAGTTTCAAGCATTGGTCCCATAGAAAAAAGTTGTTCATATCGACGATCTGAGTTGCTCCTACAAGGAGCGGACAGGGTTTTTGTTATATATTGTATATGAATGTTACATACAAAAAAGGGCAATAATTTTTTTGTTTCAATATCAAGTTGGATATCAAATGAAAGGTCTTAATTGGTACATTTCAAAAAAATTAACGTCTATAGATGGCTCCCATAGTCGGATATTAGTTTTTTAAACATACATCTTACAGTAATGGGTTCGGAGCAGTCCTCGCTGCCTCCAAAGAAGCCAGCGCAACGAGCGCCCCCTGTGAGGAGGGGCCACACCATAGCTGTGTCTAATGTGTCAGGTGAGTGTCACTTTTGGGGAAGAAAATTGAGAATGGAAAGGACAGAAATGTTTTGAATACATATGTATACTATACAATCCATTTTGTTCCATTTGCGTTCTGTTGACTTCAAATCATTGTAATTCACTTGGTTGACTGGTAGATAAGGCTTTAGGCTTAAAGTCCGTCATTATACTTGTATTTGTGTATATATAAAGATAAATGAAAATAAATAAATAAAATTATTTGAAAAACATTAAATAAATATATTATGCGAAAAATCAAAAAAATAACTTATTAAACAGAACTCAAAAATATTAACATGAATGTACCTACATGATCAATGAAGAAAACTGGTTATTAAGTCTATCAGCTATAAGAATTTGAAATATTGCTATGAAAAATTTGGTAGCGTGGCGGGGACATCTATCTATCTCTTTCATATGCACGAGAATTAATAGCAGTGACGTCAAGAGCGCTGTACGTGCATTCTTTGTCTGTCGCTTGACAGTTTCCTTTTCCATCAGATTTTAAAAGCTTATTACTTACGTATTTACAAAAAAAAATATTTGCTTTTGGTTTTAAATTATTGACCGAGCGAGCGAAGCGTCTGAGTTTCGAGATCGGCCAAAATTTTTTGCCCGGCTGTCTGTCTGCATGGCTATTCTAGCCTACTCAACAGATTCTCGTGAAATTTTGTTGTTTGTTTCAAAAATTATTTAGAATTATTTTGTCGAATCACTTTTTCGGAATTTTTCAAAATGACGGTAATATGGGGGTTGAGAATTTAATAAATATCACATTTCAGTAGTTTATAAAAAAGAAATCATATATTTCTTGAATCTGTTTTGTTGTTTATTAAGATGCTTAACATACCTTTTTTATCTGAACAACTTTTTTGTCAGATTCATCGGGTCGGGGTGACTCGCGATGTGGACAGTCGGAATATTACATATGTGTCCAGGCCTCTAGACCTAAATTTTGAATTTCCTCTTAAACTAAAGATAATATTAACATGGAATATATTCAGAAAAACTTATTTAAAATTTGTCTGAATATACATTTTCATGTTAATATTGATTTTAGTTCAAAAATTTATTTTTGAACTAATTTAATTAGTTTAAAATAAATTTTTGAACTAAAATTTATGACCTTATTCTCGATACACACACACAGATAAACAATAAAAAAACATGTCTACAATATCTAACATATAATACATTAAAAAGTTTATGAAACACTTTTCTTCAAATGAGTCACATTTTTTAATAATCTTTAAAAATGTTTGATTGTGCGAGCGAGACAGCCAACCAAAGGTAAAAAGGCTCTTAAGAGAAAATTCAAGATATAAGTAGAGGCCTGGATACATATGGAATATTCAGCTCACCGAGCGTCTAGTGCTACTTATTATTATAAATCTGTCCACGTCAACTTCACAAACAAAAATGATGACTATTGTCCCGTCTACATAAATGGACAGCAGGTGCCATATGAAAACACTGCTAAGTATCTTGGTATGACACTCGACGCGAAGCTTCGCTGGAAAGCCCACGTCAAAAAGAAAAGAGAGGAACTTGATATAAGATTCCAAAAGATTTACTGGCTGCTTGGAAGGAACTCTGCATTGTCAGTAAATAACAAAATACTACTTTATAAACAAGTCCTCATGCCAGTATGGACTTATGGTATACAGTTATGGGGTTGTACCAAACAAAGTAATATTGAAATAATTCAACGCTTCCAAAATAATGTACTGAAGGCCATTGTGAATGCGCCCTGGTATATAAGAATTGACGATCTACACCGGGACCTTAACATGCAGACCGTCAATAAAGTTATCAAGAAATACGCCGAAGCACATGAGTATAGACTGCTTCACCATGTGAATGTTGAGGCAATCCAGCTCCTCGACAACACGGACATAGTGCGACGTCTCAAAAGAACTAAACCGTTTGAACTAGTGTAATTTTAAAAAATACAGTGATATTATAGTGCATTGATGTGCCAATAGAGACACAAGAACAAAGTGCCTTCCCCTTAATAGAGACAGTAAGAAAAGTGCCGATGGACACATTCTTAGACAATAACGTATAAAACTAGGTCAATGTTAAATTACTTATTAGTCTGAGTTAAGGCTAGATTGTAATATTATTAGCGTACTTATTTACTTTTGTAGGTACGTTAAGAAAAAAAAAAAAAAAAAAAAAAAAAACTTATTATTAACTAGCTGTAATCCGCGACTTCGTCCTCGTGGAAGTCGAAAATGGTTCTAACAGGATCTTTAATGGTTTTTTACGTTATAAATTCTGTTATAATATCCCGTTCCTGTTCCCGTTCCCTTTACTATCATTTGATTAGAGCAAAAGAGAACAAAGTAATGATCTATTTGTCTTAATATTTTTGGCTCTGACTCAAAAAATGACATAGTTTCATAATAATATGAATTCGCAACCTTCAATGCACCCCAGGGGATGCAATTTTAAAAATCTAATTTTTGATGTATTATTTATTATTGACCACTAATTCAAAAATGTCACGTGTCTCGCTTCAAAAATGACGAAGATTCATACAAACTTGCAACCAATATTTCACCCTTACAGGGATGTAATTTTCAAAATCTAATAAATGCATTGTTATTTTCTACGAACTATTAAAATAAATTAAAAATTTAATGTGTCTCACTTTAAAAATTACAAAGTTCCATACCATAGGGATGGAATTTCCAAAAATCCTTTCTTAGCGGACGTCTCCTAGTCACAATCTACCTTCCTGCCAAATTTCATCTTCATTGGCTAAGTAGTTTTCGAGATTTCGTGATGAGTGAGTGAGTGATTGTCGCTTTTATATATATAGAAGAAGAAGATAATGAAAAGAACTGATGTAAGTAGTGTATTGCAGAGTTGCCCCGCAGCGGCGAGCCGCCCGCCAGCGGGAACAACTCGCCCGGCGCCAGCGTGTGCTCCGACTCCGAGCTGCCCTACATCTCCTACACCGTGGACCGGCCCATCGGAGGTGAGGGCCGCCTGGGGAGAATCTATTGGCGTGTGCTAGGCTCATACCTGGAACTTTCACTTACTCAGGCACTCCACTCTCCCTGAGCTTTAAGACGGGGTGGGTGCACACACTAGCGCCCCACTTAAAATAATTCTTTTAATCGTAAACGGGGTAAAAATTAAAAATTGTAATAGATAAGTTCCCTCGATATTCCTTCTTACTATAACCTTTGAAAGTACAAAAGTAGGTCCTTTTTATGTTAGAGTTGTTATTGCCAAAAGTGGCCTCATTTAGCAATAACAACCCTAGCATAAAAAGGACTACAAATAATACTTTCGAAGGTTATTCATAAAATAACGAGAAGGCTTATCGAGGGAACTTATCTATTACAATTTTTAATTTTTACCCCATTTACGATTAAAAGAATTATTTCAAGTGTGACGCTAGTGTGTGCACCCACCTCGTCTTAAAGCTCAGGGAGAGTGGAGTGCCTGAGTAGGGGAAAGTTCCAGGTTTGAGCCTAGCACACGCCAATAGATTTTTATATTTATCGTTTCAAGTTTTTTCTTCGTTATGGGCGATATTTGCATACAAACGTACTCCCTCGCAGAGCAATGATTGAAAAAAAAAGCGAGAGAATAATATCATAGTTGAATTGTATAATCCGCAGTTTGACAAAACCGCTAGCAGTTTAGCAATAAACAGAAATAAAATCCAACTGTGACATAATATGCAACTAATCGCAGGGCGCCATCTCGTATGCATCTTGTGAATTATTTTCGTGTTTTGAGTATTGTCTTAGTAGTTTTTGAAGTAGATGTCGCCACATGTCTTTGAACGGAGGATGGAAGAGGTGGTGACAAAATTGACGTCGATTACCTATGTCTGATTAGGATTTTCGTAAATTGGAAGGGAATGTCTGATTTCTGATTAATTTTTTCAGACTCTCCAAAGACATCGTCAAAGAACCAGAGGTCGACAGACAAGAAGTCGCTATTGCAGCGTCGTCAGTTGAGCTTGCAAGCGCGGAAGGCAAAGCGGGGGAGGGACATAGTGGTGGTGAAGCAGGCGGCGGGGGACCAACTTGACGAGGACATACAAAGACTGCAGGTAGGGTAACAATGGGCGCTAATGATTTAGGTGCTTGGGCTCCAATGGGTTCCTTTGGGTCCCAATGGGTTCCAACGCACCCCAACGAGTTCCTTTGGTTTTGGATTTCACTTCGTGCCCATGGGTGTCAATGAGCACATTTGAGTTATTTTGGGCGTCAAAGGATTCCAATGAGTGCTAGTTCCAACTTTCGGTTCTAAGGGTGGTATGTTTCTATGACAACATCGGTAGCTAAGGTTGCAAGCACGAAAGAGATTGCAGGAAGGGTTCCTCTAGGTGCCTATGGGTGCACTGTTTGAGATTGTACATGCAAAGTAACCATGATATCGTTTTGTCTCACTATAAATTTTGTCTGTATAGTAAAATAAAAAGCCACTAACAAGTTATGAGTCGCTAAAGATTCGTTTCTTATTTTTACGCAACTTTCGGCTTAAATAAGTATTAAAAGAACTGTAAAATTTCCAAAACAAAGTCCACACCGAAACGGCTTAAGACGAAGTGGTAGCTAAAGTGGCGCCCTCATTTGAAATAAATTGTTTAAAACTAAATAAGGTGATAATTAAAAATTTGATTTGTATAAATGTCTAGAAAGACCTTTAAACTATTTTATGAATAACCTTTGAAAGTAATATTGGTAGTCCGTCTAGTTTTAAAACTGTTTTTCGTCAAAAGTGGCCACTTTTGGCGAAAAACAGTTTTAAAACTAGACGGACTATAAGTAATAATTTCAAAGGTTACTCATAAAATAGTTTAAAGGTCTGTCTAGACATTTATACAAATCAAATTTTTTATTATCATCTTATTTAGTTTTAAACAATTTATTTCAAATGAGGGCGCCACTTTAGCTACCACTTCGTCTTAAGGGGTAACCTGAATTTTTCGGGGTCCAGTGCTGTCCCCATTTGAAATAAATCATATAAAAAAACGGAGATCATATTAAAAAATTTGGCTTGATATTACCCTGGATAACCCTTCATACTATTCTATGAACTACTGTTTATATTTTAAAGCAAGAACGTGAAGCTTTTTATAGCAGTGGCCGTTTTTCGTAAAAATGCTATAAATAGCTTCATGTTCTCACTTTAAAATATAAACAGTAGTTCATAGAATAGTATGAAGGGTTACTAGCACTGGACCCCGAAAAATCCAAGTAGACCCTTAAGTATCGAAGATTTTAATTAACATTATTTGTAATCGGTTAATGCATTAGTTTTTGCATAAAACCCCTTTTCCCAAAAGACTTCACGTATGTTTTTACGCAACACAATGTTAGGTGAGACAGCATGCTTTTAGGCCGCGCCCACCTGTGAGTTCGAGCCCGCGACTAGTTCAACCTTAATGGTTGCTAGCACGGTTGTAAAACCACTACAAGGCCCCTAAAGTATTTGTTTTTTTTTTTTTCAGGAGATACCGACTTTCCTGCCTATCATGAGAGGAACTCTTGGCCTCCCGGGTGCCAGGGACCCAGAAGTGTTGGAAGGTACGTTCAGATATTTTATCCTCCAACCCGTCTGGCCAGCGTGGAGAGTGTAGGCCAAATCTTGTGGCTGCTCTGGCCAAGTATGGCTGCGGTAGTGCAGAGAGGGTCGTGCTGCTGCAGTGGAGACTTAAAGACCTGATGAAACTGATGTGTAAATGATTTGTTTTAAGGGTTTCGAAGTTATCTCAAACAGAAGTAATTTTAAGTGGTTGATTTGCTAGCTGTAGAATTGTAGAGCAGCTTAAGGCAGCACATTTTAGGTGGCGGTGAAATCACCACGACACCACCACTGCAATTTTAAATAGAAAAACAACACGATTCGTCATAAATAAATATATATAAATAAATATATAGGGACAAATAACACTGATTGATCTAGCCCCAAAGTAAGTTCGAGACTTGTGTTATGGGATACTAACTCAACGATACTATATTTTATTACAAATACATATAAATTCAATAGAAAAATTAGTTTTTAGACGTTTTTATTGGCATGAACTCAAAGTTGGCGTTCGTAACTACGGAACCCCACTGCGCGTGGCCCGACACGCACTTGGCCAATTATTTAACTACTAACTAGTATTAGCTACTAACGGCGGGGTCATCACACTCATACAATTCTACGCGGGCGCGACTCGATGTCACTTGATTTTTACCCGACTGCGCCAAAAGGAGGGTTATGTTTTTTCGAGAGTATGTATGTATGTATAATTGTTTGGCACGCTCTGCAGCCTGAACGGCTCGGTGGATTTTAGCTCGAGAGGTGTCGTTAGATTCCTATTTATTGTGAGAGTGACACTGGGTATATGAAAGTAGAAAAAAGAAAAAAAAGAAAAAAAAATTATAAAAAAAAAAATGGCAGTCTAGATTTTTGTATTTGTATTAATTTCTTGTTACGTTTTGATACTGTCAATAAATTCAAATGCAACCTGTACATTAAGTTATAAGGGTGACGAAATCATACTTTCCTATTTGCACCCCCCTCGCCACAGAAAATGTTGTTACCGTACAAATTATCCTTTAAGTGGTGAAGTTAACAAGTCAAGTTAATGTGTCAATTTATTTTAAATGCATCGTGTATGTTTAGTTATTAGGGTGACGAAATGATGCATTGCTACTGGCACCCCCCTCTTCCTACCCTCTCGCTACAGAAAAAGTGAGCGATCTCTCCGTATGGAAGTTCGCTTGTTCTTTTAATTTAAATATTAAAAGCCTAATATAATACCCTTATTCGTAAAAATTACAAATATGTTTTGTCTTTTTCTTTTAATTTCAAATATTGAAAAGTGGATAATTCAATGTTTCATTTCATTTATTTCTTCTTAATACAATTTAAATTAAATAAAAATTATAAGTAGTGAAATTTATATTAAAATTAATAAGTAGATACGAAAACATCCTAAAACTAAAAAAAAAAAAAAAAAAAAAATACTAAATATGTAGTCCCACTAAAATATCACCCCTCGGCAGCGTGGCCAAAAGGCTGGCAGCATTGCCACGTTGTATGGCAATGCTGATTTTCTGAGCCAGGTAGTTACCAGCCATTTGGTCATGGGATACCTCGAACAAACGTTTTGATATAAATTTGATTTGGCTGAAGGACCCCACGGACTAAAAGTTTCTACCCCAAAAGGCTCAAATATGTAGTTTTCTCCAATACCTACATACTTGCGCCTTTTGAGGCTCTCTGCTGCAGCTGCTGCTGCGCCAGCCTTTGACTTGGTGACTTGAAGATGGGACGGTGCGAGGGTATCCACACAAGTAGCATCCCACCAGGGCCGTAATTTCCAAGGCACCAAGGTCATGTGTCATTAAAAATGTATCTCCAAAGTTTTTCGTCATACCTTCACCAAATTAACATGGGACCAACATGGTGCTACAAGCTTTTAAATAAAAAACAAATCATCAAAATCATATATCATGTAACATACATACAAAAAAAAAATTGTCGATTTGATAACCTCCTCCTTTTTAGAAATCGGTTAAAAAAGAGACAAAACACGTTTTCACTAAAATAGGTTAAGTTGACAATTGTAATTTTTATGAATAAGGATATTAAGGTTTTAATATTTGAAATAACGAGCGAATTCCATTCGGAGAGATCGCTCACGTTTTCTGTAGCGAAAGGGGGGGGGGGGTGTAGTATTTAGAAGGTGGTTGTGTACTCAGGGCTGGACTACCGGCCGTGGTGCCGGCTGGCGGGCCGGCTGCAGGCGCACCTCGCGGCCTGCGCGCAGCCGCTCGCCGCGGCCCAGCGGGGGCGGGCCGGGGAGGTCAAGGAGGTCGGTGGTTGTGGCTTGTGACGCTCTTGGCTATGTTCGAGCAATGCTCGCACATTTCGGCTACACGCAGCCACACACTACGTAGGTCGCGTGTCAGCTGTTTTACTTTACGTTTTAAATCTATTAATAATCATGGAGACACTATTGCGTCGATGGAGAAAGCACCTTAACTACAAAATGTAACTTGACTACATAATAAACAGTTTTCAATGTGACGTGACCTAGTGTCTACCTCTACACCAGCATTTAACAACCTCTACATCAACATCTCTTCGTCACAGAATAAGTACTAGTACTCTCGTACCGAAGTCTGTCTCAGAAAAGAAATTCAAAGAAATATCTACTCAATGTGGTTAGCGCTATGGTTTAATTTAGCTCGCGTCAGAACTCCTCACCTCTTCGTTTAGATACCTAGACATCCATTGCAAGCCAATTTCATTCTTATTACACGAACAAACGATTCATGTAACTGTATTTTCCGCTCCGGAGTGGTCGCCGCGCGCATAGTAATAATGTAGATATATTTTCGATACCTAAACGTAGAGTGACACAGGGCTGCCTGCAGCACGCCTTGAGTTTGTTACTTAGACCAGGAACCTAACTATAATCGTAATGTAAGATACTGTCAATGCCATCTCGTTTACTTCCCTGTGGCTTTGTTATTGTCACAGCTGGAACAAACGACTCAACGTGCATTTCAAAGCACGAAATAACCAGTTTTGTGCAATATTACAGTTATTTATGCAACTGTAGTATAATAAGGGGTATTAAGATTCAAAGATTCAAATGTTTATTCAGTAATTAGACCTTTACAGGCACTTTTACACGTCAATAAGTATAATTTATGTTACGTGTAAAGTATATTAAAATTTAATGAAAAGCTACCGATACCAGCGCTTCGTAACGACCACTGCTGAGAAGAAACGCCGAAAGAAACTCATTTTCATAGTATTGGTCGCCTACTCGCCAGAAGGGCTTTGTCATATTATTATAATTGTCTTTTAATTAATAAATACTCATAATATAATACAATGTTGACACATTATAACATGTTATGCTTGCGAACAAGTAAACTAACATAAATTGCGTAATAAAAAATATTAAGTAGTCAAAAAAAGCGAAGCCGAGCTGACCAGTCCCTCCCGGCAGCACCCGTTCACGAGTTGACGCACGGATCAGCCATCGTTAAACTCAACCATATTAGAGGGAATCCAACGACCCGACCAGCGACGCCACCACCGGATTGGACATTTTAGTGAGCATGAAAAACCCGAACTCGCAGACCTTGTCAAGAGAAAATATTTATTATATGTTGGTCACTTATTGATCGCAGAGCATTTACATGTTTTTACAGTAAGCTTATTATGGTAACAGAAAATGCAGCTATTTATGTTTCATGTGTGGAGTGTAATGGAAAATGTTTAGGAAGTATCCACGCGTTTTTATCTCTTAAATAATCATTGATAGTATAGTATGCATTGTTCAATAAAACTTTTTTAACATGTGTTTTAAATTTTGCCATTGGTAGGTTAACGATCGCTTCGGGAAGTTTATTAAATAATGTTATTAAAACACGAGTGTGGGTGATAATAGTATCACATGAGTGTTTTAATACCTAATTATTACAGTTGCATACAAAACTTTATCTACACCTATGATATGAATCCTCTATAAAAGGTTCTAAATCCATAGGGTGTTGTACTGTGTTGTAAGAATTCTATGTAAATTCCTAGTAAGTTTATTACTGAGTCGCTAATATAAACTAACTATGTATGTTAGGTAATAATGAAATTATTTATTGTAATAATTATTTAAATTTTGGATCGTACAATTATTGGAATGTTAATTATGGCTGTTCGATATTAGTAAATATCGAGTAAATAGTAAATATTAGTAAATATCGGACAAAATTAGCGTGATACGACGTGAAATCGAATAACCGATAAGTTCCTTTTTAAAATTATGGAGCTGTGATAGTGAGCGGCGCGTACATGACAATGTTCCTTTTTTGAAATTCATAGAGAATGTGGCTGTTTGATGAGTAAGGAAGGGATCGAGTTTGCGTTGCATAATGAAAAGTACAACATTATAACACGCATTTGGGTGATATAATGGTTATTATGACACTGGGTGTTCTAATGTTGGCAATAAGCTAACTGTTTCAGAAACTTTTATAGAGGATTTATAGCATGGGTGTAGATACAAGTATTTGTTCAACATTCCAGGCCGACACTGAGATCTCGAAGCTGTACTGCCAGATGGTGGAGAAACAACGAGCCAACGCGCGTCACGCGGAGCGGCTGTCGCGGGTGCATGAGGTGGCCAACCAGCTGTCGCGGTGCGGGTCACTGCTTAACCAGGTGATACTTTATTCCGTCTCTTTCTCTCTCTTTCTTCCTCTCTCTTACACTCGTGCTGTCTCTCCTTTTCTCCTTCGGTCTCTTTTTCTCTCTTATATCTCTCACTCTTACACTCCATCTGTCTCTCTTTGTGCTCAAGGCAGAGTTTCGCGGCTCTAAGCACGCTGAGCCCAAGGCCATAAGACCCCAAAGGCCACTTTTAGCGTGATGGTGGAAAAAGGGATCAAAATAGTGATGGGTTGCTAGTCGCAACGCCTTTTAACATGAATCGTTTTTTAGAACATTCCCAAGACAGGCTTTTACGATCCAGGAGCATAAGAACTATATCATGCAGCTCTTCCATGCTGGTGAGGGAGAAAATAAATAAATAGTAATAAATAAAATAAATCTTTTTCACACAAATACAGCGCTTCAAAGTTTCAGAGTGAGCGCGATTTACGTCACCTTTTGGTGAAAATCGTAGCTGATCGTGACGTCACGCGAAATTTTAATGCGCGAAATGTTAATCTTCGTCTTTAGTTACTACAGATTTAATAGAAAATAGTATTTTATGCAACAGTTGTATAAGGGTTCAAAAAATGCGAGTGGCGCAGGTTACGATAGGAGCTTTAACGAGCATTGTAAGGAGACGCCATCGAGCATTTTTTGACGTACTTATACAACGTTGCATACAATACTTTTTCTACTACTACATTTACTAAATTAAAATACAAAAATAAACAAAGCAAAGTTTGAAATACTACCATATTTTTGGTAGATACTAGTTATTATGGAAGACTTTTTTTTATTGACGCGTTCCTAGTGACCAGAAGTGCCAATTTTGAAACATGGAGTCACTTAAACGAATGTTTTTTCATACAAAGAACCGTTTGTTCAGTTACTCCACGTTTGAAAAATGGCACCATATGTTAAACTAACGATTTTATTATGTTGGCAGTATGGTAGATCTAAAGAAAAAAAGTTATAGGCCAAAACGATACTCCTAGCCATAGGCTAGGAGTATCGTTTTGGCGGAATAACGACACATGTGCTATTATATTAGGAATAGACTATAGACTTTTCTGAAATCATATAATCTATGTTCTTATATTAGTGTTCGGGACCATTTAAAAGACAGATAACAGTACAGGAGTAGAAAATATATACTCGCCCGACGGGAGTGCGCTTTTCTAGCGCTTTCGCAAGTAAAGCGACACCAGGAGTGGTCCGCACTTAGATGGGTGACCACAAATAAAATAAAAGCTATTTTTCCAGACGTTACAAGACATAGAAGAGCTGAACTCCATGCTGCCCATAGACAAACAGCTCGAGCCGTTCGTGTGGGACGACGAGCGGTGAGCCCACTAGTGGGCAACCGCTGGACTACCTTAATGCTACCAGTATACGGAAGAATTTATTTCAAGTGCGTTTTTGCAGCGATTCCAGACGTTTTATCTGCAAATTATCTTGTTACAAAATGTAACAAACACCCTGTCCGATCCTCGCAGGAGCAACTCAGACCGTCAATATGAACAACTTTTCCTATGGGACCAATGCTTGAAACTCAAAGAAAAAAATCGACATTTTCGTACAAATTGCCGGGCCGGCCCAACACTTTTGTATGAAAATGTCGATTTTTTTTCGAGTTTCAAGCAGGTCCCGCAGGAAAAGTTGTTCATATTGAAAGCCTGAGTTGCTCCTATAAGGATCAGACAGGGTTTTTGTTACATATGTATACTTTCTCAATCATTCTCTGAAATGTAAGCATTTCAAACAGAATTTTGTAATTCTTGGCTCATGCATTACTTTACTGGCTTAGGCCAGGAAAGTAGTATGAAAATTCATTCCTGGCCGCTGCGCAAAACAAAGAAGACAAGAAGTGTATCCAGAATGACAAGACAGTGACATTGACGTTTCAGATGACAGTTCTGTTTTTACATTTGGCAAAGACATTAAGGGTTTAATTTCATCACTTGTCATACAGCCAATCGCTAGCAACTGCAGGTTTTGAGCATTTATATGAATGGAATGGAAATAACATAGTTAATTTCACTAACATCTGACATGCCGTTTCAAAATAAAAGCTAGACTACGTTTGTATGGGAAAGTCTGATTCTGTCAGGGTAAGGGGACTCTTAAGGTCACAAAAAATATTTCGTTTCTGGTCACATTTTATACGCTATGGCTATCTTGTATCTTTAGATCTATGAGTGAAGACACACCGAGTGTAAGTGTCGCAAATATTAATAATTGTAGCGAAAATAAATAAAATAAAATAATATATAAATTATATACTTGTTTTTTTTCTTATTTCATATATTTTAATTGATTACTTTATATTTGTAATACACTTTACAAATTGATATTTTTACCCATTACATATTAAGAGTGTAATTCAAATTGACAATTTAACAATACTCACTTAACAAAAAGAAACTAATTACTTAAATTACTTACTTATAAATAAAAAAGCCCTGGCAAATCGCTGCCCCGGGGTAACGTGCCCAGAAGGCTGGCAGCATTGCCACGTTGTATGGCAATGCTTATCTTTTGAGCCAGATAAAGGCCAGCCCTCTGGTCACGCGTAATTTCAGTCAATTTTCGGGCGACAGTGTTATATAATTTATGCGCCGATGGTCCCCACGGCCCCAAAGTTTCAACCCCAAACGGCTCAAATAAGTAATTATTGCCGAGGCTACTATATTTGCGCCGTTTGAGGTTTTCTGCAGCAGCTGCGGCTGTCCCAGCTTTAGACCTTGTGACCGGGAGATGAGACGGCGCCAGAGTGTCGACACAAGTAGCGTCCCACACAAGGGGCCGTCCCAATCTCCAAGGCACAAGGGTCATCCCATCCGGTGTCTTGCCGTCATCCCTTACCAGGCTGCTAGGATCTAGAACGGCTGGTATGTGGTTAGCAAGAACCCGGTGGATTAAATTAATACTTGGATTGGATTTTTATTTCATTGTTACATTTATCACGATGGAATACCACTAATCTCAATGTTCTTACTTTGTTTGGTATTTTGTTTACATCATCATTCATCCACGCCACTTGGATAGTTGGCAATCAACCACCGTACGTTTTAAAAGGAACTTTTTACCTCGTACGACCGAACTGTGGATTCAACTTCCTGCAGCAGTGTTCCCGGACCGATACGACATTGAAACCTTCAAAAGACGTGTCTATATCTTCCTGAAAGGCCGGCAACGCTTCTGTCTCACCCCTGGTATTGCAGTTGTCCATGGGCAGCGGTGATCACTTACCATCAGGTGACTCGCTTGTTAGTTTGCTGCCCTATAACATTAAAAAAAAACATTAAAATTGTAAAATAAATAAACTGCTTCCATGGTCAAGTGGTCAAGGCGTTCGCCTTATGATCCGGGGGTTGTGGGTTAGAATCCCACTGGGAAACATACTTTGTAAAAAATTGTTTCCAGTTTGGTTAAGAAATTGCAGGATTGAATCACACTATCCGAAAAGAAAGATGTTTCCGTGTT
Organism: Acrobasis suavella; assembly: GCA_943193695.1. NCBI lineage: Eukaryota > Metazoa > Arthropoda > Insecta > Lepidoptera > Pyralidae > Acrobasis > Acrobasis suavella. The sequence goes on along the minus strand of OW971957.1, from coordinate 9,715,329 downwards.
TCGGAAAGCACGTATAAACTGGTCCTGAACGCCAGATAGCGTTTGCTCTAACCTATCCAAGGATTGGTTCTGCGGTCTACCCTTTGGGTTGCGGAGGTCAGACGGCAGTTGCTCTGTGTAAAAACCCAGTAACCTCGTCACATGTCCAAGGTTAGGTAGCGGACCCTGGAGCGAGTCTGTGTCACCCCCCGTTTATGTATCGAAAATATGCCTCAATTATTACTATGCGCGCGGCGACCACTCCGGACTCCGGAGTGGAAAATTTATATAAATCGTTTGTCCAGATTACCAAACAAAATAAAATAAATATTCAAGTGGGGCTCTCATACAACATGTTATTTTTACATGGCGTATCTAGTGGTCATCATGCTATTTCGCCACCTAGAGGTTCCGGGTTCGAACCCCGGACAGGGCAAGTTGGAAAATGGCCTTTTTCAAATTGTCTGGGTCTTGGATGTTTATCTATATATGTATTTGTCATAAAATATAGTATCGTTGAGTTAGTATCCCGTAACACAAGTCTCGAACTTACTTTGGGGCTAGCTCAATCAGTGTAATTTGTCACTAAAAAAATAAAATAAAAAAAGTGTGCCGCTGAGCAATTTGTATGAGAATGTCAAAGTCAAAAATTTTTGGTTGTGTTAATTTCATTATACTATATTGGTCTAGTAAAGCCCGTGGTTCGATTTGTTACGGGTTTGTCCCTTCCACATAGTAATGTAAGTCATAAGTCATTTATTCGCAACATGTAAGCAAAAAGTTAACATTATATTATGCAGATCAACATGTACCCAGTTTGGGCGTAGCAAAAACAAATAAGAACAATATATACACGTTATTCAAATATTTTATACCTAATTAATTTATTTTTTCCGTGGACGTGAGATTGAGGTAACACACGCTACAAGCTAATTTATGTACTGAACTTGTCGTTTAAGAATTCATCTACAGAATAATAGGCCTTTGAGATCAGTAATAATTTTAAGCGTGATCTGAATATTGTGTCTTTTTGTTCTACTTTAATGCTTTCAGGAATTGTATTATATATCTTAATTGACATAACGTACGGACTATTTTGAAACATTTTTATATTTGATATCGGTAGATTTGATTTATTTTTGTGGAGCGTATTTCTGTCATGTGTATCTTTAATTTGGATAAATAGATGTTTATGTTTTCTTACAAACAAGGCTGTTTCCAATATGTATAACGACGGGAGCGTCAGTATATTTTTTTCAATAAAGAATGGCTTGCAGCTATTTGGGACCCGAATATTCGTAAGTATGCGCACGCACTTTTTCTGCATCACAAACAAATCGTGGGCATCTACACTATTTCCCCACAAAATGTAACACTAGAGGTTTTTACAATAATGTCTACTTACTTCAATACATAATAATTACGTCAAATATATAATATATTATTACAAGTCGCGCCTACTGAGAATAGAACCCATGTCTCACTGACGCACAGCCAGTGCCACAACCGCTAGGCCACCAGCGCTTCAATAATAACACAGAGACAGACCTTCAAAACTTAAAATGCGAACTGCGTCATAAAAAATTCATTGCGAAAAAGATTTTTGGCCCAGTTGTGGGCAAAACCCATCTGGGCTTAACGAGAGGTTGGTCAACGGTTGCCCAACGCGGTGGTTGCGTACAGTCGGCTGCGGAAACCGGTCGCCGTGACGTCACGTTGAGGAAACAGAAACGCTATAGTGGATTGATTTAAACATGCTACGGGGAAGGGACATACCCGTAAAGATTCAAAGATTCAAATGTTTATTCAGTAATTAGACCTTTACAGGCACTTTTACACGTCAATAAGTATAATTTATGTTACGTGTAAAGTATATTAAAATTTAATTTATTTTTAAAGAAAAGCTACCGATACCAGCGCTTCGTAACGACCACTGCTGAGAAGAAACGCCGAAAGAAACTCATTTTCACAGTATTGGTCGCCTACTCGCCAGAAGGGCTTTGTCATAAATCGAACCAAGGGCTATAATAGATCACGTTAGTATAATCAAATTAAAACAACAGTCAAAGGATATATTAAAACACTAGCTGCGCCCCGCGGTGTTTCCCGCGGTATATATAAAAAGTAGCCTACGTGTTAATCCAGGTTGTTAGCTTCCTGCATACCAAATTTTGTCATTTTCCAGCCAGCCGTTTGTGCGTGAAAAAATAACAAACTCATTACTGTGATATTATGTTATATATTTTATTATATAGTGTGATGATACGTGTAAAGGACATATTATATAAGTATATGCGTAACAGTAAAAACGGCATTTCTATACAAAAGTGAGCACCCGACCGGGCAATTTGTATGGGAATGGCGATTTTTTTTGTTAATATTTATATTTATTTTATTATCATTATTGCTATAATAATCTAGTATAGCTATATATCGGGTATGTATGTCTCTTCTACGTTGTATATACAGATAGATACATTACATGTTAGAGAGAAAGAAATAAATTATGTTTGTTTGGTAGAAGTAACATAACAAACACTACATAATCAAATATAAAACACTACAACATGGTTACATCATATTTCACTTAAATGGTCTTTGCTCAGCATATGTGAGCGTGAGATACGAAGCTGGTCTTCATCGCACACCATTTATAAAATTACAATCAAAGTAGGTACCTAATTATAAAAGAAAATACCTAATAACAAAAACCGCGTATTTCCGTTGGCCCCATCGCCCTTCGTCCCATTAATGGGGCCAGTGGGAAATTAATAAAATAATATAATTTGTTACCGTTGGTCCCATCCGCAATACTAGTCAATGGGGCCAACGGGAATTTAATAAAATAATTTAATTTAATTTCCATTTGCCCCATAAAATTGAAATTTGAAATAATTGACTTTATAAAAAGATTTTATTAAAGTAATTATGGTTTTACCGTATATTGCGATATTCATTATTTCCGTGTAAAAAAATAAAATAAAGTGGACACGTGAAATTTTAACTTACCGTTGGCCCCATAGCCTATGTGAACAATGGGGTGAAAGGAATTTTTTAACTTACCCTTTGGTGCCATAATGGGACGAAAATCATGGGGCCAACGGGATTACACGACAAAAACGTAGCTAAGGAGCACTGCAAAAAAAACGCATTGAAGTAGGTCCATCAGTTCGAGCGCTACGATGCCACAGACAGACAGACATTAGCGTACTCATACGCCCCTCTTTTTTGTCGGGTTTTACTAATAACTGTTAATTTGTAAATGTGATACGGCGTCGACTGTACAGTCCACAGTGGCGAGATCACCTCATTGACGTATATTACGTACTCTGGCCACAAAATATAAAGAGTCATAGATGTAGAGCGTAGGACATCCACCTGCTAGGTGGTCAGACGACCAGCGCAAGGTTGCAGGAAAACGCTGGAGGCAGGTCGCTTCCGATCGGTTGTCTTGGAAATTGGGGCAGGCCTATGTCCAGCAGTGGATTTCCTGTGGCTCATATGATGATGATAAGATTGATAGTTATCCATCGATATACAATATGTAACAAAAACCCTGTCCGATCCTTGTAGGAGCAACACAGACCGTCAATATGAACAACTTTTCCTATGGGACCAATGCTTGAAACTCGAAGAAAAAGTCGACGTTTTCATACAAATTGCCGGGCCGGCTGAACACTTGTATGAAAACGCCGACTTATTTTTAGAGTTTCAAGAATTGGTCCCATAGGAAAAGTTGTTCATAATGACGGTCTGGGTTGCTCCTACAAGGATCGGGCAGGGTTTTTGTTACATATATAAGTACAATGTTCTTAAAAGTTCTTCTCTCTAGGGGGAGCGACGGATCGCTTCAGCGCTGGCGATTCCGCGGCGTTCAGTCTCTCTCTCGCTCTAGTGAATGATGGTTTTGAGCGATAGAAAAGGATAGCAAAATAGAAAAGTCCTATTCCATCAGCATGGAAGAGATGACAGACATGTAGCCCAACCATAACGTTCTAGTTGGTGGAGAAGTGTCCATGTCTCCCTCTTTTGAGTCATAGGGTGCTGCCGGGAGGGACTGGTCAGCTCGCCTTCGCTTTACAGGGTTACGTACCCAAAGCGTAAAAACGAGACCCTATGATGTACTAAGACGTTCGTCTGTCCGTTCGTCTGTCTGTCACCAACAGGGACAAGAATACCTCGCCACTTCCCTATTTGGGGTCGGCTCTGTATGTCAACTGTTTCCACTTCTTTCTGTCATTTACCACACTTGCACTAGCCCCTCGTTCCTTCATATCTGTCCTTACACATTCTTTCCACGTCTTTCTCGGTCTCCCTATACCTCTGCAGCCCTCTACCTCCAAATGGACCATCCTCTTAGCCAGATGTTCGGCATCCCTCCTCGTGACGCGGCCACACCACGTAAGACGATGGCTTTTCAACTTGTCTACTATTGGAGCAACTTTTAAACTTCCTCTTATGTATTCGTTTCGGATCTTATCTATTTTCGTTACACCGCACACCCACCTTAACATTCTCATCTCCGCCACATGCATCCTATGCACCTCTTTCTTTTTAGTCGCCCAACATTCCGCCCATACAGCAGAGCAGGTCTTATTACGATCTTATAAATCTTTCCCTTAAGCCGCACTGGGAGTCGCTTAACACAAGTTGTTCCTGTGACTTGCCGCCACTTAAGCCATCCGGTGTTTATCCTCTTGGTGACATCTTAATCCACGTCTCCATCGCTCTGCAAGATTGATCCCAGCGGCCTTAGTATGATGTTTTATCTGAGAGTTCTTTACGTATCTTCCCTCTGTAACGACAAGATAAAATTCATGAATGGACACGTAGTAAAATGAGTCGTCACACGCAGGCAGGTTTTAAACAGTGTTTTTAATGTCTGCTAAGAAAATATAATAATTTTAAATTAAAACACGCGTTTTGTAAAACAATTATTACCATAGATAAAAGAATGATATAAGTATGTAATAATTCCTAGAAAACATATTGCAACCAAAGAGTATTTAAAATTATTAAAATGAAATGTTATAAAAATGAATGTGCAACGGAACGTTTCGACTCATGTCGTACATTCAACATAAAGAAAAATACCACCGCCGAGTACGTATGCATTAACCGCCGTCGGAGTGGTTGTAGGATTCATCAAAAGATGGCGCTATAGTTTCGTAATTAAATATATTTTTAAGTTTGTAAACTTCAATAATACATTGTTTAAAGATGTCTGCCTGCATTTAAATATGTAAATATTAGGTTAGGGAAAAAGTCTTTTCGCATATAGTATGTATGAACTAGTAATAAAATCACTTTGGCTATACTATTTGTACCTGGCTGGTTTTGATATCATTTAAAAGTTTAAATTTCAAAGAAGATAATTCCAAATTCAAATTAGGAAAATGCGTGATTTTCATTTGTTTTTCTTACCGTCAAGATGAGTGAATCTAATGAAGAAATTACATACATTTTAAAATTTTACTACCAAAAAGGTAAAAATGCAACGCAAGCCGCGAAAAAAATTTGCGATGTTTATGGACCTAGTGCAGTGTCTGTGAGAGTAGCACAAATTTGGTTTAAGCGTTTTCAATCCGGAAATTTTGATGTCAAAGATGCACGTCGCTCTGGTCACCCTGTTACGGATAAAATGGATGCTATTTTTGAAAAAGTGGAGCAAGATCGGCATATCAGTAGTTACGACGTAGCTAAAGAACTGGGAATTCATCACAAAACAGTTTTGGCGCATTTGAAAAAAAATGGGTACACAAAAAAGCTCGATATTTGGGGACCTCACGAGCTCTCTGAAAGAAACCTTGTGATTCTTTATTACGACGTAATGAGACCGAACCATTTTTGAAGAAATTGATAACTGGTGATGAAAAGTGGATCACGTACGATAAGAACGTTCGAAAAAGGTCATGGTCAAAGGCCGGTCAGGCTTCACAGACTGTGGCGAAACCCGGGTAAACTCGCAACAAGGTGATGCTGTGTGTGTGGTGGGATTGGAAGGGCATTATTCATTATGAGCTGTTACCACCAGGCAGGACCATCGATTCAGAACTCTACTGCAAACAACTGATAAGATTAAAGCAAGAAGTTGAGAGAAAGCGGCCGTAATAAATCAACAGAAGGGGTGTGGTTTTTAATCATGATAACGCTAGACCTCACACATCTTTAACCACTCAGCAAAAATTAAGAGAGTTTGGCTGGGAGGTGTTAATGCATCCGCCGTATAGTCCTGACCTGGCACCTTCAGATTTCCACCTGTTTCGGGCTCTTCAGAATTCTTTAGGCAGTGTCAGGTTAACATCACGAGAGGACTGCCAAAACTACTTGACGCAGTTTTTTGATCAGAAGCCCCAAAATTTCTATAGCAATGGGATCATGTCCCTTCCTATAAGATGGCAAAAAGTTATCCAACAAAATGGTACCTACATACTTTAGTTAAATGTAAATAAACTATATTAAAAAATGTTTTGAATTTTCACATAAAATGCGAAAAGACTTTTTCCCCAACCTATTATACATTTAATATTAGTTAAATGGAATAACTGTTTAAAATACGATTAAAAATGGTTTAATTGAGTCTTATGTGGGTCTAGCAAATCGGCGACAAATTTACATGATTTCACGTTGTCAACCGTCAAAATGTCTACTTTGATTTGTTAAAACCATGCTCGAACGGGAGTTAGGCATGAGATAAAATACGTTTTATGAATGAAAGTTATTTTTTCGCTAAATTTTGTCTATGTTTGTTGCGGTAAATTACGCGCAATGGGACAAATTTGAAGGATAAAATTTGTCGCCCTAATCATACTTGCCTCGCAGGTACTTTAAGTCCAGATACCGGAGTACCAGATATATCGATACAAAATATCGGTATTACTGTCCCTGGTCACCAGGCTGTATCTCATGAACCGTGACAGCAGACAGTTGAAATTTTTACAGATGTTGTATTTACAACAAACACTAAAAACAGAATAAAATTAATAATTAAGTGGGGCTTCCATACAACAAACATGATTTTTATAGATAATGGTACCGAACCCTTCGTGCGCGTATCCGATTCGCACTTGGCTGGTTATTTGACTACTTTGTATTACTTTTTACGTAATTTATGTTTGTTAAATTGTTCGCAAGCATTACATGTCATAATGTGTCAACATTGTATTATATATTCACGTGTAAAAGTGCCTATAAAGGTCTAATAACTGAATAAACATTTGAATTTTGAATGTTTTGATATCCTTTTGAGCTCTCTATACGACGGCACGGCGTCAACTATCTCCTTTGCTGGTCTTCAAATATTCTTTCACGCTGGTCTGGGAGAAAAGAAGAGAAGAATGTACTGGCTGCTTCTCTTCTTGCGCAGATAAAAGCCGATCAAGTGAATAGGCGATTTGAATCATGTTATTTGGCGCTACGGCTAGCAACACACCAGTGGCGTTGGGAAAGAATTTATGAAACTAATTCAAAAACTATTACCTAGTTTATAAAGGTTAATAGGACGTGCAATGTCCAGCTTATAATTCGCATATTTTTATTTTTATTGACTTATTGTGGAGCAAAATGTCTCTAAGCATGTTTATACATTTATCATTGTGAGTGTATTTGAATAACCAGCGAAAATTTTCGTATTTGGATAGGTATGTGCGTGTGTGTAAACTAACCATGCTGCTAGCTTACGGCTGAAAATAGTAAAAATATATTTTAATGCGCCGTGTGCGGATGTACGTAGGTTATAATTGTTGTTAGAAATAAATGCGTATATTATTATATTAGAAAACCCTAAGAGAACTCAATGGGAATCGGTTTCTAAGGAGGCCCCTCCACTACAACTTACCGTTATTTATTGCTTTTTCCACAAAATCCCACCATCACGCTAAGCGTGGCCTTTGGTTCTTCCGGCTTTAGGCTCTGTCTATCCCGTGATTGATGTCCAGAAGTGAAAATGTAACTATATCTTAATTAACCGACTCGCAAAAAGAGGTTACCAATTCGCCGCGATCCTTTTTTATTAATGTTCACCGATTATTCGAGGACGCCTGGACCGATTTGGAAAAATCTTTTTTGTCAAGTGGTCCCATAGAAATTTTATCATAATCGGTTGGGTGGTTTTGGGGGGAAATCGGTTTTTAGTTTTGAATAGTTATTTATTTAATCAGGGCACAGGTATGGCCCTTCATACAAGCGTAGTTTAATTATGCCTACTAAGTACTACTACAAAGGAAACTGTACATCCGTTCACACGTCAATGTGTGTATTCGCCGCAACACACACGACAGGGCGACAACGGGGGATAGGTGCGGGGACGGGGAACCGGGACGCACATTGCGCGTGATTTTAGGAGTTTACGTTCCGTATGTATATATTAATTTTTGAAAATTAAAATATGATTAGTGATTGTAAGATATCTATTAAAATAAATAAAAATAAATAAAATGAAAAGTAATTTGTGGCCTCTTATGTGACTGATCAGTTGATCCGAGTTTGTATGGAAAGCCAAAAATTATTTTTCATATTTCAACATATGTTTCTTAGGGAAAGTTGTTCACTATCACGGACTGAATTCATCCTTAAAATAGTTTCAGTATATAATGTTAGATCTTATATACAAGGTCTAACAAAATGTACTGAAACTATTTTAAGGGTGAATTCAGTCCATGATAGTGAACAACTTTCCCCAAGAAACACATATTGAAATTTGAAAACTAGTTTTTTACCTCCCATAGAAGTTGACCGGTCATCTGAGTTTATATGGAAAGCCAAAAATTATTTTTCATATTTCGATATATGTTCCTTGGTAAAAGTTGTTCATTATCACGGACTGAATGCATCCTTAAAATAGTTTCAGTATATAATGTTAGATCTTATATACAATGTAAAATCAATTCACCTTACTTTTTTTTTATCAATTCTGTGACGAGGGTCTCATCTAGCTCTCACTAATTTGTGGTCTGCGTGTGACCTACTTGCAAATTTACGCATGGCAAGTAACGCTGACAGCAGCCCGCGGCGGATGGCTTGACGCTGCTTATAATTAATTAATAGTCTCTGAAATATTAAATTAATTTTTCTGTTTTCCTGCACGTTGACTGGTAAACAATGCATAAGTATTAAGTTCATCTGTTGTACCATAGAAGGCAGTAAAGGTTTTAATAAATAAATAATATTATGATGCATAGGTTTAGTCTGCTGAGTTTCTCTTGGCGTTTCTTCTCAGCAGTGGTCATTGCAAAACGCTAGTATCGGTAGCTTTTCTTTGGTATAAATTATCATATAGGTACAAGCTTTTTAGAGTTCCGTACCCAAAGGATAAAAACGGGACCCCATAACTAAGACTCCGCTGTCCGTCCGTCTGTCTGTCACCAGGCTGTGTCTCATGTACCGTGATAGCCAGACAGTTGAAATTTTTACAGATGATGTATTTCTGTTGCCGCTAAAACAACAAATACTAAAAACATTATAAAAAAAAATCCGTGGACTTTTTAAAATTTAAACCAATATACATTACAAATTGTTGCACTGCTACTAGTTCTCGCGCGTGCGAAAGAGATAGCGAGATGTCCCCGCCACGCTCCCACTCTTATATTTAAAAATACTAATTACTGCTTCATTAATTAATCATTCTTCTTGCTGTTTTCAAAAAAAAAAAATCTTTGTAGTGGTAGTATACTTTGTTATATATACAATATTAACCAAAAACATACACAGTATAGTCTAATGATATTATAACGATATGCCACGGGGTAAGCCCCAAGTTACCGGGGCCAGCATCCGTTTAGTTTTTCGTGTAAGTGGCTAACACTGGTGCAAGATTTTTAAGATTCAAAGATTCAAATGTTTATTCAGTAATTAGACCTTCACAGGCACTTTTACACAGCAATAAGTATAATTTACGTTACGTGTAAAGTATATTAAAATTTAATTTATTTTTAGAGAAAAGCTACCGTTACCAGCGCTTCGTAACGACCACTGCTGAGAAGAAACTCATTTTCACAGTATTGGTCGCCTACTCGCCGGAAGGGCTTTGTCATATTATTATTATTATTGTCTTTTAATTAATAAATACTTATAATATAATACAATGTTGACACATTATAACATGTAATGCTTGCGAACAAGTAAACAAACCTAAATTGCGTAATAAAAAATATTAAGTAGTCAAAAAAGCGTAGCTGAGCTGACCATTCCCTCCCGGTAGCACCCGTTCACGAGTTGACGCACGGATCAGCCATCGTTGAACTCAACCATATTAGAGGGAATCCAACGACCCGACCAGCGACGCCACCACCGGATTGGACATTTTAGTGAGCATGAAACACCCGAACTCGCAGACCTTGTCAAGGAAGCTGCCTAAAGATATCTGATATAGCTTGATGACCAAAGGTCGGAATTAGGTAGAGTTATTTATGTACTTGCATCGAAATGTTGATATTAATATGGATCTTCCCGGGATTTCTAATAGACAATCCCATGTTGCCAACAGTATTACAAATATTAATTAATAATAAAAACCTTACAAACAGATAAGACAAATCAAACAAAGTTAGTAACATACAATTTTTACTAGTATGTACAGAAGTATTTTTATTCGTTTTTCCATATTGGCAACGTCGCGCGTGCAGTGGTTTAAATTGTGTAAAATTAACAATTTTTTTTATTTAAGAAATCACGGCAATTTTTGCTCTTTAAAATTAATCTTATTTTTGTTGTATGGTTTATACATACCAATTGTGGACACCCATCCGAATGCGAACCATCGAATTGTCACTTACCTTGCGAAATTGCTAAGAGTGTGTACTCACTTAACAATTCTCATGGTCACTATCCGCCGGCGGTTAGGGCCGCAGAGAGAGAAACCTCCTGACAATGCGTGTCGTGTCCAGGAGAACAGCCTAGAATCCGACCCATAGATTTAGAAGGAACAAGAAGGATATAGCGTAGTTATTGTAAAATGTGACCAGAAACGAAATATTTTTTGTGAGTTTCAAAGAATTGTATTTGTACTTACTACACGAATTATCGGTGAAGCAGTGCGATACCATATTAGTCCGGTAGCGCTAGGTTTTTAAGTTTCAAGAATATTAGATATTTCGATTTTTCGCATATAGTTTCTAGACCCCTTGACCAACCTAAAACATGACGTTGTGTCATCTTCGATGTTTGCTTGGGTAGAAATTTAGGTATTTGCCTTTTCGAACATTATGAGATGAAAAAAAAATTAGAGATGAATTTTTCACTTGCATGACAATAACTACGTGGTGTCTGATGTACAAAAGCTTTTTGTGTCATCATCTGGCCACAGGATCAGTGTCATTTCACGAATACTTAATATTTCGCTCAAATAGCTCTTTAAGAATATTAGAATTTTATAAATAGGTATTACACGCCATAGAGCACTAATATATGTGTTTCAAAATGTTTTGTGTCACATTTCATCCACGATATCTTATTGTATTTTATTTTTTTAATTCAATACTCTGTCTTTTACAGAGTTAGAGAGACACAAAAGATTATTAGTGTTATTAGAGTTTCGTCTTTTTCATTATTGTAGTGTGATAAACCACAATTCGTAGTTTGTGTCATCTCCATCCAGGCAATCTTATTATTTGAGAAAAATTAATTATTTCCGCGCCAAAACTCAAAGTGCGCGAGAAGACAGGGCGAGCGTGGGGGCACGCATGGGTGCGCGGGGACGGGTGTGTGCGTGACATACCGGCACAGTATCTGTCCGCCGTGCCGGCCGCAGCGCGCGTCACTAATTATTTTGGATTTTTAGCTGACTACGGCAAAGCCATGAGGAAGGGTAGTGATTTTAGCAGTCTATGTATGTGGGTGTGTATGTATGTCTGTTTCCCCGTAGCATCCAAATCGTTTGTTCAATTTTCACAAAATATACATATACATATAATCGATTCGTCATTATTGTCCGGGTGACATAGCTACTAATTTGTATGCAAAAAACATATATAACGGATGTTAAGTACAATAAATTTAGAGTATAATATAACATATGACTCGCGTAGTCGGGTATTAGTTTTTTAAACTTATATCTTGTTATTTTATAGGTTCTAACAAAAGCTTCATTTAGAAGTACTTTGATTATTTTTTCCGTACGTGTCAGTGACCAACATGTTTTTTACAAAGGTTCCTTGAATGACGTACTTATGTGTGCAACAACTGCAAAAGAAGGATCATTTTTTTCAAGTGTCTTTTATGTTAGTAAGTTTGTTTGATTTATAGGTAAAGGTGTATATTGTTTGTTCTCCGTGTGTCTGTTCTACCTAACGACGATGACCGGCACTACTGTAACCTTAGCACGAGTAGGTTCTTATGTGCTGCTTCTGAGAACGCGAGAATCTTCTCGTGTAAGATTTGAACAAAATGATATGTTTATTTAAAAAAATTTGATTGTTATGGTTGACTGTATCAATTGGCATTAAAAAATAGGGACGTTGTTCACAATTTTGGTTATTTATTATAAGCATGGGTTTCATTCAACCAAGCTATTAAATGCAGTTCATCCTGTTTATTTTTGACAATGAACCTATACAAACTTGTTTAGGTATACGTACATATACTCAATTCACACAAACACAAGTTTATTTGCCAGGAATATTAAAAAAATCCTGACTTTCAATAGTTTCATATGTAAACGCCATTTAGTGATGGGTGGAGGAACTGTATAGTAGAATGAATATCCGTAGCAACATCCAATATTTGACTGAAGTAAACTACAAAACGGCCCAACCGATGTTTATCAATCATAGCTAAGAACCACCTATTATTATATTATTTATTATTCTGTGGTAACGTACATATGCACGTAAGTTAGTATTTTGTTATAATATAAGTGCTCTGAGTTTTTAATTTTGGAGTTTTTGCACCACCTGTCAGCACCACCTGTAAGTTGACTGGTGGAAAAGGCCTACGGCCTTAAGTCCATCAATTACAATTTCATGTAATAAAGTTAAATAAATAAACCACCGCAAAGCCGCATTGAAATCGGTCCATCTGTTCGAGCGCTAAGATACCACAGACAGGCACACAGAGAAACAGACGGATAGACTGAAAGACATTAGCGTCAAACTTATAATACCCCTCTTTTTTTTCGGAGGTTAGAACCTCTCAAACTTGGATACACACTTGTATATTAAGTCACTTTTTAGATTTTACGCACAAACCCACATACATACAAAATTACTTACCGACATACTTTCACAAACAAATTAGGCAATTTGTAACACACATTTCCCTCCTTCGGCAGTCGGGTAAAAATAAGCTGTGAATAAAATTACGCAAGGTACATCGAACACGCAATAGTAATGTAAAGATGGGCGGTAGGCAAATATAAATACCCAATCTACCCATTTGGTGGGTAGATTGGTTCACGACTAATAATCTGGCCTTAAACACACAAAAGACTAAGTGCGTTAATTTTTCACTATTGAATAAACCCAATACTCACATACCTTTGAGTCTTAATGGCCAAGTTCTAGAACGGGTACCCAACACCAAATTTTTTGGCATAACTGTAGACTGGAACTTAAAATGGGATATACATATTGAGACCACTTCCAAGAAACTTAGTTCGGCAGCATATGCTGTGAGGAGGGTCAGACGGTGTACTAACGTTGAAACTGCTAGGCTAGTATACTTTAGTTATTTTCACAGCATAATGTCATATGGCTTGCTCTTATGGGGTAAAGCGGCTAACATACATGCTATCTCTGTGCTACAAAAGAGAGCAATTCGGTCGATCTACGGACTAAAATCACGCGATTCCTTAAGAGAGTTATTTAAATCTATAAATATTCTTACTGTGACATCTCAATTTATTTACGACAATCTTCTTTTTGTTAAGACTAGGTTAAATAATTTCAAGAAAAATAGTGATGTTCACAGTTTTAATACGCGCAACAAAAATCAGCTTCATACGCCTAAATTTCGACTTGCTAAAACTAGAAAGTCACTCTTAGGTCTAGGTATAACATTATTTAATAAACTTCCCGACGTGATCGTTACACCTACCAATGGCAAAATTTAAAATACATGTTAAAAAAGTTTTATTGAATAATGCGTACTATACTATCAATGATTATTTAAGAGATAAAAACGCTTGGATACTTCCTAAACATTTTCCATTACACTTCACACATGAAACATAAAATAGCTGCATTTTATGTTACCATAATAAGCTTACTTTAAAAACATGTAAATGCTCAGCGATCAATAGGTGACCAACATATAACTAATATTTTCTCTTGACAAGGTCTGCGAGTTCGGGTTTTTGATGCTCACTAAAATGTCCAATCCGGTGGTGGCGTCGCTGGTCGGGTCGTTGGATTCCCTCTAATATGGTTGAGTTTAACGATGGCTGATCCGTACGTCAACTCGTGAACGGGTGCTGCCGGGAGGGACTGGTCAACTTGGCTTCGCTTTTTTGACTATTTAATATTTTTTTATTTTTTTCTACGCAATTTTTATTTGTTTACTTGTTCGCAAGCATTACATGTTATAATGTGTCAATATTGTATTATATTATAAGTATTTATTAATTAAAAGACATTAATAATAATATGACAAAGCCCTTCTGGTGAGTAGGCGACCAATACTGTGAAAATGAGTTTCTTTCGGCGTTTCTTCTCAGCAGTGGTCGTTACGAAGCTCTGGTATCGGTAGCTTTTCTTTAAAAATAAATTAAATTTTAATATACTTTACACGTAACATAGATTATACGTATTGACGTGTAAAAGTGCCTGTTAAGGTCTAATTACTGAATAAACATTTGAATCTTTGAATCTTGAATCTTAGATTAAATTATATATTATAAGTAAATTCTTCACAACACCTGTCGGAAAGCGCGTGCAAACTAGTGATGTCCCGCATTAAATTACCGTTACCAGTACTTTACTATAGGGGAATATTTCCAGTAAGTTTCTATTGTTACCGGTAATATTCCCAAATGCTGGTAATATTGTTTAATAGATATCGTCTTGTTAGTCTTGTTAATTTATTTATGTAATATTTCTTAAAATGCGCACGTACACTCTTCCAAGCTGCTTCTCTTCCCGTGCAGATTGTAAAAGCCATTCGAGGGAATAGGCGAAAATGCGAACCATGTTAATAGGTGATGCGGCGAGCAACCCATCATTGTTTCGATTCCTAGGGATCCATAGCAAACCCTTATAGTTTCGTCGTCCCTGTCTGCGGTTTTACTCAGAGACTATGAGTACTACAAAGCTGTAATTTGGCAAATTATCACTCTCATGGTGGGAAACTCTTTTCTCTAAATCGTGTTTGGGACAATAAACAATAAAAAATACTATCTATCCCAACTACTTCTGCTTCAGAAGAGAGATCTTTTTTACTTTCGCCAACATACATCCAAAAAAAGAAACAAATTGACGACAAACAGAGAGAGAGAAAGAGAGAGAGAGAGAGAGAGAGAGAATACTTACTTTTTATATTCCCAAACAGAAACTTGTCAAGAAATTTACTAAATAACTTGATAGTAACATAGAGAAAATACCCAGAATGTTACTGTATGGTAAGTTACTCAGTAAGTTTCTCGAAACTTACTCGGTAAGTTACTAGTAATATTAGTTAAATAATATTTAGAATTATAATTTTGGTTGCATTTAAACTAGAAGTGGTAGAAGTCTTATCGTATCATCGATAATCACAAATGAAATATATTGAAAAAATTGTTTTTCTATGTTACCTTATATTACTACTTTTTGGGAATGTTAACAGTAACGTTACTGGGAAAATACTCGACTCGATTATGTTACCGGTAACGGCAGATCACTAGTGCTATAATATGCTTAAAATTCAGGTACACGTCATATGCGATACTAAAATATATGAAACCACCATACTAATCATACAATGAAAATAGGCTGCTTTAACTTATTATCAGACCTTAAATGAGATGTCAACGTACTTGTATGAGCCTTACCTTCATATAAAAAATAGAGAAGTTTTTTTTGACTGCTCGTCCAAGAGCCAAAACTACTCACAAAATAGTTTGCCGGATATTTATCCGAATTTACCCTTTGTATGGAAACAGCGATCTTGAAATAAAAAAGCAGGTTTCTGATCCTAGGCACCCTAGGCACTTTATGGAGCTCAACCCTATACCAGCCGACTTGTAAGCCACAATAGTTTTGTTAACACAATACCACTTGAAGGCTCACCAAAATCCTCCCGGCACCAACTGTAGCGCAGCAGACATCCACCCCCTCCTGATTTCATTCAACCATGCATCGGAGAAAAACATAATCAAAAAATTTTTTTTTCTTTAATTTCATTTGTGATTATAGTGATCCGATAAGACTTCTACCACTTCTCTAGTTTAAATGCAACCAAAATTATAATTCTAAATATTTTTTTCCTAATATTACTAGTAACTTACCGAGTAAGTTTCAAGAAACTTACTGAGTATCTTACCATACAGCAACTTTCCTAGTAACTTACCGAGTAAGTTTCGAGAAAGTAACTGAGTAGCTTACCATACAGTAACTTTCTGAGTATTTTTTCTATGTTACTATCAAGTTATTTAGTAAATTTCTTGACAAGTTTCTGTTTGGGAATATAAATTGTAAGTTTACTCTCCTCTCTCTCTCTGTTTGTCGTCAATTTGTTTTTTTTTTTAATGTATTTTGGCGAAAGTAAAAAAAGATCTCTCTACTGAAGCAGAAGTGGCTGGGATAGATAGTATTTTTATTAAGACGAAACTATAAGGGTTTGCTATGGAACCCTAGGAATCGAAACAATGATGGGTTGCTAGCCGCATTACCCATGAACATGGTTCGCATTTTAGCCCATTCCCTCGATCGGCTTTGTCAAAAAAAATATTTTGTACTGATAAGAGAATAAAAGTCACAAAATAATGTCACTTGACATTGATCATATCCATTTTCAACGTGATTTTAGATGTAATATGGCAGAAAAACCGATAATATGAGCGCTATTTGACTCTAAGAAACTCTGACGTTACGCCGTGCTATTTCATTCAAATCCCATAGACGATGTTTGTTTTGACGTTTAGAAAAAAGTTCCTAATTAGACTTGTTGGAAACTAGCGGATTATATGTTGAAATAAGTAAAGACAGATTAAATGCTATGTCAATATATTAGTATCCTCATACATATAAGGAGTGTACATTTTTTTTACTGCTCAAACAATAGCCAAATTTACTAATTACGGAGTTGGTCCCGAAACAAAAAATATTCGTATTGACGAGTTCTTAAATACCCCGTAAACTTGTTATAACATTTCCCACAATATAATATGCCGGGTATTTATCGGAATCTACCCGTTGTATGGGAATAACATACGAATTAACGTCTTAGTTTGTTGGCAACAAACATTTGCCAACATGTTTTGTTGGCAAATGTTTGTCCACCTAATTATATGTTAAAATAAGCACAAAGACATCTTTATATGAGCACCATCATACGTATAAGTAGAGTAAATTTTTATGAATGCTCTTCAAACAGCCAAAACTACTGATTTCAGGGTTAGTCCCCGAACAAAATATATTCGTATTTATGATTTCTTTAATCCCTTATCAACTCGTTATAATATTTCCCTCAAAAAATATGCCGCGTAAATTGACAGGTGTTAGTTTTCATTTATTTTGCTGGAAAATGTTTTTTGACCCAATTATATGTTATAATAAGCAAACAGAAATAAAATAAGATGAAATCTGTATATATGGACAGCATTAGGGATTTTAATCTTTGATATTTATTCTATGTCAATATATGTTATTTAATAATACATAGCATAACCATTTCACACATTCATATACAAAGTTAGCAGACTCCCACTCATTTTTAAATAAATATCCCAATCTACCCACCCAAACTAGTAGATACGGGTATTTACCCCGGGCGCATCGGGTAAATACCCAACCTTGGGTAAATATCCGGGTGGATGCCCATCGCTAGTAATGGTAAAAATAAAAAATGCGAAATGAACTGCAGTCTTGCAGATTTTTAATACGATTATTTTCATTTAATTTGTTTTTTATCTTATATTTTCTTAATGCTTTACTTAATTGAAAGTAAAATGGAGTTGAAATATAGTACTGTATGTATTATATGTGGACGCTTTCCGGACACTTAAACAGTTAAGGACCAATGCGAAATTAAGTTGCATAAAACATGTAGGAAAACCTACAATAATCATCATCCATCCACAGCGGTAATCAGAGCCCGGGGTCCGCTACCAAATTTTTTTGAAATGGCCGAAAAACATTTTTTTTAGTTTCGAAAAATTTCAAAAACCTGAATCGACAAGAAAATGCTTTATAATATTCAAACTTTCTCACAAAATTTCACTAGAATCTGTTAAGAAATGCGACCTGTAGGCGAGAACAGGCGGACAGACAAACTGACAGAGGGACAAAAGCATTTTTAGCCAATTTCGAAACTGAGACACTTCATTTGCTCGGTCAATAAAATATAGTATCATTGTGATAGTATCGCATGACACAAGTTTGAAAACTTACTTTGGGGCTAGCTCAGTCTATACAGGGTGGAATTGAATTCGTTGGCAGCCTTTTAAGTATCTATTATACCCATGATACAAACTCAATTACAAAGTATTTAAAGACTAATAAAACTTCAGTCAAAAGTCGTCATTATCATATTAAAGAAATCCTCTAAAAATGCGGTAATTGCAGTAATGGTATCTATCAAAGAGTGTAACTCTTTGATAGATACCATTACTGCAATTATAAATAAATAAAAAAAAATAATCGTCATAAAACTTACAAAAAAATAAATAAATAATAATAGTATCAATTTCGTCGCACCGAAGTACACTAACATGCGTTCCTACTTCAAACGTAACCTTGAATAACCTACCATTCTCAAGCGTTCGTGTGACTCCACCCATCCCTACTCGATTTTAAACCTTATTCACGTACCCACTCTAAAGTCTACTTTTATACGCCGGCCGCCCGCTCCCGCTCAGTGGCTCAGTTGTGTCCGTGGCTGTGTGCGGCGGGTTCTATGACCTCACGGCTCGTAAGTATGCACAATACGTGTGCGCGTCTCAATGTCAATCTAATCAAGTGTTTTGATACTTTGGTATTTTTTCTTACTTTTTGATACTTTTTAATTACTGCATTAATTGCAGTGTTGTTGCCGTACAAAATATCCTTTATGGGAGTATGTTAATAAGTTAAATTAATGCTACTTATTTCAAATGCACTCTGTATAATTTGTCATTATATATTTTTAACTGCAAGTGTTTCTTTGCCATACAACATTACATAACTTTCACCTACTACAATTTATTGTCATCCCATGTAGGAATGTGTGAACCCTATTGTTCGTCACAAGTAATAATACTAGGCGCCACCACACCGTGTACCACACGCACTATGCCGTAATAACGATAAACGACGTTATCTCCAGCTAGTTAGGCACAGTTGAGTAAACCGTTTGTTAGCATAGTTTGTAAGTATTTAAGCAGTTCGTATTTATGAAAGTGATTATGTCACGAATTTCTTACGGAGTAACATATATTTAAGTACCTAATATGAGCCAGTATTCCGTTATTTGACATAAGTTAGGATTTATAATCTATCTCTTCATAGATTGAATAAAATATCGTAGTCTAGAGTGTGCGAAAACATAACCCCCGCACCGGACACGTTGCCGTCGTCCTTCGCGCGCCGTCGATCACTTGTCTACGTTAAGGGCAAACATGTTTTTTTGTGTTTTATACTTATTTTGTTGATGAAAGTGACACAAACTCAGAATGTCAATCTTTTATGAATTTATGATTCTAAATATATAAACTCTAATGATTCTAATTTTCTTTTGAAGCGTATTTTGCTTGGAAAATCAAAATAATTAAAATAAATAAGAATCCCTGGACTAATGTGACACAAATGAATACAAGGGGTATATTTAGTTGTTACTGATATGTTGTGTTATTTTTTTCAACACTAATTATCTTTTTGGTACTGTTTTTATACATGGGCCCTTAGCCAGTTTGCAGTGGACAAAGGGTGACACAAATAGGTTTGCACACTAGTCTGGCTACGTTTGATACAATACTATTCCATTTTACAACTTTAAATCAATTTTGTCGATTCAGTATGGAATTAAATAAAACAGTCACAAATCAATAAATTTCCCGAAACGCAGACCCCGAAAGTGACACAAATCGAAATAATAAACTCTTTAGATACGACTCTATTCAGAGGCAAGAAATAAGAATATCTAGAGTTCTTGTAAGTTATACCCTTAAAATTAGCTAGCGCTACCGGACTATATATCCGGGGTAAGATAACTTAAAAACACAATTTGAAAATTCCAATTTTCGTGTGACGATGTTCTAGCCAAGATGATAATGACTTATATGTTGTTACTGAGACTCTGTCCTCCGTCTGTCCGCCTTTTTGTTCGTCTGTCTGTCACCAACAGGGACAGGAATAACGATATTTTATATCGATATATCCGTACCCGATTCAGTATTTTATGAATATTTTGAAATTAAAAAAATACAGACATAGTCCGTACTGTCTGTCACCAGGCTGTGTATCTCATGAACCGGGATAGCTAAACGGTTGAAATTTTCACAGATTATGAACTTCTGTGGCCGCTTTAACAACATACTAAAAGCAGAATGAAGTAAAGTGAGGCTCCCATACAATAAACATGATTTTTTATAGATAAAGGTACGGAACCCTTCGTGCGCGAGCCCGACTCGCACTTGGCCGGTTTATTATTCCACCTTCTCACCTACCATCACTCATAAAGTGGCCTTTGGGTCTTGAGGCCCTGAGCTCTGTCTACAAGACCTGAAATGCTTGGTCTTCCCCCATTAAGAGCGGCCTTCCCGTCTTACTCTTCATACAAACGCTCGCACGTGATCATGGCGTTGTGACTGAACTTTATTGAAAACTTTTAAACTAACGGATATCTTGTGCGCTTTTTCTAGGTGTCTATCGAAATAAAAAAATAAAATTTGTACAAACAAATTTTGTATAACCCTCCAAAAATCGTCTTATTTGCACAAATTTTACCTGAACTTCGTTCGTAAAGTACTCATAAATTAAAAAGTAAAAAAAAAATATTTCGATATAAACCTCGCAAATGTAATATTTTTGTTTAAATAAATAACATTTATTTCACACATTTGTAAGGCTGACTGAAAAACATGTATTACCTGGAACAAGTTTCACGAAATTTAGTTGTAGATATTTCTTTGAATTTCTTTTATAAGTAAGACATCTGTACGCGAGTACTAGTACTTATTCTGTAGCCGTGTCTACCCAGTCAGGGTAGAGGGTAGGTATCTAAACGAAGGGGTGAGACTTCTGACGCGAGCTAAATTAAACCATAGCGGTAACCACAATGAGTCGATATTTGAATTGAATTTATTTTCTAAGTAAGACTTCTATACGTGAGTACTAGTACTTATTCTGTGCCCTAGGCGTTATCTCTCTCTTTTTCGAATATTGCCCTGGATGAAACAACAAGCTTTTCAAACTATGCTCGCGTTGACGACAGAGCGGCCGGGAAGGGCCGCCTTAAGGTATACTCAATACTCAATATTTTATTGCAAACCATAAAGTACATTAGATGTTACCAATCCATTTATGGAGCACAGCAATTTGGTTAGATAAGAGGAGGTCGCACTCAAACATTAAAAATAAGGTTGAAATGAATGTTTGTTGTTGTCAAACATTTTTGGTATTTAAATTTATGTATATTGTCGTATGTTCTAAGTTTATTTTATAGGGAATTATGCCATTTAGGTGTTTATTAAAAAGATTAAAAATAAATTATTTGGATTAACTTAATTAGTATAAATACGTGAGTGTATGTAAGTATTTAAATTTTCTGTGTTGTCACACGGAACGGAATCTTCTAAGGTTCCGAGCAATATGCGTCCCCGTTCCAGTTTATAGGTGTAGGAGCTCCTAGTAGGTACGTAGCTGGGCAATAGTTTAAGCTCCTACATGAAGAGGTACGTAAAGTACGTAGTAGTGATCGCGAGAACTATAGGCTTTTACCCTTTTTTTGAAGCCTAGACTACTAATAAAGGGGCTTGAAAGGGCTAAAAGCTAGCTAGGGCTGTTGAATAGGCCAAACCTGAAGGAATATAAGTCTTTATACGCTTTTCGTTCAAAGTTGTTTTGGCGATATTTAAGTAGACTATAAATGTTCTTTTGTTTTTTCAATATTAATTTTAAAAAAAGAAACCTTTATTCATAATTATTACGTCTTACTCAGGCTAATACTAAAAATTGGCTTTCGCCTAAATATAAGCCTATTACTCTAAAAACCTACAGTCACAAGAAAGGCTATTTAGGCTCATAGGCTATTCAAAATGACATAGCCTTAAAAAAGGACCGATAGGCTTAATTTAGGGCTAAAAGCCTATAGGCCTCGGGAACACTAGTACGTAGTGGAGAGCTTGAGAAAAACAGCAGAGAGTTATTTTATTTTACGACCTCCGTGGCGTAGTGGTCACCATGCTAGTCTGTCACCCAGAGGTCCCGGGTTCGATTCCCGGTCAGGGCAAGTTGGAAAATGGTCTTTTTCAAATTGTCCTGGGTCTTGGGTGTTTATCTATATATGTATTTGTTATAAAATATAGTATCGTTGAGTTAGTATCCCATAACACAAGTTTCAAACTTACTTTGGGGCTAGCTCAATCAGTGTAATTTGTCCCTATATATTTATTTATTTATTTATTTATTTATTTATCAATTTACAATACTGATATATATAAAACAATACTCATATAGATGTAATCAGCTCGAGAGATGGTAGTGGAATGAATCAGAATGATAAGGAAGGAATCTAAAATTTAAAAATTGAATTTGAAAATGTTATTTTTAGATAAGTGGACAGTGTGAAATGGAGAAAGGAGGTAAACGGGAACATGAAGGATGAGGTTTATTGTAACATCGTTACATAGGTATTTATGGTTTCCGGCAGAGTAGAATACCACTTCATGTCTTTCTGGGGATGTCGTAGAAGGCGACTTAGGAAATAAAAGCTGAACAAAGCTTATAAAGTCAAAGACAAAGTCAAAAATGTAGGATAAAAAAAATTATTCAATGTAGGATAAATTTATCTCTTATTAAAGGTAATTTTCTATTAATTTATTATTTTTATTTTAGTGCAAAAGCTAAAACCTACTAGCGTTTCGGAACGACCACTGCTGGGAAGATTACGCCGAAAGAAACCCAGTTCAGTATTGGTCCCTACCCAGCCTGATGGGCTATGTTTCATTTACAATACAGATTTACACTTAAGCTCAGTATACATTATATTATACATCTAAATAATACAATTAAAATTTGCAGTCAACTATTACCAAGAATTTTGATGACATGATAATAAGCATTTATTAATAAATGATTTTTAACAGCTACTACATTATCTGGAATTTTATTATAGAGACGCAAGCTGAGACCCACAAAACACTTTTTTGTTTTTCCTAATCAAAAAGCTAAACATCATGAGACCTCTCCAACCCGTCGACAGCGTAGAGAGTAGGTCAAATCCTCTGGCTACCGCTTAGTATGTCTCTGGTAGTACAGAGAGTGTTGTGCTCCTGCAGTGGAGACTAAAAAGACTTTTATTCTCCACTGCAGGTGAATTATCATAACCATCCTCCCGTATTCCTGGTTGCAGCCTCAGCGGCAACGCTCCAGAGCCCGGGGTCCGCTACCTAACCTAGGTGATTTGACGAGGTTACTGGTTTTTAAACAGAGCGACTGCCGTCTGACCTCCGCAACCGAAAGGGTAGACCAGAAGCAATCCTTGGAAAGGTTTAAGCAAACGCGTGATGGCGTTTGGGACCCACTGTTTATACGTGCCTTCCAAATCACGGAATCATCTTATCAGATAATCAGGTGATTCAAGCCTGCAATATCCTCACCAGACTAGAAACTACTTTTTACAAAGTATGCTTTTCCAGTAGGATTCGAACCCACGACCTTCGACTAACAAGGCAAATGGCTTGACCACTGGATAATGGAGGCAGTTGGTCCTAGTCGAGTCGTAAAAGATACCTGATGGATTACGAGTGTAAAGTTGAATGTTACGCGCTTCAACAAAAATAATGACGAAAACACTTTTCTCCAATTCAAAAAGAACACGCAACTCTTAAATTAACATGTCTTAATAGTCACACAGCCGATTTCTGCAAATCTGTACACAAGCCGCTTTCCTTACGCCTTAGGACTTAAAGCCGACATTTCTTTGCTTGGAGTTTGACTGCGCAATAGGTTTTGAAATGTAATGTCGCTCTTGGCGGAAACCTAGCCAGTGAGTGAGTGAGGACCTTTGGAAAAGGTTGTGTTTGTGATATCTTGTAACTGAACTTAGGTGAGTCCCTTTAATTTTTTTTTGGTTTTTATATTATACTAGATAATGCACGCGTTCGTCCGCGGGAAATTCAGTTCGCAACAGTCGAGCGGCGAATAAATTACGAATTTTTTTTTCCCTAATATCAGATTTCAATGAAACAGGCTTATATATTGCCCCAAGTTAGATTTAATCTAATATTGAAAACTTCAAAAAAATCTCGTGAGTTTCGAAGATCGTGTTAATACAGACAAATAAACACAAAATTTTCAATCTATTTTTGTTCTACTCTGTTCGTATCGCCCACAGTAAGTAATTTTTCGATAAATTTCTTGACTGTTAACACGCGGTTTCTACTGTTTTATTGTAGGTATGATACGTAAAAGCCAATCGAGGGAATGGAAAAATGCAAATCAGAGTAAACGAAAAACATCAATGTGGAAGGGACACGTAATTAATTGAGCCACGGGCCATATTAGACCACTATAGTATAATAAAATTAAAAATATCTCATACAAATTGCCCGGGCTGCTGCACACATTTGTATGGAAGTGCCGAAATTCATTTCTGTGTTTTGGTTGTTATTTTAATTGCATTATACTAAAGTGATCTAGTATAGTCCGTGGTTCGATTTATTACGGGTATGTTCCTACAACTTTGTAACGTAAGTAAAATTATATAAAAATTATCAAACAAAAAATAAATCAGATTAAATTAACTAAGCCAAAAATACCTAGGTACCAAAAACTAATCAAAATAAAAATAAAAAGCAGACGACCCATCTCAAGAATGTCTTAAAACGTTGCTTAACGCACAATATCGCCGAAACTGGGCCAAGCGAGACCTCGACCGCCAAAGGCGTGCAATCTCAGAGACTAATTGTATAACTTTATAAAATTTCGACAAACGTTGCCTCACTTCTGTACGCTAGTCAGTGATATCCCATCAGGCAATGCACGTAGGCATATTTGAGAGTCAAAATACGAACTTGAAAGAAAATGGTGGTAGAAGTTTTCCACACGTGATGGTCAAAAAGTGATTCTTCAAAAAATTTTTTTACAATGTGACACAAATAAATTGAACAAAAATGGCGGACTTCAACGCATTTTTGTACATATTCCCGACACGTAAATTGAACCAAAATGGCGGTCGTCAGCGCATTATTTGTACCTGCGCCGATAACCGCCATTTTAGTTCAACCTACGTGCCGGGAATTTGTTCAAAAATGCTTTGAAGTCCGCCATTTTTGTTCAACTTATTTGTGTCGCATTGTATTTTATAGCAATGACCTAAAAAGGTACTGAAATGTCCTCAAGACGAATCAATAAAGCCCAAAGTTATTGAGGTAATGTTATTTTATTCCAGCTCCATCATCAGATCTGCTCCATGTCATCATAATATTGCAATGTCACGCGGGAAAAGGGTCAAATTTAACTTCCAAGATTTGATTAAAGACATACAACGGGACAGGGGAAACTAAATAAAATCTTGTAAAAATGATATAAATAATAAACTATATAGTTTATTATTTATATCATTTTATAAATTGTACATTGTATAAATATAAATTTGAACGAGAATATTCTCGTTCAAGTTTATATTTATACCGTGAAAACCAGTTATATGCCTAGATATTTGCAATTTGTTTGAAATTACAAAATTTTGGTGAAATCTGACAAATAGCTAGACTTCGTTTGTGTAGAAAAGTATTCGTTGCTCTAGGGTAAGGGGACTCTAAGCAACTGGAGGCGTGGATCGCACTTGGATTACTTATTTACTAAGTTATTTATCTCTTTATTGTACAAAATAATAATAATAATGTAGGAACAGACTTAAGATTACCGGCCAAGTGCCAGTTCGACTAGCGCACTAAGGGTTCCGTACCATTATCTAAAAAAAACACGTTTGTTGCATGGGAGCCCGACTCAAATATTTTTTTACGTTGTTTTTAGTATTTGTTATTATAGCGGCAACATAAATACACCATCTGTGAAAATTTTAAGTTTCTAGCTATCACGGTTCATTAGATATAGCCTGGTGACAGACAGACAGACGAACGGACGGACGGACAGCTGAGTCTTAGTAATAGGGTACCGTTTTTACCCTTTGAGTATGGAACCCAGGACAGACACTCTTTGCACCTCCGTTGCGTAGTGGTCACCAGGCTAGTCCGCCACCCAGAGGTTCCGGGTTCGATCCCCGGTCAGGGCAAGTTCGAAAATGGCGTTTCCAAATTGTCCTGGGTCTTGGGTGTTTATCTAAATATGTATTTGTTATAAAATATAGTATCATAGAGTTAGGTAGTATCCCATAACACAAGTCTCGAACTTACTTTGGGGCTAGCTCCAACAGTGTTATTTGTCCCTACATATTTATTTATTTATTTACACTTCATCTACTTAACACTTTGACGACCCCTGTGGCCTAGTGGTCATTATGCCAGGCTATCACACTGGAGGTCCGGGTTCGGTCCCCGGTCAGGTCAGGATGAAAAATAATCTTTTTCAGATTGCCCTGGGTCATAGATATTTTAATTACATTTTATATTAACTACATTTTATAACAAATACATATTACATAGTAATATGTATTTGTTATAAAATGTAGTATTGTTGAGTTAGTACACATGTCTCGAACTTACTTTGGGGGTGGTTGAAACTGTGTGATTTGTCGGTATTAAAAAAAAAAACTAAGCTCGTTCTCAGTTGCATCTTAACGAGTTAAGCAACCGGGGGTGTGGCTGAGACTTGAATTGGTCGCTTCATCTAATCACGTTCTAAGTTGCTTCTTCAGCTGGCTAGAGCTTGATAGCCTAGCAGGCAGGTTAGCGGTTACACAAGTTAAGCAACTGGGGGCGTGGCTCACACTTGGATTCGTCACTTCATTTAATCACGTTCTAAGTTGTATCTTCAGCTCTGCTAGAGTTTGACAGCTCAGCGGGCAAGTTAGCGGTTACACAAGTTAAGCAACTGAGGGCGTGGCTCACACTTGGTGCATCAGAGTGCTGCGCGTTCCTGGTTACTTCGGAGCCCGGGGTCCACTTTCCCGCTTCCTTCTTCTTCTCCAAATATAATACCTATGCATATCAATGATCAAGGATGGCGAGCGAGACTTACTATAATGAGACATCATGATGGCTATATCAAAGTACAAACATCTAGTCACAGAATAAGTACTAGTATTCACGTACAGAAGTCTTACTCAGAAATGAAATTCAAAGAAATATCTACTTACTATGGTTAGCGCTATGGTTTAATTTAGCTCGCGTCAGAACTCCTCACCTCTTCGTTTAGATACCTAGACATCCATTGCAAGCCAATTTCATTGAATTTTCCCTTCGAAGTGGTCCCCGCGCGCATAGTAATAATGTAGGTATGTTTCCTATACCTAAACGGGGAGTGACACAGGCCTGGTATAATTAGGCATGCTACACAAACTGGCCGACACTGTCGGTTCGGCATTCGGCAGGATTTGTCGAACAACGAAGCCGAAGCAACCACTACATTACGTTTACATTTTTAAAATTATAAAAATCCCATCTGTTAAAAAGTCATACTATTCAGTCGCCGAATACCTTCAGGATAAGATAAAATAAAATAGCGAACGTCTACCTCCCTCTCGTTCCATTGCAATGCCTGACAAGGTGCATGTGATGTTTTTTGTATAGAATACATCATGTGCAATGCAATGTAATTATTAAATAAATAAATACGTTCGGCTCATGAAGATACATTGGTTTGGCTTCATTGTGACATTGACAGTTTCGACATTAAATTTCGACATTAAAAAAAATAATTTAAATTATGACAACAAACAATGTTCACTCTGTCCACATATCAACTATAAACATGAATTTCATTGTGAGTTGACGTTCTTGGAGAAAATGCTGCAGTGCAGTTTGTTACCGCTTCTTCTGCACTAGCGCTTTGGAGGCGGCAGTAAACTTAGCTCTAAGTAACTTTTTGACGTCAACAATTATTGTGCAATAAAACAAAGTGACGATTATTAAGAGATATTATAAATATCCTATGATAATAAAGATATATTTGAATTGAATTTGAATTGAAAAAAAAGTTGTGCCGACCGGGCAGTTCTTTCAGGTCTGATCGGCGCAATTTGGTTTTCAATACATACAAGAAATCCATATTGTCAAAAGCCGATCGGCATAATTCGGCATTTACCAAGCCGATTGAATATGTGTGGTAGCCGAGAGGTTTGCCATTCCTGAATATTCATCTACAATTTTTGGAACGAAGTTCCTTATCGACGACCTCCGTGGCGTAGTGGTCACCATGCTAGTCCGCCACCCAGAGGTCCCGGGTTCGATCCCCGGTCAAGGCAAGTTGGAAAATGGCCTTTTTCAAATTGTCCTGGGTCTTGGATGTTTATCTACATATGTATTTGTTATAAAATATAGTAGCGTTGAGTTAGTATCCCATAACACAAGTCTCGAACTTACTTTGGGGCTAGCTCAATTAGTGTAATTTGTCCCCTATATATTTATCGCGCGTTGCGAAAGGGAGCTAGACGGAAAAAATCAAGACCAAAAGTTGTAACGACAATTTTTTTTTCATTCAAATATATGATGATTTTAGAACGCAGAAAAGAATTGAATGTAATTTAGACCTATTTATATTTTACTTCGTTCCATCCGGGTGTCCCTTGACACCTCTCAAGTTTTTTATTTATTTATTGTCATATAAAAGATCTTACAAAACATTCAGTAGGTGATACTTAGCATATGAGATTATTCTTAGAAGAGTTTACGTCTATCAATCAATATCCTTACTTAATATAATATTATAAATGTGAAAGCGTGGATGTTTGTTACGCTTTCACGCAAAAACTACTTGACGGATCATCATGAAACTTTGTACACATATTTTGGGAGGTACTAGAAGTAACATAGGGTACTTTTTATAAAAAAAAATAAATATTTTTTACAAAAATAAAAAAAAAAATTATTTGATAGATTCGATGCGAGCGAAGCCGCGGGTAAAAGCTAGTACATCATAAAGACAATACTCCGTCCTGTGGGTGAGTACCATCCATACCATCAATTGACGACCTCTGTGGCTTGGTGGTCATGCCGCGTTACTTTAGAGGTCCCGTTCGATACCCGTTTAGTTCAAAATGGAAAATGATCGTTTTCATTTTGACCTGGGTTTTGGATATTTACATATGTATTTGTTATAAAATATAGTATCGTCGAGTTAGTATCCCATAACACAAGTCTCAAACTTACTTTGGGGCTAGCTCAATCAGTGTGATTTGTCCGTATATATTGCGCATGAGCAGTGCAGCGTCAAGGTTGCGTCGCTCCACATCTACAACCACAGAATGTGGCCACTCTTTATGGTCAGACAATGAGGAGAGTTTGTAACGATGTTACAATAAACCTCATCCTTAATGTTTACGTTTACCTCCTCCGTTTTCTAAAAAAATATTTCATTTTCAAATTCAATTTTTAAATTTTAGATTCGTTCCTCATCATTCTGACTCATTCCACTACCATCTCTCGAGCTGATTACATCTATATCAGTATTGTAAATTTATAATAAATAAATTAACTCTGTGCTATTTCTCTCAAGCTCTCCACTACGTACCTTACCTACCTCTTCATGTGGGAGCACTAGCTGGGACAGTTGGAGCTCCCATAAATTAACTAGATTACACTAGGATGGTTGACCATGACCACAAGAGATTTAATAATTTCTCGAGCTCCTCCGTACTTCGGAACTTTAAGCCGCTGTCACAAGCCTTTAGGCAGCTTGAAAAATTTGAAACCGTGGACACTTACGCACGAAAAATAAAACCACAGAATAAGTACTAGTACCAACGTACAGGAGTCTTACTCAGAAAATAAATTCAAACAAATATCTACTTAATGTGGTTAGCGCTATGGTTTAATTTAGCTCGCGTCAGAACTCCTCACCTCTTCGTTTAGATACCTAGACATCCATTGCAAGCAAATTTCATTCTTATAACTCTCGACAAACGATTTATGTAACTGAATTTTCCCCTTCCAAGTGGTCGCCACGCGCTTAGTAATAATGTAGGTATATTTTTGATACCTAAACGGGGAGTGACACAGGCCTGCTTACACCCGAAAAACAAAATACGACATATTGTTTCTTGTATAATATCGTCGTGACGTTAGGTCGAATCGACTGCTGTCATTGGACCATCAGATGACAGGTTCTTTTGCTCCGTCAAAAGTATACAATAACAGCTGCTTATTGGACCTGACGTCACTGTGCTGACACCTGCTGTCACATATTTTTAAAAGCCAATAATATTTAAGTTAAGATTACCTACATACCTACTTAGCTATCTACCTTCAACAAAATTATTTACTCACAATGTAAAGTAACTAGATGATTAGTATTCCAAGAAGAAACTACGTAAAGTCTAATCTTGAAATATCTTTTACAAAATAGACGCTACAGATAGATAGCATTTTAAAATGTAATAAATAATAATGTGTAACATATATTTTTTTATTGATATAATTGACATTTCAACGCGTCTCCGCGATGTTACGGGTGACACAAGGGCGAACAGTTTCTTTGCACAAAGAATTTCTATTGCGGTGCAGAGAGGCAATGCTACCAGCCTTCTGGATACTCTGCCTAGCGGTGATGCGTTGGAGTTTCTTTTTTATTTGTAATTTTTATTTTATTAAAAATTTGTCAAAATGTAAAAAAAGAAAAAAAAAAAGAAAGTAATCAATAATATAATAATTATTCATCATTATCCGAGCGTATGCATCCCGATTGCATCCTCAGCAGTAACGCTTCAGAGCCCGGGGTCCGCTACCTAACCTAGGTGAATTGACGAGGTTACTGGTTTTTACACAGAGCGACTGCCGTCTGACCTCCACAACCCAAAGGGCAAACCAGGAACCAATCCTTGGATAGTTTGATGATCAAACGCTAGGTGGCGTTCGGGACCCACAGTTTTACGTGCCTTCCAAAACACCGAATCATCTTTCTTTTCGGATAATCAGGTGATTCAAGCCTGCAATATCCTATCCAGACTGGAAACAACTTTTTACAAAGTATGCTTCCCAGTGGGAATCGAACCCATGACCTCCGAGTCACAAGGCAAAAGCCTTGACCACTGGACCAAGGAGGCAGTCTATATAATAATTATTATAATGTAATAGTCAATATAATAATTATCCTCTACGTGTTGGATCTGTATCCCCACGCAAGCCTCTCAAAGGACCGGGGTGAAAAGACCCGTGAATCTAAAGGAAATGCATATTAAATATAATCAATAATATATATAGTGGCAATGTATATGACGAATTCTGTGACCTAATGGTCAACACGATCGCCAATCCGGAGGTTCTGGGTGCGATCCCCAGCCAGGGCAAGTCGGAAAATAGCCTTTTTCAAATTGTCCTGGGTCTTGGGTGTTTATCTATATATGTATTTGTTATAAAATATAGTATCGTTGAGTTAGTATCCCATAACACAAGTCTCGAACTTACTTTGGGGCTAGCTCAATCTGTGTGATTCCGTATATATTTATATTTATTTATGATCATATTTCCGAAGGCAGAAAATATGACGAATACAATTATTAAATGAATATACATGTTGTTTCACT
This sequence comes from Acrobasis suavella, assembly GCA_943193695.1. Taxonomy (NCBI): domain Eukaryota; kingdom Metazoa; phylum Arthropoda; class Insecta; order Lepidoptera; family Pyralidae; genus Acrobasis; species Acrobasis suavella. Next base: position 9,683,382 of record OW971957.1, on the reverse strand, counting down.
TCTGTAATGATTTAATTTCATCTCGGTACAAGTCTTTGTTTCCATAATGATATTAGCGTGACGTCACAACTCAGACAACTATATAATAATGATATTAATGATAATATCTGCCTGCGTAAAGCGGGTTTTTCCTCATAAATACGCAGGCCAAATAAATGTGTTATTGTCAGAGGTCGGAATTAGGTAGAGTTATTTATGTAAAGTCAGGCTTCGAAAATGGAGTCATAATTTCTCATACTAGTTGTATTAAAATTAAGACTCCATTTTTGAAGCGTACCGTACTTACACTGATTTCATACAGCGAAAGAATGAAGTGGATATGCCTCAAATCCCGAGATTAATTTCAAAGAGCAGAAATTTCCCGTGATTTATTAAATAAGAAAATACATACATACATATTTTCACACCTGTTTCCCATGGGGGTAGGCAGAGACTATAGATTTCTATAGACTATAAATTAATAAGAAAATTGTTTACTTTAACACAATTTAAACCACTGCACGCGCGACGTTGCCAATATGTTAAAACTAATAAAAATACTAATGAATATACTAATAAAAATGGTATTCAATTAAGCTTTGCTTTATTTGTCTTGTCTATCTCTGAGGTTTTTATTATTATTTATTTGTAATACTGTTGGCAACACGAGATTGTCCGTTAGAAATCCCGGTAAGATCCATTTTAATATCAACAGTTCGATGCAAGTACATAAATAACTCTACCTAATCCCGACCTCTGGTTATTGTGTCGCAGTTAATAAGGCTTATTTATTATCCCCTTACCTGTTACTGGAAGGAATTCCTCCCAGGTCAATTGTTTATCTATTGTTTTATTTATAGGGACAGGTAAAGGGTTATAAAAAGTGGAAGGGACATACCCGTTATAGATTGAACCACCGGCTATACTCTAAGATCATTTTAGTTTAATGAAACTAAAAAATAAACAAAAAAAATTCGACGTTCTCGTACAAATTGCGCGGGCAGCTGCACACTTTTGCATGGAAATGGCAATTGTTTTTGGGTGTTTTGGCTGTTATTTTAATTTAATTATACTATAGTGATCTGGTACAGCCCGTGGTTTGATTTATTACGGGTATGTCCCTTCGACGTTGTATAAAATTATAAATGTTAAGAATAAATATATATATACATACTAGCTGTAACCCGCGGCTTCATCCACGTAGAAGTAAAAAATGGTTCTAATAGTATCTTCAATTGGTTTTTTACGTTATAAATTGTGTTATTATATCCCGTTTCCGTTCCCGTTCAAGTTCCTGATTGTTAAAATCTAATTTCTGTATTATTACTTTTTATTGACCACTAATTCAAAAATGTCACGAGTCTCGCTTCAAAAATGACGAAGATTCATACAAACTTGCAACCCCTATTTTACCCCTATAGGGATGTAATTTTCAAAATCTAATAAATGTATTATTTTTTTTACTAACTATTAAAATAAATCAAAAACTTCATGTGTCTCACTTTAAGAATTACGAAGATTCATACAAACGGGCAACCCCTATTTCACCCCCTTAGGGATGATATTTCCAAAAATCCTTTCTTAGCGGACGTCTCCTAGTCACAATCTACCTTACTGCCAAATTTCATCTTCATTGGCTAAGTAGTTTTCGAGATTTCGTGATGAGTGAGTGAGTTAGGAGGTCTGTCAGGAGCGTAGCAAGTGGAGGTCCATAGTCTCTGCCTACCGCTGATTCAAAGATTCAAAGATTCAAAGATTCAAATGTTTATTCAGTAATTAGACCTTAACAGGCACTTTTACACGTCAATAAGTATAATTTATGTTACGTGTAAAGTATATTAAAATATTAATTTATTTTTAAAGAAAAGCTACCAATACCAGCGCTTCGTAACGACCACTGCTGAGAAGAAACGCCGAAAGAAACTCATTTTCACAGTATTGGTCGCCTACTCGCCAGAAGGGCTTTGTCATATTATTATAATTGTCTTTTAATTAATAAATACTTATAATATAATACAATGTTGACACATTATAACATGTTATGCTTGCGAACAAGTAAACTAACATAAATTGCGTAATAAAAAATATTAAGTAGTCAAAAAAAAAAGCGAAGCCGAGCTGACCAGTCCCTCCCGGCAGCACCCGTTCACGAGTTGACGCACGGATCAGCCATCGTTAAACTCAACCATATTAGAGGGAATCCAACGACCCGACCAGCGACGCCACCACCGGATTGGACATTTTAGTGAGCATGAAAAACCCGAACTCGCAGACCTTGTCAAGAGAAAATATTAATTATATGTTGGTCACTTATTGATCGCAGAACATTTACATGTTTTTACAGTAAGCTTATTATGGTAACAGAAAATGCAGCTATTTATGTTTCATGTGTGGAGTGTAATGGAAAATGTTTAGGAAGTATCCACGCGTTTTTATCTCTTAAATAATCATTGATAGTATAGTATGCATTGTTCAATAAAACTTTTTTAACATGTGTTTTAAATTTTGCCATTGGTAGGTTAACGATCGCTTCGGGAAGTTTATTAAATAATGTTATACCTAGACCTAAGAGTGACTTTCTAGTTTTAGCAAGTCGAAATTTAGGCGTATGAAGCTGATTTTTGTTGCGAGTATTATAACTGTGAACATCACTATTTTTCTTGAAATTATTTAACCTAGATTTAACAAATAGAAGATTTTCGTAAATAAATTGAGATGTCACAGTAAGAATATTTATAGATTTAAATAACTCTCTTAAGGAATCGCGTGATTTTAGTCCGTAGATCGACCGAATTGCTCTCTTTTGTAGCACAGAGATAGCATGTATGTTAGCCGCTTTACCCCATAAGAGCAAGCCATATGACATTATGCTGTGAAAATAACTAAAGTATACTAGCCTAGCAGTTTCAACGTTAGTACACCGTCTGACCCTCCTCACAGCATATGCTGCCGAACTAAGTTTCTTGGCAGTGGCCTCAATATGTTTATCCCATTTTAAGTTCCAGTCTACAGTTATGCCTAAAAATTTGGTGTTGGGTACCCATTCTAGAACTTGACCATTAAGACTCAAAGGTATGTGAGTATTAGGTTTATTCAATAGTGAAAAATTAACGCACTTAGTCTTTTGTGTGTTTAAGGCCAGATTATTAGTCGTAAACCAACTAAGTACTTGTGACATAGTATTGCTTACATCGTCATAGTTTGTGCATTTTCTGTCAACCTTAAAAAGTAAAGATGTATCATCAGCAAACAATACTACTTCACACAACTTTTCTGCTGTGGGAAACAGGCGTGATAATATGTATGCATGACGACTTCCATGCTATTCCGCCACCCAGAGGTCCCGGGTTCGATCCCCGGTCAGAGAAAGTTGGAAAATGGCCTTTTTCAAATTGTCCTGGATCTTGGATGTTTATCTTTAAATGTATTTGTTATAAAATATAGTATCGTTGAGTTAGTATCCCATAACACAAGTCTCGAACTTACTTTGGGGCTATCTCAATCAGTGTTATATATATATTTATTTATTTATGTATTTAATACTTTTTTGCTTGCGTCCTAAACCAGAGAATGATTTAGAGTCTCGTAAAGTGTCGTATACGACGAATTTATGAAGACGATAATAGAAGGCAATATAGACGGAAGAAGGGGAAGAGGGAAACCCAGACACAGCTTTATAAAGCAAATAAAGGAGAAAGTAGGAGTGGTGTCGCACCAAGACGTCAAAAGGCTGGCTGAGGACAGACAAGTAAGGAAGAAACTCCACCAACAAGAGTTTCGACATTAAATTAAATAAAAAAAATTGTGTGTGGTGGTGAGTTCCATGATTTTACCGCTTGGATATAGGAGTGGTATTAGCACGCAGAAGTTTAGTCATCTGTGAGAATTTCAACTGTCTAGCTATCACAGTTCATAAGATACAGTATCAGACAGACAGACGGACAGTGGATGTAAAATTGTTCATACAAAAGACATCAACGCGCCTTTTGTTATAAATGTGATGTTCAACAGTAGTTCGCCTCGAATTGTAAATAAATAAATATATAGGGACAAATCACACAGATTTAGCTAGCCCCAAAGTAAGTTCGAGACTTGTGTTATGGGATACTAACTCAACGATACTATATTTTATAACAAATCGTATATAGATAAACATCCAAGACCCAGGAAAATTTGAAAAAGACCATTTTCCAACTTGCCCTGACTGGGTATCGAACCCGGGACCTTTGGGTGGCGGACTAGCATGGTGACCACTACGCCACGGAGGTCGTCGAAAATTGTGAACTCCCTGACCCTATAACTCGGCAACCCCCTCATTGGTTTGGCTCATGTTCGAATTAATAAATTTTTTCGGTTACTTCTACACGCACAGCAAATTTCATGATGCTCCGATCAGGTCCAAACTATATTGAAACAGTTTAAAGTGAGAACGTAAAGATTTTCTACGCACGGCTCCCTTTGGTGTGTAGAAAAACTTCACGTTCCCACTTTGAACTGTTCATAAAATAGTTTGAAGGGTTATCTAGTGCCTGGTCAAGCCAAAATTAAATGATGTCCCCGTTTCCTTTCAAATGATTTTTTCAAAGGGGGACAGCACTGGACTCCAGAAAATTCAGGTATCCCCTAAAAGTAGACTTGGAAAACTTCGCTTTCTCGTCCAACAAGCGATGCAGTTAGCAACCCATTACTATTTTGATTCCTTTACCACCTCGCTCACCATCATGCTAAAAGTGGCCTTTGAGTTTTGCGGGCCGGGACTCCGTCTGCTTAAAGCTGCAAATCCCAAAATTCCTATTGGGGAAAATAGGAAATTTTGGGTCTCGAGTCTCTAAACAGCCAGTACAGGGCCGCAAGATCCAACGGTCACTTTAAGCGAGAAATTGTGATTTGTAGCTGGATTATTTATTAATATGAATAACAATAACGCCCGTTTCCTCGATCGGCTTTTACGAAAAATAAGTAGCTGGTATTCTAAGTGCTTTTTCTTTAAGACTAGCAAGGAATAAAAAATATATACGGACAAATAACACTGATTGAGCTAGCCCCAAAGTAAGTTCGAGACTTGTGTTATGGGATACTAACTCAACGATACTATATTTTATAACAAATCGTATATAGATAAACATCCAAGACCCAGGACAATTTGAAAAAGGCCATTTTCCAACTTGCCCTGACCGGGGATCGAACCCGGGACCTTTGGGTGGCGGACTAGCATGGTGACCAATACGCCACGGAGGTTGTCAATTCATATACCTAGGGTTGCCATCCGTCCGGGTTTCCCCGGATTTGTCCTAGTTAGCCGTCCGGTAAAGCGGGGATCGTCCGGTAAAGTTTCATTTGTAGTCCGGCTTTTTTTTTCTTGAATTAACATACATAGGCTGCTTCGGATGGCATTTCCTACTTCGTCCAGGTAATTATTATTGAAGTCAAAAGAGTTATGTATGTCAAAAATTGTAAGATTGAATACTATAATTTTTCAAAACTAAAACCCGACTTCACCCCCAAACTACACAACCGATTTTGACAGAATTTCCATTGTACCACCTGGAAAGTATACCCTTTCAAACAAAAAAAGATTTTTTTAAATCAGTCCAGGCGTCTCTGAATAATCGGTAAACATACTTAAAAAAAAATAAAGGATCGCAACGAATTGATAACCTCCTCCTTTTATGGAAGTCAGTTAGAAATGGTCTCAGTACTTAATAGATTTTTGTTCAAAAATATAATTGAATTTTTTAAGGTTTTACATTAAAATTAGGTTTTGTTTTCATAACAGAGTATATCAATAATTTGTGTTTTACTTTAAAAATAAAAAATAAAATTAACAGTTTATTAATACAATTTGTGACAAACTGTGATAAGATTCTGTTTTGTTAGGTACATTTAAAATGATGGTAAAATATGACTTAACTGAATTTTAATTTCGGGAACTAAATAAAATGGTGATTTATGTTATGACATTTCAACTGTTATTTAATTACACAATGTTTAAAAAACCTGCTGACATGTCCGGGTTGTGGGCTCTAAAATTCGGGGTTTTTACGCGTCTTGTCCTGGTTGCCAAATTTTAGAGATGGCAACCCTACATATATCCGAACCATTACCTCCAGTAGGTTAAAAGGTCAATATAACTTCCTAAAAACATGTACTCCCTTGCGTCAGTCGCGACTTCAATTCGCAAAATAAGTTGTACTCATGTGTATTTCAGCAAACAACGTGACAACACGTTGTTACTTTGTTTACGACTCAGTGATTTGTATAATTAGCATACAATATAATAAAAGAATAACCTCATCTCGAAAGGGCTGACCTCTTGTCTGAGTCTCAATTCTTATTGTTCAGTACACATAATTATAAATACGTTCCTGTCATTCTTTACATCACGCGTTTGGTTGACTGGTCGATAAGGCATTACGGGCTTTAAGGGGGCTACCTGAATTTCCCGGTGTCCAGTGCTGCCCCCATTAGAAATAAAAACTTGAGAGGTGTCAAGGGACACCCGGATGGAACGAAGTAAAATATAAATAGGTCTAAATTAAATTCAAACACTTTTCTGCGTTCTAAAATCAAGTTTTTATGATCTTTATGAATTTGAATGAACAAAACGTGTCATTACAACTTTTGGTCTTAATTTTTTCCGTGTAGCTCCCTTTCGCAACGCGCGATAAGGAACTTCGTGCCGATAATTTGAAAGGAAACGGAGATATCATTTAAAATTTTGTTTTGACCCGACCCTAGATAAACTTTCAAACTATTTTAAAAACTACTGTTTATAGTTAAAAGTGAGAACGTGAAGCTTTTCTACGCACATACGCCAAAAGTGGCCGTTTTTCGCTAATGTGCGTGGAAAAAAAAACGTTCTTACTTTAAACTGTAAACAGTAGTTCATAAAATAGTTTGAAGGGTTATCTAGAGCCGTAATGACAAAATTTTAAGTGATATTTCCGTTTCCTTTCAAATGATTTATTTCAAATGGACTGACTTCACTGGACCCCGGAAAATTCTAGTATCACCTTAAGAGCGGCCAACCCGTCTTACTTTTGATACAAACGTTCGTACGTGATTACGGCGTTGTAACTGCTCTTTCTTGAAACCTTTTGAACTAACAGATATCTTGTGCGCGATTTCTATCGAAATAAAAAAAAATGAAATTTGGAAAAACAAATTCAGTATACGCCTCCAAAAATCTGCTTTCTTGCACAAATTTTATCTGAACTTCGACCATCTTTTTCTAGCATTGCCCTGGATGAAACAACAATATTTTTAAACTATGCTCGCGTTGACGATAGATTGTCATCAACGGGTGCGGAAATTTCATAAAACTTGTCCCACGTAAAACGTGTTTTTCAGTAAGCGTCACAATTAAGTATGTGAAATAAATGTTATTTATTTAAAAATTTCATTACATTTGCGAGGTTTATATCGAATTGTTTTTATTATTTTTACAATTTATGAGTACTTTATGAATGATCGAAGTTTAGGTAGTTAATATTCGTTCAATAGATATAATACAAATTTCATTCAATAGTAAGCAAATCGTGCACTTAGGCGCTATCTTTCTCTTTTCTTTGCCTCTTTTTCTAGCATTGCCCTGGATGAAACAACAAGCTTTTTAGACTATGCTGGTTGTCTGTCTGTCTGTAATCAAATCTTGCAAGATCAATTTAACCCACTTCCCGGTTTCGGTTATCGCGTGACAATGCAATATTATGATGACATGGAGCTTACCTGATGATGGAGCCGGAAGCTGGCCTTAGGAACTCTGTAAGAAAAAAAAAAGGAGTATGGGCTCGTTTGATTCATCTTAAAGAACACTTTAATCTTTGAAGTTCATTGTTCTAGTTTTTTTTTTGTTTTTCGTGAGTGTAAGTGGCCAACACTGGTGTCAAATTTTTCAGGCTGCCTAAAGTCATCTGACATAGCTTGACGACTGTCATACAATGATGACAGCCGGGACCAACGGCATATACGTGCCTTCCGAAGCACGAGTTTTTTTTTATGCCACTTGTGGTCACCCATCCAAATGCGAACCACGCCCGGTGTTGCTTTACACTTGCGAAAGCGCTACCAGTGCGCACTCCCGCCGGGCCACCGAACTCCTCATATTCTTATTGTTCTAGTGAAAACTCGTTTTAAAATATTTTTTAATAATTACTTGTTTTTGGTCAATTAATTGTTAATGATAGTAATAAATTGGCAGGATATGACCACCCCATCTCTTCCCGTGGATGTAGTAAAGGGCAACTAAAGGAATAAGCACAAACCTGCATCATCAGCACAAAATAAATACTAGTACTCACGTACAGAAGTCTTACTCCGAAAATAAATTCAAAGAAATATCTACTCAATGTGGTTACCGCTATGGTTTAATTTAGCTCGCGTCAGAACTCCTCACCTCTTCGTTTAGATACGTAGACATCCATTGCAAGCCAATTTCATTCTTATTACTCTGGACAAACGAGTCATGTAACTGAATTTTCCCCTTTGAAGTGGTCGCCGCGTGCATAGTAATAATGTAGGTATATTTTCGATACCTAAACGGGGAGTGACACAGGCCTGCCATTAGGAATAGAGACGTAATATCTAACCAGTATTTATTTCGGAACAACTTAAGTGATTGTTTATGAACAATGTGTGAAGTGTGTAGTAATAATAAAAAAATAATAAATAAAGAAATGTAATCGCTAGCAAAAACGCTGTGCCATCGAGCTCCGTTGAAAAGTGAAACTTGGTAAACACACATTACGTACGAATCGCTAACCAAATACGCAATTTGGTAAGCGAATGACATGACACGGCGCAACGTATGAAATCGTGTGTAATACCTACTCGGCATTACACTTTACCCGTCTTATTATAAAAAACATTCTAGTATTAAGAGCGGCCTTCTCGTCTTACTTTTCATACACACGTTTGAACGTGATTATCGCGTTGTAACTGATCTTTCTTGAAAATTGTTGAACTCACAAGTGTCTTGTGCAGATTTTAGCTGAACAAGACACTTGGTGAGTTCAAAAATTTTCAACAGATTTTAGCTGAACTTCGACCGTTCATAAAGTACTCATAAATTGTAATGGTAAAGAAAATGTGTTGTACAAACCTCGCAAATGTTATAAAAATTATGAATAAAGAACATTTATTTTACACACTGATAAACATGTATCACCTGGAACAAGTTTTATGAAATTTCCGCACCTTATGAACAGTAAATATTCGTTCAATGGATAGTTAATAATAATATTAATTTCATTCAATAGAATGCAAACCGTGCCCTAGGCGCTATCTCTCACTTTTTGGTTTTCCTCTATTTCTAGCATTGCCCTGGATATAACAACAAACTTTTCAAACTATGCTCACGTTGACGATAGAGCAGCCGGGAAGGGCTGCCTGAAACAGCCAACTACCTTGTATTCCTTTAAAGCTAGGGTCAAAAACTTTCATGAAGATTTCTGACCATAATTGAGTTATTGAGCCCTGACTGGGGATTGAATTCCGAACCTCTGGGTGGCGGACTAGCATGGTGACCACTACGCCACAGAAGAATATTTTATGAAACACTAGCTGAAGGCCGCGTGCAAAATTTTTGACAATCCCACGGGAACCTCACATTTTTTCGGGATAAAAAGTATCTTATGTGTTAATCCAGGTAATAAGCTGTCTACATGCCAAGTTTCATTCCAATCCGTACAGCCGTTTTTGCGTGAAAGAGTAACAAACACATCCATACATCCATACATACAAACTTTCTCGTTTATAATATTAAAGTAAGAAGTAAGATTGAGCTTTATTGTATTGAATTAAAGTGTTAATTCCAGTGGCGTAGCGTGACTTGGCGGGGCCCCGTATAAAAAATTGTTTGGGGACCCTTAAGAAAGATTTCTCACAAAAGAAAAAAAAAAATGTTTGCATAAAATTAAAAGAAATATTTATTCATCATAATTATCCATCTGTCACTTTTTCCGAAAATTTTGAAAAACAGTTCAAATTAAATGTACACTCTCCTTGCCGAAATCCCGCAGCCCGCGATAACCGATGTAGGGTGTTGCCAACTTTAGAACGCACGCTTTACGCGGGAAAAAAAATCTTATTTGACTTTTGTAATTTCTGAAATAAAATAAAAAATGTGAAGTTTTTATTATTTTTTTCTTACGCACGTTGGGAAGCCCCGTGGCACGGGGCCCCGTATAATTGATACGGCAGATACGGCGGTAGCTACGCCCCTGGTTGATTCCAATGGTTTGTTCCTATCAAAACAGTCCAAAAAAGTGTAAAAGAGTACTTTCAGCAATATTAAACTTTATTACTAAATGTTAAGGTGTATATTGCAATCGTTTGCGTAGTACACGTAGATTTACTCTTCAAAACACTTGTTTCGACGGTTCGGAAAGGACTCAAATAGTATTTCAGGCAATATTGAACTTTATCATTTCGTTTTAAGGTGTAAATTACGATGGCTACCGTGTCAGTTCATTGGCCTGTCCTTGGCCCACTGGCCGCCACTTTTACTTTACGTAAGAGAATGAAGTCCGCGTGGAGTTATCAAGTTGTAAACCTACTGGTATATAAAAAAAATTGAAGATCTATGGTACAGACATAAGTGTTCACGTATTTACCCTAACGGGGTAGACAGAGCCTACGGCCATAAGACCAAGTGGGCGTGATCGTTTAAAAGAAAAGTGCTAGATTAGAAAAGAATAAATATAATTAAAATTTTTACAAAGAAAAAACCTGTTATGTTTGAGTCAGACCCGTGCACCGAGGGTTCCGTACAAGCCTGTAGGTATATAAGTAAAAGTTCACCCATCATGATAATCGAGAGGGGTAGCAAGTTTAAAATTATTAAAAATATTTTTATTATATGATGTTACAAAAACTTTATGGTGTTCGCAATTTTTCTTTATCTGTGCTATAAGACGTTGCTTCGTACCAAATTTCAAGATTCTGAGTTCACGGGAATTACTAGGTTTTGACTCCCTTGCGAGGGTCGGAAATTTGCGGCATAAACGGCTGTATCTTTTGATTGCGTTGGCTTAGAAGTTTGATTTTTACACAGCTCCAAGGGACAGTAGACCTAAGTATTTGATATAAATTCCAGCTTGATACCTCTACGCGCTTCTGAGAAAAAGGGTCTTGACACAGACAGACGGACGGACGGACCACAAAGTGATCCTATAAGGGTTCCGTTTTTCCTTTCGTGGTACGGAACCCTAAATACGACTGACTTCATTTTCTTTCAGAAGTTTTTTCTATATCTCCAAAGTTGTTCATCACATCTTCACCAACTGAATATGGGATCAACTTGGTTCTAAAGGCACTAAAGACTTTCAAATCAGAAGAAATTCTCTTTTTCTTCTTATAATCGAGACGAAATGGCTCATATTAGATATTGTTAGACAACCTAGCCACGGCAACCTGTCATAAGCCATATTTAGATCTGCCTTAGTACATGGAATCGGGCAGTTAGGACATGACAAAAGATGGTCCATGGATTGTGTGACCCCAATTCTCTTAATTCTTCAAAACTAAAACCTACTTTATTCCCAAACTACAGAACGGATTTTGATAAAACTTCTTTGTGACTGCCTGACAAGAGTGACAAGTATATTCTTCTAAATAACAAGAAGAACAATCGGATCGGTTCAGGCGTTTTTGAATAATCGGTGGGCATACATAAAAATAAGATCGTGACAAAGATAACCTCCTCTTTTTCGGGAAGTTGGTTAAAAATCGATTCACAAGCGGTGAAGATATCGCGTAACCTCTTACATTTTTACTGCGAGCCAATATATTCTATGTGCATGCTGTGTTCGCTCCTAGAAGGTTGTACATTATCTGCCATGTATATTTCACTGGAACAGTTTATATTATTGTAACAACCAGTTTGGGAAGCGAAAAAAAAAAACATACATACTAAAAAAAGTGGCCAAGTGCATGTCGCCTATTGAATTTGGGTGAAATTTTCATTTTGCGTTGATTGCCTATAACTTTTTAGTTTGTAAATCTTACTTAGCTCTGATAGTTTTCCTTTAAATTTCGTTATATATACTATAGCTGTGAATTTTTTCACGTGTTTATATATAACCGTTTAGCAGATAGACGAAGGGGGACACTTGACTTAAACAATAATTTTCAATTTAATACCAAATATTTCAGAAACGGATCCCTAAATCAAAAAATGGTGTTCACAACCTCGTAATATTTTTGAAAGACCTATATTCAACGATACCCCACATGATTGATTAGTCGAGAAAAAAAAGGACCTTTCACATTACTTGTATGGGAGCTACCTTAAAAAATTGTTTTTCAGTATTTTATTTTACCACTTTTTCCGCATAATTAATATACATACCCATGCTAAATCACAGCTGTCTAGTACTTATAGTCGCTGAGTAAAACCGCGGACGGACAGACAGACAGACAGTCATGGCGAAACTATAAGGGTTCCTTGTTTACTACGGAACTCCTCTCTTTTGATGTCAGTTAAAACTACCAGACAATATTGAATTTATGCAACGTGTTACGGAAAGGGGGTATCAAGCCATAAAGGAGTTAATATACTAATCAATGTGAACAACTTTTACTATGGGACCATCCCAGAAATCGTAAAAAAAAACTTTATCTCCATACATTTTGGCATGGTGGGTATTTTATTTTGTATGGAGGTGTAAAGTCAAAGTCAAAAGTCAAAAAGTCAAAAATCATTTATTTATCTTTGGATATTTATATCACTTGATAATTGTCATTTCTTTTTTCTTTCGATTTCCTAATAGTTAGTTGTTGACGTCAGATCATTTACTTACAACTAAGTTTACTGCCGCCTCCAAAGCGCTAGTACAGAAGAAGCGGTAACAAACTGTACTGCAGCATTTTCTCCAAAAACGTCAACCTTACAATTATACTGTTATTAAAATTAGATGTGTGGACTGAGAATACATTGCTATGTCATAATTATTAATTAAAAATGTCAAATTTGAAATTAATGTCAATTTGTATAAAATTCATGTACTGATTGTACTCAAATTATGTCATTTGTGAGTGTACAAATATAAACCTTTAAGCTCAAGCCAGACGTTTTTGTCTTCAAGATAATCATCGGTTCCGTAATAAGCCTTCTCACAAAGTATTTTCTTTACATAAGCTTTAAATTTTCTATCTGGCATATCAAGGACCGATTCTGGCAATTTATTATAAAACTTTATACAGTTTCCCTTAAACGATTTACTGACTGTTTTCAGCCTATAATACGGGGTAACTAAAACATTTATGTTACGTAAGTTTCTATCCGTAATATCACCTGTTTTATTAAATAAGGCAATATTTTTCCTCACATACATTATATTTTCAAATATGTACTGGGATGGTACAGTGCCGATCTTTAGTGATGGTACAGTGTAGATTTTTTTACGATGGTCCCATTGTTTTGAGGGTGGTCGCATTGTTAAAGTTGTTCACATTGATTAGTATGTTTACTCCCTTTCCGTTGCACGATGCAGGCTTCCGATCGGTCGTTTTGGAAATCCTATGTCTAGCCACAGAATAAGTATTAGTACTCACGTACAGAAATCTTACTCCAAAAAGAAATTCAAACAAATATCTACTCAGTGTGGTCAGCGCTATGGTTTAATTTAGCTCGCGTCAGAACTCCTCACCTCTTCGTTTAGATACCTAGACATCCATTGCAAGCCTTTAATCTTACTACTCGGGACAAACGATTCAATGTAGGTATATTTCCGATACCTAAACGGGGAGTGACACAGGCCTGGTCCAGCAGTGGACTTCCTGTGGCTAATATGATGATGATGAACTTATATCTATTTACGTGTTGTTACAGAACCGCCTTCGCGATGGCTTCCGAAGGCTTCACTGAGGAAGAAGTGAACGCGATGCCAGACAGGATCGCTGAGAGCTTCGTCGGAAGAACGCTGCTCATCACGGGGGGGACGGGGTTCATGGGGAAGGTGCTGGTGGAGAAGCTGCTCAGGTTAGACTTCATAATATCTTCTTAAATCAGCTGCTTTGATTGCCAGGGTGCGCGGCCGCCTGCTCAACGTCAGTCCTCCTTGGGAATGCATTTGAGGAGCTCTGTGGCCCGGCGGGAGGGCGGATTACTAGCGCTTTCGCAAGTAAAGCGACACCAGGCGTTCTCCGTACTTAGATTGGTGACCACAAGTGGCTTAAATTTTCTCGAGCTCCTCCGTGCTTCGGAAGGCACGTATAAGCCTGTGGCGACCTCGACGGCCACTACGAGGAACTACAACAACTAACCAATCAAGAGACAACCGACAATATAGTTCACAAGAAGCATATGAGATGGCGCCAGCAGTATCCTACATCTCGATCTCAGAGTTCGCCCGATTCGCTGCATATATACAACTTCCGATGATACACCGTCGGAGCCGCGGTTCCCCAGGCGCAACAACATGCCTGGCGGGAAGATCTTTCCTTTGTGGCGGTCGAGCATAATCACCTCGCTCCAGCTACAAGCCGTTGGTCCCGGCTGTCATAATTGTATAGTAGACGTCAAGCTATGTCAGCTGCCTTTAGGTAGCCCGAAAAATCTCTCGTGTTGGCCACTTACACACACGTAGAACAAACAGGAATGCATTTGAAGAAATTCCAATAAGCTTTTGAAAGCATGATAAAATAGAAGTTCGCCCGGAACGACTCGCGAATCCATTTCTCGGCAACGCCTTGACAGATTCGGCTCATGTTCAAACTTAAAAATTCAATTGGCTATATAGAAGTGGAAGGGACATACCCGTAATAAGGCAAACCACCTGATATACTAGCTCACTATAGTGCAATGATGTTAAAATAAAAGTCAAAATACAAGAAATTTTAAGCAAGCACAAAATATGCCGCCGCCAGTTTGTATGGGAATGTCGATTTTTTTTAGCTTTTTGGTGGTTATTTTAATTTCAATATTCTATAGTGATCTAGTTATAGCCTGTGGTTCAATTTATTACAACGACCTCCGTGGCGTAGTGGTCACCATGCTAGCCCGCCACTAAGAGGTCCCGGGTTCGATCCCCGGTCAGGGTAAGTTGGAAAATGGGCTTTTTCTAATTGTCCTGGGTCTTGGATGTTTATCTTTATATGTATTTGTTATAAAATATAGTATTGTTGAGTTAGTATCCCATAACACAAGTCTCGAACTTACTTTGGGGCTTGCTCAATCAGTGTTATTTGTCCATAAATATTTATTATTTATTTATTTATTTATTATTATTACGGGTTCCCTTCCGCGTATTCATAAAATAGTTTAAAGGTCTTTCTAGACATTGATACAAATCAAATTTTTAATTATCACCATATTTAGTTTTAAACAATTTATTTCAAATGAGGGCGCCACTTTAGCTACCACTTCGTCTTAAAGTTTTTTTTAAGTATTTTCTTTTGCTATGGATAAATTCTTTAGTAAATTTAAAAAGAATAGACTGAGAAATTCAATAGCTTCGCTCGCTCGTTTAAAAAGCCATCGATATATTTTAGTTGGCTAAGAGACACTCACAAGAGTAATGATGCTGACTCCTTAAAACACGATCTTGAAATACGTGCTTGTGTGTTTGCAACATGCCACTTAATGGCTTCATTTGTCAAGCATCATAAATATTAGAACTTCTTAGCGAATGACAAGCTGAACCGTATGATATAGTCAACTTATAAGCCGCATTATTTTTATATTATTAACAGAAAACCGCTTGAAGGCGACCCAAAATCCTTTCGACTCGTATCCTCTAATTTTATACCACCTTCCGAGGAATTACCGCCAGGTCATGAACCCCTATTGTCTTCATGAAAGACCCTTAACCGCCTTCGAACTGAGGTAGGCCGATGCAGGGATAACATGGCCCGGTGGTGTTACATTGACAAATCCGCAACACAGTGCCAGTGTGGCCATGGCGACCAGACTATGTCACACCTCCTTTCCTGCCCCACCAGCTGCACTGAACGTGACCTTTATGAGCCTCGGATAACGCTGTAAGAGTGTGACTCTAAACTCCCATTACTATCTTAAATATAAAATTAACCTTCTCAGTTTCACTCACTTCTCAAGCACTTCGCTCCTCAAGCATGTTCATCCATAATATCCCTCAGACCTCATTGTTGTTTAGTGCCGCAACAGACGGGGCGCAAGTTGCGTCGCGTAACAGCTAGAGATGGGCAGTGGATAGTACTCAATCTACCCATTTGAGTATTAACTCACTAGATTTAATAATAGAGTAAATAGAGCATGCTTAAGTATTGACATCGCATTTGATGTCTGTTTACTTATTTTTACGTAAAATTACGTCTATGCACACCTCCCATCAAAAAATGATAATTAGTCAAAGAAGTCTACTTTCAGTGTATGATTAGTATGGTATTTTCATATATTTTAGCGTCGCATTTAACGTTTACCTACATTGTAAGCATATTATGGCGTACGTACACACTTTCCGACCAGAATTGCAAGTGTATACTAGATTTCAGTTTCATAATTGTCATGAAAACATTAAATAACGAATATGAATATAAATATGAGTCGCAACTCATATAAATCAATCTGCTTACCAAATGGATAAATAAGGATATTTATCGGTTATTTACTCAATCTACTGAGTAAATACTCAAATGGGTTGATTGAGTATTTATGCATCGCCCATCACTAGCTGTTACGCGGCGCAACATGCGCCGCGTCTGTTACGGCCCTTAGAGTCAGAATAATTTACTACATGAATTTTTTGGGGTCCAGTTCTAAAGTGACTGTTTTGCAAAAATGGTAAGAAAAGCTTCACTTTCTCACTTTAAACTGTCAACAGTAGTTCATAAATTACTGGACCCCGAAAAATTGATTTATCCTCTTAATTGTGCGGTATTTACTGTCATGCGCTCGCAAGGGAGCATGACAGTAAGTTTTCATTTTACAACGTGGAACGGACAGACCTATTAATCGAACCACGGGCTATACTAGATCACTTTAGTACAATGAAATTAAAAAAAAACAGTCAAAACACAAAAAAAAATCTCTTCCATACAAAAGTATCGAAATTGGTTTTTTGACTGTTATTTTACTTCCACGTTGTATATTGAAGCTAAAAATGATTTGTATGCCTCACGTTTCGTGTACACCATGCAAGTTATCTATTGCTTTAATCAAATGGTATGCAAAACGCAAGAAACTTGCATCGTGTAATTGGGCACTTACAGTGCATCGATTCTAAAGTACGCTTGTTAATCTTCCAGAAAGTGTCCCGACATCAAAGAGATCATTATGCTGGTGCGAACTAAGAAGGGCAAGACTCCAAAGCAGCGGCTCGAGGAGATCTTCAACGGACCGGTAAGCTCGCATCGCGCTTTCTATTTCTAGTTATTTCATTTAAACTAGTTGGCGACCATTTTAAACTATATTTTTTTAGCCTCGTATAGCATAAAAAGGAAAAATCAGAACTCGTGTCGTATAGGGAGGTCAAGCATTAAGCTGAAGATCGGGAGGCATGGAAAATACTCTACTAACAAGAACATGCTTCTGCTGTTTCTTTGTCTCAGCGACCCGAAGTGGATCTTGGCCTCCGACATTAAAGTGCGCCATTCTTCCCTATTCTGTGCCAAATCTGACCAGTCGGTCACTTCCAGCTCTTTCAGGTCTTTTGGCGACTTCACCCTTCCATCGATATCTTGGACGCCCCACCGGACGGCGCCCAGACGGTAGACCATGATAAGCTTTCATTGCGGCTCGATCCTCTCCACATGTCCTAGCCAGCGAAGTCGGGAAGATTTTATTTCTCCGAAAAGAACATAGTTCTTAACTAAATTGATGATGAGCATAATGAAATGCAAACAACAACCCAAAGGAAACATTTTCGACATTTTCATAGAAAAGTGGGCAGCCGTTCGGGCAATTTGTATGGGAACGTTGATTTTTTTTGGTACGCTGTCAAAACTGAGGGACCGGGTTCCATCCCGAGTCCGGTCAAGATGGAAAAGTTCTTTTTTACAAGCTTTTTTAACTTGCAATGTATATTGTTTGTATGTTTGTTTAGGTCAAATCTTGCAACTCAATTTTCAACCAGTTATCCTCAACCGATTGAGCTGAAATTTTGCATACTTATGTAAGTCAGATGACACTAAATTATTATGGAGAGTCAATGAGCTGTTCTGATGATGGAGCCGGGAGATAGACGGAACTCAGTTATAAAACAACATAACCTCATTGAGTGGGACTCGTTTGATTTGTCTTGACGAACATTTATGGCAGACGATGTCTAGGGTCTGATCACGGAGACGGAAGGTGGTCGATGGAACTCAGTAATAAAACGACGGAACTCCATCGAGTTTGAGCTTATTTCATTTGTCTCAATAATTACTACGGCCTCACGATAAAAGCTTGTACAAAAATGTAAGGTTTCAAAAATCTTATTCAGATTGACCTGGATCTATGATGCTTACGAGTATCTGTATAATGTATTTGTTATAAAAGATATATTTATTTACTTACTAGTAACTTTTCTTTAATTTGTTGGAAAACCTACATCCTCGGTCTTTCCCTAACTCGTCTCCCTTCTTCCTACTACTATTCATCATCATCATCCGAGCGTATTCCCGGTTGCATCCTCAGCACTGCTTCAGAGCCCGGGGTCCGCTACCTAACCAAGGAGATTTGACGAGGTTACTGGTTTTTACACAGAGCGACTGCCGTCTGACCTCCGCAACCCAAAGGGCAAACCAGGAACCAATCCTTGGATAGTTTGATGATCAAACGCTAGGTGGCGTTCGGGACCCACAGTTTTACGTGCCTTCCGAAACACGGAATCATCTTTCTTTTCGGATAATCAGGTGATTCAAGCCTGCAATATCCTATCCAGACTGGAAACAACTTTTAACAAAGTATGCTTCCCAGTGGGAATCGAACCCATGACCTCCGGGTCACAAGACGAACGCTTGACCACTGGACCACGGAGGCAGTCAAGTTCTTCCTACTACTATTATTCTAAAGAAATTGTTATGTCTTATTAGATGTCCAATCATCTTCCCTCTTCTATTTTTAATATATTTTAAAATATTTTTTCTCTCTCCTACTCATTCTCACTCTTTCTATTAGTGTTGCAAGTAATAGTATAAAACAGGGTAGGCGAACCAATGGCACGCGTGCCATTGATGGCACGCGATACAATATTTTGGGCACGTCGCCGATCATAAAACATGTGTAAAAATGTGTTAAGTATTTTATGACGATCGAACGCGAGTGATCCTACCTACGCTACGGAGTGTTCGGTACGCGGGGTGCGGGCGTTCAGAGATGAATAACATAAAAAAACTCGGTTAGAAATCGTTTGACAGATGAATCCAGTTCAGCATGCATTTTGCTAAAAGTAACACCTTACAACCCTAACATAAATTATTTGTCATCTAACCTGCAGCAACAGAAGTCACACTAACTTTACAGTAATTTAATTTATGCATGTAATTAAAACATTCCAAAATGTACCTTTTTTATTTAATTTATAAAAGAGTTTTGATATGTAGTATTTATTATTATTATTTTCCAAATAATCAGAAGCTCAAAATTATTTGATGGCACGTCAATGACCCCATTAAACATTCTTTAGAAAAAATGGCACGTTGATGCATAAAGGTTCGCCTACCCTGGTATAAAATATCGATATCCTATCGATACTCTCGTGGCCTTGAAAAACAGTCATAATATCGATAGTATCGAATAACCGATACTATCGATAGTATCGATTGTCAATAGTTTGGAATACTATTGATAGAAGGTAAAACTATCGATAGTATCGATACTATTGTTACTTAAAGATAAAGATATATTTATTTGCAATAAAACACATCATTTACAAAAAAAAATATTGCATCGGTAGGTAAAGTCATGCAGTGTGCTTTTACCCTAAAAGTGGTATGCAAATATGGTCAGAAAATGGGCTGCTGAAAATTAACTAATTATCTAAATATATATAACTCAAAGGTGACTGACTGACTGACATAGTGATCTATCAACGCACAGCCCAAACCACTGGACGGATCGGGTTGAAATTTGGCATGCAGGTAGATGTTATGACGTAGGCATCCGCTAAGAAAGGATTTTGATCAATTCTACCCCCAAGGGGATAAAATAGTGGATGAAAGTTTGTATGAAACTTTGTCAATTTTGAACCGATCGGGCTGAGACTTTGCATGCACAAAGCTACTGTGACGTTGGAATCCCCTAAGAAAGGATTTTGATAAATTACACCCCTACGCGAGCAAAGCCGCGGGCAGAAGCTAGTTTATAATATTCATACAGGTCACTATTACACATGCACAATTATTCTCATTAAGTTTTACTACTTATTACAATATAATTACAATGTATATTTAGGAATGTCAAAAGATAAATTATTTTATAATGTTAATATAAATTAAAATTAAAAGTTGTCATTCAGAAAATCAGATATCTTATAGTAGCATTTCTCCACCAGAAACTTACTTACTTTTGCCTTCCATCACTACTATTGCAAACTATTGACTATCGATACTACCGATAGTATAGTATAATATAAAGTAGTAATACTATCGATAGTCAAACTATCGATAGTTATGCAACGCTACTTTCTATTATTTTTTTCTTTCCTTTTTTATAGCCTATACGTATATAATGTATGTAGGGTGCAATGCACTCCGATTACTAAGACAACTGAAGTTGATTTTGTTGCGAAAACTTATTCGCAGCCATAAACTATAAAAGCATAACTGCAACGTTTACAATT
Organism: Acrobasis suavella; assembly: GCA_943193695.1. Classification (NCBI taxonomy): domain Eukaryota; kingdom Metazoa; phylum Arthropoda; class Insecta; order Lepidoptera; family Pyralidae; genus Acrobasis; species Acrobasis suavella. The sequence goes on along the minus strand of OW971957.1, from coordinate 9,662,659 downwards.
CCATTTATTATCCTTTTAGCGGCTTTAATTAAGTATATACCTAAAACGATGCGGTTTTGAAACAAAGCTGCTAAGTGAAAGTGCAGTGGGGCAATAGGCCGGCCCCGTTTATCTGGTTGAGGTGTGTGTGTGTCTCCACCTGCCTTAATGCTTAACTTCAGAAACTTGAGGCCTACTTTTTGTAAGTAATTTCGAGACCAGTAATAGAAGAGATAACTATAGTATAATGAAATTAAAATAACAGTAACATATAAAATCAGCATTTCCCGCAAAAGTGTGCAGACACCTGGACAATTTGTATGGGAATGTAATTCTTTTAGTATTATTTCAATCTCCAATTTAATATTATATACGCATATATTCAGTAATATATTGCATAAAATTCTTCTCAAAATATTCACAGTTGGTAATCCGCAACATGCTTCGTCAACTTTTTCATAGTTAGTAATCCGCAACATGCTTCGTCAAATTTATTAATCTAAGAGACCACCCCTTATCGTACCCGACCCCAAATGTTCCCATGATACTGGCAGCATTGCTGCGCTGTATGGCGATGGAAATACGCATATTATTATGTCCCTTACACTTTGTATAACGACATATAACACTAATTGAGCTAGTTCCTAAAGTAAGTTTAAACTTGTATTATGGGAACAATATGAAAAATTTAAAGAAAAAAAAGCAATCAAATGTTTATTCAGTAATTAGACTTTACAGGCACTTTTACACGTCAATATGTATAAATTAAAATACGTGTAGTGTGTTTTATTTTTGATGCTAATAACACTTAAGCACACCAAAGAACCAGAAAAGCTTGAAAAGGGTAATTTTCATCTTGCCTTGTTTGAGGATCGATCCCAGATCCTCAGGAGTGGCCGACTTGCGAGTCAACTATTACGCCACGGATGTCAAATATTTCATTCTTGATTCAATGAACGCATAAGACGTACTTACGTAAAGGCTCAAGGTCATCAGTCTCTCATTCTATACACATCTCAACACTTTAGCGCAATGCGTGACGTTTCATAGGCCTAATCACTGTTGCATCACATCACTGACTCTCCGACTAGTGTTGTAGCTCGATAGCCCACTATCCATAGCCTATCGATAGATCGGTATTTGAAGCAAAACTGATAATTTATTTTATCAAACTTTATTGTTGCAAAGTACAAATATACTTTTAACAAATGCGGACTTAATGCTAAAAGCATTATCTCCCAGTCAACCATAGGGATTTACAGAGAAAATTATGCGGCACAAAAAAGATAATAGGGATAGTCCATCGATAGTACCGATCATAGATTTAAGAGGTAGAAGATGGATATAGCGTATTGTCAAATGTGATCAGAAACGAAATATATTTATGTTACCTTAAAAGGGTTGTTACGTACTACACAAACTGTCGGTAAAGCAGTACGATACTATCTTTCCAAGGTAAGATAATTTATAAATTAACACAGTTAACAATTTTGAAACTCAATAAAAAATGACAGTTTCATACATAAAGTGTTCGGCCGGCCCGGCAATTTGTATGAAAGTCGATTAATTTTTCGAGTTTCAAGCATTGGTCCCATAGTAAAAGTTGTTCATATTGTCGGTCTGAGTTGCTCCTATAAGGATCGGACAGAGTATTTATTACATATTATAGATATATCGATAGTTTGGCATTTTTCGATTAAAACTGTCGATCGTTCGACATCACTATCTCCGACTCAATGACTGACCCGCTTACAGCGGTCAAGGTTTGCAAATATTACGTTACTAACAGGAAACACTGCGAAAATATTTGTATATGTACTTACTTTGTACAAAATCATTTTACCGGATTGCGCCAGAAGGGTTATGTTTTTCTTTTATGCATTTCTTTGGTCTTAACGACTTGATGGATTTTAGCTTGAGAGGTGTCGTAAGATTTGTCTTAGAATGCAGAGTGACTATATATAAAAACAAAACGGACAATTTTGCCGCCAAATTGCGTTTTTTTTTAAGAGCGAGCGAAGCGTCTAAGTTTCGACTGGCCGAAAATTTTTTAGTCCGTCTGTCTGTCTGTTCTCGCCTACAGGTCGCATTTCTTAACCGATTCTCATGAAATTTTTTGAGCAGGTTCGGTAATTAATTATAGAATTTTTTAGTCGACCCGGTTTTTCGAAATTTTAAAAAATGGCAGTAAAATGTAGGTTCGATACTTGAAAAATGTCTAAACTTAAAATATCTCATTTATTAAAAATTTTGTTTTGTTATTCTTATTAAGATGCAACTTTTTTTTTCAAACAACTTTTTTGATACGATAAACTTGAACGTGAATTCGGCAATTCGCCCAAAAGTTGTATAGAAATTGATTTTCTGTTTATTTTGTATAAGTGCATTTAGTATGATGTCGTAAATACAAATGTATGGGATGACAAGTACGAAAATGGTAGGTAGTTTAACTGCCACGTCGGCGCGGCGATACGGAGAAAAAAAAATTTTTTAAATAAACATACGTACCATGTGCGGTATCAAATGAAAGAAAAAATCGACATTTTCATACAAAAGTGTTCAGCCGGCCCGGCAATTTGTATGAAAATCTCGATTTTTTTTCGAGTTTCAAGCATTGGTCCCATAGGAAAAGTTGTTCATATTGACGGTCTGAGTTGCTCCTATAAGGATCGGACAGGGCTTTTGTTACATATTGTATAACAGACTCTGTCTGCCCGGTTAAGGATAAAGTGTCGATATTTTGTTAAAATATTCCTTTCTAAATCGATTGGCGAAAATCACGCGAATACCGTAATTGCATTTATTTCGAAAAAGTGCTATCAAGTGCTATGCACCGCTGCGCGCAGGATACGATGCAACTGTGCCGCAATGCGAGCGCTTGCGCAGGCTTGTACCTTGTACTTACTGGCTTCTAAGAAATATATATGTTACAGCTAAAGATGGGTGTAACCATAAATCTTGGATTAAGTTAGGTTAGACTTGAGATTAGCCGGCTAATGTTGAGTGTGACCGGCTGCATCTAGTTCGGAGCTCGGTTGATCGGCGGGAGTGCGCATTACTAGCGCTCTCGCAAGTAAAGTCATCTGTCGTGGCTCAGTGTTGGCCACTAACACACGAAAACAACGAACTGCACTTTTGAGCGGTGCATTCCTTTCACAATGCGGCCTTGCAGTGTTGGGACAGAAATCAGAATTGCATCGCGTCCTAATTCCACTTTAGGTATATCTGGTTAAGGGGCTACCTGATTTTTCTGGGGTCCAGTGTTGCCCCCATTTTAAATAAATCATTTCAAAGGAAACGGAGATATCATTTAAAATTTTGTCTTGACCAGGCACTAGATACCCTTCAAACTATATTATGAACTACTGTTTACAGTTTAAAGTAAAAACGTGAAGCTTTTCTACGCACATACGCCAAAAGTGGCCGTTTTTCGCTAATGTGCGTAGAAAAGCTTCACGTTCTCACTTTAAACTATTATTTAAATAGTGCCTGGTCAAGACAAAATTTTAATCCCCTTAACAACACAGTTTGTAAAGAAAATTTACACTATTGTCAAAACTATTCCCGACTAAAAAGAGGGGTTTTATAAGTTTGACGCTGTCTGTCTGTCTGGCGCATCGTAGCTCTCGAACGGGTGGATCGTATTCGATGCAGCATTTTGTTTACGTGAAAGCAAGTTTCCTTGCGGCATTTTTTTAGCTATGTTTGATGGAAATCGGTTTAGTGGTTCAAGAGACAATAAATTATACCTACTTAGTGGTTTGCAATAATATATCTACAGGGTGACTTTATAACCACCAGCCAAATTTCTGGAGCAAGAAATTTTCTGTCTGAGGATTTCTTGTCCATGACACTGAACTATTTTCCATAAAAAAACAATTAAAAAAAACAATTTCGGCATCCAATACAAATTAGCGCTCAGCCAATCGGATTTCGTATGGAAGGACGATTTTTTTTTATCGATTTGTTTATTAAGGTATATTTTTTTGTTCATGGACTGAACTTAGTCTAATCTGCCTGGGGAAGTGAAACCCGAGTTGAAATTGGCCCAGTAGTTTCTAAGTATATATCGTAAATCAGATAGACCGATAGACACGCTGCCGGGGACATTTTTTAATATCTTTATTATCATAGATGTGGATTCTAAGAGACGGGATCCATCCAGGGGAAAGCCTAAAATGAGAGAGAAGGGCTCTATTAAATGTTTTCTCTTCGTCATGTTTCTTCTATTTTTAATTCATTTATTCTCCATTGCAGTTGTTCGAGAAAGTCCGCAACATGCGAGGTGGTGTAGAACCTTTACTCGCTCAGGTGTCCATCGCGAGCGGTGACGTCATGGAGAAGGGGCTTGGGCTCAGTGAAGAAGACAGAGAGAGGATCATCAACAGTGTGGACGTCATAGTGCACGCCGCAGCTACTATCAGGTGAGCTGTTCCTGTATTGATAGACCTACATTACTGCCATCGTCAACTTACCGAACTTTTTAAAATCCTAGGAGGCCAGTGTGTAAAGATAAGGGGAGGCTGGGGAGGTTTACAATAATACAATACAAAAAAAAAAGCACCAAAAGACGTTTACCATTTCTGGTGGAATACCTATAAAATAAGCACAACATAATTATAACTAGGTACAAGACGAGCCTTATCGCCGAAGCAATCTTTTACAGGCAACCAAAAAGAGAACAAATACAAATACAATCAACTTTATGGCACCATAATAGACACTCAAAAATTACAAAACAACAAGAAACAATATAGGCACAAAGGCGGACTTATCGCTATAAATGCAATCTCTTCCAGCCAACCTTTGGGTGGAGGAAAAATTTATTTGAAACAAGGTGGGCGCAGTACTAATTCTATTTTACCTACTTACATATGAATATATACCTAAATACATATACACACATATATAATAGATAATAAATATATATATACATAAGCATAAATAATACATACTTATATGATACATAAATACATATAGTAACACTGAACAGAACTGATTATATCGTCAGGTAATATTTATAAAGGCGATTTTTAAAGATTGTTTTAGTCTTAGCAGTCCGAATTTCAACAGGGAGAGCATTCCAGAGATAGACAGCTTGTACTGTAAAGGATTTGGAGTAGAATCCGGTCGAATGAATAGGAATGTTTAAACCCCTATATATCTGGAAGGTTAGACCCCTAGATACCTCCCCTTGGATGACAAGAGAGACATATGGAAGAAAATTCATACTCCACTGTCAAGAGCATAGATCTTAAATAATTATAAATAGTATTAAGACGTATGTTTCTTACTTTCAGATTCGACGAAGGGCTCAAGAAAGCAGTCATCATGAACGTGAGAGGAGTGAAATTTATGCTCGACCTCGCGAAGGAGTGCAAGAAGCTGGAGGTATGATCTCTGTTTTATCATATTTGAGAGCTTGTTAACGGGATATATAATATTAATTTCAGAGCCATTGTTGATCCCTGGCGTATTGGTTGACACCCAAGTCCGTAACTCGGTGGTTTTGTTTACTACACTCATTATTTAAAAGAATACTAGAAAGAAAGATAAAAGGTAGAAGAGGTCAAGGAAGATCAAGAAAGTGCTAAGTAGATCAACTCAAAGAAACAGTAGGGGTTATGTCTCATCAAGCGCTGAACATTAACGCTGAAGACTGACAAGTTTGGTGCGTAACTCCACCGGCTCTAGTAAGCTCTTGAAATAGTAGTTCGCCCCGATCTGTGAACTCGTTAACCCCATATCTCTGCAACCCCTGGTCCGATTTGTCTCAAATTCGAACTTATATTGGCCATATCTACACGTTTACCAAATTTCATGAAGCTCCAATCAAAGATACTCAAATTATCGTCGAAAAAACATAAATACAAACGCCGAATTGTTCGCAGAGCTTCGCTCGCTCATTTAATAATAAGAAGGTCTCCATAGACTCCATTTACCTTGGCCTGTTGGAACGCCTTTTGAATCAACGTCTGTTTCCTTCCAGCTGTTTATCCACATCTCCACAGCCTACTGCCACCTACACGAGACCCTTCTGGAGGAGAAGCCTTACCCCCCTCCCGCGGACCCCCACCAGATCATTGAGGCTATAGAGTGGATGGACGACGACACTATCGAAACTCTTACTCCCAAGTAAGTAGGAGATATTTCTTCAGTTTCATGGGGTAGAAAAGCGTTTTAGATCTTTGTTGTTTGTTTTTCGTGTATGTAAGTAGCCAACACTGGTGTCAGATTTTTCATCCAACATACTTAACGACTGCCAAACAATGATGACAGCCGCGACCAACGGCTTATACATGCCTTCCGAAGCCCGGTGGAGCTCAAGAAAATGTTATTCTACTTGTGGTCACCCATCCAAATGCGGACCACGCCCAGTGTCGCCCAGTACCTGCGAAAGCGCTAGTAATACGCTTTTCCGCCGGGCCATCGAGCTCCTCAGGTTGGACAACGAAACAGGAAGACACTATATGACGAATGTCATTTTGGATCTTGTGGCTTAAAGACACAGCTCAGGGCTGCCAGACTCAAAGGCAACTTTTAGCGCGATGGTGGACGAGATCATCAGATTCATGGTAATAATGGCCTTCAATCTTACGGCTCCGGACCTCTGTCTGCTTAAAGCCTTTAAGCTTAAAGGCTTTAAGCAGACAGAGGTCCAACAGGGTAGACAGAGCATTTTGGGTCTTAATCTGTCTGCTTAAAGCCTTAAGACCCAAAATGCTCTGTCTACCATGTTGGAGATATAGAAGTGATAGTATGTATGCATGACGACGGCGTAGTGTCACCATGCTAGTCCGCCACCCAGAGGTTCCGGGTTCGATCCCCGGGCAGAGCAAGTTGAGAAATGGCCTTTTCGAATTGTCCTGGGTCTTGGATGTTTATCTATAGATGTATTTGTTATAAAATATAGTAGCGTTGAGTTAGTATCCCACACAAGTCTCGAACTTACTTTGGGGCTAGCTCAATTATAGTTATATGTCCCTATATATTTATTTATAATGCAGAATAACTGATATTTAGTGCACTCTAAGAAACTATGAAGTCACGACCGTTACAGGCACTTTTACACGTCAATAAGTATAATTTATGTTACGTGTAAAGTAAATTAAAATTTAATTTATTTTTAAAGAAAAGCTACCGATACCAGCGCTTTGTAACGACCACTGCTGAGAAGAAACGCCGAAAGAAACTCATTTTCACAGTATTGGTTGCCTACTCGCCAGAAGGGCTTTGTCATATTATTATAATTGTCTTTTAATTAATAAATACTTATAATATAATACAATGTTGACACATTATAACATGTAATGCTTGCGAACAAGTAAACAAACATAAATTGCGTAATAAAAAATATTAAGTAGTCAAAAAAAAGCGAAGCCGAGCTGACCAGTCCCTCCCGGCAGCACCCGTTCACGAGTTGACGCACGGATCAGCCATCGTTAAACTCAACCATTTTAGAGGGAATCCAACGACCCGACCAGCGACGCCACCACCGGATTGGACATTTTGGTGAGCATGAAAAACCCGAACTCGCAGACCTTGTCAAGAGGTCTGCGAGTTCGGGTTTTTCATGCTCAGTGCTTAGGTACGGCATTATTTTTTGGGGTAACTGCGTTGACAGTGAAATTATATTCAAAGCACAGAAACGGTGTATTCGATCTATGTGCGGCCTGAGCACAACAGACAGTTGAGAACCTATATTTAAACAATTTAAAATATTGACATTTCCTGCAATGTACATATTTGAAATGGCTTTATTTGTAAAAATGAATTCAGAATTGTTTGCAAAGTTATCTGAAGTAAAAAAGAATCCCACAAGATCACAGGATAGGCATACTCTATGCACACAAAAATATAGGCTTGCTCTAGTCAGAAAAAACATTCTTGGTGTGGCTATAAAAATTTACAATAAACTACCTAATGACTTAAAAGATTTAAATTTTAAAATGTTTAAAAAACGACTCTTTGGACTACTTGTAGATAAATCGTACTATTCTGTTCAAGAATTTTTCAGAGACGACAAGCTTTAATTTTGCCATTATTCAATGATTTCATAGACATAATTATAGACTACCCTTTTATTATATGACATTACTATTATTATACCAATTTTCTTGACATTTAAGTAAAGTTAATGCCTATTTTTATATTACATTACAGTGGTTTAAAGTCTTAATTTTCTTTTTTATACTTTAAGATCGGATGGAAACCGATGGAATTTAACCTACTGATTAATGGGCAAGTTGCAGGAAAATGCTGGATGCTGGCTGGTACCAACCAAATCCAAGGATGTCCAAAACGATCGGTTGCAAACGGTCTGCATTCAGCATTTTTCTGCAACTTTCTCCGGTCATAGAATAAGTACTAGTACTCACGAACAGAAGTCCCACTCAGCGAAGAAATTCAAGGAAATATCTACTTAATGTGGTTAGCGCTATGGTTTGATTTAGCTCGCGTCAGAACTCCTCACCTCTTCGTTTAGATACGTAGACATCCATTGCAAGCCAATTTCATTCTTATAACTCTGGACAAACGATTCATGTAACTGAATTTCCCCTTTCGAAGTGTTCGCCGCGCGCATAGTAATAATGTAGGTATATTTTCGATACCTGAACGGGGAGTGACACAGGCCTGCTATGGTGGTTCATTCTCCAGTTGGTGGCTTAAACTGCGGTTACCGGTTATGTCCAGCAGTGGACTTTCTGTGGCTGATATGATAATGATGTTATGATAGAAGTACTACGGATATTATGCTTGACTGTTTTTCTTTGATTTTCTGATGTTTTTACTAGCAGGTTATTACAAACGAAAAAGTCACTGACATGTTTTGCTCCAGGCTACTGCACAACTTCCCGAACTCGTACGCCTTCACCAAGGCCCTCGGCGAGGCCCTCGTGGTGGAGGCCATGGCGCACATCCCCGCCGCAGTCCTCCGCCCTTCTATCGGTGAGGCCAATTTTTAGAGACTGTGTGTATGACTGTTGTTACTAGATGACTGTCATTGGGCTGCGGCAATACCTTAACCGCTTGGCCACCACTGCTTCATGTCAGATAAACCCTATACTTCCCTCATGATCCTCATCTCCCGTATTCCCGGTTGCATCATCAGCGGTAACGCTTCTGAGCCCGGGTTCCGCTACCTAACCAAGGAGATTTGACGAGGTTACTGATTTTTACACAGAGCGACTGCCGTCTGACCGCCGCAACCCAAAGAGTATACCAGAACCGATTCTTGAATAGGTTAGAGCAAACGCTAGATCGCTTTCAATGCCCACAGTTTATGCGTGTCTTCCGAAACACGGAATCATCTTTCGTTTCAGAAAATCAGGTGATTCAAGCCTGCAATATCCTAACCAGACTGGAAACCACTTTTCACATAGAATTCTTCCCAGTGGGATTCGAATCACAAGGCCTCACAACGCTTTGACCACTGGACGTCAGTCAAACCCTACACTACTCTGATTTCTATTTTTCTTCTTCCAGTGATCCCCATTTGGCAAGAACCAGTCCCAGGTTGGACCGACAACATCAACGGGCCAGCTGGTTTACTCATTGGTAAGTTGATTTGTTTGAAAAAATGCTACTAGATACCTACGTATCAACCATTGAGTGATGTTCACAATAAGGAAGACTCAGTATCACCAGTGAGCGGGTGTCTTTCTTTTCAAAGAAAGATTTTGACCGTTGACAGTTGGTTGACATAACGATTCGGACTGCTGATACCAGAGGGATAGTTCACCGTTATATGGTTCGACATATGATTTTTAAGTGAATTTAAAAAAAAGAAGTGTCAAAAATTGAGAAAGGAATGTTAAGGTGGTTTGGACATGTTGAGAGGATGGATGAAAGAAGACTAACTAAAAATATTTATCGTGCGGATGTGGATGCGAGAACCGGACCGGGTTGACCTCGACGAACGTTCTGCGACCAGATTGCAGATATTCTGAAAAAAAGGTGAAGTAAGGAGTACCTATAACCGGAGAGCATGTATGAAAAGAGTAATGAGTGTTGACGAAGCAAAAGAGGTTTGCAAGGATCGTAGCAAGTGGAAATCTATAGTCTCTGCCTACCCTCACTCATGGAAAACAGGCGTGAAAATATGTATGTAAGTCTAATTTGGTATGAAAATTTTTATGCCCTTTCTTTATTTTATTTAGTATCTTTATTTTCATGCCCATCAAAGTGTGGCCTTGGAGTCTTGCGGGACCAGACTCTGTCTATAGTAGAGTTGCCAGATGTTTTTTCAGCCTATAAGGGACAAATACTTAAATAGGCAAAAAATACGGGAATTTAGTTTTTTACCCGGGACAAGTAAAAACAAAATTATATAGTGACATTCTTTACTACACATTTTTCTGAGGGACAAGTCAGCTTTAACATATTTTTATTGGTTTTATTTGATATATTTATAAAAACCAATAAAATTATAATAGTGATTAAATAGTCATCAACTCGCTTTTTATTAAATTAGGGGTGCATTTATTTCTTACATCGGTGTTAGGGAATTCGGTACTGGAAAACACTTTGATGACTTTTTTCCAGCAGTATGCGCAGCCGAGCTGATCAGCCGGGTCAAAGATAATGTAAACACTACGATTAAAGGAAATTCGAGCGAATTTATGGTTAAATTCGGTAAGATGTTTGTAAAATTTTGATAAAATGTACATTACTACAATTGAATTGTGTGGTGCGTTGAAAAAAAGTATGGAAATTTTGAAAATATGTTATCGAACATTTTTTTTAATTATTAACAATTAAAGTGAATAATTAAACCATAAATTCTCTCGAACTTCCTTAATCCGAGTTGATGTGTATGCGAACGTTGCGTGCTAAATTTTTTTCGTCTAGCGTAGATCGATCGATTTAATAATAAAAAACGGAGCACGGTTCGAATACGGGACAGAATCAGTCCCGCCGGGACATTTTAAACTAAGCCTAAAATACGGGACGTCCCGGGAAATACGGGACGTCTAGCAACACTAGTCTATAGTGTTAGTGTACTTATTACATAGTGTGTGTGTATTATTTGTAAATTATTATCAAGTTAGAAATACACAGTAATTTCAATTTTTATTTGTTATAGTTTATAGTGTCAATTTCAATTAATTTTTTTATCGTTCCAATACTCGTCCAGTCTGTAATCTTAGTTTGTTTGTTTTTCGTGTGTGTAAGTGGCCAACGCTGGTGTCAGATTTTTCAGGCTGCCTAAAGGCATCTGACTTAGCTTGACGACTGCCATACAATGATGACAGCCGGGATCAACGGCCTAAACGTGTCTCCCGAAGCACGGAGGAGCTCGAGAAATATTTATGCCACTTTTGGTCACCCATCCAAGTGCGGACCACGCCCGGTGTCGCTTTACTTAACGCTAGTAATGCGCGCTCTTACTGGGCCACCGAGCTTCTCCTTAGTCTGTAATACGTTTTATTTACTAAACTTATTGTTAAAATATTGTTACCTAATAATAGTATTTCATGCAACAGTTGTATAAGAAGGTTCAAAAATGCAAGTGGCGCAGGTTACGATGCGAGCTTTAGCGAGCCATCATTGGAGACGCCATCGAGCTTTTTTTGACGTACTTATACAACGTTGACTACATTTACTAAAATTAAGAAAAGTATGAAATACTACCAAATGGTTGGTAGATACTACGTATCTATGGTAGAAATTTTTATTGACGTCTTCATAGTCTCTGCCTACCCCTGTGGGAAACAGGCGTGATAATATGTATGTATGTATGTATGTATGTCTTCATAGTGATTAGAAGTGTAATTTTTTAAACATAGAGTCAACTATACGAATGGGTTTTCATACAAAAAACCGTTCGTTCAGTGACTCTACGCGTTTGAGAAATCGCACCATACGTTAAAATAACGTTTTTATTATGTTGGCAGTATTGTATTCTAAAGAAAAAATGTTCTATGTCTATGGCTAGGAGTATCTTTTTGGGCGAAATAACGACACATGTGCTATTATTAGGTGTAGACAATAGACTTTCCTGAAATCATATAATCTATGTTCTTATATTAGTGTTCGGGACGTGTAAAAAAAAAAAATATTTTTATTTTATTATCTGTATCAACATTTCCAGGTGCCGGCAAAGGCGTGATCAGGACCATGTACTGCAAGAGCAACAGTTACGCCGACTACCTGCCGGTGGACGTGTTTATCAACGGTATCCTCATCCTGGTGTGGCACTACTGCGTCCTGGGGTAAGTACTAACAAATCCCGCCGACTGACTTGAATCCATCCGTCCTTTTTGTCCATTGCCGAATGCCACCCGCATTCGGCAGCACCTTAACGGCTGTAGGCACAGAAATGTATGCTGTAGGTCTATTATTGAAGTTGCAAAATGCATTGATAGTTTTATAAGTAATTATCCTCAACTTTGCAGCAATTGAAAAAAGAACACTTGATACATAAGCACTACTAAAAGACTTATGGGGATCTAGTAAGCTCTAAACAAATTTATTTATCATTATTTATTTACCAATTTATACACAGGGAAAATTTATACAGAGAATAAATACATCAACTAAAAGTTGTACAAAGGCACTACTCTTCTCAAAAGAGATCTCTTCCAGTAGGCCTGTAAGAGATGTTTATGTCAGAGAGATATACTGGCCATATCAAATGATTCCTATTTAATCTTTTTCTGCAGATATAATGTTAGTGCCACTTATGGTCACCCATCCAATTGGTGACCACGTCTGGGTTACGTAACGTCATATAAAAACTCGATCATATATGAAATCCTTGGAAGAGACCTATTATCCAGCGGTGGTCGTTATTCATATAATCTTGATGATATAAAACTATGGAGAAACCTTGGTTTAATTTTATAATTTTTTTGCAGCGACAAGAAGACGAACATCGTCAACTTCACGTCGTCAGCGGAGATCAAGGTGACGTGGTCGGAGATGATCGAAGCGGGCAGAGAGATCATCATGAACAGGATGCCGCTCAACGGCGTCGCTTGGTGAGTCTGTCACGAGTAAAACATGTAGGTCTATGGAGATGAGCATAGACAAAGACCAAAAAAAAAAATTGAGCATAGATTTAAGGCAGTAAAAATAAATTAAGGTCTATGGTGACAAGCTGTACGTACACTACTGCTTCATTTAGGCGCGTTCCTTTTCCGCGATTTATTATTGTAAATTTATGGTCTATGATTGCGTCTGTAACTGAAATGCTTCGGAGCCTGGATATATGCTTCTTCTCCGAATGATTTGCATGTCGATGGACACTCGAAAATGCCGCAGACGACCTCCACAATACTATCGAAGTATTTAATTTTATTCATGTACGATCAATGATCGCATTTACTTCATGTGTTTATATTAACATATTTTCATTTCATTTATTTTGTGCGTTAAATAAATTTTGTTGTTTTTAGTTATTTTGATCATTTCGTTCATACAGGTAGTTAATTTTATCAATTTCGTCAATTTGGTTCATTTTGATAGTTTCATTCGTTTAGCTGATTTCGTTCATATCCCTCATTTCCCTTATTTCCTTCACTTTCTTTAGTACTTTCAGTTTCTTCACTTCCTTTAGTTCTTTCAGTTCCTTCAGTTCCTTCAGTTCTTTCAGTTCCTTCACTTCCTTTGTTTTCTTCACCTATTTCCTAGATTTTTTTAATTTCCTTCATTTCGTTCAATTCCTTATTTCCTTTACATCGAGTTGTTCTGGAACATTCTAATCAAATGTAAATCTAGCAGTTTCTTAACGATTAAGTGAACATTTTTATCCACTCGAAAAATACTGGGATCTAAAACTTATTTGACTATCATTGCCTTTCTGTCAGGTACCCGGGCGGCTCCATGAAACACTCGCGGCTGTACCACAACATATGCGCCTTCTTCTTCCACTGGCTGCCCGCCGTCATCATCGACGCGATTCTCTTCTGTCTCGGCTTCAAACCTATGTGAGTTTATCTTTCTTCCTCAAAGCTATTTATTGTCCGGAGCCTTGGGGGGGCTCCGCTTTTTCTGCTCCAAATATAATATACAATGGTCACCCAATGCCATAAGACCTTGCAAAGTGGAAAAGAAACAGCAAAAGAGGAGAAGAAATAGCCTAAACTAGGTGAGAATACATTAGTCACACAAATAAATAAACACATACGTTTAGCTGGTCTCAAGGAAGTTCTATTTTAAGGAAGTTTACATGAGAACCAAAATTAATTATGATTTTTTTTATATCCCATACGCATTTTCATCATTAATTTTGGGTCTAGTCTAGCTCAATAAAACTATATTTTGTGATAAATACATATATTATTAGATAAACATTCAATACACAAGACAATTTTAAAAAAGTCATTTTCCATCTTGGCCCCCAAAGCTTTTAAATAATTTTGTACTAATTCTCTTCTTGTGAAGGTGGTGGTTGGTGCTTGTCTAACTAGTCAAGGTTGGCGATCACCTTAGTGTAGTTCAAATTGTTCTTAGTTAGCGAAATAGCTCAGCAGCCGACTCCATCATCAATTTTTTACAAAACTTTAACATATTATTAGCATGAATTAAACGGGTTACTCAAGTAGAGAGTCACCTACTTGCCGACATATTTCTACTTCATCCGGAGGTCTGCATTAGGGTGAATGTGACTAGAGGACGTATACGATACGCCTCGAGACACACTGACTGTCAGTGTGTCTCGAAGACCACTGGATGAAGTAGAAACATTTCGGCCAGTAGCTGACTCTCTACATGAGTAACCCGTTTAATGCACGCATAAAACATGGCATTTTGTTTGCTGACATGGGTTTGCGAGGACATCTGCTTTCTCTCTAGAGAAACCCTCGATGTTGATGGTAACTGTGCTCGCTGGATCAGTGAGGAGTCTTTGGGTGTTATGTGACGATGTTAGGGGGGTAATTTGCCATTGTGGTGATAGGATTGGTCAGCCTAGACACTGCGTTACCGTGTCTAGCTACTTCCAGGGTGCGCCGCGGGAAGGCTCCTTAACATACACCCCAAATGCACTGCATCTTGTTAGAGAAGATCTAATGGAGGCCAATCAAAGGACTATAGATGTGGCGAAATTCTGGGCCAACGCAATTTAGATAACAATTATTGCCATTGACACGATAGGAAGAAGAAGATGAAGAAGGCTAATAATGTCTGTGTGTCTTCACTTCTCTTTCTTTAAAATATCTATATTTTCGGTGTTTCCAGATTGATGCGCGTCCAGCGGCGCATCGCTAAAGGTTTCGAGGTGTTCGAGTACTACACTAACAACCAGTGGGACTTCAAGTCCGACATCGCGCAGAACGTGCGGCGGAAGCTGAACCCGAGGGAGAAGAGGGACTACAAGGTGGACGCTGAAGGTATCATCTGCATCAATTCTTTTAGTCTCCATTTCAGGAGCACGACATTCTCTGCACTACCAGAGCCATACTTGGCCAGAGCAGCAGAGGATTTGGTCTACACTCTCCACGCTGGCTAGACGGATTGGAGAGAGGAGAGATCTTTTTGACGTTTTTAAACTTTTTTAAGCTTGTATTTCATAAGTCACCTTCTTTGGTATCCACGGGAAGACTTGGAGTGGTGGTATTTTAGAGTACAATAAAGCCAATAATCAGTTGGATCCCGAAAGATAAGAGAGACTATAAGGTGGACGCTGAAGGTACATTAATGAATTCTGTCGTTGACACCACTTCTGATGTTCATACCACTTCTGCTGGCGATACCACAACTGATGTTGACACCAATTCAGATGTTGGTCCTACTATAAACGTTTCTTTGAATTTTCGAGTCAATTCTTTTTAATCTTCCACATATCTAACGTTAATATTAGTATAATTGTAAGGTTGACGTTTTTGGAGAAAATGCTTCAGTACAGTTTGTTACCGCTTCTTCTGTACTTGCGCTTAGGAGGCGGCAGTAAACTTAGTTGTAAATAATTGATCTGACGTCAACAACTCATCATCATCCGAGCGTATTCCCGGTTGCATCCTCAGCGGTAACGCTTCAGAGCCCGGGGTTCGCTACCTAACCATGTGATTTGACGAGGTTACTGGTTTTTACACAGAGCGACTGCCGTCTGACCTCCACAACCCAGAGGGCAAACCAGGAACCAATCCTTGGATAGTTTGATGGTCAAACGCTAGGTGGCGTTCGGGACCCACAGTTTTACGTGCCTTCCGAAACACGGAATCATCTTTCTTTTCGGATAATCAGGTGATTCAAGCCTGCAATATCCTATCCAGACCGGAAACAACTTTTCACAAAGTATGCTTCCCAGTGGGAATCGAGCCCATGACCTCCGGGTCACAAGGCGAACGCCTTGACCACTGGACCACGGAGGCAGTCCGACAGTTAGTTGTTGACGATCTGACGTCAACAACTAACTAATAAGAAATCGAAAGAAAAAAAATGACAATTATCAAGTGATACAAATATCCAAAGATAAATAAATGACTTTTGACTTTTGGGCCTCCCTGCATCATTTTAGGATTATTATTACCAAGGTACAGAAAGAACACTTTTGGATAGAATATTTGCTAAATGAAACCCAGTTACAGCGTACTAAAGTCCCATTTACCACAACAGGGATGATACTATGGTAGACACCTCTTATACCGGCCAAGCCAATATTTCTCGGGCAAGCGTGTCTGAGTGTCGTTCAAAACTTGTTTCTGATATCGAAACTTCGTTGAACCAAGTTTCAGATTGGGGTGTTTCCAACTTAGTCCAATTTAACCCCAAAAAACACAAGTTTGTACGTTCATCGCTAAAAAAAGTCCCTACGTCGTATCTCCGTCATTTCAGGGCGCTTCCCTCGATATTCAGCCGAGATCGGAATTCTCGGCGTCGAGATTTCAAGCGACGATCAAATTCGCGGTCATCTGAATGACAAGGCTAAGTTGGCTTCTAAAAAACTGGGTATCCTCGGTAGAGCAAGGCGATATTTCACATCGTCTCCTTCAGCTGTATAAGGCACAAGTTAGGCCGCATATGGAATATTGCTCCCATCTCTGGGCCGGGCACCTAAACACCAACTTCTTCCTTTTGACCGTATTTAAAATCGCGCAACTCGTATAATTGACGATGTGACTCTCGTCGGCCGTCTCAAGCCTCTGGCTCTACGTAGGGATGTTGCATCCTTCTGCAACTATCATGGGGAATTCTCTGAAGAATTGTTGGACTTAATACCTGCTGCAAAATTTTACCACCGCACCACCCGCCTGAAATTAAAATTTCATCCACACCACTTGGATAGTTGGCAATCAACCACCGTGCGTTTTAAAAGGAACTTTTTACCACGTACGACCGAACTGTGGATTCAACTTCCTGCAGCAGTGTTCCCGGACCGATACGACATTGGAACCTACAAGAAACGAGTCTATATCTTCCTGAACGGCCGGCAACGCTTCTGTTACACCCCTGGTTATGCAGTTGTCCATGGGCAGCAGTGATCACTTACCATTAGGTGACCCGCTTGTTCCGTTTGCCGCTCAATAATATAAAAAAAATTTTTTTGTTGTTCATGCCACTTGAACGATTGCCGACTTATTAGAATTAGCTTGCGCCGATCGAGCCAAAATTTACCTTATATTACGTCTGCGAAACGACGGTCTGTATCCCTTTCTTTGTGAATAAGCTGCGTTACCTACCTTCATACTTAAACTGCGGAATGTGCCTGGCCTGCTTTGGCTCTGACCTGTACTACAGAATTAGTATTAGTACTCACGTATAGAAAGAAGTCTCACTCAGAAAAGAAATATCTACTCAATGTGATTAGCGCTATGGTTTAATTTAGCTTGCATCAGAACTCCTCACCTCTTCGTTTAGATACCTAGACATCCATTGCAAGCCAATTTCATTCTTATTACTCTGGACGAACGATTCATATAAAATTTCCCATTGCGCAGAGGTCGCGGGCGCATAGTAATAATGTAAGTATATTTTCGATACCTAAACGGGGAGTGACACAGAATTGGCTGTACCTTACCTTTTCGGTAGCAAAGTAAAGGGCTGTTTGTGTGTGCAGGGTTGGACATCACAGAGTACTTCGAGAACTGCATTCATGCGACGCGAATCTTCATCCTCAAGGAGTACGACGACACGCTGCCCGCCGCCAGGAGGCACATGCGAGTGTAAGTCTTCATCATCATTATCATAAATTTAGATGTATCCATTAGATTTTGAAGATTAGATAGGTAGTAATAAGAATAAAAATCAAGACAATCGATTTTTGACGTGACAACGTCTTTTATTTCGATGGAGCCGGCTGCACGCACGAAAAAACATGACGCATGCGGCGTTACCTCGCTCTGAGGCGTTCCATTTAAGGCTTGAAGTGCAAGCGAGAGCGCGCAACGAGCGACAAAGAGGCACAATCGGCCTCCGCGTTCGGCATTTCATCTGTATTTTCCTATGACGTTGTCACGTTCAATTATCGTCAGCAAACCGACTTTACAGACAACCGTTTTTTTTTTACTATTCTGATGGGTTAATCTAGACGCTCGTCCCTGTCCCTAGATCAACAGCTTATACCTGGTGGAGGTACTCAACAGGGTGCAAGGTACCTCTCTAAATGTTAGTCTGACGCGCTCGAGTAAATCCAAAAATCCCCTCCTGGGCTAAAACTATTATTTGTATTGATATGTTTCAGAATGTACTGGGTGGACGTGGTGGTCCGCTGCATTTTCTGGTACTTCGTGATCTCGTGGGTGCTGAGTTTCTTCGGCGGCTTCGGCGCCTTCACGGCGACGTCGCCCGAGCCCGCGCCCAGCGTCCTCGCCGCCTAGCCGCTATTTTGTTTAGCGTCACAAAATGGCCGACGAGAGATTCTCACCCTTTTGTTCAAAAAAATCAAACGGTTGCTAAAGTATTCTAGTTAATACATAACTTCTTACTTCCCTTGAGGACTCTTTTTTCGCTACTTGGTCTGCTTAGAGTTAATATTGTTTTGACTCATTCTTTTAATGTCAAATATTGAAAAGAGAAAAAAGGACAAAACATATTTAACAAAAAAAAATTAACAAAAGTTTGATTTTTTATGAATAAAAAGGGTATAACATCTTTCCTTTTCGTTTTTTTTGTCTCTGAGAATGTAAGTTCATATATGTATTTGTGCAATGTGTATTGCGATGCCAGTTACGGCTCCATAATCACACACCTAGACTGCGCTGGCTTGTGTATTATCTTGCCTCAACTGGAATCAACAATTTACCATACTTATATGGTAATTTTTTATGAAAGGATTCATCCAAGTTTTTCAAGGGCTTTTCGATTTTGCACTTTTCGAAGTAAAAATATCTGATATTGAAAATAATATTTAATAATTAAGTATTTTAATTTTGTACCAAAATCATTATAATAAATCACGTAGGAATTATTGAGAACATTTTAAAGAAACGTAACAAAATATTTTTTTTTTGAATAATAAAGTTAATATAACGGCCATTTTTATGATGTTAGTTTTGTAAGACTGTTCTTTTTAGTTGTTAAGGTGTAAAAAGTTGAAATCTTATCTTGAACAAGCTAATATTTGATTTGGAGATCAATTTAGAAGAAAGAGAAGTATTTAGTTGTTGAGGTATTCAGTAGGTACTTGATTAGAACTTGAATAAAACTTTTTATAGGCAGAATTGAGTGTTGGTAGTCACAGAGTTTTAAGACATATTAATTTTAAAAAATTGCACATTTCCTAAAGTGCACTAGTTTTTTGCGTCGGAAAAAAATCTACTTTTAGTAAAAAAAGTTGTCATAACATAAAAACTCTTCAAGATTTTTTTTTATTTTAAATCTGTGTCTACTATAGAAAATTTATGTAATAGTAAATTTGTATTTGGTGTAAATTTTCACGGTTTTTTAATTATTAAAAAGCCGCCTCGGTGAAGGTACCTGCTTAGTTTTAAGTCGCTCTAACTTTATATACTTATAGGTAGGTAGGTAACACTAAATAGGTAGAATGTGATACTTTACATTATTATTTTGTAAAAAATATTAAATATAATCAATTAAGCACAGAAAATCACAAATACTTTTAGAAAAATTAAAACTGTATTTTGGTTCTTTTAATCAAAAATATGTATATATTTAAGTAAGTACCTTTATTAAATTCAACACCACATGAGTATACTTATCTACGTAATTAAGATAAAAAAGCTATGTTGATAAATCATAAAAAATCCTGAGTGTCTCGGAACACTCGTTTGGAACGAAGTCACTTTCGTAGTGACGACGGGACAAAGTGACGGAAAAATCTGACACTTTTTTTCGCCTAGCCCCCGTCCGTACCGGTCGAAAAGGAACTTCGTTCCAATAATCTACGTATTTTTATAATTGTGTTCATATTTGTAAAAAACCTTTCAGATATGTAGTGATTTTAATTGTTTCTTTCTCTGTGTAACGCTGATCTTATTTATCATTTTTGTTATTTCTTTTTAGTGTGTGTGAGTGGCCAACACTGAGAGTTATCCATAACTTGACATCACCTTTACTTTAAAGTAAATACTTAAGGGGATGCAATTCTTCGGGGTCCAGTGCTGCCCCCAAATGTAATAAATAGAGAAGATGCATTTTTTTTTGTTGTGCTCTAGAAATAGGCACGTCCAAGAAAAAACTATCTTGCTAACCCAAAATCTCTTTAAGATATAAAGATTCCAAAGTCACGTCCGCCTGTGGACTGCGTCTCGGGGCGTCTTAGAAAGACCGGACATGAGTGACGTCACTTATGTCGCATTTTGAGGCGGGTATAAAAACATTTGTTCGGGTGCTATGTTAAATATTGCGTTTACAGGATTGGCCTCATAACAGAAGTAGCTATATTTTTTTAAGAAATCCTATGCTAATATTACTTTTAAACTTTTAATTACTTCTAAAATTGTCTTTTTCAATCAACTATAAAATGAAGTTAATGAATCGATAGAAAAATATAATTTTGCCTAAAGGCCTATTTTACGTAAATACTTACAAAATCAGAGACATTTATCAAAATCTACTCATTATGCATCTTCTCTATTATGTGAAAGGAAACGGAGATATCATTTAAAATTTTGTTTTGAAAAAATCCTAGATAACCCTTAAACTATTTTATGAAGTACTGTTAACAGTTTAAAGTAAGAAAGTGAAGCTTTCTACGCACATTAGCCAAAAGTTTTTTTCGCAAATGTGCGTCCCGCGAAAAGCTTCAAGTTCTTACTTAAAACTGTAAACAATAGGCTTAGTTAAGACAAAATTTTAAATAATATCTCAGTTTCCTTTCGAATAATTTATTTCAAATGGGGGCAGCACTGGAAACCGAAAAATGAAAAATTCGTGCATCCTTAACTAAATAATGAACATTTTTTATTACTAGCTCTTATACTATCGTAATAAAATAAGTTAAAAACAATATGTGTTCTTTAACTACAGTATAATTTTTTTTAAATGTGATAAATATGATTTTGAAAATATTATTTTGTTTTTTTTTTTCCTTTTCTGACCCATTGCTGGCAAAGGTCTCAGTCATCTTCCTTTACGTTTGTTATGGGACATCCACATATAGTTTTGTTTTTAAGGTTCCGTACCCAAAGGGTAAAAACGGGACTTACTAAGTCTCCTCTGTCCGTTCGTCCGTCCGTCCGTCTGTCTGTCACCAGGGTGTATCTTATTAACCGTGATAGAGAGACAGTGGAAATGTTCATAGATGACGTATTTCTGTTGCCGTTATAACAAAAAATACTAAAAACAGAACAAAATAAACATTTAAGAGGGCTCCCACACAACAAAAGTGTTTCTTTTGCCGTTTTTTGCTCGATATCATTATCGGCAACAAGTAGACGCTTAAAATATTCACAGAATATTTAGTTGTACTTATATTCACTTTATAAAATATAAATTAAGTTAAAATAAAATAAAAATTTAAGGGGGTTCCTATACCGTGTAGTTTTTATGCGTGTGCGAGACGTCTCTCACTTAGCCGAGTTTTTTTTGTTGTTTGTCGTATGTGTAAACGGCTGGTTTCAGATTTTTGGCTGCCTAAAGACAGACATACATATAGCTTAAAGACTACTATACAATGATGACAGGAGCTATGAAATTTAAATGCCACTTGTGTCACCCATCCAAGTGCAGACCACGCTGTCGCTTTACTTGCGAAAGCGCTAATGCGTACTCTTGCCGGGTCATTAAAAATAACGTCACAGAAATAGGGGAGGAAAGGGTAATTTCCAATGTGACATAGTAAAGCCGAGTCCGCTGCCACCGTTTTCTAACATAGCATTGTTAGAAAACATAAAAAAAAAAGTTTTTAATGTCTTTGTGCGGAAAACGAACAAGCGGGTCACCTGATGGTAAGTGATCACCGCTGTCCACGGACAACTGTAACACCAGGGGTGAAACGAAGCGTTGCCGGCCTTTCAGGAAAGGAAGATGTAGGGCGAGGGGGGGATAGGGGGGCCCCCGACTCTCTCACTCACTGAACGAAGCACAGAAGCGGTGACGCTACTACTCAGACGTCGTGACATTATGGGCGTTTTGTACATTCAAATGAATGAAATTTCATGTTTTCTAACAACGTTATGTTAGAAAACGGGAAAGGAATAGTAAAAAGTAAAAGGAATAGGAAAAAAGGGGTGGGGAGGGGTTCGAAAAGATAAAATTCTGTGTGGCGTGTATGTGGACTTTATTGCGGTGATTCTAAAGTTTTCGCTGTCTAATTAACGCATCGCTATGTTTCCACTTGCTTTTTAACAAATCTAACACCAAATGCAAAAAGCCGGCCAAGTGTGAGCCGGACTCAAGCAAGAAGGGTTCCGTACCATTATCTTTAAAAAATCACGTTTGTTGAATGGGAGCTTCACTTAAATATTTATTTTATTCTGTTTTTATTTTTTGTTGTTATAGAGGCAACAGAAATACATCATCATCATCATATATATTTATATGTTAAGGTTAAGATGTTTGCCTCTGGTAGGGACGTGTAAATAGTCCCTGGTGTGATTGCTCACTAAAAATAAAATACCTAAAGGTTACTTAAAGGTATCTCACAGCGTTTGTAAAGGGAAGTGAGAACTGCTTTCAATTTACCAATGTGAGGGCTAGCACTGACCTTGAATCTTGTCTTCGTCCCCGAATACTTCCAGGATCTGCTGCAGGCACTTCTGGAACCTCCGGAGGCGTGGGTCGGTTAGCACGCGGTCAGCGTCACACAAAAGTCTATAGTTCACGAAAAAATGAGTCCTCACTAACACCAGTTTACAAAAAGAAATGAGGACGAACCCCACAGCGTCGGACGGGCGGCGTATCCCGAAATTGGGAATAACAAGGAAAAATGTGCAAACGGGAAGCACACTGCGGCGATTGGCACAAGTGCCGTGCGGAGAACAAGCGAAGACTGGAGACTGATGGATGGCTTCTCCGAGAAGCCTTCTTAGAGAGTGACCTCAACTGTCACTCCTAGTGCCATCTCTCGGTTTCATCGAGAACTCCAACAAAACCAGAGGCCAGCACAGCACACATAGTAATTGAAAGCAGTGATAAAATTATGATCTGCTATTAATTAGCGTAACTAATGTTTATAAAAAAAACAGAGGGCGCTAGCGCGCATCCAGCCTCCCGTTTTAGAAAAATCCTCATAATTGCTCCATATACATTTTATATCATTTTAAAGATAATTGCTCGCTCTACCGGCATCAACCACTACAAAATTTATTATTGATTTTGCTTTTGTAAATAAATTAATTATTAAAATTATATATATAGATATACATTAAGTCACAATACGACAATGCTGCCATCTGACGGCTTTAATTTTGAAACAACGTCAATATGATTGACGGTCGGTAAATTTTTTGGTCAATTTCACATTTACTCACGTATAAATACTTTTCATATAGTGGCGTTTTAGCTCAACATTTGTGATACTTGCGCCTCTATATGACAATTTTAGAAAAATATTTTCTCGATCTGTCATCTAAACTTCATAATGTAATACAATAAAAAGAAGACAGTTATAGTGTGCAAAATCAGAAACGACTTGAATACCTGCATTAAATTGAATTAAATGATTTATTTACATAATTTAAAAAAAAAATACACTGGAACCTCAAGCTGAAAGACGTCGAAGTAAGTCAGCCCGTAGTCATGAAAAAATAAATAATTTTTATAATTTTGTAAAGTGATAATTATTATCATACTATTTAGTGCGATTTTTCACGCGGGTATCGCTAGTCTGTAAAAATTTCAACTGCTAGCTACCACGGTTCATGAGATACTGTCTGGTGTCAGACAGACAGACGGACGCACAGTGGAGTCTCAGTAATAGAATCCCATTTTTAACCTTTGGATACGGAAACCTAAAAACCTTTTAAATATCCAACGTCTAGTTTTGTTCTCCTAATAATGCGCGTCTCTTTTTTTATTAAAAATATATATGGCGCGTTAATTAGGTAGAGAAAAAACCGGAGAATGACCGATTACACGTTGTAGATGTTGTTTGTTTGTTTGTTAAAATTAACAAACACACATAAATACAAAATTACAAGAGAAAAAGCACAGTACAAAGCCTGAATTATCCCAGATAGTTCTCTTCCAGTCAACCTTGGATTTTATATCGAAACTATAGTAGTAAGACGAAGGTCATGTCAAATATGCACGTTGCGCCTTTACCTGTTTCTGTTGGGAGCTCCACCCTCGAAGTTGTGGACCAGTATGTCTACCTGGGTCAATTGATCCAGGCAGGAAGTTCCAGCTTCGAGGAAGAAGTCTTTCGTCGAATCCTACTCGGCTGGGCAGCGTTCGGGAAATTACGCAGGGTTTTATCGTCTAAAATACCTCAGTGCCTCAAGACGAAAGTGTTTAATCAATGTGTGTTACCAGTGATGACTTATGGCTCTGAAACGTGGTCCCTTACTATGGATCTCATAAGAAGGCTCAAGGTCGCTCAACGGGCTATGGTATGGAGAGGACTGTGCTCGGTGTTTCTCCACGCGATCGAATCAGAAATGAGGAGATTCGTAGGAGAACGAAGGTCACCGACATAGCCACGCGGATTAACTCATTGAAGTGGCAGTGAGCGGGGCACATAGCGCGAAGAACCGATGGCCGATGGGGCAGAAAGGTTCTTGAATGGCGGCCACGTACCGGCAAGCGCAGCGTAGGACACCCACCTGCTAGATGGTCAGATGACCTGAGCAAGGTTGCAGGGAGGCGCTGGATGCAGGCCGCTTCCGATCGATCGTTTTGGAAATCTTTGGGGGAGGCCTATGACCAGCAGTGGACTTCCTGTGGCTGATATGATGATGATGAAACTACAGTAGGCAAATGGGAAATAGGAATTTAGAAAACCAAAAACAAACTAATTTGTGTACCTTAATTTTATTAGGAAATGTGATATTTCCATACAGACATGTACATTGCGATGATATTGATAATTATATAATTGAATATAACAAAAATATCATAAAACACAACTTCTTATAAATCAATTGTTGCACAATAGCAAGATTTTTCTCAGACCAATTTTAGTAGCTCGCCCTTAACTATGAACAAACGACCTCACTACTTAGTCTACTTAAACCCTACTACTTGGGGTTGCTAGTTTGACTAAAATTTGGAATAAAAAAAAATTGTCTTCTCGACGAATATTTCATGATTACTTGCTCAAGTTTTCATCAAACATACATACATATATAGGGTCTAACAAAATATACTGAACCTATTTTAACCCTGAATACAGTCCACGATACTGAACAACTTTCCCTGAGGAACATACATAGAAATATGAAAAATAATTATCGGCTTTCGTAACAAGTTAATCAGATCGAGTTTTTACGGAGAGCAAAAAAGCTTTTAAATCATATTTCGATATATGTTCCTTGGGGATAGTTGTTCAATATAATAGACTGAATTCGCCTTTAAAATAGTGTCAGTATATTTTGTTACGACGATATGGAGTAAGATAGGTCACAAGTTCCTGCAAACTACTAGTATACAGTGATGTCGTTTACAGAGTTGAGCAAAACATAAACTTATACAAAAGTCAGAATTCAAAATTCAAATGTATAAATATTAAATTTTTGAATTCTGGCAATCAATTTATATCGTAATTTAAGTATTGCCTACTGTACAAACCTAATGGTTGACCACTAAGTTAGGGGACCTGAAATAATAGAGCTAGAAGATTTTTATCTGTAGTACGGGCGCTGCCATAGTTAAGTTCCAGAAGTTTTCCTCCGCGGGAGCGTAGCAGGTGGCATGTTCGACCGCTACAAAGTGAAGATCTTCTCATCAGGTAAGGCACCAACGGTGTATTTTCGGAAGTTGTATTTATGCAGCCAATCGAAGAAACTCTGACATCGAGTTGTAGAAAGTATCAGCGCCATCTAGGCGCTATCTCATGTGGTCTTTGTGAACTATGTTGTTGCGTCGCTCTTCAAATTTAGTTTCTCTTACAGTAGTGTAGAGGTCGCTAATGTCTAAATTAGTTGACAACCTATATTTGAGTTAAAAAGACACAATACATTATCCGTATATGTATCTTCTATGATTCATCACATTTATTTACACTTATCCTTAGCATTAATAAACATATAAAGTACATTTATTGAATATCTTATATGTTTACTGTCTTTTACAATATGTTATATCACGTAGCGCCACTGTCTATGGCAACAGTGATTATTCTAACGATACGACAGTTTTTAAAGTGAGACTACAAGATTTTGCTATTATATAAAAGTCCATGGGCTCCAATCCGTAAAAAACACGACTATCGTCCTATTTTAGTAAATTAGACTTTATGACCATTATATTAGCGCTCACTGTCTCTTGACAATAAGTATAACGAAGACATTAAGTACCTAAGTTATGACCTCGTGTTCTTTTCGATTGAAGCCCTTTAAAAGTTGCTAGATTTATGGTTCATTTTCATTGGTCGTTCTCGCCCACATTCGGAATGCAATAGGATTCCGTATTATTGCATGCGGGGAGCTATTTTCAATAGTCGATACAGTAATGTAGAATGCGATACAAATAAGTTGAACAAAAATGGCGGAATTTAAAGAATTTTTGTACAAATTCCCGGCACGTAGGCTGAACCGAAATAGCGGTTATCGGCGCAGATACAAATAAATTCGCCGACGACGGCCATTTTGTTTCAATTTACGTGTTACAAAAGTGCTTTGAAGTCCGCCATTTTTGTTCAACTTATTTGTGTCGCATTGTACATACCAGTCAACCAACAGGTGATGCTGAGAAAGTAATTTTTAATCGTGGTTCTAAGCATACAGAGCCCAGGGCCGCAAAACCCAAAGGCCACTGTTAACGTAACAGTGGGAATGTACAGTTGATAATTCGGTAATTCCTAAATTATTTGGTACTTTGGTAAAATGAAACGTCGCAAAATAATGTTACTTGTCATGATCACATCCATTTTCAATGTGATTTTAGATTATTAATATTTCATTAGTCTATAATTTTGGTTATTTAAAATGTTTATTTTGACATAAGTTTATTGAGAAACACGTCATTATTTAAAAAATATATTTTTTAAATCAAGCTTTTATCTAAAGTGATCCTCAAGACGAATCGAACGAGCCCAAACTCGATGGGGTTCCGTCGTTTCATTACAAAACTCCTATGGCCGCCGTCCAGCTCCATCATCAGATCAGCTCCATGTCATCTTATTATTGCATTGTCACGCGATATACGTATGCGTGCAAAATTTTAGCTCAATCGGAAACCGGGAAGTGCGTTAAATTTAACTTGCAAGATTTGATTACAGACAGACAGACAACGGCACAGGCGAAACTAAATAGAAGCTTGTTAAAAGTATCTGATTTAAGTTGTTGGAAAGTAGCGTAACGACCACTAGTCACGGCGTAGCGGTCGCTGGGCAGCATACAAGAGCGAGGGTATGATGTACATCGACTGAGTTATCGACCAATGAAGATGAGTCATTAGGAATCTCCTTATCCTAGACGTTTCCTTACAAACATAGTCTAGCTTTTATTTTGAAATGACATGCGGGATTTCGGCAGGGTTTTGTAAATTTAAAGAAATTGCATATATCTAGGCATATGACTAGTTTTCGACAGTCGAATATGAACTTGAAAGAAAATATGCGAGTGTAGAAGTTTTCCATACTGATGGTCAAATATGATATGATACAGTATATTCTCTGTAAAGATCATATTTTGACTGTGAAAACTAGTTATATGCCTGAATATATGCAATTTCTTTGAAATAACATAATTTCACCAATATCTGACATGTCGTTTCGAAATAAAAGCGTTCTACGTTCGTATGGGAAAGTCTAATTCTGTCTATGGTAAGGGACCTCTTAAGGCTAGCGCCCGTTTACAATTTCTATAATAGACAGACATGCTTTTACATGTAACTTAATGTCAAAGTGAATAAAATGTCAAAATGGGAAATTAAAGACACGTAGAACAAAACGTTGTAAAAATATACAAGGTGCTCTTAAATTTAGTACAAATATTTTAAGGGGTGATTTAGTCCATCATTTTAACACTGAAACTTTTACGGTAACATTCAATAATTTAAGGGTGTTTTTCATATTACGCTATATGTTTCTTGGGGAAAAGTTACTGAATCCGCCCTTAAAGAGTTTTAGCATGTTGAACCCTGTATACCTCCTTTGACAGTTACCCACTTTGCCCACAATTTAAACCAAATTTAAACCAGGCATTGCTTAACCCTATCTTAATCGCCTCATTAAGAATTTGACGACAAAGAATCCTGTGGCCGCTTGGATGAATCTATTTAGCCAGTATAATCTGAAACATAAAAACAAGTTTACAGTAAATTATATATTTTTAAACTAAAGCGTACTTCAATGCCAAACTTCACAACCGAATTTTAATAAAATTTCACTGGGACAACGTTGCATTGGTTCACTATCCATAAGCATAATAATTTTAGCCATAATGTAACATGGCACACTGTTTTTTGGCATAACGATTTTTAAGCATAACGTTCTTGCGCATAAAAGTTTACGCATAATTATTAGAAGCATAATGTGTCTAAGCCTAATCATATTTAGACATAACATTATAAAGCATAAATGTATTTAAACAAAATGATATCAAACCATAATTTATCAAGACATAACATTTCTCTAAGCATAAAATTTATTAAAGAAAAATTATTCAAAACAACAAATTTTTACAGATAAATACGCAAAACAGTTAGCTCCTAAAATGTTAAACACTCATAAATTTTAACAAAATAAGCTGTAATAAAATTTGAAAAATTAACTGGAACCTAACTTCCCTTCTGCTCTAATATTTGTTCCGGGTGGTCATAAAAAAAAATAACTTGAACCTAACTTTCTTTCTGCCCTCACATTTGTTCCAAGTGGTCATAAATTTTTTTTGAACCTAACTTTCTTTCGGCCCTCACAGTTTTTCCAGGTGGTCATAAAAAATACGAGTAACTTGAATCTAACTTAATCCTTTCTGCCCTCACAGTTTCTCCGGGTGGTCATAAAAATAACTTGAACCTAACTTTCTTTCTGCCCTAACATTTGTTCCAGGTGGTCATAATAAAATAACTTAAACCTAATTTCCTTTCTGACCTCACAGTTGCTCCGGGTGGTCATAAAAAAAAATTACTTGAACGTAACTTCCTTTCTGCCCTCACAGTTGCTCCGGGTTGTCATAAAAAAAAATAACTTGAACCTGAATTCCCGTCTGCCCTCACAGTTATTCCGGGTGGTTATAATTTTTTTTCATGGTTATTAAAATAAACACTTAAATATAATTTAATTTTGTTTCTGTTATTCCTAGAAATATTTTTTTTATAATTTTTTTTAGTATTTTTTCCTAAAAATATTATGCCTAAATAATATTACTCTTATAGTTATTATACCTACGAGATTATGCAAATTAACATTATGCCAAAATAAACTAGCCTAAAAGTTAATTATGCCCAAATTATCCGTGTGCACAAAAACAATGATGCCTAAGAACTATGCAAAATATTTTATGCCAAAACCGGTATGCCAAAGAACATTAGTACAAATACAATTATTTGAATAAAATGGGATCCCCGTTGCAATCACTTGCAACTTGGAAAATTCATTTTTTTTTGTAAAGGGCCTAAGCCCACTTAATTGTCCAAATTGGTCCAGGCGTCATCGAGTAATCGGGTAACATACATAAAAAAATTAATATTTTTTAAATTGATTCTCCTTCCTCTTTGGACGTCGGGTAAAAATAAAAACTTTAAAATTATTTTTTTTAAATAATTTCGGTATTCTGACACCATAACTCTTATTTTAGAATTTAAATTTGAATGTTTATTCAGTAATTAGACCTTTACAGGCACTTATTCACGTCAATAAGTATAATTTACGTTACGTGTAGTAAATATCAAATTTTAATTTATTTTTAAAGAAATGCTACTGACAGCAGCGCTTCGCAACGACCACTGCTGAGAAGAAACGCCGAAACAAACTCATTTAGTTTGTGTACTGTAGTACTAAATAAGTATTAACTACATTTTGTTGAATCTTTGAATCTTGAATCTTTGTAAAGGTCTGTCAGGATCGTAGCAAGTGGAGGTCCATAGTCTCTGCCTACCGCTGTAGAAAACAGGCGTGATATTATGTTTGTATGTATGTATTACCTTCTTAACTTAGTTCGCGCCTGCGGCAGCGAGTCGGGTGTATCCTTCAGGATGAACCGCCGGATGCCCAGCATGTATGCTCCGATGTACGTCTCCCAGTTGAACTCCGGCCAGTGGAAGAACGTAGCGCCGTCCTAAAAGAATCACAATATTCACAATGCAAATAAAAAGAAAAGACACAAAAAAGACTATATTTGATCACATTTTTCAAATTACTGACTGATAAACTACACAACGTGTATGGGACATACCCGTTATAAATCGAAATAATAATAAATATATATGGAGAAATCACATAGATTGAGCTAACCCTAAAGTAAGCTTAAGCTTGTGTTATGAAATACTTTTTTTTTTTTTTTTGACGCGGAGAAAATCCCTTCGGATACCTTACCAGTCACGGGAGACCGGTAAGGTTATGTGGTGTTACCACTAAAAACTCCGCGGTGTCAACGCCGGTACCGCTTTTGCCAAGTCCGTGTGCTACTCTCGCTCCACAGACCTGGCACGGCGGCCGCTTTTCAGCGGCCTCGGCTTGGCTCACTCACGGTACCCTCTCATTTAGCGAGAGGGGTCGGAGTGGCCTGCGGGGTGGCCCGTCGGCCTTGAGTTCTACCCGCTAGGGTAAAGGCGTGTGTTGACACAGACGCGCCTTATGTGTTATGAAATACTAACCCAACGATGCTATCATCATCATCATCCTCACGTATTCCCGGTTGCATCCTCAGCAGTAACGCTTCAGAGCCCGGGGTCCGCTACTTAACCAAGATTTGACGAGGTTACTGGTTTTTACACAGAGCGACTGCCGGCTGACCTCCGCAACCCAAAGGGCAAACCAGGAACCAATCCTTAGATAGTTTGATGGTCAAACGCTAGGTGGCGTTCGGGACCCACAGTTTTACGTGCCTTCCGAAACACGGAATCATCTTTCTTTTCGGATAATCAGGTGATTCAAGCCTGCAATATCCTATCCAGACCGGAAACAACTTTTC
This sequence comes from Acrobasis suavella, assembly GCA_943193695.1. NCBI lineage: Eukaryota > Metazoa > Arthropoda > Insecta > Lepidoptera > Pyralidae > Acrobasis > Acrobasis suavella. Next base: position 9,631,100 of record OW971957.1, on the reverse strand, counting down.
ACAAAGTATGCATCTCAGTGGGAATCGAACCCATGACCTCCGGGTCACAAGGCGAACGCCTTGCCCACTGGACCACGGAGGCAGTCAACCCAACGATACTATATTTTATAATTAATACATATATCGATAAACACCCAAGAACCAGAACAATTTGAAAAAGGCCATTTTTCAACTTGCCCTGGCTGGGAATCAAAACCAGAACCTCCAGATTCGATCCCCAGCTAAGCTATACTAGAATACTATAATATAATTAAATTAAAATTACAGTCTAAAACAAAAACAAATTTTGGATTTTTTATAGTAAAGTGCTGCCGTCCGGGAAATTTGTATGGGAATGTCGTTTTTTTTTTGGCTATTATTTTAATTACCTTATACTATAGTGATCTAGTATGGTTCGATTTATTGCGGGTATGTCTCTTCCACGTTGTATATAGGTTGATTTAACACCCTCTAGCTATATGGAGTTTTACAAAACATACTTAAACTTTTTTAAGGGAAAATTCAGTCCACGATATTGAACAACTGTCCCCAAGGAACATATATCGAATAATGAAACATACTACATGATTTGAATTACTTTGTGCAATTCCGCCACCAGTTAGTTCATGCAAACTACTGCCGGCCGGCGCCCACCCACTACTGTTAGTCCCGGCATACCTGCCACCAACAGCCCGTGTGCACCCGCCACCAACAGCTGATGCATGCTCCCTCCGATACATATTATTATATAATTGGTGGCAGGTATGCTGGGACTAACAGTAAAGGGTGGGCGCCGGCCGGCAGTAGTTCGCATGAACTAACTGGTGGAGGAATTGCACAAAGTAATTCAAATCATGTAGTATGTTACTTTGACTTCCGCAAAGTAACACCTGAATCTATTAACGAATAATGAAAAATAGATGTTGGACTCGCATACAAGTTGATCAGCTGATCAAGTTTCTATGGAAATTAAAAAGATATTTTTATATGTCGATAAGTATAGGTAGGTATATTATTATGTTCCTTGGGGAAAGTTGTTCAGTATTATGGACAAAATTCACTCTTAAAGTAGTTTAAGTATATTCTTTTAGTCCCTGTAGTTGGGACTTAATTATTTCATTTTTAGGTTTTATCTAGCCAGTAAGGAAAGATGTGAAATACACAATTACCTTAGCCGCCATCGTTTCGTTGTGGAGGGTGGTGAGCTCGGAAATCCCGAACTGCCACTCGTGGTTGGCGAAGTACTCGCCCGTCGCCGCCGCCATCTTGAATCGGCGCGCCAGCTTCATCATACTGCAAATAGAGAGAGAGTAAACTATAAACGGAGAGAGTAAACTGTAAACAGAGAGAGAGAAAACTGTAAATAGAGAGAGTATACTGCAAACAGAGAGAGTAAACTGAAAACAGATAAAGTAATCTGTAAATAGAGAGAGTAAACTGAAAACAGAAAGAGTAAACTGTAAACATACAGAGTAAACTGTAAACAGAGAGAGTAAACTGAAAATAGATAGAGTAAACTGTAGTTGGAGAGAGTAAACTGCAAACGGAGAGACTAAACTGCAAACAGAGAGAGTAAACCGTTAACAGAGGTGCTGAGATTTTTTGTTAAATCTTACGTAAGACACAGGTATAGTATAAACTTACCGGGTTACCCACATAGAGAGTCTGGTACTGGCTGACATGTTTCCATCTCATCCGGAGGGCATCTTCATCAGGGCAAATGTGATTTGAGGACGTGCACACGATGTCGCATCGAGCCGCACTTGACGAGATCGGAAGAGTCAAAATATGCCGATCTTAGCTGCCTCTACGTGAGTAACCCGATAATTCATACTAATAAAGAGGTGCTGAGCTTGTCAAGTGACGTGAATGTGCCTCTCAGTGAGGATTACATACTTGTGCCGTTTGGTGTGGAAACGTTGGATGGGGCCCTAGGCAAAAAGGCTGGATGCGATACCACTCTTGATATGCTAATTTGTTAAGCAAAGAAGCTGCTAGCAACCTTTTCACCAGCGGCGGTTATCAGGCGAGGAGTTATCTGATAGAAGACCCTCGTGCTTGGTACTACAGAGGAAAGCCGGTGGGAAACGCAGGGAGACTTCTCAGAACAGGTACATGAAGCGACCACTACTTATTGAGAAGATACGCCGAAAGAATTCGTGAACCGATCACTTCTTCTTGTGTCGAAATGGTTCTATTATTTATAGATTTAAATAGTTTTTAACCAATGTGTGGCCACGGCAATCCTCTGTCGTTAGCTTCAGTATGGTCCTCAATGGTACACAAGGTTGGGCAATTAAGACATGAAAAAAGGTGGTCCATCGACTGTATGGCACCGCAGTCGCAAAGTCATTGTTAAAGTAAACTAACCAATTATACGAAGACACGCCGAAATATAGGCAGATATATTAAAAAGAACTTACATAGCCTTCCGTCCCTGGGCCCTTAGAACGACGTCATAGAGGAAAGCCGGAAGGAAGTGCAGGGAGACCTCCCAGAAGGTATTCATGAAGCGGGACTCCGTGAACGCGAAGTTGGGGTACCACATCACGTATCTGAAAGAAATAAAAACATATAATTGATAAATATATTGCGAATGTAATGATTAAATATGTAATTGTATTTTTCCCGAAGCAAACCCTGGAGTGGACTCCAAAAGGGATGCAAAAAGTTTTTTGTCCCAAGCAGACGTAGGCCTTTACTTCAAAAGCGACACGAATACGACATACGTATGTCGTATGTAGCAACGTACGTGTACGTTGCTAAGTGCCCACGTTGCATTGACCGCTACAAAATGACAATGCAGCTCCAGTAAGTGTAATCATCTACAGGAATCTCATTTTGCGACATCCACAGTCAGAAATGGAAAGGCCATATTCTCCGTAGGAAACTGTTCTGCCACAGTAGGTTATACTTACTTAGTAGGATTCTCTCTGGCCCACTTCAGACAGAACCTAGTGAACTGTCCCCACGGCAGAGGGTTAATGGAGCCCGACGTCACGTTGTACACTGGACACCGGCCTGGTCTGAAAGAGGGAGAGACTGTCAGTTAACTTGTTACAAATTCTTTACTTGTATTTAAACAGCATATTGTAAAACTCTGATAGCGCGTTTTAGGTCCGCCATCTAATGTGCGGTTTATAAGTTGGTGATGTTCACTGTTTGGAGATCTGCTACCAAGCCGCTGCAGCAGTTTATCATCATATCCACAGGCATGGGGTCTTTCCGCTGTATTTATACGGCATATCGTGAAAACTTTAATAGTGAGTTTTAGAAGTTCATCATCATCATCATATCAGCCACAGGAAGTCCACTGCTGGACATAGGCCTCCCCCAAGGACTTCCAAAACGACCGATCGGAAGCGGCCTGCATCCAGCGCCTCCCTGTAACCTTGCTCAGGTCATCCGACCATCTAGCAGGTGGGTGTCTTACGCTGCGCTTGCCGGTACGTGGCCGCCATTCGAGAACCTTTCTGCCCCATCAGCCATCAGTTCTTTGCGCTATGTGCCCCACCCACTGCCACTTCAATGAGCTAATCCGCTTTAATATGTCGGTGACCTTCGTTCACCTACGTATCTCCTCATTTCTGATTCGATCGCGTAGAGAAACACCGAGCATAGTCCTCTCCACAGCCTGTTGAGCAACCTGGAGCCTTCTTATGAGACCCATAGTAAGGGACCACGTATCAGAGCCATAAGTCATCACTGGTAACACACATTGATTAAACACTTTCGTCATGAGTTTAGAAGTTCACACAGCGCCTTCAGTGCGCGGGTTATTAGTTGGTAATACCAGGCGTGTGTAACTCCTCGTTTAGATATCGAAAATATACCTACATTACCTTTGCGCAGGAAGACCACTCACGGAGTGCGTAATTCAGTTGTAAGAATCGTTTGTTCAGATTAACAAGAAAGAAATTGGCTTGCAATGGATTTTTAGGTATAACCGAAAAGGTGCCAAGTTCTTACGCGAGCTAAATTAAACCATAGCGTTGATCACATTGAGTAGATATTTCTTTGAATTTCGTTGCTGAGTTTGACTTCTGTTCGTGAGTACTTATTCTGTGGTAATACTCACTGTTTGGAGCCCTGTCTCCAAGCCGCCAATATGCAGCAGTTGACGACCATGTCCACAGGCACCAGGTCCACCACGAAGCGCTCGCGGCAGTAGCCGGAGCGGTAGGTCCCACGGGAGATCTCCATGATGATGCCTGGAGGAGGGAGGATGATGAAAACGGACAGACAATTCTACAGGAAGATTTATTATCATGCTTCTAAAGGCCCCGACACCGATGCCACATTATATCGCTTAAAGCGACCCTTCCCGGCTGCTCTGTCGTCAACGCGAGCATAGTTTGAAAAGTTTGTTGTTTCAGATAGACAAATCAAAAAGAGAGAGATAGCGTCTAAGAGCACGGTTTGTATTTTATGTAATGAAATTAGTATTATTATTAACTATCCATTGAACGAATATTAACTATTCATAGGGTGCGGAAATTTCATAAAACTTGTTCCAGGTGATACGTGTTTATCAGTAAGCCTTACAAGTGTGCGAAATAAATATTTTTTATTTAAAATTTTCATTACATTTGCGAGGTTTGTATCAAAATATTTTATTTACCGTTACAATTTATGAGTTCTTTACTAACGGTCGAAGTTCAGCTAAAATTTGTGCAAAAAAGCAGATGTTTGGAGGCTTATATTAAATTTGTTTTCCAAAAATCTGCCTTTTTGCACAATTTTTAGCTGAAATTCGACTGTTCATAAAGTACTCATAAATTGTAAACACATTTATTCCACACACTTGTAAGGTTTACTGATAAACAAGTAACATTTGGGCCAAGTTTTATGAAATTTCCGCACCCTATTTATAGTTAAAATTCGTTCAATGGATAGTTAATAATAATAATACAGATGTCATTCAATAGATTGTAAACCGCCCTTAGGCGCTATCTTTCTCTTTTTGGTTTGCCTCTTTTTTTTAGCATTGCCCTGGATGAAACAACAAGCTTTTTAAACTATGCTCGCGTTGACGACAGAGCGGTTGGGAAGGGCCGCCTTAAGACACCCCACAGGAAGAGATGGAGTTCTAGTTCGAAAGTTATAAGGCACATAGCTTGAGGATACCATATAAAAAGATTATAAGAGATTAGTGAAAAACAGAGTAATAGTGATAGTGCTGCTTCCTCACCAGTGACGCCGTAAACGTTGTCGATCCATCCCGGGAAGGGCTCTTGGAACGCAGCAGTCACTGAAAACATAAAAACATTATTAAACTCGTGGCTCTATAAGCTGTACACGTCGCAAGTCACCCCGACCCTTTAAAGTTTATCCGATGCAAAAGATGTTTAGACAAAAAAGTTGTTTCTTAATAAGGGTAACAAAAAAGAATTGTGACATTGATAAAAACAACAATTAAAATGGATGAAATATGACAATTTCAAGTTTTCAAACCTATATTTCCGTTATTTCTAAAAATTTTGATAACATAAATCGAAGAATAATTTTACAAGGATCGGTTGAGAAATGCGACCTGTAGGCGACAACTGCAACACCAGGGGTGGAACAAAAGAATTGCCGGCCTTTCAGGAAGATATAACTATACATATTTTGATTCCTTCTCCACCTTGCCCACCATCACGCTGTACGTGGCCTTTGGGTCTTGTGGCCCTGAGCTCTGTCTGCTTAGACCCAAAATCCTGTCTGACTCGTTAGAGACAAAGAGGTGGCAGCGTACTTAATTTATAATATAAAGAAACAACTTTTTCTTGAAAAAAATCATTAATTTTTTATCAAGCAAGAAGATTATTAAAAGTAAATACAAAAAAAACCGATACTATACTAATTGCTTATAAATAAAAAAGCCCGGACAAATCTCTGTTCCGTGGTTACGTGCCCAAAAAACTGGCAGCATTGCCACGTTGTATGGCAAGCTAATCTTTAGGGCTAGATAAAGTGCTAAAACGTAAGAATTTGAAGTACCTGAATGTTCCGGGGTCCAGTGCTGCCCCCATTTGAAATAAATCATTTGATAGAAGACGGAGACATCACTTAAAATTTTGTCTTGACCAGGCACTTCATAACCCTTCAAACTATTTTATGAACTACTGTTTACAGTTTAAAGTGAGAACGTGAAGCTTTTCTACGCACATACGCCAAAAGTGGCCGTTTTTCGCAATTGTTTTCTATCAAATTATTTATTTTAAAAGGAGGCACACTGGACCCCGGAAAATACAGGTATCCTCTTAAAACAATCTGTTATAAATAGCGAATTATATGAATAGGACATCTGCGATCAAAACACCCATAATTTTTATTAAATAAAAAGTTTTTTTTTATGTCTTAGGGCGACAAACGAACAAACGGGTCAGCTGATGGTAAGTGATCACCGATGCCCATGGACAACTGCAACACCAGGGGTGTAACAGAAGCGTTGCCGGCCTTTCAGGAAGGGAAGATTTGGGGGAGATTTCTTCAAAGTTGTACATCATATCATCACCAAATTAATAAAGTACCAACTAGATACTAAAGGCTTTGGAATAAAAATAAAAAATCATCAAAATCGGGTCAATTGTGGCTACGATATCGCTTAACATACGTATAAAGAAAAAAACAAAGGGGTCGAAATGATATCCTCCTCTTTAATTTAAAGTCGGTTAAAAACTCGTTGAATCCTCATCGAAAATTCACCACCCACGCGTTCCCCACGACTTTTCCCATGGCACCCATAAAATAATCATAACTCAATCGATTACAACCAGACGTCGATTCCCATGCTTTCTGCATATATTCATAAAAGATGCTTTCACGTTTCGATTTTTCAATTAAACGTTTATTTTCAGTTGAAAACTTCAAATAGTATAATTACAGGGTGTTCAAAAGATATGTACCTATATTGAGTATTAGTAACTTTCTAAGACATGTACGCTGGTCTGGGAGATAGAAGAAAACTTAGAATGTCGGTAATAAAGACAGTATCAGAATGCACATGCCCTATGTGGTCGTTGATAGGCAAGTCGCACATAAAGGCATAGGCTCCGGCTCGAAGGACCAAAATGTATGGAGCTGAAGATTTTTGAAGTGAAAACTTCTTTAGCGGCGTTGTACACTTTTTTTATAATGGGTAAAAAATGTTAAACTCGCGTCAGGGCGTCAGGAGACGTAACCTGATCGAAAATTCGTAAGACGGATGGAGAGTAGACAGCCGGCGCGGCGCGGCGTAGGAGAGGAAGTATCCCCCTCTCTTTCTACGGCGCGGCGAAAATGTATGCCTGCGCCTGCTGTTTCGTTCAGATGGCGCAGGGCGCTTGCGCGAATGTTCGTGTGTGTTTATGTTACAGCGTGCCACGCGCATCCATGGAAATGCACAACGTTAATATTTAAGTTTTCACTTCTGCCGGCACTCCCGGAGTGCAACCCGTCGTTTTTTATTTGCGATTTCAGGTATGGTCCCGTTGAAAATGTTGTTTACATTGATACTGATCATATAGATACATTCACATAGACACATACTAAACCCTTTCGGGTTGATACCCCTTTTTCGTTACACATAGAAATTAAAAACGATCGAATTTGCCGAGTGTCTTTATAACACTAAAAATTAAACGTTATTCGAATAATCACAATGTCAAAAAGTAGGTTGAAGATAGGTGCTGCGTTTGTAAAATTTGTTGACTACTAAAATGTTTGGCTTTGCCTGAACATCCCCTCAGAAACAATATTTGTCTCGCAAAATCGCAATAGAATCAGTCTTTTCAAATCGCAGTTCGGTTTTTCACCGTAAAAAGTTTGAGATCACAACTTAAAAATAAACTTAATCACATTATTGTGAGAAAAGTTAAGAATGATAAGAAACATTTTGCCATGGCATTGCTAGGTCATTTTAATTTTTACCTACCCGAGGCAATAGCTGAGGTTACAACCTTAAGGTGAGGAGAAGAGCGAAAACTGTGTCAAGTGACCATGCGACGTGTTCAGTCTATCTCTGTTATAAACTCTTTGTGTGAAAGAGATAGCAGGAGACGTCGCACGATGCTGTGACTCTGTCGCGCGTAGAGTTCATAACGGAGATAGATTGAACACGTAGCGTGGTCCCGCTTGATGCAGTTTACGAAGATGAATTGTTATTAGGACTCACCGATGGAAGGTCGAACGATGCAGACAGGCAACTCGGAGTGACTGTAGACTATGGACTCGGCTAGCGATTTCGTCAGCGTGTAGGGATTGGGATGGTCGCCCTGTGAATGATATTATGCTGTTCCAGAAATCCCACAAATTTTTCATTAAGGTCCTATTTTTTCAGAGTCTTTAATACAACATGATGTTCTACAAAAAGGAAGAAAACGTTTTTTTGAGAGTCTGCTATGCTTGTGAAGCTTAGTATTGCTTTCTTTGTTTAGCTATTAGACTGAAATGTTAAAGAAGAAACCTCGATTCACTCAAGAAATAGGCAGAAACCTCAATGAACGCTAGCATTTTCAAGTGGCCGTAGTCAAGTCGCACCGAAATCTTTGAGGGGGAGAATGTATGTCATGAAGCTGCTTTTACCTGTAGAGTGGCCTCGATCATGTCCTGGCCCTGACCCTGGCGATGCTGTTCTAAATATGTCTATAATATTCTCCGAACTTAGACCAACTTGCCTAAGGCAAACCGCTTTGGGTCAGTAACTTTGACAATTCTTGAGGTATGTCTAGCACTGGACATCATTATACGATACTGTTACCTGTAGAGTGACGGTGGTGGTCTTGGCGATCCACAGCTTGGTGATCCTGGGGATGCTGTTCTAAAATAACTCCAGTATCCTCCAAACTTAGAGCTAGTTGCCTAAGGCAAACCACTTTTAATTCGTCATCTTGGCAATCCTTGAGGAGAAGGTTGTATGTCTAGCAGTGGACATCTTGACATTGCTAGTTAATAGATTCAGGTGTTACTTTGCGGAAGTCAAAGTTACATACTACATGATTTGAATTACTTTGTGCAATTCCGCCACCAGTTAGTTCATGCAAACTATTGCCGGCCGGCGCCCACCCATTACTGTTAGTCCCAGCATACCTGCCACCAACAGCCCGTGTGCACCCGCCACCAACAGCTGATGCATGCTCCCTCCGATACTGCTGCATCCGCTGCGGCTGCAGCAATATCGGACACCGCATACGCGACACGTGTTTCGCCTCTCCACGAGGCATCTTCAGGCACCAAACAAGTTGTTGATCGTTCGGCAGTCAAGCGTCATTTCGACGCGATATTGCTGCAGCCGCAGCGGATGCAGCAGTATCGGAGGGAGCATGCATCAGCTGTTGGTGGCGGGTGCACACGGGCTGTTGGTGGCAGGTATGCCGGGACTAACAGTAGTGGGTGGGCGCCGGCCGGCAATAGTTTGCATGAACTAACTGGTGGCGGAATTGCACAAAGTAATTCAAATCATGTAGTATATCTTGACATTGCTTCTAACTGTAGAGTTGCCATGATCATGTCTCCCAGTCTCGGCGGGCAGAGCTTGGTGATCCTGGCGATACTGTTTTTTAAAAATATCTTCAGCATCCTATAATCTAAAGGCAACTTGCATAAGACAATCCGCAAAACACTGAGATGGAGGATATCTGTCTAGCAAGGGATAAATGTTGAGTTACCAGTAGAGTGGACGTGATCATTTCCTCCGTACACTCGCTCGTCGATGAGGTAGCGAGGCTACTGCAGGCTGTATTGTTTGTGCTGTATGCTGTACCTTACCTGCAATACCAGAAAGTCTCCAGCATCCTCCAAACAAGTGGAATGAATCTTTTAAGGTTTTATTAAAAAAATATTTGCTTTTCTTTCTTTTCTTTGGTTGGGTGAGTCACTTTGGCAATCCTTGAGGGGAAGGATGAATGACTAGCAATGGATAAATGATGAAAGTGGCAGTGATCATTAATTTATTTATTTATTCAACATTATACACAAATAAAATTGTAATGGCGGACTTAAAGCTTATCATCTCACTTCGATGCTGTCTGACTCGGTACATTCGCTCGACGATGTGGTAGCGAGGCTGCTGCATGCTGTATTGTATGTACTGTAAGCTGTACCTGAAGAGTGGCTGTGAACATTTCACAGTTTTAGCAGGTAACAGCTTGGTGCAGCGCACGATGCTGTCCGACTTGGTACACTCGCTCGTCAATATGGTAGCGAGGCTACTGCATAATGTATTGTATTTTCTGTATTCTGTACCTGAAGAGTGGCGGTGATCATCTCCACAGTTTCAGCAGGGAGCAACTTGGTGCAGCGCACAATGCTATCGGGCTCGTAGGGTGGCGGGTACACTCGCTCGTCGATGTGGGAGCGAGGGGCGTTGCTGTACGCTGTTGATACGTGCACCAGGGCCTGAGAGAGAGAATAATCAATAAAGGAACATATTTTGGAACCAAAACTTTGAAATTTAGTATTGGTGTACGGTATTCGGTATTAGGTTAATAATTCAGTTTTAAGCGTTCGATATTAAGTGAAATGTATTCTATGTACGGTATTAAGCATTTGTATTCGATTTTAGGCATTTGGTATTCGGTGTACGGTAGTCGGTATTTCTGTTCGGTTTAAGGTTTCGGTTTTTTGTATCCGATATTCGGTATACATCCTCATGTATTTCGTTAGTAGAACGTATTAGTATTAGGTTTCTTTTATACCGGTATTTGACTATAACTCAATCACAATAGAACTTCGATTTGTTCTGCATTTGTAAAATCCGCAATTCATTGAGAGGGTCAATTAACGTGAAAAATCTCCATATCGCGTTTCAGAAAACCCCATCTAGTTTTTTGAAACTGAACTAAATGTAATACTGATAAAACTGACCTTTAGCCTGGGCATGTCCTCAGCCAGTTTAAGCAGTGAGGCGGTGCCCTGGACGTTAAGTGTGGTGGCCGTGTGCAGCGGCTCCGTGAACCTCACCGTCGCAGCTGAGTGGAACAGAGTGGTCACCTGGTCACAAAGAAAAGGTTTACAGACATACAATCACAATTTAAAAATCTATGTTAGTAGAGTAAAGTATTATTTCTTATTGAAGATCATTTGAAGGGTTCCGTGCCCAGAGGGTAAAAACTGGACCCTATTACTTAAACTCTGCTGCCCGTCCGTCATGTCATTAGGCTGTATCTCATGTCATGAACCGTGATAGCTAGAAAGTTGAAATTTTCACAGATGATGTATTTCTGTTGCCGCTGTAACAACAAATATTACTAAAAATAAAACAAAATAAAGATTTTTGTGTTCTCCCATACAAAAACCGTGGTTTTTTTAAAGATAATCGTACACAACCCTTCGTGCGCGAATCCGACTTGCACTTGGCCGGTTTTATTTATTCTCAATTGGGGTAGAAAGAACCTAGTGTTGAAAGACCCAAGGGTTACTTTCACCTTACAGAAGGAAATCAAAGTAGTGATCTGTTGCTGTCGCATTACCTATTAAGGCGGCCGTTCCCGGCCGCTCTGTTTTCAACGCGAGCATAGTTTGAAAAGCTTGGTGTTTCATCCAGGGCAATGCTAGAAAAAGAGGCAAACCAAAAAGAGAGAGATAGCGCCTAAGGGCATGGTTTGCATTCTATTAAATGAAATTAGTATTATTATTAACTATCTATTGAACGAATATTAACTATTCATAGGGTGCGGAAATTTCATAAAACTTGTTCCAGGTGATACGTGTTTATCAGTAAGCCTTACAAGTATGAGAAATAAATGTTTTGTATTCAAAATTTCCATTACATTTACGTGGTTTGTATCGAAATATTTTCTTTACTTTTACAATTTATGAGTACTTTATGAACGGTCGAAGTTCAGCTAAAATTTGTGCAAAAAAGCAGATTTTTGGAGGCTTATACTGTCTTTGTTTTTCTAAATTTCAATTTTATATTTCGATAGAAACCTAGCTATAGTGCCCAAGATACCTGTGAGTTCAAAAGTTTTCAAGAAATATCAGATACAACGCCATAATCACATACGAGCGTTTGTATGAAAAGTAAGACGGGAAGTCCGCTCTTAAGGTTCTGTCGTAGAACACTCGGGGGGATGAGGTAAGGGGCGATCTGCGAGGTCCCCCCTTCTGCATATTTTGACGAAATGGGAAGCGGAGGCGGAGAATGAACGCGGAATGACGCGAAATATAGATTTCATTTGTTTTTAATTGTTTGAAAAAGGAATAAAGGGGATAAAACGGATCTCTGATCATATGTCTATATACAGCATGAAAGGGACATACCCGTATTAAGACGAAGTGGTAGCTAAAGTGGCGCCCTCATTTGAAATAAATTGTTTAAAACTAAATATGGTGATAATTAACCGTCTAGTTTTAAAACGGGATTTCACCAAAAGTGGTCACTTTTGGCGAAAACCCGTTTTAAAAATAGACGGACTAAAAATATTACTTTCAAAGGTTATTTATAAAATAGTTTAAAGGTCTTTCTAGACAGTGATACAGATCAAATTTTTAATTATCACCATATTAGTTTTAAACAATTTATTTCAAATGAGGGCGCCACTTTTTCTACCACTTCGTCTTAAATCTAACCACGGGCTATACTATAGTTGATGTGATCACTATAGTTGATAATAAAATAACAGCCAAACCCACACACAAAAAAAAAACGAAATTTGCATACAAAAGATTGTAGTCGCCCGGGCAATTTGTACCAGAAAGTTGTTTTTTTTTTTTAATTTTTTGACTTTTATTTTAATTTTATCACACTATAGTGATCTAGTATAGCCCGCGGTCCGATTTATTACGGGTATGTCCCTTCCATGTTGTTTATTTAATGCCTTTAATTGAGCAGAAGAATTGAATTTAAAAGGTTTAAATAAATATATTTGGACATATCACCAGAGGTAGAAATTAGGTAGAGTTATTTATGTACTTGCATTGAAATGTTGATATTAATATGGATCTTCCCGGGATTTCTAATGGACAATCCCGTGTTGCCAACAGTATTACAAATAAATATTAATAAAAACCTCAAAACAAATAATACGAAGATAATAAACATACAATTTTTATTAGTATTTACGTTAAAATTTTTATTCGTTTTAACATATTGGTAACGTCGCGCGTGCACTGGTTTAAATTGTGTAGAAGGTGGTAACTTTTTATTTAAGAAATCAAGGGATTTTTTTGTCCTTTAAAATTAATTCCGGGATTTAAGGCATATCCACTTTATTCCTTTGCTGTATAAAATCAGAGTAAGTACATAAATAACTTTACCTAATTCCGACCTCTGCATATCACACAGATTGAGCTAGCCCCAGGGTAAGTTCGAGACTTTTGTTATGGGATACTTACTCAACAATACTATAATTTATAATAAATACATATATAGATAAATATTCAAGACCCAGGTCAATCTGAATGAAAAAGAATATTTTTCATCTTGACCTGACCGGGGTCCGAACCCGCGACCTCCGGTGTGACAGCGTGGCATGAACATGATGACCACTAGGCCACAGAACAGAGGTCGTCAAAATCAGCATTTATTCGGCATAATCTTGAAAAAATATTACAAAAATGATTACTTTTTTATTGAGTGATCTTGTAACTGAATGCGACTTTGAGATCCTTAACTAAGACTCCAAGACATATCTTTCTTTCAGATTTAACAACGCAATTATCTGTCTCAGATGCTGTTAAAAACTCAAAGACTTGGCCTTAACATGATTCTGCCAGATTTAATTGGCCTTTGAGTCTTGCAGCTCTGTTTGATGGGAGCCCATAAGACCCTAAATACTCTGTCTGCACATCTGATATAGACGTGATGGTATGTATGTATGTAAATTAATTAATTACCACAGAATAAGTACTAGTACTCACGTACAGAAGTCTTACTCAGAAAAGAAATTCAAAGAAATATCTACTCAATGTGGTTAGCGCTATGGTTTAATTTAGCTCGCGTCAGAACTCCTCACCTCTTCGTTTAGATACCTAGACATCCGTTGGAAGCCAATTTCATTCTTATAACTCTGGACAAACGATTCATGTAACTGAATTTTACCCTTCGAAGTGGTCGCCGCGCGCATAGTAATAATGTAGGTAGGTATGTTTTCGATACCTAAACGGGGAGTGACACAGCCCTGGTAATATTTCTAGCGACAGCGAAACATGGATTTGGAGCCTCAACCACCAATGGATTATACCTAATTACAATAATTCAAATGAAATCTACACTAATTTATAGCATCGCCCAACATGGCGGCGTCACGTAACTCTGATTGATGTACGGACTAAAATTGATGCAAAATATAACCAGGCCCTTGTCAGTGTCATTGAGTGGAAGGAGACGCCTACAATGACGATTTTTGGCGGAGATAATGCGCCATTCTTTTAAAAACCTCCATACATTCGCGCAAATATAATGCCATGCATCAAATCGCGCAAAATAAGTTGGCGGCTCGGAAGTTAGCTGCAAGTGATAGTGGGAAGCTGACGCCCGGCGCACCGTCCCCGCGTACTCCTGTATTCGTCTACTGCGCAGCATTCGCGCGAAGTTCAGAGCCGCCGAGTTATTTTGCGCGTACTGTACATACATACATACATTATCACGCCTGTTTCCCGCAGCGGTAGGCAGAGACTATGGACCTCCTGACAGACCTCTTTCGCTTCATCTACACTCATCACTCTCTTCATGCATGCCCGCCGGTTACGGGTACTGACCTCTCCTTTTTTAAGTACGTCTGCAATCTGATCGCGGTACGTTCGTCGAGGACGACCCTGACCCATACCTCCATAGTTAGAAGTCCTATAAACCTCCATAGTAAAAAGTCGTCCCAAAAACCTCCATAGTTAGAAATTTTCCTACTTGTGGCTCTATGAACTGTAGACCTCGCAAGTCACACCGACCTTTGAATGTCATCGAATAAAAAAGTTGTTTAGACCAAAAAATTGCGTCTTAATAAATGTAGTAATTTTTCAAAAATGTCACGTAGCTTTTTGTTACCTAAAAGCTACGTGACATTTTTGAAAACAAAAAAAACAATTGGCTTAAATATGACTTTTTTAAGGGTAAACTAAATCAACAAAAAAAAATCTTTATAACTTATGAGCCTGTTTACAAAACTATAGAAGAATCGGTTGAGAAATGCGACCTGTAGGTGAGAACAGCCTGTCAGACTGACAAACTGATAGCAGACAAAACATAGAATTATAATCCATCCATAACCCCTCTTATATCTGTTATAACCCATAAAAGCATTTTTGCCAATCTCAAAACTGTGACGCTTCGCTCGCTTGGCTGACATGAATTTTGAACGAGCGAGCCAAGTTCTCCAGTCAACTTGAACAATCCGGCATTAATATTAAGTACAAATAATTTAAGTGGTTATTCAGTCCATCATTTTGAACAACTTTACCAAATAAATGTATACCGAAAAACAGAAAATAAAATTGTATGTTAACATGCAAATCAAAGTAGTCACGTGTTATCGTTACTATGGATAATTTTAATTTTTCGTATTTCGATATACATTTAATGGGAAAAGTTGTTCAAAATGATTGACTGAATCACCTCTTAAAATATTTGTACTTAATAATAAAGGACATCGCAGTAATCATGATTATGGCAGGTGACGTTCCTATTGCAATATCCTAGCATCAGTCCATCCCACTCTCATTCCATAACCCAAAGACCTTTCCCTTTTTCTTGCAATAGATCTTTCTCCTGCTGAAACCTTTTCAAGGGTACACCTTTCATAGGTATATTCAGGAATGGGTTTTGGCGGGAGCGCCACATTACATCAACTTCTCCAAAGGGCGTCTACGTGTTAGATCTGTATCCCCACGCAAGCCTCTCAAAGGACCGGGGTGAAAAGACCCGTGAATCTAAAGAAGGACATCGTATAAATATTGGTGAAGTACTCAAACATATTTAAATAGGTACTAGTAAAAACATGAATTTATTATTGACATAGGTTAGGTTACGTTAGGTATGATGTTTAGTCTACAAAAAATATACACATATTAGATTAATAATTAGGTAATTTGAATGCAGTTTGTAGAAACAAAAAGCTTTAAACAGCATTATAACGATTGGAATTAATTGTAATAATACCGCTTCGCTTCCTGGATCGTGACATAAGAATATCAAAGGTTAATGAGGTCAGATTATACCTAATATCCTCGATATACTTGGCTGACATTGACATGCAACGATGTATGAAGGTTGAATCTCCTTTGGAACGCCCACAAAGTGATCTCCTTTGGGCAGTCTGGAAGTGGGTTGGGGTGCATGAATGGAGCCTCCCCGAGTGACGTACTGAGCCCCCCCCCCCTACGTCCGGCGCACTTTCGCCACGGAATGGCAATAAAGAAGAAATTGCTGTCCTCAGGGCCAAACCAACAAATACGGCACGTTCAATACTCAATATTGTCACGAGAGTGGGTTGGGGATAGGAAAGGAAACAACAATCCTATTGAATGTTGCCTTTATTTACAACTCACGCAGTACTCACAATTGACAGCGTCAGTCCTCTTTGCACTCCAACTGTCACTTCACTGTCAGGCCCGCGGAAACGTCACAACACTGACACGCACGCGGGAACGTCAGTGCACTGTCACACGCACGGAAACGTCACTGCACTGTCACACGCGCGTAAACGTCACTGCACTGTCACACGCGCGGAAACGTCATTGCACTGTCACACGCGCGGAAACGTCCTTGCACTGAACACTTCACTTTTACTCACTACTTCACTTTACTTACTGTTTCACTTTACTCACTACTATTATTTTCTTTTCTCTTTTCTTTCTTCTTCTTCGGACTTCACTTTCCAACTAAACTGCCTCAGGCGGCGCCTTGTTCCGTTTATATACCCCCCGAATTCGAACAAAATCGCATCAATGTTCCAAACTCAATTGACTAATTTTCTATCGTCTTCTCTCTCACTCATTTTCTGTGCCGAATTTTCCTTTCCATTTATTCTAGTATTATCTAGAAACTTCTTTCAAAACTTCAAAAACACCATAAGTGGCTGTTATTTGAACCAGCGGTCTCTAAATCCACAGTCCATCGCTTAGACTACTAGGCCAATCGTGCTCTGACTCTATTGATTAAATTTTCCTGCAGTTGAATTCTTTTTGTTCGAATTCGTGACGTTGACAGTGTCATTCATCTCTTTACGCGACAATATTTTATTGCAAACCATATAGTGCATAAGATGTTATCAATACAATATCAGATCATTTTCGGACCCTGTCGGGACAACAATTTGGTGAGACAAGAGGAGATCGCACTCAAACGTTAAAAATAAGGTTATTAGGTACTAGGAACTATGTCATATTTTTTGAAAAGTTTAAAGATTTTAGTTAAATAATATATAAAATTTATATTTTTATCATCTAAAAACTCATTAACTGTATAATATTTCTGTTTGTATATTTCTAGCGTCAAACAATAAACACGCTTTTGAAGCGAGCCCTCATTTCTATATAAATAAAAAACGAAGGATTTAAAAAAAAATAAGCCGACGCTCTTGCTGATATCTGCCAACAGACGCATGCAATGTCCGGGTATTAATCCGACTCGCTAATAGGAAGAAGAGTCTGAAAGTCCTTAAACAGACTCCGGGCTGGTGTTGGGAGATGCCACGAGAACCGAGTCAAATGGGGTTTCTCAAACAACGACCTTTGTGAATGTGGAGCTGTTTAAAGCATGGCCCACCTCCTGTCATGCCACAACTTGCTATTTTCCAACAAGTCAAATCCGATAATTTTTTCTGAACGTCAAAACATTATGCTTTAAGATTTGTAAAAAAATACAGGCCGATAAAGTCATAGTTTTTTGGAGTCAAATATCAGTTTTTTTTTGCAATAATAAATCTAAAATCACGTCAAAATATATGTTTAACCTTTCAAGCACCAATCGGCCGGATCCGACCGAGTTTACTATAGTCAAGCGGTGACGCAATACGCCAATCTGCCGGATCCGACCGCGTTCCCCTGTCTCACTATTTTTATAATTTTGCAATTCAGAGGCAACTTTTGTATGAACAAGTTTGACCATAGAGAAACTTTACTAAATTTGCTACATAATGAAATGCAATTGTATTACGTCAGCGGTGTTTTTAATCTATTTTGCTGTATCACAAGTGTCAACATTTAATTTTCGCAATTCCTTAGGTGACAGTTCATGAAATATGACTTAAAATTCATGGTGGCTGAAGGGTTAATGATAAGTGACATTATTTTGCGTCCTTTTATTTTCTTAACAGTACCAAATAATTTATTTTTGACAAAGGTAAGTACCCAATTAGGGGGAGCCCTTTATCATGGGACCTAAACGGGAGTACAAAAAAAGAAATTAAAATTAAACTATAAATAAACCTTAAAATAAATCCATCTATAAATTATTGATTAAAACATCTTAAAAGATTTTGACCATGCGCCATGGTGCCAAAACGCTCACTGCGTTTCCTCTCTGCATAGCTATGCTAATTCGAAGAACTTATTTTTACAGGTCACATTACCTTGCTGAGCAGCTCCCTCTGCTCTGCACTGACTCCAAGGTTGGTGGCCGACACGTCTCCAGTAATGGCCACCAGCTTGCCGAGGCGGTCGGGCCAGCGGGTCCTGATGCGGTCGAACACCTGGTGGAAAAAAGGATTTACCGTCATTATATAATAAGTGTAGGAGAAGCAAAAGAGGTCTATGAAGTGTTTTTGATTTTGATAAAATAAAAAAGTTTTTAGAAAAAAATATTTTTTCGTACATACTTTTATTGTGAAGCCTAAGTACATATCAAGACAAATGTAACAAACCCAAACTAGATGAGGTATCGTCGTTTCATTACAGAGTTCCTATGGCCACCATTCAGCTCCATCATCAGATCAGCTGCAAGTCATCATAATATTGCATTGTCACGCGATATACGTATGCGTGCAAAATTTCAGTACAATAAGAAACCGGGAAGAGGGTCTAATTTAACTTGCAAGATTTCATTACAGACAGACAGACAGATAGCGGGACAGGTGAAACTAAATAAAAGCTTGTAATAATAAATAATTTATATAGAAATAGCACTTACTGTGAAAGAAATTTGAATAAATATTGAAAATAAATATTATTTATAAAGTAAAATGATTAATAGTCTCTGTCTGTGGGAAATTGGCGTGTTATTATATTATGTATGTATGTATGTATATAATTGAATAGCATTATACCACTGTTGGACTTTTGGTTGTCTGGCTTCCGGTTTAGACTGATCGGGCTATTTCTAATAATTTCTATTGTCCAAAAAGATTCAATGTCTCAAAACAATAAAAAGTGATTTTCACGCTCTGGCGATGAACAAAATTGTCCTTTGGGACGATTTGGTCCACTTTCCTATCTCGTCCATTTCCTAACTCGGCCACTTTCTCATCTTGTCCACTTCCTCAACTTGTTAAATTTATCAATTTTGTTTTTTGTATCGCCACATAAACGTTGTAAATGTCACAGTGGCGTGGAGTACAGCGAAGAAGATTCAGAGGAGTGAAGTAAGTAGATTGGTAAGTAGAGGAGAAGAGGAAAGTAGAGTGGAGAGGAGCGGAGAAGAGCGGAAAGGAGCGGAGAGGAGCTGAGGGGAGCGGAGAGAAGCGGAGATAAGCGGAAATGAGTAAAGAGAAGCTGTGATCAGCGGAGACGCCTATCTCAGGAGATGGATCGATGAATGGAGAGGGGTGGAAAGGGCCGCAGTAGAGTGAACAAAATACCTGGTTCTTCAGGAGTTCCTTATATCTCTGCTCGACGGTCAGGCCCCGTTTCGGCCGCATCAGCACGTAGATGGTGTCGATGCCGGGACAGCTGCGCAGCAGCTTCTCCAGCAATGCCTTGCCCACGAACCCTGCATCAAAGAATATTCATAAGTTTCCACATTTGTTTCTTAAGAACGGCCGTCCCGCCTTACTTTTCATACAAACGCTCGTACGCGATTATGGCGTTGTATCTGATCTTTCTTGAAAACTTTTGAGCTCAGAGGTATTTTGTGCGCTTTTTATAGGTTTCTAATTTAATTATAATTTAAAAAAACAAAGTCAGTATACTTAAGTAAAAAAAAATATTTCGATAGAATCCTCGCAAATGTAATGAAAATTTTAAATAAAAAACATTTATTTTACACACTTGTAAGGTTTACTGAAAAAAAAAATCTTTGGAGGGATAGTTCATAATAATACTAATTTCATTTGATAGAATGTAAACCGAGCCCTCTTGCGTTATCTCTCTCTTTTTGCTTTGCTACTTTTTCTAGCATTTCCCTGGATGAAACAACAAGCTTTTCAAACTATGTTCGCGTTGACGGAAGAACGGCCGGGAAGGGCCACCTTAAACTACATTTTTTTATTTTTATTTTATTTTACAACACTTAAAACAGATTACAACTATTACAAAACTACACAGAAAAAAAAAACTGGTTGCAATCCAAAGCCAAATTATATTAGAGGAGAATCTTACAAGCCAAGACAAAACCAGTATAACAATTAAATATATAATTTTTACCTATTAAATAAATGTACTTTACTTTCCTGTAACACAGTACAGGATTCTCATTAGTGTTTTTTTACCTAAACCTGTACTAACCTTTAATGTATCCTACCTTGCTTTTTCTGTTTATGGTGGGATAAACTGAACTGCGTGTGCGGAGAGGCTTTATCCATTTTGGTTTGTATATCTATTATTTAATTCGCGGAAAAAGTCACAATCTAAGTAATATGTTTTAATTCTTTATTTATTGCACATAAAATCCTAACAATATACTACAAAAGGTACAACTTAATGCTAAGCATTGTCTACCAGTTCACCTTTGTTATCTTTGGGATGTTCCCAATGGGTACTGATAGATTTAAGCTATGATATTCAAAGATTCCAATGTTTATTCAGTAATTAGACCTTTACAGGCACTTTTACACGTCAATAAGTGTAATTAGTCAATAAGCATACTAAAATTTTATGTATTTTTAAAGAAAAGATACATATACCAGCGCTTCATAACGACCACTGCTGAGAAGAAACGCTAAAAGAAACTCATTTTCACAGTATTGGTCGCCTACTCGCCAGAAGGGCTTTGTCATATATTGAAATAAAATAAAAAATAAAATTACTTTTAGTATATATTGTTAGACCCTGTATATATTTACGTACCCGTCCCTCCGGTGACGAGGATGACAGAGCCATCGTACCAGTCAGCTATGGAGGCCACGTCTTCAGGGTTCTCGTGGTGGGCCTGGTTCAGGTTGGGGGTGGCGGGGTCGTTGCCGTTCAGGAATTCTGTGTTTCTGCTGGTGTGGACAATAAAATAAGTTTTTGGAAAAATATACATTTTTAAATTATTGGCGGAATTTTTCATTACACGTTTTAATTTGAATATACATTTTTGTTTGTTAGTTTGTAAAAAACTTCATTGTTCCAAACAACAAAATAAAGTTAATAAGGTGTGTCTCGCGTTAGTTTTAATCAAACACCAAAAATTCAAAAGAGCAAATATACAATGGCGGACTTATCCTATATAGGGATCTCTTCCAGTCAGCCTGTGATAAATACGTTTTTTATACAAGCTTTTATTGTAAGGCCAAGCCAAAATTCGTTGGGGTTGCGTCGTTTTATTACTGAGTTCCATCGACCACCTTCAGTCTCCGTGATCAGACCCTAGACATCGTCTACCATGAAGTGCTGGTCAAGACAAATCAAACGCGTCCTACGCAATGAGGTTATGTTGTTTTTGAACTGAGTTCCGTCGAATATCTCCCGGCTCCATCATCAGAACAGCTCATTGACTCCATAATATTGTATTGTCATCAGACTTACACAAGTATGCAAAATTTCAGCTCAATCGGTTGAGAATAACTGGTTGAAAATTGAGTTGCAAGATTTAACCTAAACAAACATACATACTAACAATATACATTGCAAGTAAAAATAAAATTGTGTAAAAAAAAAAATAGCGTCACTTCTACGAGTTTAATATCTCGTTGAATAAATTGATAGGTTTGATTTAATCTAAAGTACCATTTTTTTTCAAAACATATTATTAATGGCTTTTTTTTAAAACGCTAATAATTTAGTAAGTAGGTAATCATGACAGGTCATGCCCCAGTCTTATTGCAAGATCTCAGCATCAGTCCATCTTCTTCCGGGACATACCTAGCTGTTCACATGACAGAACGTCCAAATGGTTCACTCAACCTCTTTCCGAAAACCATAAACCTTTCCTTTTTCTTGCAATAGATCTTTCTGCAGCCAAAACCCATTCAAGGGTACACCTTTCATAGGTATATTCAGGAATGGGTATTGTCGGGAGCGCCACATAACATCAACTTCTCCAAAGGGCCTCTACGTGTTGGATCTGTATCCCGACGCAAGCCTCTCAAAGGACCGGTAAAAATAAATAAATTAATAGTAAAATATAAAATTTAAATAATCCTAATCTTAATCCTAATTTAATCCTATCATAGTCCTAATCCTAATCCTATCCTTATCCTTATCCTTATCCTTATCCTTATCCTTATCCTTATCCTTATCCTTATCCTTATCCTTATCCTTATCCTTATCCTTATCCTTATCCTTATCCTAATCCTAATCCTATCCTAATCCTAATCCTATTCTAAGCCTAATCATAATCCTAAAATCCTAAAATATTATAAATGTTATTACTTGTGGTAGAGCCACGCTACCGGCAAAACTCTGTTTTGGTAGTAGCATTAAGGGGCTACCTGAATTTTTCGGGGTCCAGTGCTGCCCCCATTTGAAAAAAATCATTTGAAAAGAAACGGAGATATTATTTAAAATTTGGTCTTGATCAGACCCTGGATAACCCATGAAACTATTTTATGAACTACTGTTTATAATTTAAAGCAAGAACGTGAAGCTTTTCTACATACGCCAAAAGTGGCCGTTTTTCGCAATTGTGCGTAGAAAAGCTTCACGTTCTCACTTTAAACTGTAAACAGTAGTTCATAAAATAGTTTGAAGGGTTATCCAGGGCCTGATCAAGACCAAATTTTAATGATATCTCCTAATTTTAATGTTTCCTATTAAATGATTTATTTAAAATGGGGGCAGCACTGGACCCCGAAAAATTCAGGTAGCCCCAAGTACCGCACTCTCACAGAAAATCGACGTCTGAGTAGTAGCGCCACCGCTTCTAAGCTTCGTTCGGTGAGTGAGAGAGCCGGAGGCCCTCCCCCTCCCTCCCCTCCCCTTCCTCCTACATTTTCCCTTCCTGAAAGGCCGGCAACGTTTCTGTTACACCCCTGGAAGTGCAGTTGTCCATGGGCAGCGGTGATCACTTACCATCAGGTGACCCGCTTGTTCGTTTGCCGCCCTATGACATAAAAAAAAATGTGAAATCGATTTTGTATATTTGTTTGGTTGTTTGTTACTACTTCACGCTTCAACTACTGAACCTATTGAGATGAAATTTGGTATGAATATAATTTGAGACCTAAGGAAGGACATAGGATAGGAGGGATAGATTTTATCCCGAAATTCCCACGGGAGCGAAGCCCACAGGCACAGCCAGTTATTAATAACTAGCTGCGCCCCGCGGCGTTACCCGCGGAAAAAGTTGCCTATGTGTTAATCCATCAGGGTGTCAGCTTCCTGCATACCAAATTTCATCAAAAATTGTTCCAGCGTGAAGAAGGAACAAACACACACACACACACACACTCACAAACGTTCGCCTTTATATATTAGTGTGATGTGATAATAAAATATACTATGTATGTCCTTTGGATTCACACATCTTTTTTTTATGTTATGGGAGGCAAACAAACAAGCGGGTCACCTGATGGTAAGTGATCACCGCTGCCCATGGACAACTGCAACACCAGGGGCGTAACAGAAGGTGTATCTTTTCGTCCTGAACCTTTGAGCGGCTTGTGTAGATATTTGATACAGATACAACACATGAAAGCTCTTTTGGAGAAGAGGATGGAGGATGTATGTGGCGCTCCCATAAAAAGCGTATTACTCCAGTAATTAGCCTATTAGTCCAGTAATTTAGGATATGGAGCATTACAACAATATGATAATAATATATAAAAATCACAATTACCGTACTTTGTATGCTTGTACAGGATTTTGTTTAAATATATTCTTTAAAACATATATATCTTATTTAGGAGAGATTTCTTAAACCAAGCTTTCATTATTTATGGGTAAACATATGACGAAAAATCTTCCGTGTATAAATTATTCTTCGAAAGATATAACAATGTGAGTATAAGAATGGCATTTAAAAAAAAATTATTATCATTTTTGGGGGAAAACCTGTCATTTACGGTTGAAATAGAACATTCTAAGGAATTTCGAAAAAAATTCTACTGTAGGATTAATTGTGAAAAGCCCATACAACTGAAAATTCACAGCCCCGACTATATTCTTGGAGATACTATAAAAATGTGAAAGTAACTCTGTCTGTTACCTCTTCACGCTTCAACCACTGAACCGATTGAGATGAAATTGCTATAGATATAGTTTAAGACCCGGGATTGACCATTAAGGAAATTTGAAAAGGGGAGTGGAACTTTGTATGGGAAATTCTATTTCGCCATACAAAAGTAGACCTTATAAGAAAGTGATAAATGTTCGCAGACGAAGACGCGAGTATAGGCTATATGTAAGACTAGATATAAACTTACTTGTAATCCATTTTATCCGTCTGAACGTCTGTCATCTTGCTGGACTCCAGGACGTCTGCCTCGATTCTTATATCTGAAACAATATTTAATGTAAACATTGTTATATAGGCGAGCTTAAACATATATACGAGTAGATATTGACTATTGTTTTAAAATAACCGTGCAAAATAAATGATCACCACATTAGGTACAAATATAAAATAATAATAACATGCATATAGAGTCTTTTATGATAAGTCACGTGCTTTACCCGGCGTCACAGAATAAGTAATAGTACTTTTCCTACGGAGTCAAAAAAGTATATAAGTACTATTACATTATGGGAGTAGGTATCAGTAGCGTTGGGTGAGACTTTGTACAGAAGTCTTACTCAGAAAAGAAATTCAAAGAAATGTCTTCTTAATGTGGTAAGCGCTATGGTTTAATTTAGCTCGCGTCAGAACTCCTCACCTCTTCGTTTAGATAAATAAATAAATAAATACATATGGACAAATTACACTGATCGAGCTAGTCCCAAAGTAAGTTCGAGACTTGTGTTATGGGATACTAACTCAACGATACCATATTTTATAACAAATACATATAATTTATATAGATAAACACCCAAGACCCAGGGCAATTTGAAAAAGGCCATTTTCCAATTTGCCCTGACCGGGAATCGAACCCGGAACCTCTGGGTGGCGGACTAGCATGGTGACCACTACGCCACGGAGGTTGTCGAGTCGTCGAGATACCTAGACATCCATTGCAAGCCAATTTCATTCTTATTACTTTAGACAAACGATTCATGTAACTGAATTTTCCCCTTCGAAGTCATCCCCGCGCGCTTAGTAATAATGTAGGTATATTTTCCATACCTAAACGGGGAGTGACAAAGGCCTGCCGGCATTTTCGATAGTAGACACGCGACAGCGTGATAAAGCCAAGTTCAAATAACCGCCGAAGTGCAAGACGGTCTCGCGCATAAGAGGCTTTAGGCTGGGAATACACTATACTGAATTAAGATACTGTTTAAATATACATTGCCTGTTTTGTAAAGATCGGTCAAAATTGTATCATTACAAAACCAGCAATGTATATAAAATCAGTCTCTGAATTTCCGTACATGGATTCCCAGCTTTACACCTTCGGTTGGCTGTCTCGCTCGCACAATCAAACATTTTTAAAGATCATTAAAAAATGTGACTCATTTGTAGAAAAGTGTTTCCCTAACTTTCTATATAATTATATTGTGGATAATTTAGACATGTTTTTTTGTTGTTTATGTGTGTGTGTGTATCGAGAATTAGGTCATCAAAAATGTAGAATTTTGATCACCTAATTTTCGATGTAGTCAATGTCTACACAATATACAAACATGTCTAAAATATCCACAATATAATTATATAGAAAGTAAGGCAAACACTTTTCTACAAATGAGTCACATTTTTTAATAATCTTTAAAAATGTTTGATTGTGCGAACGAGACAGCCACCCAAAGGTGTAAAGCCTCTGAAGGGTTCCGTGCCATTATCTTTAAATATCACGTTTGTTGTATGAGAGCCCTACTTAAATATGTTATTTTAGTTTGTTTAGTATTTGTTGTTATGGCGGCAACAGAAATACATCATCTGTGAAAATTTCAACTGTCTAGCTACCACGGTACATGCGATACAGCCCTACCCGAGCGCGTATTGCCGTAATGTGTACTACTACAGACATGGGTTGCTCTGAAATCGCACGCAATATGTTGAAAAGCATACTGCATGTCAGCACAGAGACAGACTGAAATAAAATACACTTTTCTCTAATCTGTAAGAGCAAAAAACATACGAGTACAGACAATTTAGGCTGCTATGGTATGTAGAATGGCAAGCTTCAGTATGAGCAAAATACATACGAGTTCAGACACGTTCTATCTCATTCGCACCAAATACCGATACATTCCTATTGCATTTCGCTTTATTAGAATTAGAATATAATAGAAGATAGAAAAAGGAATTGAAATAGACATGGGTTACCTGTTTCATGTTCGTTTTCACCGATTATGTATTACTGTGGCCGCTATAACAATAAATACCTAATTTTTTTTTAATATGGTACTGTAAAATAGCTGCCCGAGAGAAAGAGGGATATTGATATATATCTTTTTATTTGTAACTGCTTAGTAGCTAAGGCGCGTTGAAACAGAGACCGGACATTGTCCAAATTTCCTTTTATACTATAAATCCTAGTACAATATGACATCTAGTGGCGACTACTTGAATTACTTATTTACAGGGATGCTACAAGCATCAAGCATTGATACAATATTCAATACTAGGGTACTTGATACCTACTTAATGCAATGCAAGCCATATAGATGGCGCTTTTGTTTAACAGGTACATAAATACATATACATTCATATTATCACGCCTGTTTCCCACAGCGGTAGGCGAAGACTAGGACCTCCACTTACTACGATCCTGACAGACCTCTTTCGCTTCATTTACACTCATCACTCTCTTCATGCAGCCCGCCGGTTACGGGTACTTCTGACCTCTCCTTTTTTAAGAACGTCTGCAGTCTGGTTGCTTTACATTCGTCGAGGACGACCCTGACCCACTCTTCCACTCGCATTCGCTTTGAGATTTATGAAAGGAGATCTACTAAAAGGGTCTACCCTTTTAGTAGATCTCCTTTCATACATCCTTTCTACATGCCCAAACCGTCTCAACATTTCTTCAGTTAACTCTTCTTTCATTCTATACCGCTTCCTTTTTTAACCATTCACATACTAATTTGACTCGCACTTGACCGGTGTTGTTCATTCAGTGCCAGAATAACCACGTACTAAGAATAGCAATAGAGACTATGCATGCATTTATTTATATTTTCAACTGTTTATTTATTTATTTAATCGATAGTCTTCAGTGCTGAAAAACATGTGTATAGTGTAGAAAATTAATATCAAACAAGTTTATTTCCCAGGCAAATTAAAAAAACCCCGACAACCCCATCTAGTGCTGAGTAGTGAAACTACATATTCCAGCCGATGTTAGGTGGAATGGAATGATTTATTTAAATAGCTAAAACAGAATTATTTACAAATAAAAAGAAAAAGTGAAATATCTACTATAAATTTAATCTAAAAAATCGCGCCCAAGCGGCATAGTGCCAAGAACGCTGGCCGCATTTCCCCGTTGGATATTAATAATGACTACATTTTTGTGCCATTTGGCATGGAGATTTTCGGACTATGGAGCGCCGGTGCTAGGGGTCTCCTTAAAGAGATCTCCGCCGCTGGTGACAAGAGAGCTGGCTGCTTTTTCGCCCAACGCATCAGTATTGCCACAGGATAAGTACTAGTACTCACGTACAGAAGTCTTACTTAGAAAATAAATTCAAAGAAATATCAATATTAATATGGTTTAATTTAGCTCGCGTCAGAAGTCTCACCCCTTTGTTTCGATACCTAAACATCCATTGCAAGCCAATTTCATTCTTATTACTCTGGACAAACGAGTCATGTAACTGAATTTTCCCCTTCGAAGTGGTCCCCGCGCACATAGTAATAATGTAGGTATATTTTTGATACCTAACCGGGGATGACACAGGCCTGGTATTGCGATCCAAGGTGGAATTGATCTCCGTAGATTATTGATACCTATTATTTACCAGGTAAATTAAAAAAACCTAAAAAAAAATCGACAGTTGCACACAAATTGCCCGGGCGGCTGCACACTTTTGTATGGAAGTGCCAATTTTTTTTTGTTTGTTTTTTACTGTTATTTAATTTTCATTATATTATAGAGGTCTAGTAAAGCCTGTGGTTTGATTTATTACGAGTATGCCCCTTCCACGTTATATATAATATATATCACACTAATATCACACTAATCAATTTTTTTATGTCATAGGGCGGCGAACGAACAAGCGGGTCACCTGATGGTAAGTGATCACCGCTGCCCATGGACAACTGCAACACCAGGGGTGTAACAAGCGTTGCCGGCCTTTCAGGAAGATATAGACTTGTTATCTGAAGGTTCCAATGTCGTATCGGTCCGGGAACACTGCTGCAGGAAGTTGATTCCGCAGTTCGGTCGTACGTGGTAAAAAGTTCCTTTTAAAACGCACGGTTGATTGCCAACTATCCAAGTGGTGTGGATGAAATTTTAATTTCAGGCGGATGGTGCGGTGGTGAAACTTTGCAGCAGGTATTAAGTCGAACAATTCTTCAGAGCATTGCCCAATATAAATGCGACAAAAAAGCACAAGGATGCAACATCCCTACGTAAAGCCATATCACACTTATCCCAACTAATAATAATATAAAGGCGAAAGTTTGTGAGTGTGTGTGTATGTTTGTTACTTCTTCACGCGCAAACGGCTGGACCGATTTTGATAAAATTTGGTAAGCAGGAAGCTGACACCCTGGATTAACACATAGGTTACTTTTGATATATACATATACTAGCTGCGCCCCGCGGTGTTACCCGCGGTTTATTAGATACACTAAAATATTTACGCAACAGCTATACAATATATATGTATTTGCCTAATCGATGAATTCCATTACACTATTTAATATATTTTTCAACTCCTGTACTGTTATCTGTCTTTTAAATGGTCCCGAACACTAATATAAGAACATAGATTATATGATTTCAGAAAAGTCTATAGTCTATTCCTAATATAATAGCACATGTGTCGTTATTTCGGCAAAACGATACTCCTAGCCTTAGACCTATAACTTTTTTTCTTTAGATCTACCATACTGCCAACATAATAAAATCGTTATTTTAACATATGGTCCCATTTTTCAAACGTGGAGTCACTGAACAAACGGTTTTTTGTATGAAAAACATTCGTTTAAGTGACTCCATGTTTCAAATAGCACTTTTAGTCACTAAGAAGACGTCAATAAAAAAAAATTAAGACTTCCATAGACACCTAGTATCTACCAAACATATGGTAGTATTCCGTACTTTTCTTTGTTTATTTTTGTAATTATTTTAGTAAAAGTAGTCGTAGAAAAAGTATTGTATGCAACGTTGTATAAGTAGTCAAAAAATGCTCGATGGCGTCAATTTACGATGCTCGCCAAGGCTCGCATCGTAACCTGCGCCACTCGCTTTTTTAACCCTCCTTATACAACTGTTGCATAAAATACTATTATGTAAACATACACACCGCCTTATTTATTTATAATTTTTTTACATTATTATTACTGGATCCGCACCACGCATCTCTTCAAGGCACAACTGAACATCAGTGTATTGCTCCCGGGCAATGTTACCACTGACCTGTGACCTATTTGTATTGATGTAGTTGAAAATTGTGCAGGTAGGTAAAAGGTTGTTTACTGATTTGTGTGTTATAGCAGCAAATAAATAAGTTTATCTAATATGTATCTATGAGTAAATCTCATTAATATTAAAAAGGCGAAAGTTTGTGAGTGTGTTTGTTGCTTCTTCACACGCAAAAGGTTGGACCAATTTTGATAAAAAAAATAATAATATTAGTCTGATTTACTCACCGATTAAATAATATCGTTTTAGTGTGTCTGATAAACCGCGCGTAACACCACGGGGCGCAGCTAGTAATTCATAATTATGCGCCAAAAATTCGCCATTTTTTTTCACCCGACTGCGCAAGCGGAGGGTTATGTTTTTCGAGAGTATATATGTATGTATAATTTTTGGCACGCTCTGCGGCCTGAAAGGCTCTATGGATTTGGGCTTGATAGGTGTCATTAGATTCGTCTGAATTCTGTGACGCTGGGTATATAAAAAAATCTATCGTTTTTTTTTATAAATAATGACTTGTTTTAAATTATAAACTGAACTCGCTTTTAAACTTCGGCTACTGGTTAAAAAGTCACTTATATATACTAAGTATGTTTACTGTATTTTTTTATTTCAATCTTTTGAGTATCTACTTCAAATTAACATAAACTTAAATAGGGCTTTTAAAAAATAAGGCTTCATCATCATATTAGCTACAGGAAGTCCACTGCTGGACGTAGGGCTTTTTTTCTAGCCTGTTGTTGTGTCCCATTGCTGGGCAAAGACCTCTCCCTGTTGTCTTCACACACTATTTCGAGCAGTCTGCTGCCATCCACTCATAATACAGTTTATGTCGTCCCGCCATCTCTTTCTTAAGGCTTATGATAAATAAATATAAATAGATATATAGGGACAAATTACACTGATTGAGCTAGCCCCAAAGTAAGTTCGAGACTTGTGTTATGGGATACTAACTCAACGATACTGTATTTTTATAACAAATACATATATAGATAAACATCCAAGACCCAGGACAATTTGAAAAAGGCCATTTTACAATTTGCCCTGACCGGGGATCGAACCCGGTCAGGGCAAATTCCACCACCCTCTGGGTGGCGGACTAGCATGGTGAACACTACGCCACGGAGGTCGTCAAAATAAATAAAAACTGACTAATTAAGAATCCCCTTACCCTAAACTTTACCATACAAACGTAGTCTAGAGTCTAGCTTTTATTTTGAAATGACATGTGGGATTTCGGCAGTATTTTGTAATGTTAAAGAAATTGCATATATCCAGGCATATAACTAGTTTTCGACGGTCAAATATGAACTTGAAAGAAAATATGAGAGTGTAGACGTTTTTCATACTAATGGTCAAATATGATATGGCAACTATATTCTCTTTTAAGTTCATATTTTGACTGTGAAACCTAGTTATATGCCTTAATATTAAATTAATTTGAAATGAAATAATTTCCCCAATATCTGACATGCCGTTTCAAACTAAAAGCTAGACTACGTTTGTATGGTAAAGTCTGATTCTGTCCAGGGTAAGGAGAATCTTAAGGTCTATTTATAAATAGAAGAAAAATAACTCACAAAAATACGGGTAAACGGCCAGTGTCCACTTAAAAAAAAAACTAGTAAAACACAGGTCAATCCATTTTCACAGGACCGGCGCGGGCCGCCGCTTGGCTTTCACTGCTACGGCCTAACGTAATACAGTCGTGTAACCGATTGGAAACACACGGGCGAAGTTGCGGGCGGGCACGACGAGATGCTGAACTTTTTGTACGTTGAATGTGAAGAAAAATGTATATATCTATATCAAAGAGGTCAGAAAATAGTATCGTCATCATATCAGCCACAGGAACTCCACTGCTAAACATAGGCCTCCCCGAGTATTTCCAAAACAACTAATCAGAACCGGCAAGCGCAGCGAAGGACACCCAATTCTAGATGGTCGGACGGCCCGAGCAAGATTGCAAAAAAAAATTGTATAAAATTCACATTAAATAGTCACATTTATTTATAAATATTTTTTTATTTCGCTGACACATACGAGTAGAATGAAATTTTTTCGTCTTATCTAGTAGATAGTATAGCCTTCAAATAATTGAGCAGGTGTTAGTGCTAGAAGGGCAGCTTAATAGTAGCGGTTTTATAGCCTGCTTGTCTATCATTTAAGTACCTACATAATTGGTTAGATCCGAATAAAAAGCCGCACATGGCTAGATTTTCTTCACATCGGCTGTGTCTTACATATAAATAAAAGCATATTTAAGTGTTATGAACCTATGTTCACTTAACTAAACTGATACGTGGTTATGTAAATTGTTTTTCTTTCCTTCTTCTCTTAAAATGGTGGCTTGTCACCATTTTTGGAACGAAGTTCCTTACGGCAGGCTTGGAGGAGACAGGGATTTTGCTGCGCGACCGAACTGAAAAAAATGTGATAGTAAAACCGTAAGGATGACCTCGTTAAATGAGACGTGCGCAGGCGCGACAGTCGTATACACAAGAACTTTTGAACTTCGTTCCTACCTGGTGTCCCACGACACCACATTTCTTTTTATTTATTTATTTATTTAAATGTTATTGCACTGTTTAAAAAATGTACTAGAGGCGGTCCTAAATTCCTAATGCCATATGGCATTCTTTCCCGGTCAACTATTCTACACTATTATATTACTTTATATTAACACAACCTTAGTAAGTATAACGTAAAAATTACTCTAATAGTCACTATCTATTCCTGTTTACCATCTATAAGATAAACTCACTATCTTGTTAGGAGAAGTCTTTAGATCTTACAGTTATAGTCTCTGTCTATTATTTATTTGTTCTTTATCGTCATCAAATACAAATTGTACCGAACAATAAGCGACCTTAACGCTAAAAGCGTAGTCTACCAGCTTTACAGATAGTCTAAATGTGGGTTGCAAAATAAAAGGTACATTAAAAACGATAAATACAATAATATAGATATATTTCCTTTAAACATACATATGTATATAAATTCATACATATATATAACAAATACGATAGTTATATATAAATAAATAAGTGCATTTTTTCGTTAACCCTTTCACTGGTCTACAACCGTTTTACAAGGAAACTTTCTACGGCGTTTGAAGACGCATTTCAGCGCCGTATGTCCCAACCAATATTACATATATAAGTGACCACGCGTAATTTTGAGGGCTTTTCAACATTGTGTCACCTGATGACCCGCTTAAGGCGGACCATACCAAGCTAGCGACAACACTCAACGGCCCACACTTCACAATCTATATCTCAGCTATTTAAAAAGAAAACAAAAATACCATTAGACTTTTTTGTTACTTTTATTTTTTACGCAACTTCTTTGTCGGAACAACTTTTTTTATTCGATAAACTTGAACGTGTTTATAGTCGGCAATTCGCCCAAAAGAAGTCTAGAAATCGATTTTCTTTAAGTATATTTTGTATTAGTGCATTCAGTATGACGTCGTAAATACAAATCTATGGAATGACAAGAACGTATAAATAAATAAATAAATATATAGGGACAAATAACACTGATTGAGCTAGCCCCAAAGAAAGTTCGTGACTTGTGTTATGGGATACTAACTCAACAATACTATATTTTATAACCAATACATATATAGATAAACATCCAAGACCCAGGACAATTTGAAAAAGGCCATTTTCCAACTTGCCCTGACCGGGGATCGAACCCGGGACCTCTCGGTGGCGGACTAGCATGGTGACCACTACGCCACGGAGGTCTTCAAACGTAAATGGTGATTAGTAACTGTAACGTCGACGATACAGAAAAAGAAATGTTTTATTTTATTTTATATAAACATACCATGTCCGGTATCAAATGAAATGGCTTTATGAGTAGATTAGACAGTAATAAACTTCACTCCCATATTGGTCAAACCCAGAGACTATATTTAGTACAAAAGTTAAATAATTGTAAGGGCTCGCGAGTCTACTGTTCTCATAGAACAACTAGTTTTAATTTCATTATACTATAGTGATCTAGTACAGCCCGTGGTTTGATTTATTGCGGGTGTGTCCCTTCCACGTTGTATACGGACATATCACAAAGATTAAGCTAGTCTCAAAGTAAGTTCGAGACTTGTGTTAAGAGCGGCCTTCCCGTCTTACTTTTCATACAAACGCTCGTACGTGATTATGGAGTTGTATCTGATCTTTTTTGAAAAAATTTGAACTCTCCGGTATCTTGTGATCTATTTCTAGGTTTCTATCGAAATAAAAAATTGAAGCTTAGAAAAACAAAGTCAGTATAAGCCTCCAAAAATCTGCTTTTTTGCACAAATTTTAGCTGAACTTCGACCGTTCATAAAGTACTCATTAATTGTAAAAGTAAAGAAAATATTTCAATACAAACCTCGCAAATATAATGAAAATTTTGAATACAAAACATTTATTTCACATACTTGTAAGACTTACTGATAAACACGTATCACCTGGAACAAGTTTTATGAAATTTCCGCACCCTGTGAATAGTTAATATTCGTTCAATGGATAGTTAATAATAATACTAATTTAATAGAATGCAAACCGTGCCCTTTGACACTATCTCTCTCTTTTTGGTTTGCCTCTTTTTCTAGCATTGCCCTGGATGAAACACCAAGCTTTTCAAACTATGCTCGCGTGGAAAACAGAGCGGCCGGGAAGGGCCGCCTTAAGGGATACTAACTCAAGTAGCACACGGACCTGGCAATAGCGGTACCGGCGTTGACACCCCGGAGTTTTTAGTGATAACACCACATAACCTTACCGGTCTCCTGTGACTGGTAAGGTATCCGAAGGGACATTCTCCGCGTCAAAAAAAGAAAAGGGATACTAACTCAACGATACTGTATTTTATAACGAATGCATAATAGATAAACATACAAGACAATCTCAAAAAGATCTTTTTCCATATTGACCCTACCGGGGATCGAACTCGGGACCTTCTGTGTGGCAGCCAGACATGACGACCACTAGGCACATAGGTCGAGGCTTTGCTAACGTTGCTAGCGTTCAAGATAGCCCTTCAAACAAATTAATAATAATAATAATCATTTATTCTCAACAAACAGATTTACAAGACAAATGTAGCCCTGGCTCTCGGACTAGGATAACCTGTATCCCGAGAACCAGAATTTATTAACTTGTTCACAGTTAAGTGAGAACGCGAAGCGCAAAAATGCTAAGAAAAGCTTAACGGTCATCCTAGTTTATAAAACAGTTTGAAAAGTTATCTAGAGCTGCATGAGACAACATTTTAAATAATATCTCCGTTTCCTTTCAAATAATTTATTTCAAATGGGGACAGAATTTGTACTCCGTTAAAATTCATGTACCCCCTCTTATGTTTTATTGGCAAAACTGTAAATGCGATAGAATGATAAATAAATACATGAAAAAAAAAACTTTATGCTTGGCATTATCCAGTTTAGCTTTTAATGTTGCAGAAACTGGTAGGTACTTGGGGTGCAAATTGAATTAGATAAATAATTTATTGTACTACATATTTTAAGGACTTTAAAGAACAATAAAAAAATTAAAAGGTTAGACTTTAATTTAAAAAAAAAGTTTCTCAAATGGCGACCACGACCACGCAAGCGAAGCATAGGACACCCACCCACAACGTGGTCTGACGACCTGACTAAGGTCGCTGGAAAGCGCTGGATGCAGGCCGCTCTAGATCGGTCATTTTGGAAATCCTTGGGAGAGGCCTATATCCAGCAGTGGACGTTGTGCGGCTGAAATGATGATGATGATGATGAATGAACAATAATAAATCGTACATCATTTTCTTATAACTTTTTTATACAATAATAAATTGTACAACACATTGTAATGATTTGTTTGTTTGTTTGTAATAACTTTATTGTACAAAAAAAAATACATTAAAAAGACAACATACGAAAGAGCAAGTATACAAAGGCGGACTTATCCCATGTAGGGATCTCTTCCAGTCAACCTGCGATAGATTGACAGGGTATTTATTCAATCAAAAGGCAGAAGTAGAGGAGGGAAAGAATATGGACATTACGACGTACCCTAACAGGCAACCAATTTAGCTTTTTGCGAAACTCGGTGATGTCGAATTTCCGTATTTATACGATTTTATATATACATTAAAATAATAATCACGTGTTCAAGCGTTTCATTTATTTTTCGTAACTTCAATGCTTCAGTAGGTACTTATATCAAAAGAAATATATATACATTTATCTACGATCTTAACTAGTTTTCCACGGTTAAAATATGTTTTACAATAATTTTTCTGTTTTGAAAAATTGGTGGAGGGATGTCAAGCACCGTGCGAATGTGCGATATGTTTGACATCCTTGGGTGGCCAATGACATATTAGATCTGGAGAAATACTACACAAATACAAATACAACACATGAAATTAATACGCGACAAAAAACAAATAAAAGCACTTTTGATTAACATTGCACGAAATACACACGGAGAAAGAACAACATCCTACTTCAATTCCACGCTTTATTAATAATTTAGAATTATGTTCAAAACAAATTATTACACAACAAATATAAAGAATAAACTTAAATCGCACTATTTGTACAATGTGACACAAATAAGTTGAACAAAAATGGCGGACTTCATAGCGTTTTTGTACAAATTCCCGGAACGTAGGTTGAATCAAAATGGCGGTTTTCGGCGTAGGTACAATTAATGCGCCGAAGTCTGCCATTTCGGTTCAATTTACGCGTCGGGAATTTGTACAAAAATGCTTTGAAGTCCGCCATTTTTGTTCAACTTATTTGTTACACATTGTCCAGCCTATAGATGGTGCATATAAAATCGGTCCCGCAGTTTGCGATGCGGTCTTCCGCCGGCGGATTTTTAGCTATTTTGTAGAACAGTTTAATGAAAGTATATTCAACTACTAACATCTTTAGATATAAGCTTGTAATTTATATATGTAAGTATTAACGTAATATAAGATTGAACGTAGATGTATATGCTCTCCGGACAAACCTACGTGGTTTTGGATGGCATAAAAAATGTATTTAATGTTATTTGGTGAAAATAAATAAATTAAATAATTTTTCAAAACTAAAAACCGACTTCACCCCCAAACTACACAACCGATTAGATAAAATGTCCATGGTACCACCTGGAAAGTATACCCTTTCAAACAAAAAAAGGATTTTCTAAATCGGTCCAGGCGTCTTTGAATAATCGGTGAATATACATAAAAATTGAAAATGAAAGATCGCGACGAATTGATAACCTCCTTTTTTGAAAGTCGGTTAAAAAAGAAGACGGGCTCCGAAGAAGCACAGAGGATGTAACTGGGTACTAGCTAAGATGAAGGAGAGTGGTGTGTAGAACTTTGAACTTTCCTCCAACTTTCTGTGTCGCGTTGAGTAGTCCAACCGGATTCGAACACAAGGTTAAAGCTTTGCGTAATCAATCTTATGCAACCAAAACATCGCGACAGGAGTCCGTAAGACACAGATACATTTTCGCGTCTTTATACCCGACGGGGTAGAGCCCAGGACTGTAAGCCCTAAAGGCCACACTTAGCGTGATGGAAGGCGTTAAGATACCCCTTACCCTGGCAGAATCAGACTTTCCCATACAAACGTAGTATACGTTTTATTTTGAAATGACATGTCGAATATGGGCAAAATTATATAATTTTAAAGAAATTGCAATTATCTAGGGTTACAATTGGTTTCCGACGTAAAATTATGAACTTAAAAGAGAATATAGTGTATTATATTATATTTCTAAACCTGGAAAACCTAAACCTAAAACCGGATCAAGAATCAAGAATCAAGAAACGTTTATATGCATTATGAAAATTTCTACACCCTTATAATTTTCTTTCCAGTTCATAATTTTACATTCGAAAACCAATTATAACCCTAGATAATTGTAATTTCTTTAAAATTACAAATTTTTACTCAAATCTGACATGTCGTTTTAAAATAAAACGTAGACTACGTTTGTATGGAAAACTCTAGGGTAAGGGGATTCTTTTTTTTATTTTTATATAGGGACATATAACACTGATTAAGCTAGCCCCAAAGTAAGTTTGAGACTCGTGTTATGGGATACTAACTCAACGATACTATATTTTATAACAAATACATAGATAAACATCCAAGACCCAGAACAATTTGAAAAAGGCCATTTTTCAACTTGCCCCGACCGGGGATCGAACCCGGGACCTCTGGGTGGCGGACTAGCATGGTGACCACTACGCCACGGAGGTCGTCAATCGTTTTCGATTCTTAAGTTGGAAATAACCTTAGTAAGTTAGACTCGCGTCCGAAAGGATCTGTACAAATTCCCACCTTCTCGCCCATAAAGACGCTCAAAGTGGCCTTTGTGTTAGGCCGATTCTCAAATTCAGGGCTGAGCTTGGCCATTCAGCGCGGAAATGCCGCCAGTCTCTTGGATACCCTACCATACGAGCGCAGCGATTTATATAGTTTAGTTTTATATTTAGTTTAGTCATAGTTTATTTATGTTATTTAAGTTCTTAATATAATTAATGCATTTGACCTCCGTGGCGTAGTGGTCACCGTCTGCCACCCAAAGGTTCCGGGTTCGATCCCAGGTCAGGACAAGTTCTAAAATGGCCATTTTCAAATTGTCCTAGGTCTTGAATGTTTATCTGTTTATGTATTTTTTATGTGATATAGTAGATATCGTTGAGTTATTATCACATAACACAAGTCTCGAACTTACTTTGGGGCTAGCTCAATCAGTGTAATTTGTCCCTATATATTTATTTATTTTAATAATCGTCACTTTGTTTTGTTGTCCATTAAGGATTTGATAAAAAAATTGGCTCATTAGATAGATTTTTAAATTTTATGGTACATGTATTTTTTCTATTTTCTGATTAGCAAAAAATGACGAACATCGGCGCATTTAAATTTCGAGTGACGTCACGATCAGCTACAATTTTTAACCAAAGGTGACGACGTAAATCACTCTCCAAAAATTTGAAGCGAGTTATCTTTGTTAATTTTTTACTACTTTGCTAAACAAAAAATATGGGTCCCCTATTTTTGGATAATCTAGTTGACATACTAAATAAAATAATATATCTTTATCCATTCCAAAACCCTATTGTTGACGTTAAATGAGGACTTAAAGCTAAGTTCACTGCCACTTCTAAAGCGCTAGTGCAGAAGAAGCGGTAACAAGCTGCACTGCAGCATTTTTTCAACGGACGTCAACTCACAATGAAATGAAGTAATATTAGTAGATATCTGAACAAAGAATACATTGTTTGTTATTTCATTATTTAAATTTAATTTTAAAGCGTCGATATTCGAAGTTTTATAAGATTACTAGCTGCGCCCCGCGGTGTTACCCGAGGAAAAAGTAGTCTATGTGTTAATCCAGGGTGTAAACTACCTACGTTGCCGCTCTCCCTATCCTCCGCGACCGAGCGGTGCCGCACCGCGTTTGCGGGGAGAGGCAAGCGGCGGAGCCTTTCATCTTCTCCGCCGCTGGGAGCCGGTTTATCTAATCCCATGGTTCCACAGGCGGTGGACTGCGTGGGAGTCTGCTGCCTCTCAATTGGGCCAAGGAGGTACGGCGCGTCCGTGAGTTCCAGACGCGCCGACTTGGTGAGTGGGGGGGCGCTGTGACGCCCCCGAGGAGGGGCCGCTTTGGCAGCCAGCCGCGCCGGGGTTCGCGGATGTATTTCCGTTCCCGTGTCCCCGGCAAAAGCGGTTGAGATGGAACTCCGGAGTTTTTTAGTGGGTAGGCACGTCGCTCTGGCGTGGAGTCCCACATAACCCGACAGCCTCCCCCGCAGGCTGACGGGTATCCGTAGCAGGGATCTTTCCTACGTAAAAAAAAAAGGGTGTCAACTACCTGCATACCAAATTTTATTAAAATTGGTCTAGCCGTTTGCGCGTGAAGAAGTAACAAACACACACACAAACTTTCGCCTTATATTATTAATGTGATGATAGCCAGATGAATAGTTTCAGAAGTCTCAAAATAACACTGAAATGTAAAGTTAAGTACGGAACCATCGATGGTGAATGTAATTCGCAATTGGCCAGATTTTTGTAACGAATTAAAAGCATTCGTGGTATTGCACCAAATACACACTGTGGGGAGCTGTAGCCAAGGTCTGCTTTTATATCTGCTATCAAAGAAATATGATCATACCAGCCGATGCCCGCAGCGAGTGGAATATTTTTGTCAATCCCACAGGAGCCTCACATTTTCCCGGGATAAAAAGTATCCTATGTGTTAATCCAGATAATAAGCTATTTACATGCCAAGTAAATAGCTTATTATCTGGATTTAAGAACAAAAATAGCGGACTTCAAAGCATTTATGTACAAAATAATATTTATGAAGTCACTATTATTATTTAACTCAACTACATACTTATAGTTCGCAACACCTTGCCAGGGTTCATGTACTTATTTACCAACTAACCATGTTATAGTATAAGTGCATGTAAGCGAAAAATAAAGAAATAAATTCCTGACACGTAAATTGAACCAAAATGGCGGTCGTCGGTGCATTATTTGTACCTGCGCCGATAACCGCCATTTTGGTTTAACCTACGTGCTGGGAATTTGTATAAAAATACTTTGAAATCCGCCATTTTTGTTCAACTTATTTGTATCGCATAGTACAGCCGTTTTTGCGTGGAAGAGTAACAAACATCCATCCATATACAAACTTTCGCGCTTATAATATTAGTAAGATTTGTGGGACTCATAGAAATATGAAGAACCTATGACAGTGTAATAGGAACATTTGATTCACATTGTATATGATCATAGATATGGGATCTTAGTTGACAGCATGCGTACAAATATAATCATATTTTTGTTTTTGTTGATTAAAATGGCATCCTCAAATAGCAAAACTTTTGACTGGAATATCGAAATCGAATGATCTGACTTCAACAACTAGCTATTAAGAAATCGAAAGAAAAAAAATGACAATTATCAAAATTGACATTTTTTTTTTCTTACAAATATCCAAAGATAAATAAATGATTTTTGTCTTTTTGACTCTGACTTTGAAACGACAAAAAAAAATATTATAATAATTAACAAGCCTGTATGAACTATTTTCTTAAATTGAATATAAATTACAGCAATTAATATATATTAATACTTCCAAGCTAGTCTGGGAGAAAAGTAAAAGCATAGAGTGTACCAGGTGCTTCTCTTCCCGTGCAGATCGTAAAAGCCGATCGAGGGAATAGGCGAGATTTGAATCATTTTAATAGGCGATGCGGTTATCAAATCATTGCTATTTTGATTCCTTTTTTCATCTTAAAGCCCATCATTAGGCTCTAACCGTGGCCTTCGGGTCTACCGCCCTGGGCCCTGTCTACTCCGTCAGGGGTAAAGAGGTGAAAATATATCAGTATCTGTGTTAATAAAATTGCTTTGGCAAATTCAGACTGACGGTTCACTAGCCCTCACTAGCAATCAGTTTTTTTATGTACGCAGGTAATTTTATATTAAGTAGGTATATGTAGGTTTACTAGTAATTTTATAATTTAATTGTATCTATTATTATTATTTTAATTTGATTTAATGTTTTATAATTATTATTATGTTTACGTTTGGTGTATTTGTGATCTTGCTGTGTGCGTATGTTATTGCTTACAGTCTAGTCTTTCAATATTGTATGTATTTCTATTAGCGTTGATGATCGTAACCCATTTTACGTACCTTAATAAATAAAATTGCAGCCATGACATGAAAACTACAACAAATCCACACAATCCAAGAGCCACAAGACTTATAATGCTCTGTCTACCCCTTTAGGTACAAAGACGTGAGAGTGACTGTACTTAATATACAATACCGTACAGGTATTTCTGTTACGTATTGATTCATTGGCTTTGAATGTTTGATTGTAATCAATGTGACCCAGTCCAGTATTGTTAATCGATGGAAATCTAACAGTCCGTAGGTAACTATTGATTTAGGGCCGACGGGGCGCAAGTTGCGCCGCGTAACAGCTAGTGATGGGAGTTGCATAAATACTCAATCAACCCATTTGAATATTTACTCAGTAGGTTGAGTAAATACCCGACAAATATCCTAATTTATCCATTTGGTGAGTAGATTGATTTATATGAGTTGCGAGTCATATTTATATTCATATTCATTATTTCATGTTTTCATGACAATTTTGAAACTTAAATCAAGTATACACTTGCAA
Source organism: Acrobasis suavella (assembly GCA_943193695.1). NCBI lineage: Eukaryota > Metazoa > Arthropoda > Insecta > Lepidoptera > Pyralidae > Acrobasis > Acrobasis suavella. The sequence continues at coordinate 9,589,036 of OW971957.1, read as the reverse complement.
TTCTTATCGGAAAGTGATTGCATACGCCATAATATGCTTAAAATGTCGGTAAACGTTAAATGCGATGCTAAAATATATGAAAATACCATACTAATCATACACTGAAAGTAGGCTTCTTTGACTAATTATCATTTTTTGCTGGGAGGTGTGCAAAGACGTAATTTGATGTTAGAATAAGTAAACAGACATCAAATGCAATGTCAACATATAAATAATATGAGCACGCTCTATTTACTCAATTTATTTAATCTAGTGAGTAAATACTCAAATGGGTAGATTGAGTACTATCCACTGCCCATCTCTAGCTGTTACGCGACGCAACTTGCGTCCCGTCTGTTGCGGCACGCGGGTCATTGTCACGTCTTTATATATTACGGGTAGACAGAGCCTGGTCGCGAAACCAAAGAAACATTGGCTTTGGCCCCATGATTGCCTCGAAGGACCGGGTCCCATGGACCCGTGGCTGAAAAGCCTACCAACATAATAATAATAGCCTTTATTTCAGATTAGTATACAGTTGCTAGGTAGCGCAGGTTATGTATACTAGATATTCACTCTACTAAATCTGTGTGCCCGATGTCAGCAAAGGCCTTTTCCAACAACTTCCATTCTTTTTTGTCATTGGCTTTTCTTGTCCAGTTTGAGCCTGCTATCCCTTTTATTTCATCCTCCCATCTTGTAAACGGTCGGCCTCGTTTTCGTTTTTTTGTGTCTGAGGGCATTTACAATACAATACAATACCCTTTATTGCAGAAAATATATAAATACAGGATATAATTAGCTTAAAACTAGGAAATGTGCAAAAGGCGGCCTTATCAGTAAGCAATTTCTTCCAGGCAACCTTGCTACATAGAAAATAGTAATGGGAAATTAGGTAGTGCGGGGTGGTTAATATAAACATACTTATATAAAATAATTTCAATAAACATACATATACATCTTACATAAATACATACAACTTACACTGAAAATAAAATGATATTAACAGTACGAGATGAAGAGAAATTTATTCATTCATTTATTCATCACTTCAGCCGCATAACGTCCACTGCTGGACATAGGCCTCTCCCAAGGATTTCCAAAATGACCGACCTAGAGCGGAAACCCTTTTGCCCGATCGGCCATCGGTTTGTCACGCTATGTGTTCCACCCACTGCCACTTCAACGCACTAATCCGCTAGGCAATGTCAGTGGCTTTTGTTCTCCTACGAATTTCCTTATTTTTGATTTGATCACGTAGGGAAACACCGAGCATAGCCCTCTCCATAGCGCGCTGAGTGACCTTGAGCCTTCTTATGAGGCCCACAGTAAGGCACTACATTTCAGAGCCATAAGTCATCACCGGTAACACACATTGATTAAACACTTTCGACTTGACGCACTGAGGTATTTTGGACGAGAAGACACTGCGTAGCTTCCCGAAAACTGTCCAGCCGAGTTGGATTCGTCGAAAGACCTCTCCTATAAGCTGCATTTATTATAATGTCTTATTAATCACTTGGTCCATAGCAACGTCCATACTAAGAGTATACTTAGTTACACTCCGACTCTGTATTAAGGCCCTGTATTCCAACGGCCCATTCGGATGAGGTGCGGGGCGGTCTGCGAGGCATCCCGCAGACTTTGACATATCTCGTCTTACTGAGGAACGGGAGACGGGGAATGAACGTGAAAGGACGCGAAATTTAGATTTTATCGATTTTTCTTAAATAAAGTAATCATTTTCCAGAAAGTGACCAGAAATAGTTATATTATGAGTAATTTACTGTTTTTTTTACATCATTTTTTGTAAGTAAAGTACATATAATCAATAATACATCCAAAAATCGTCGAATTAGCTTCCCCTGCCGATTTTTTTTTTGATCAAGGTAAGTTATCGATATCGTGTTTTGAACCAGAAATAATCCAAGTACATAAAGTAAACTCCAGTATATATCTTTTTTTACTTTCGTAACTTACTACTTGTTAGTTTATTATTGAGCCAAAGTAACGTTACATTGGGAGCACCTAGCCTTAAAAAGTGACAAGGTATTTACGTTAACTGAGGGATATCATTTTCTACCAGACGCCAGGTGTCTAAAAGTGTATTGCCAGGTATATTAAAAAAACAACTTGCAAGCGTTCCCCCCTATTATTTTTAAACGGCTGAACCAAATTTCATCAAACATAGCAAAGAACAACCGCAAGGGAACTTGCTTTTACGTAAAAAAAAAATGCATTGGAGTCTGTCCAACCGTTCGAGAGCTACGATGAAACAGACAGATAGAAAGACAAGCAGATAGACAGGCAGACAGACAGACAAACTTATAACCAGAGGTCGGAATTGGGTAGAGTTATTTATGTACTTACACTGATTTCATACAGCGAAAGAATAAAGTGGATATGCCTCAAATCCCGAAATTAATTTTAAGAGCAGAAAAATCACGTGATTTATTAAATAAAAAAGTTATTTACTTTTACACAATTTGAACCACTGCACGCGCGACGTTGCCAATATGTTAAAACGAATAAAAATACTAATATATATAATAATAAAAATTGTATGTTAATTAACTTTGTATTATTTGTCTTAAAAATAGTCTTAAAAACCTTACAGACATGTAAGGTTTTTATTATTATTTACTTGTAATATTGTTGGCAACACGGGATTGTCCATTAGAAATTCCGGTAAGATCTATATTAATATCAACATTTCGATGCAAGTACATAAATAACTACCTAATTCCGACCTCTGCTTATAACACCCTTCAATTTGCATCGGGAGTAAAAACATATTTTTATATGTTTTTACTCCCGAGAGGAGGAAGGCGTGAAGTTTATGTACTGTTGCATAAAAAAAATCTTCGCGTCTCATTTGTATGTTCGTGTGTTGAGTGTAATGTCGGTAACATCGTTTGCTAACTTTATGCACTATTGCATTTTGCGTCAGTGACTCAGTTTTGAAATGTGGAGCGGATCGGTGCCAGTTCGATTCCGAAATTTCTTAGAAATCATGCATTCTTCTTGAGGAAAAAAAAACTACAACACTACTCGCATCTTTATCTATTACGGGCTACATCAGATGCTTTTAGACAGCTCGAGAAATCTTAGTCCTATACTGCGAAAATTAGTTTCTTTCGGCGTTATATTTCATCTATACTTTTAGTGGCGTCGCTAGTCGGGTCGTTGGATTCCCTCTAATATGGTTGAGTTTAACGATGGCTGATCCGTGCGTCAACTCGTGAACGGGTGCTGCCGGGAGGGACTGGTCAGCTCGGCTTCGCTTTTTTGACTGCTTAATATTTTTATTTCTTTTTATTACGCAATTTATGTTTGTTTACTTGTTCGCAAGCATTACATGTTATAATGTGTCAACATTGTATTATATTATAAGTACTTATTAATTAAAAGACAATAATAATAATATGACAAAGCCCTTCTGGCGAGTAGGCGCCCAATACTGTGAAAATGAGTTTCTTTCGGCGTTTCTTCTCAGCAGTGGTCATTGCGAAGCGCTGGTATCGGTAGGTTTTCTTTAAAAATCAATTAAATTTTAATATACACTACACGCAACGTAAATTATTGACGTGTAAAAGTGCCTGTAAAGGTCTTATTACTGGATAAACATTTGAATTTTGATTTTTTTGACCACCTTTTTCTCTCTGTCTCTATTTCTCTCTCTCTCTATCTCTCTCTGTCTCGTCTCAGCGTATACCCAGTTGCATCCTCAGCTCTAATGCTGCGAAGCCCGGGGTCCGCTTTCCGACTCTTTCTTCTCCACTTTGCACGGTCTTGAGCATCCTTGGTTGTAAGACGATTGGCACGCATATCATCCTTGACGACGTCAAGCCAGCACTTCTTGGGTCTACCATGACTCTTACTACGCGCGACTTGTACCTTTGAGTTCGTACGGCCATTTTAAAACACTCCCTCTTGCTTCTGCAAAAAATTTAAAATTGAAAACCTGTATTTGTAAAATCAATTACTGTCGCGCTGTGCGATGGAGAACTGCAGCTCAACGAAAAGTACACAAGATCAATGTTTCGTATTAGTCCCCAGATTTCTCCTCCAAGTATTACTGATTTAATTATTATTAAGAAAAGCTGTGGCTATCTTCTTTTGTTTTCTTTTTGTGATGTAATATCGTTAAAGTTTGCTAAATCTTGGAAAATAGTGAAAAATCTTACCAATTTTTCAGGTTTATGAAGGTTCATATCTCTTATAAGTTATAATAACAAAATTTACAACTATTACATTAAGAACATAAATAAACTAAATATAACTATGAATATAAAATTAAACTAGATATTACTTCTATAAACAACGACGACCTCCGTGGCGTAGTGGTCACCATGCTAGTCCGCCACCCAGAGGTCCCGGGTTCGATCCCTGGCCAGGGCAAGTTGGAAAATGGCCTTTTACAAATTGTCCTGGGTCTTGGATGTTTATCTATATATGTATTTGTTATAAATTATAGTATCGTTGAGTTAGTATCCCATAACACAAGTCTCGAACTTATTTTGGGGCTATCTTAATCAGTGTTATTTGTCCCTGTATATTTATTTATTTATATTTATCGTGACCAAAATAATCCGGGGTGAGCTACTGTTGTTGCGTACGAGTATACAATATGTAACAAAACCCCTGTCCGATCCTTGTAGGAGCAACTCAGACCGTCAATATGAACAACTTTTCCTATGGGACCAATGCTTGAAACTAGAAAAAAAAATCGACTTTTTCGACCGGCCGAACACTTTTGTATGAAAATCTCGATTTTTTTTTACTACTTTGGGGCTATTTATTTATTTATTTAAACAACATCAAACGATATAAAAAATTAAGCCCAAATTGCTGCGCTAATGCCTATAACAAAATTATGAAATCAAAAACGATAACATAGATCAAAATTATACAAAAATTTATATGTTGAAAAAAAAAAATGGTGTAATGGCACTATCCGGCGAGGAATCAGGAGACTGCGTTTGTATGGAAATACGGCCAAACGAATCACTCTTAACACATTCGAAAAGAATAAGGACCATTGTTATTATTACCAGAGATCTGAATCACCAATTTTTTGAACCCGCTACTCCTGCTTAAATTAAACCTGAACCCGCTCTCAAAGATCTTCGCTTCTCTAACAATGTCAACCTATTTTTGCCAGTTCACCGGAGTGGGTTCTTTACAAATTCTTTCATCGTCCAGGCTATCAAACTATGGAACGATTTACCAGTTGATGTCCGGAAGGCTAAAACCCGCTTTTCATTTAAGAAACAGGTGAAGGCACACTTTCTTCAAAAACTGTCAGATAGATCATAGTGTATTTATGTAGTATATGTAGGTATTGTTTATCATAGTATATTCTTAATAGCGTGTATTTTTTTGTATGTAGTTTATTGTTTTGACATATAGTTTTTTTTTTCGCCATGTACCTATTCAAGTTTTGCACTACCCCTGTCATTCTCCACATCACCCGTTTGGTTGACTGGTAGATAAGGCTTTAGGCTTTAAGTCCGCCATTACACTTGTATTTGTTTATGAAGTTAAATAAATAAATAAATCACGCATGTTATTGCTATCAAAAGTATGGATATGACTATATAATCTATAAATAAAACAATCATAATTATGTGATTTCAGGATATATATTTTAATCGAAAAAAATATATTTATCCTGAAATCACATAATTATGGTTGTTTTATTTACTTAGGTAACCAATTAGATTTTTGAGAAATCCCGGAACTTTTAGTCATATCCATACTTTTGATAGCAATGGCACCCGGGATTCCGATCTCTGATATTATTGAGATCACCATCCCAGCCCTTCTTCCGCCCACTGCTGATCATTGGCCTCCCTTCGTCTAGGCCACACATCTCTGTCCTGCTCTAAACCAGGTACGTCCTATGACTTTTACTATGTCGTCAACCCATCTCATCGCTGGACGTCCGATTCTTTCCCTTCTTTCTATTATTGAGATATAAGATATTAATTTTATTTATTTATTTACCAATTCATGTACACGGAAAATGTATTCAGAAAATACATCAAATAAAAGTTGTTCAAAGGCACTACTTATCTCAAAAGAGATCTCTTCCAGTAGACCTGTGATAGGAGATGTTTATGTAAGAGAGGCATACAGGCGTGTTTATACATAAGATAAAGGAAAAAGAAAATTAAAATGAAACTATACTAACTACAAATAAACAAACATATATTACTAATTACTGTTAATAATTCATGTTATAAGTAATCTGTTCATTGTGTAATGTGTGTCACAGATAAATCGAAATAAATCTTTTATCTATCTATCTAACTATTATTTGTGTCCTTGGATAGGAAAAAGAAGCCGGTGAGCACAGTTTTCCTCACCATTTTTCCTTCACCAAGTGTGCGTAGGTGAAACGACCGTACCTGAGTTTATACTCAGGGGTACCAATCGCTTAGTGAGGATCGAACTTCATTCCTCACAATGCACAGCTAATGCCTAAACTGCTGGTCATCCGGATGCCCAGTAGATCACGTGCCCAGCAGTGGGACAACCACGCGATGATGATTATGACGAAATCCAAATATTATGGCGAAGTAGGAACTCACCAGTGAAAGTGGTCAGCGGTCTTGCTTCAATGGGCTAGTGCTGCGTCGCGGAGGAGAAATGTCGATATCGATATAATTGTAAACAATAAAAATACACTTTCTGCATGCAAAGTTTGATTTATTGACAAAAATATATAAATCACTATACAACGGAAGGGGCAAAACCGAAATAAATTGAACCACTTTACGTAGTTTAATGACAATAAAATAACAGACAAAAAACAAAAATTCGACAATCCCCATACCGGAAATTTTTATTCCATCGAACTTTTTTTTGTTATTTTAATTTTGGTTCGATTTATTACGCTTCCACGTTGTATATAGTTAAATGAAGATTTGAAATTTTTCCTTTTTTGAAGTATCTTAAAAAGAAAAGATGACGCACGATCTTCTTCTGTCGAAAGCTCAAAATTAAAACATTTTTTTTCTTTTCAGAATGTTGCTACTTTGTTGTCAACAATGTTGTCTGAAGCCTCACATATGTCACGCTTTGTGCAGCTGGCGGGGCTTGATAGGCAGGAGGAGGTGAGACGAAGATAGGCGCGCGATGGGTAGGTAGTACTAGTACGCATTATTAACGTTTTCACATGTTAAGCAACTCCAGACGTGGTCTGTATCTGGATTGGTGATCACACAGGAGGCATAAAAATATCTCTTACTCTTCTGTGTTTTGGGTGGCCCTTAAGGCAATTGGTATCGTCATCATAGAATTGGAGTAGTCAAACTATTTTAATATCAGATGCCTTAAGCGGCAGTACCTGACACCAGTGTTGGTCACTAATATACATGAATATCGACCAACGGACTTACTTACCAGCAATGCTATATATTTATTATGCTATATACTATATTATTATTGTTAATGCTATTACTGGAAGACATTTTAACATTGCAAGTAGCTAACAAAACATACTTATTTATTTTATCTGGCAAGATTATTTGGTATTCAGTTAGAGTAAATATTAGTATTTATTTTTATTTTCCGTCCTTCTCTAAATAAAATGTTGACTTTATGGATCACATAGTCGATTATCGATTAAATTTGACAAGTAAATACTTATCAAATTTAATTGATGTTTTTCATCGACATTCGCCCCTCACTAGCACGAGACCGGTTTTTAAGTTACGCGTGAAAATGTAGGCAGCGTTACGTCAGCGTAACACTTTACCATTCAATATTTTGTGCCAATTTATAGGTACTGGCCGATTAGGAAACATCCCTTAGGTCTTACAACAGAAACAAGCACCAAATTATTTAAAAAAAAAACACACAAGGTGCAAGGGGCATACCCGTAATATATCAAACCACGGGCTATACTAGATCACTATAGTGTAATGAAATTTACATAGCAGTCAAAAACAAACAAAAAAAGGGATTTCCATACTAAAGTGTGCTGCCGCCCAGGCAATTTGTATGAGAATCTTAATGTTGTGCGCTGGATACAGGCCGCTCTAGATCGGTCATTTTGGAAATCCTTAGAAGTGGCTGGACATAAGAACACACAGAATAAGTAATGTCCAAAATGACCGATCTAGAGCGGCCTGCATCCAGCGCCTTTCTTCCAGCGTCAGGTCGTTAGACCACCTTTTAGGTGGGTGTCCTACGCTTCGCTTGCCAGTACGCGGTCGCCATTCTAGAACCTTTTTCCCCATCGGCCAAAATCGGTTCGTCGCTATGATAACGTCCTATGCGACTGCGGTGCCATTCAGTCGATGGACCACCTTCTATCATGTCCGAATTGACCTACGTCGTGTACCATCGAGGACTTAAATGAGGCTAACGACAGAGGGATCGCCGTGGCCACATACTGGTCAAATGTCATTTGAATTAGAAACTATACTGGAACCATTTTGACTCGACAAGAAGAAGAAGAAGTCCCGCCCACTGCCACTTCTTCTTATCGAGTCGAAATGGCTCAATATAGATATTGTTACACCAGAACCTAGCCACCGCAACCGCCTTGTCGTTAGCCACATTCAGATTTGCCTTAGTACAAGGACAGTTGGGACATGATATATGTATGGGGATGATATATGTATTTGTGATAAAATATGTATCGTTGAGTTAGTATCTGATAACACAAGTCTCGAACTTACTTTGGGGCTAGCTCAATCTGTGTTATTTGTCCCTATATATTTATTTATTTACACAACCGAATGTGATAAAATGTCTACCTGATTGATTCAAAGATTCAAATGTTTATTCAGTAATTAGACCTTTACAGGCACTTTACACGTCTTTATGTTAATATATTAAAATTTAATAGATTTTTAAAGAAAAGTTACCGATACCAGCGCTTCGTAACGACCACTGCTGAGAAGAAACGCCGAAAGAAACTCATTTTCACACCATTGGTCGCCTACTCGCCAGAAGGGCTTTGTCATATTATTATTATTGTTGTTGTTGACTAGTATAACGGTTAAATTTTTTTTGTTTCAAATCTGTCTAGGCGTTTTCTATAAATAAATTTGGTTGAGCTAGCCCCAAAGTAAGTTCGAGACTTGTGTTATGGGATACTAACTCAACGATACATATTTTATCACAAATACATATATAGATAAACATCCAAGACCCAGGACAATTTGAAAAAGGCCATTTACCAACTTGCCATGACCGGGGATTGAACCCGGGCCCTCTGGGTGGCGGACTAGCATGGTGACTACTACGCCGCGGAGGTCGTCAATCGTTTTCGAATAGGTAGTCGGTGTTCACACATTTTGAATATTTGAAAAAAGGAATCAAAATAGTGATTTAAAGAATATTTTTAAAAACAAGATGTTTTTTTTTTATTTTAAAGTAGGTACTCCTGAAGATGAAGTGGTAGCTAAAGTGGCGCCCTCATTTGAAATAAATTGTTTGAAACTAAATATGGTGATAATTAAAAATTTGATTTGTATAAATGTCTAGGAAGACCTTTAAACTATTTTATGAATAACCTTTGAAATTATTACTAATAGTCCGTCTAGTTTTAAAACTTATCAACGCCATTAGTCGTTCTCGCCTTATTCGCCAAAAGTGGCCACTTTTGGCGAAAAACAGTTTTAAAGCTAGACGGACTACCAATATTACTTTCAAAGCTTATTCATAAAATAGTTTAAAGGTCTTTCTAGACAGTGATACAAATCAAATTTTTAATTATCACCATATTTAGTTTTAAACAATTTATTTCTAATGAATGCGCCACTTTAGCTACCACTTCGTCTGAAGACGAATTATTCGAGCCGCAACTTGATGGGGTTATCTTGTTTTATTTATCAGCTTTAACACAGAGATAGCATGGCCACCTTCCGGCTTCATCATGAGATCAGGCCTAAACGAATGGGCCGATTGTGATCTGTGGTTTTTGTTTGAAAGCTGACTTGATCGAAATGGGTCTTAGGTAGGGTTCATGGAAATCGGATTTGAAAGTTAGTGGCGGTTGACGCTTGAAAGTTGTTTTTTTTTTATTTGCCATGTATATATCAACTACAGTGAAATTTCTTTTCTCGTAAAAAAAAAAAACACCCGCATCGAAATCAGTATATGAGTTCGAGAGCTACGATGCCACCGACCTAGACATTGGCGTAAATCCTATAACAACCCTTTTTTGCGTAGGGGGTTAAATATAAACTTAATGACACCTCACTCTTTAAATCGGACAAGCCTTTATACTGGAGATCACGATAGAATGGACGCACATTCCCTGATTGTGCGCGGAAAACATTACCCTCCTCCTCTGGGCCAGTAGGTTAAAAATTAAAAATGTTGGTAGGTAGACACGAAACAGAAAAACTAGTAAGTACAATGCTACATAAATAAGTTGAACAAAAATGGCGGACTTTAAAGCATTTTTGTACAAATTTCCGACACGTAGGTTGAACCAAAACAGCGGTTATCGGCGCAGGTACAAATAATGCGCCGACGACCGCCATTTTGGTTTTTACAAAAATACTTTGAAGTCCGCTATTTTTGTTCAACTTATTTGTGTCGCATTGTAAGTAGTAACCAACGTTTTTCTGTTCCGTCGGGAGGTTCCAGGGTACCTATTTATATCAGTGTAATGAGAGTTCTCTAAAATACTTCTTCTCCTCGAGTCGAAAGCCTATAATAAATTTGACCAGTGTTTGGCCGCGGCGACTCCCCGATCTTTATAGCCATTTCGTGGCGAAAGGATCAGCCAATCTACGTTACTGACTAGACTGTCCTCGCGGATTGCCCAGGGTGCGGCGGACGTACAGGGGGGCTCAGTACGTCACTCGGGGAGGCTCCTTTCATGCACCTCCATGTGGCAGCGGTACACAGAGAAAAAAGAATGGTTGCTAGTGGCAAAAATGTTTGCTACACGTTACCAAAATCGAGTGACTGCTGAACTCAGGGCTACTAGTAGTTAAAATGTGTGTTTGTTAATAGTTGTAGTTTGGGACATGTAACTATATGGTTCTGCTAATAAAAACCAAAGTTTGGTATCTACTTATCAAATCGCCATTAGCGAAACTGGTTCAGCTATTTCTTTTTCTCCGTGATGTGACACTATGTGGCAGCTCAGTGACGTCAGGTCCAATACTATTGTATTATCCATCATCTATCAGTTGACAGCTGATTTTTTTGATCGTCAAATTGGACCTGACCAAAGAATAAGTACTAATAGTACTCAAGTACAGAAGTCTTACTCGGTAAGAAAATTCAAAGAAATATGTACTTATTGTGGTTAGCGCTATGGTTTAATTTAGCTCGCGTCAGAACTCCTCACCTCTTCGTTTAGACACCTAGACATCCATTGCAAGCCAATTTCATTCTTATTAGGTACTCTGCACAAACGATTCATGTAACTCAATTTTCCCCTTCGGAGTGGTCGCCGCGCGCATAGTAATAATGTAGGTATATTTTCGATACCTCATCGGGGAGTGACACAGGCCTGACCTGACTAGAGATGGGTTTATGCCTCGGCATATAGCGCATTGCAAATAAGCCGAATAAATGTCCATTGCCAGGGGTAGCATTTTTGAAATCACTTGTCACATCACGAATGGTTTACGCGTGCGTTTCCAAACGGGCGCATTTTTGAAATGATAGTTTGCGAAGGATTTGCGACGAGTGGTCTCGACCACTCGTAATTTTGATATTTGTGGCGCAGATATGTCAAAGAAACCTTTCATAGAGAATCCGTTCCGTTTCGTGCTGCTTTTTTATAAGTGGTGAAATTCTTAGAAAACCATACACATATTTTCGATGTTTTCTGCGTAAAACAATATTGTTTTTCGCTGACACGACGGTTTCAAAAATACGGCCAAATGGTTTTTTACGCGAGCGGTGAGTTGGAAAACTAGACGTTTTGTGTTTCGGTGAGTCCTTAAATGAAAAATCGCACTCCTGGGCAAAAACGCTAACAGAGCTTTTAATTTATTTTTCTATTCTTATTTCTACATTAGAGTGCGCACAACTCATAATTAAATTAGTTACGACTATTAACTCGACACTGAAAAAAAGAAATTTATATTAGGTATATTTAATTATAATAATACTAACGACGGTTCCGATTTGGTTGAATTGAAACCAACCATTCGACCACGACCAAATAGGATAGTGTTAGAGAAGTTAGAGTAGGCAAAAAATCACTCTTTCGGCTCTGCAGTCCACTCGCCGCAGCGCGAGCGCATGAACGCTAGAATTTATTGGGATAAGCTAGAATTGCCCAATCCGCCCGTTAAGGGGCTACCTGAATTTTTCAAGGCCCAGTGCTGCCCCCATTTGAAATAAATCATTTGATAAGAAACGGAGATATCATTTAAAATTTGGTCTTGATCAGACCCTGGATAACCCTTCAAACTATTTTATGAACTACTGTAAACAGTAGTTCATAAAATAGTTTGAAGGGTTCTCTCATTCTCACATTTAACTGTAAACAGTTAAATGTGAGAACGTGAAGCTTTTCTACGCACATACGCCAAAAGTGGCCGTTTTTCGCAATTGTGCGTAGAAAAGCTTCACGTTCTCACTTTAAACTGTAAACAGTTATTTATAAAATAGTTTGAAGGGTTATCCAGGGTCTGATCATCACCAAATTTTAAATGATATCTCCGTTTCTTTTCAAATGATTAATTTCAAATGGGGGCAGCACTGGACCCCGAAAAATTCAGGAAGCCCCTTAATGAACAGTTTTTTCTCGACCAATCAATAGCCTTGATTTCATTGTGCTGCTGTCTGGTGTAGTGTACCGTACTTTTAAAACCCTCATTTCTTAATTTTTCTGATTTTACTACCATCTAGCGTTGAATAGCACTATTAAAACAGCAAATACAAGTGTCAATACTTTAGTATTAATTCTGCTATTCGTCGATAGATGGCTGTTTGTCGTAAGATTATTATTTTTATAATTAATTTAAATTTACAATATTTAATGAATAAATTAAAATATATTCCAAATTATATTTGTTTTTATTTTTATCATAAAATAAGTACGCTACCTACCTTTCTTTTTTGGTCAAACCACTTTGCCTCTCTAGTTGCCTGGGTTTCCAATAGATGGCGTTTAAAAACTAACCATAAATTAAAATGCAATGCAATTTATTATTTTATTATGAAATGGGTGTCATTACTAATTACGTATAATTATATGTAATTGCGAATTACATTCCTACTTTATTCATTAAAACTGTAGCTATAATATAAAAAACATGACTTCATTATTGTGACATTTTAAGTACAAGTTTTTATCATCGATGAAATTTAGAAATTATATTAACTTTGCTTTTATTTAACTACACCTGTTATGTTGTCTGTCTGTCGATCTGTTTGTAATCCAATCTTGCAAGTAAAATTTGACCCACTTCCCGGTTTCGGATTGAGCTGAAATTTGGCACGCAAATACGTAAATCGCGTGACAATGCAATATTATGATCAATGATGACATGGAGCTGATCTGATGATGGACCTGGAAAGTAGCCATAGGAATTTTGTAATGAAACGACGCAACCCTATCGAGTTTGGGCTTACTGTACTTTGACCTCCAAATAAAAACTTGCACAAATATTTTTTGGTAAAATATAACATTTATAATATAACCCTTTATTTATTTTTTTTATTTATTGCACTTAACATCTTAAGATTATAGTATAAAATGTCTACCAGTTCACCTTTGGGATATAGCAGAAAAAATGGTAGATGGGGTGCAAATTTAATTAGATAAGTATATATATCGAAAGGAATAAATTAGGATGTATTTAATTACAAAAATTATACACAATATAAATATTTAAATATAACACTATATAAATATATGCAAATTATAAACTTACATATATATAAATGTATAAATACGTATAATAAACATACTTATACTATCATTGCAGCATTGCTTTCTCGTGATAGTGTCGAATTACAAGCATCTTGAAGTGATCCCTCTTTTGTACTCTCATAATGTTATCGGGCAGGGCATTCCAAAGACGTAAGTTATAACGGGACGGAAGCAATGGTGGTTGGCTAAGCTAGGTCAAAGATAACATAATTACTAACGTAACAGATACCCAACGCCATTGAAAGATAGAAACTATTGGAGGGCCCGAAAGTAGGCAAACTTGGAGTTGCGGGTAGGCACACAGAGATGTCAGCACACATGACTAGCAAAAAACAGTGACAAAGAAAGTGTTGAATATGCTTTAAAGTATTTATTGCATTTCATATAAGCCATACTACAATAATTAGAGTAGTACTTTATTTTTAATGTTTTAATTCATAGCTATGGCAGAATTCAAACGTTTATTCCTGTTATTAGACCTTTACAGGCACTTTTACACGTCAATAAGTAAAATTTATGTTACGGGTAAAGTAAATTAATTTTTTTTTTTTAAGAAAAGCTACCGATACCGGCGCTTCGTAACGACCACTGCTGAGAATAAACGCGATAAGGCGATGGGCCTACACATCGCGTGGCTGGCCATGGCTAGGAACAGATGAACATACAACGTGAAACGGATAGGGGCTATCAACCCGAAAGGGAGTAAACATACTAATCAATGTGAACAACTTTAACTATGGAAATAGACCTGAATTCGCAAAAATAAAATCTCCAGCACCATACAAAATTAAATACCCACCGTGACTGCATGTGCATGGAGCTGCAGATTTTATATTCCTAATATATTTGAAAATATTTTATTCATAAGAACATTATATAAAACTAGAATAATAAATTACTAATTCGTTTTTTTTTTTAAATAAAAATGTCAGACTTAATTTTCTATTTTTATGATCTTCCGTGAATGGAAGGATACATATGGACAACTTTGTTTATCAGTCAGTAGGAAACATTTTAAATAATTTAGATTACCCAGACTTACAAATACAATGACAAGTTCGATGTTAATTTCCGTATATCACAAGCAATGAATATATTTGAATACGGGAAGTAGAGCATTTTATGTGACGACGACGACAGGATTTAATTTAACAGAAAATTTGCCGATTTCTTTGTTCCGCACAAGAAGTTCATCATCATCCTCCGGTATTCCCGGTTGCATCCTCAGCAGTAACGCTTCAGAGCCCGGGGTCCGCTACCTAACCAAGGAGATTTGACGAGGTTACTGGTTTTTACACAGAGCGACTGCCGTCTGACCTCCACAACCCAAAGGGCAAACCAGGAACCAATCCTTGGATAGGTTGATGATCAAACGCTAGGTGGCGTTTGGGACCCACAGTTTAACGTGTCTTCCGAAACACGGAATCATCTTTCTTTTCGGATAATCAGGTGATTCAAGCCTGCAATATCTTATCCAGACTGGAAACAACTTTTTCACAAAGTATGCTTCCCAGTGGGAATCGAACCCATGACCTCCGGGTCCCAATAAGGCGAACGCCTTGACCACTGGACCACGGAGGCAGTCGAGGCAGTCGTTTCGCACAAGAAGTTGACTACCTGAATTTTCCGGGGTCCAAGCTGTCCCTATTTGAAATAAATCATTTGAAAGGAAACGGAGATATCATTTAAATTTTGTTTTGGCCAGGCTCTAGATAACCCTTCAAACTACTTTATGAACTGTTCACAGTTTAAAGTGAAGCTTTTCTACGAAAATAAGCCAAGCCGTTTTTCGCAAATGTGCGTAGCTAAAATTCACGTTCTTACTTCTTCGTCGTGTAGTTCTTTATTCCTTTCTTAACGTACCTACTAAAGTAAATTTATAATACTACAATATAACCTAACTCAGACTAATAAGTAATTAAACATTGACCTAGTTTTATACGTTATTGGCTTAGAATGTGTCCATCGGCACTTTTCTTACTGTCTCTATTAAGGGGAAGGCACTTTGATCTTGTGTCTCTGTTGGCACATCATTACACTATAATATCACTGTATTTTTTAAAACTACACTAGTTCAAAAGGTTTAGTTCTTTTGAGACGTCGCACTATGTCCGTGTTGTCCGTCGTGTCGATGACTGAACTTCATCAAATTACACCCGACCAGTAGGAGGCCACAGGTATAGCATTGTCTATGCACTGCATCAAATCGGCCATTGAATATGAAGCAGGGCATGCGGGACAGCGGAGAAGATTGTTTATTGTTTATTCATTACATTGCATTACATATGATTTGTGCATAAATATTTTACATATTTTGATTCAATACATATGTACCTTGTCAGGCATTGCAATGGGACAAGAGGGGGCTAGGAATCATGCAGATATTCTGTAACGGAATAGTAGGTCTTATTTATTAGAAATTCTTTTATTAATTTTAAAAACTTTTTGTAATTTTTTTCTTCTTTTATACGATTAGGCAGTTTATTATATATCTTTATCGACATTGGACACCGTGGGTTGTAGTTCGCCCTGTTGGTAAAGCCCTATTTTTGTATATTACTCCTGCAGCGTCCTGGGTCCTCAGTCCATTAAGTGACTTCCAAACTGACTATGGCTGGTCGAGGTCTGCGGGCAGTGACTCTGCAAGAGCGATAAACCCTAGAGGTGGAGCTTTAACTGCATAGATTTAAATTTGAATGAATCCGAAGTTAAAGGACTAATTGAGAATAAAGCTATTTCGGCTTATAAGTCTAGATGCAGGTTTTGGTGGACAATTATATAGTGGGTGCCTTTTGTCCGTCTCTTGTTTTGATTTTTCGACCGAGCTCGGTGCTTCTCTGCGTACGTGGGGCGGAGCTATGCCTGCCAGAGGGTACAGCATTTCTGCTAGAGTTACATAACAAAGTATACACGCTTAATTTTCATTGGCTTTGGAGAAAAAACAAAAGTCTTATGGTAAATAAATTTCTCTATCCATATAAGTAATCCAAATTTGTGTATGACTTAAGATAAAAAAGTTGCGAAAATGATTTTTGATCGAGACCACGTAGTTACGCCCGTCCAAAGCTGCGCGTGACCCCGATGTACTCGAAATCTAGCCGGCCGGCCGCTGCTAGGCGCCGGTGCTACTAATCTCACGATTTTATTTTTGAGTTTCAGTCAATATTTTTTGTTTCTGAAATTCTATTTTGACTAGCTAATCAGGTTCTACGACCCTTAAGAAGTGGCCTTCGGCTCCAAAACCAGTAAATAATCACCGTGTATAGATACAGGCACTTTATATAATTTGTCAAATTCTCTCATCATAAGCCTAATAAAATTGTTGTATAAACGTATAACCTACGTTTTTAAGTTGCTGTTATAAAGCATAATTTGAAATAAGCCACGTAACCGCACTATATTATGTTTTTATGTCTAATATTACAAAGCAATCTCAAAATATTATTTATCGATATTGAATATTGATATATATGATGGAGAAATAGGTGTTCTTCATTTTTTTATCACTCGCGGCAAGGAAATAAAACCTCAATTCAATTTCTTATACTTAATGTACTCCAGTCAGAACACCAATAAGGAATGATAATCAGCTCGATGCAATTGCATATCGAAAAAGATTAAAGGTTTCTCGAATCCACCATTTTGATCCACGTGTATTTTCCATCTTGCCGGAATGTCGAAATAATAGTACACCTCGTAAAGAAGCTGTTTTTTTACGAGCTGTACTATTATTTCAACGAGTTATAAATAATCAGTTTCTCCAAATTAATTACAGCCTAAATGATTAAACACTTGTCAGATGCTGGTGGATTACGAAAACGCGGGGAGTTTGGCGTGGCCCGACACCACGGTTCTATCTGCCAGCAGCCCAGTTAAATTTCGAATGCAAGTGACTAATAACCTAAAATTTCATTCGAATATTCAGTGCCTTCACTCATTCACTACCATAAACCATAAACAACAACTGACCGGTCAGAAGACCGAATCGTGAACGTGAACGGACCAGTATATTGCCATCTGTGGTGCAATTTTTCAAACGCGGAGTCACTAAACGCATGGTTTTTTGTATGGAAAAACCATTCGTTTAGGTGACTCCTCGTTTGAAAAATGGCACTTCTACCCGCGCCAACCACACCCAAAAAATCTGCTCGACGTTAAATGTCATCACATCACAAAATATCGAATTAATTAACAAAGCGAAAACGATATTCCGACATTATTTTGTTGTTAGCTGTATGAAAGTGAATCAATTTGCTATTATAGTGCTAAAAATTAAATAACAGTGGTAATAAGCACAGCTATTCATCTGAATATAATTACCTATCGTATATAAACGCATTGTTATTTATATTAAATTTACTTTAAACTGTTTCAATAGCTTTTTTCCAACGAAGTTTCAATTTAAAGTTGATGCTGTTATCTCAACATTTTTTGACCGCTACATAATGTAACATAACATAAGTGACAAATGCGTCACTTTTCGAGCAAAAAGACTCTCTTAATATGAATAATAGCAATATAAATGCTATGCATTAGAATCTTAAATTACAATAAACCAAAAAAAAAACACATTTTTGTAAAGTAAACAGTGAAGCTGTTATTCTTGTACTTTTTATATTGCATAAAATAAACAAGTAAACAAACACATACGTATTTTTCATCGCATACCTACCTAAGATGTTTGCTTTTTTACTATAATACAACTTTATTACTTTTTTATTGATCAATAACAAATTATTGATTTTAGCAAATTGAATATTTTACTTATTTTATTTTACAAAAGATAGAATATCAAATTCGCTAAAAAAAATTTAGCAAAATATATTTCGTATGGTAATTACGCTATTTTAATATAATAGTACGTATGCTAAATCAATTCAATGTCACCATTATAATTTTATAATATAATTTTATTCAGGCCATTTCCAATTTTAGTCTATTTAAAATTTGTTTGACATTATAAATAATAATAAATAAATATACAAGGACAAATAACACTGATTGAGCTAGCCCCAAAGTAAGGTCGAGACTTGTGTTATTAGATACTAACTCAACGATACTATATTTTATAACAAATACATATATAGATAAACATCCAAGACCCAGGACAATTTGTATTACTTTAAATAAAATCAACCTTTGTCAGCCATCATACCCATCGAACTAAAAACTAAATATCCATTGAAAAAACCGCCCTAAACCGCCCTATTGCGAGTGAGACTTGCACACGAAGGGTTCCGAACCCTTATTTATAAAAAAAACATGTTTGTTGTATGGGAGCCCCAGTTAAATAAAATTTATTTGGGTTGCTTTTTTTTCAAAGTCAAAGTCAAAGTCAAATCATTTATTTATCTTTGGATATTTATATCACTTGATAATTGTCATTTCTTTTTTCTTTAGATTTCTTAATAGTTAGTTGTTGACGTCAGATCATTTACTTACAACTAAGTTTACTGCCGCCTCCAAAGCGCAAGTACAGAAGAAGCGGTAACAAACTGTACTGCAGCATTTTCTCCAAAAACGTCAACCTTACAATTATACTGATATTAAAATTAGATGTGTGGACTGAGAATACATTGCTATGTCATAATTATTAATTAAAAATGTCAAATTTGAAATTAATGTCAGTTTGTATAAAATACATGTACTGATTGTACTCAAATTATGTCATTTGTGAGTGTACAAATATAAACCTTTAAAAGGGACCCGCGCCAAGCTCAAGCCAGACGTTTTTGTCTTTAAGATAATCATCGGTTCCGTAATAAGCCTTCTCACAAAGTACTTTCTTTACATAAGCTTTAAATTTTCTATCTGGCATATCAAGGACCGATTCTGGCAATTTATTATAAAACTTTATACAGTTTCCCTTAAACGATTTACTGACTGTTTTCAGCCTATAATACGGGGTAACTAAAACATTTATGTTACGTAAGTTTCTACCCGTAATATCACCTGTTTTATTAAATAAGGCAATATTTTTCCTCACATACATTATATTTTCAAATATGTACTGGGATGGTACAGTGAGTATATCAATTTCCTTAAAAAAATCTCTTAGGGAGTCTCTCGATCCTAAATCATAAATAAAACGAATTGCCCTTTTCTGTAAAATAAAAATAGTCTGTATATCAGCAGCACTCCTCCAGAGAAGAATCCCGTAGGACATCAGACTATGAAAGTAACTAAAGTAAACTAGTCTAGCAGTTGCTACATCTGTCAATTGTCTGATTCTTCTAATAGCGTAAGCCGCTGAGCTGAGCCTATTAGCGAGTTTAGAAATATGGACATCCCACTGAAGTTTTGAATCTACTGTGATTCCCAAGAAAGTAGTATTATCAACGAGATCTAAGTTTTGACCGTCTAGTAGCACATCAACATTGGCCTGCCTCACGTTAGGAAGACTAAATCTAATGCATTGGGTCTTGTTTGCATTCAACAGAAGGTTATTGGCAGAGAACCAATTAGAAATGGCCGATAATGTATCATTCACCGCAGTAGCATCTTCGCTATGACGGTCTATTTCAAAAATAAGAGACGTGTCATCGGCGAACAACACAATACCAGCCTGTTTTTCAACCGCGTAAGGCAAATCATTGACGTAGACTAAGAAGAGGAACGGTCCTAGGATAGAACCTTGAGGTACACTCATTTTGACAAGAGATCCGTTTGACTTTATGCCATTTATATCAACAGTCTGAAGCCTATCCGTTAAATATGATTGAATGAGGTTTATAGATTTATCGTCAAAACCGTACTGACGGAATTTGAGCAAAAGTGTCGGGTGATCTACGCAGTCAAATGCTTTTGAGAGATCGCAGAAAGAACCGATTGCATCATGCTTGTTTTCCCATGCGTTGTAAATGTGAGTAACTAGCGCTACCCCCGCATCGGTGGTCGATTTCCCTCCAGTAAAACCAAACTGCTGGCTATGAAAAAGGTTATGGGTGATAAAGTGATGTTGCATTTGATTAAGCATTATCTTTTCAAACACTTTGCTCAAAACTGGCAAAATGGAGATAGGTCTATAATTACCAGGATCTGTTCTTACCCCCTTTTTAAATAAAGGAATCAATTTACTGCATTTCATTAAATTTGGAGCTGGGACCGCGGTCCGAATCAATCGAACCATATTGTAATGGGTCGTTCGATTAGGACCACGGTGGGAAACGAATGGCCCTAAGCTCTGTATACTCCGCAACGACTCACTAATTACTCACATTGTATCCCCAAACCATCCCATCCAATATTTCAACCCGCACGTGATGATATGCGCACGCGCAGATATAATAACATCGTTTATATACTGCGCCCGTGCCTAGCCTTGTACAATGACGAATTACATAAAAATATACTATATAAGTACTTACATATTGCAGGATGTAGGTTTGTCGAAAGATTTATAAATTTTATGAAATCTTATGTACCTTACAGACTAGCTTATATAATAATAATACCTTAAACTAAAATATATTTAAAATAAACTATTTTATTTACTCATTAAAACTCAAATAACGAAATGAGATTTGGATTACAAGGAAAGCTTAAAACTAAAATTATAAACTAAATCAAAATATAAATTAAATTAAAAATAATAATAAATAATATTTATTTAAAATGTAAAATCAGCTACCTACAAAAATTTTACGTTAGAAGTAATTAACATTTGACTTATATGTATATTAGCAAAACTAGCAATATCCACTTGAAGTCATATAAAAGCAAAACTAGCAATATCCACTTGATTTCAAGTCACTTTTATATGACGTCAGTAAATATTGCTAGTTTCGATTTTTATATTACTCATTTGCTCAAATGTTTAGCACGTTTTATCGGCGGCTCCTTCAAAGACGCCGCCCGCACTGTACACTCGCAGACAACATTGGTGTGTTGCGCCGACACTTTGTATTCGTTTTTATATAAAGATAAAAATATATTTATTTGCAATAAAACACATCATTTATTACACAATTTTTTTTAGAAATTAAAATTAAATGTTGTCATTCAAAAAATCTGATATCTTATAGTAGCATCTCTCATTCTTTTAACTCTTTTGGATGTTTATTGTAGACTTTTGGTGCCATACATACCACGCTTTTTGTAATAATGCTGTTTTCGATGGATGTACACAAAGCCTGTCATCGTAACACAAGTCTCGAACTTACTTTGGGGCTAGCTCAATCAGTGTTATTTGTCCCTATTTATTTATTTATTTATTTACTGACAAACCAAACCAAACCATATATAACCCAAAGGTTGACTGGTAGACATCGCTTTTAGCGTTAAGTTAACCTTTTAAAATAAATCGTATTGATTAAATATTTGTTAAATTATGTATTTTTTTATTTACTTGACTGTACTAAGGGACAATAACGTCATCGGTTGGAGCACGGGACCTTAGAAGTCCCCGTGCTTCACCCAGGTGGAGAACTTTGGTGAAGCACGGGTCCGGACTCGCCTTTTGTACTGTACAATTTGTACATTAAATATGAACAATAAAGATTGAATAAATAAATAAACATTGATCTCCACAGTTAAACTTTTATAAATAACTCTCAAAGTTATTTGGAGGATATACGTATTTTGATTTTTCGTTGTTTCATTTATCGAAATAAACAAATGATTGTACATACATACATATTTTCACGCTTGTTTTCCATCTCTTTTGCTCGTCAACACTCATTACTCTTTATAAGCATATTCTTCGGTAACTTTTCATCCAAAGCACTTTTCACCCACCCATAGGGTGAAAAGTGCTTTGGATGAAAAGTTAATTGTTAAAAGATTCGGTTGACCAACGGTTGATGGACCAATCGAATGTTAGTTAACCGTCTCATTTTTAAAAATAAAACATTTCCTAAGTAAACCATTACCCAATATTAATGATTGACAGTATTAATGATTGCAAACATTAACGGCCAATGATTCGTATGATAATGATTCACCGGGAATGTTGTCACGATAATTATAACCTTGAATATAATACTTTTCCTACTACTTACCTATTGTTACAGGAAGTACTTAGGTCCCTATCAACCTATTTATTTAAACTTTATTGTACAATTAAAAAAAATACAAAAGGCGGACCTAATGCCATACGGCATTCTCTCCCGGTCAACCATTAGACCAAGCGGAAAATATGTGTGGCTGGCGTGATAAAATTTATGATCTAGTAAATAAAATATAAATATCTAAATAATATAAGCGTACCCTCGGAAGGGGTCGGTACAATTAGAAGCACTTCATGGGGAGCAACCCCACACGTTCTGCGTACAACAGTTTAGCGCTCTGTTACTCCGCTGGCGAATTCGCATGCCCAGTGTGCTGGAGAAGTAGACGTCGTTATCAATGAAATTTCTTTCTATTTAATTCAAAACTTGCTTTATCCATTGACAATTTGACAAATATTGCTCCACCTTGAAGTGTTGCATGTGTTCTGGAGAGGGGAAACAGGTTTTTGATAGAAGACACCCTATCTATTAGCCGATAAAAAAAGGAATTGCTTTATAAATAACACAGTTCCACTTAAAGAACAACCGATTTCTTCTAGATTACAAATCTGGCGGCAGCGGTATGCTCCAACTCCCGATTATATCCAATCTTCAGAGAAGCTATGACCTGGCGGGGAATACGAGTACACTGCCATGGGTTGAATGGAGGTGCTTGAATCGCCTCCGAACTGAGGTAGGTCGATGAAGGCGCAATCTGGCCGCTGGCGCTACATTGACCAAGCAGAAGCGCAGTGCCAGTGTGGTCACGACGACCAGACTGTGCAGCACCTCCTCTCATGCCCTTTATGCCCCACCAACTGTACCATGCTTGACCTATACTCTGCCTCGGAGGAAGGCGTAAAAGTGGCAACGTATTGGAAGAACAAAATTTGAAATTTGAGCCAGCGACACGATACGAAGAAGAAGGTCTAATTTATAGTATAGGAATAAAAAAAAATATTTATTATCTAACCAGGTTTTCCATAAATATTCAAAAGTAAATTACTAACAGTGAAAACAAAATAGAACGAACGAGATATAACAATTTTACGAAAATATGTCTATTTTCTATGACAAATGTGTAAATGATGTGGACTTTGACGTCACCAGTCCATATCGGACTTCTCTTTCTAATTGAAACTTTAAAGTATCACATGTTCGTCGCTGATTAACATATTTTATAAATTCTTTCATATTTGTTTACTGTGGTAAGTAAGGATTTTATTAAACAAATAAAAAAAAAATGCATATTCCCTATTTTGATTTGTTTTTCTACCTTCTCGCCCACCATCATGCTAAAAGTGGCCTTTGAGTCTTGCGGCCCTGGACTCTGTCTGCTTAGAGCCGAAGACCCAAAATGCTCTGTCTACGCCGTTACGGATAAAGACGTGATGATAGTATGTATGTAATTATACATTTCCAGGAATGAACATAAAAACGAACAATATTTTAATGACTGCGTACTAAAAGGTGATTATAAAATTACAAAGCGTATTAAATAATATGCACTCATCACTCTTACTAACTGCATCTCTTAATGTAACGACGGTAACATCATACCGTGACGTCAGGAATCAACTTAGGGTTGTCAGCTCTTGAAAACTTTATGGACGAACGACATCAGTTTTCTTATTGACAGTAAAGTTTCTTATAAAACATGGAAGGGATATATCCTTAATAAATCAAACCACGGGCTATACAGATCCCTATAGTACAATGAAATTAAAATAACAGCCAAAAGTAAAAAAAATCTGCAATTTCATACGAAAATGTGCTCTTTGTATGGGAATGTCCAAATCTTTTTGTTTTTGAGTGCTATTTTGTTATCACTATACTATAGTGGTCTGAAGCCCATGGTTCGATTTATTACGGGTATGTCCCTTCCACGTTGTATATAATTTTTGTAGATTCATTTTTAAAACTCTAATGTCCCAGCTAGGTAGCTTTCTCCATAAAATAACACGTCAGTCGTACGATAATTTCGCACTATCTAATTGTCAAACCAAATAATACTTTATCATCATTTGATAGAATTAAAATCTTATCTATCAAAAAGCTTCACATTGCAACGCGGACACGTAGCTACGTACGCATATCGGCTGATAACCTCCTTCTTTTTGGAAGTTGGTTAAAGTACTCCGACTTTCAAGCATTCACCCCCATCAACTTGTGAACGGCTGACCGATTTGCATCAAACATAGTAAAGAACCATCCAAACAAATATGGGTTTCGATTGAAAAAAACGCATTAAAATCGGTCCATTTGTTTAGGAGCTACGATGCACAGACAGACATACAGATACATCAAACTATGCAGTTCAATATAACTGGCGACCTCCGTGGCGTAGTGGTCTCCATGCTAGTCCGCCACCAAGAGGTACTGGGTTCGACCCCCTTCAGGGCATGTTGGAAAATGGCCTTTTTCAAATTGTCCTGGGTCTTGGATGTTAATCTATATATGTATTTGTTATAAAATATAGTATCGTTGAGTTAGTATCCCATAACACAAGTCCTGAACTTACTTTGGGGCTAGCTCAATCAGTGTAATTTGTCCCTATATTTTTATTTAACTACATATAACACTCCTCTTTTGCATCGCAGGCTAAGAAGGTTTGGACAAAGGCGCTGACAACCCTAACTCGACTCATTAATTGCGGCTATAATACTAACATCGTAGTATGATCGAGTCACAATAGTTGTGCAAGTGGAGCGGATCGGTCGCTCGCGGTTGTTCAGTGTTGTATAGTGATTAGTGTTTGTGTAACTACGAGACGGTAAGGCTTTTTATTAGACTGTCTTAACGCCATATTTTAAAAAAATCGGCTCTCTATAATTGGGTAGATGACTGAGTCAATAATAAATTATTCGGCACAGTTCATAAAATAAAACGTCACTTTTCATTGATAATATTTATTACAAGTTTTTTTAAAGTTTCACCTGTCCCGTTGTCTGTCGGTCTGTCTGTCTGTCTGTAATCTAATCTTGCAAGTTACATTTAACCCACTTCCCGGTTTCCGACTGAACTGAAATTTTGCACCCATACGTATATCGCGTGACAATGCAATATTATGATGACATGGAGCTGATCTGATGATGGAGCCGGAAGGTGGCCATAGGAACTCTGTAATGAAACGACGCAACCCCATCGAGTTTGGGCTCGTTTGATTCGTCTTGAGGAGTACTTACTGAAGATAAAAGCTTGTTTTAAAATATTTTTGTGATTGAAGTGATTTTATTTATTGTTTATTTAGATAGATATATTAATGCAGAAAAGCTCATATTAAGAGCGCTATTGGACTCCAAAAATAGGATAACGTCACACTTTTATATTTTATACACATTCCATTGAAAAAAATTGTTTTGACGTTTAGAAAAAAATATTCATGTAGTGAGAAATCTGCCATATTAAGGCTTTTCATGAATTTGACAAAAAAGATATTACACTGCATGCAATGTGGAAAGGACATACCCGCAATGGAACGAACCACGAGCTATACTAGATCACTAGTATAAAGAAATGAAATTAACTGTTTTTTTAATTTCATTATACTATAGTGATCTAGTATAGCCCTGCCACAAGTCTAACGGGGCATACAGAGGATTTGGGCCTAACGGCTCAAGCAGAAGCCCAGGGCCGCAAGGCTCAAAGGCCACTCTTAGCATGTTGGTGGGCGAGATCTTTAATATAAGATAAAATAAAATTTCTTTATTGCACCAACTAAGTGTGACAATAATCAAAAGTACGTTTAAAATCTAGTAGGTACAAAGGCGGGCTTATCACTAAAGCGATTTCTTCCAGCCAGCCTTTGGGTAAAGAAAACTATAAAAGATGTGGCGCAGTTAGAGTATTACAGTGTAGAAGGATATAAGTATACCAATAAATAATAGGAGTACATACTATAACAAATAAATGAACAGTAAAGTGATAGAAATACATAAACCATAAAATTTGTACGAACATTAAAAAAAAAGTAAATGAAAGTAGCCAGTAAAAAGAAGTAAAGAGATATTAGTTAGAGCTAGAGGAAAGGTAATGAGACGCCACCAAATATTTGAATTTTTTCAATGATTGCACTTTACGAATATCCAGTGGCAAAGCATTCCAAAGTTTTACTGCCTGAACTGAGAAAGAATTAGAATAGAAATGAGTACTATGAACAGGAATTGAGAGTTTAAAGGAGACTGTGCTACGCACACTTCGATTCGTGTTCTCACGAAAGAAGCAATGTAGTACTCCAGGTGGGAACGTGGAAAAATAAATTAAAATAGTGATGGGTTGCATGCAACGCATTAATATTATTTGTATTTTCGGTCATTCCCTCTCGACGCGGGAAGAGATACAGCTGATACATTTTCCGTCTTATTATAAAACCCAGACTAACTTTGTTACTAGGTTTAAACCATTATCCGCCCAAAATGAAGTTGACATTGACAGGTGAGATAGTGTGATATTATTAGATGTCAACTTGATTTGATCAGATATTGGTTTAAACCTAGTAACAAAGTTAGTCTGGGTTTTATAATAAGACGGAAAATGTATCAGCTGTATCTCTTCCCGCGTCGAGAGGGAATGACCGAAAATACAAATAATAAACCGAACTATGTAAAAATATCATATAAGCTCAAATCAGCTGATTGATCTGCTTGTATGAAAGAAAAATAAAATTGTGTATTTATAGACGTAGAAATTTTTGTATTACTCTAATCATCTCGCCAAAAACATATATGTGAAAATGGTGGCCAAGTTAAATCTACGACAAAAGTGTGAAAATAGCTGCCAAGTTCTAAAGAATCCTGATTTCTAATCAACTACTACCTAACCACTGGAAGAGATCTCTTTTGAGATAAATAGTGTCTTTAGTTAAACACTTTTTTTTTATTGTATTGTCTGATACATTTGCTCCGACTGACGACTCCGTGGCGTAGTGGTCACCATGCTAGTCCGCCACCCAGAGGTCCCGGGTTCGATCCCCGGTCAGGGCAAGTTGGAAAATGGCCTTTTTCAAATTGTCCTGGGTCTTGGATGTTTATCTATTTAAGTATTTATTATAAAATATAGTATCGTTTAGTTAGTATCCCATAACACAAGTGTCGAACTTACTTTGGGGCTAGCTCAATCAGTGTGATTTGTCCGTATATATTTATATTTATTTATTTATTTGCTGTCTACATAAATTCACGTTTGACACGGGGCAGCATTGCCGCGTGAATTGTAATAAATTAAGTCCTCCCTTAGAAGAGGCCTTTAGTCTAGCTACTTCTTAAACAATTAAAAGCTTAAGCTCTTGCCGATGTCATTGAATAAAAAGATGAAAATTTACATTGTCTTTGTTGAAGATGACTCAATGATAATATTTTAGCAGCAGAATAATACGGTGGTGGAGGAACTATTGGCAAATTTACAGGGTAGGACTAACTTGGCAGATTAACTTTGTATTCACCAGCTCATTAAATCCACAAAGTCATAGACCATAGACAAGACGGTCAAAGTCAAGTTTGTTTACGACACGAGCGTAACACTACCCATATAACCACATGTCTGACATGACATACCGCTAAATGTCTGTATAAACTATGGTATATATAAAGCAAACATATTAGTAAATCGTACAGGATCAATCTTTTGCAGTGTTTTACTTAACATATAGGTTACATTTTACAACTTCTTATAGTCTAATCTTTTCATTTCGCGCCACATTTTTGACAGAACAAACATTAGCTACATTCTTTTTAAATTTAAACACCTCTGCTTTTCCTACCTGCCATAGTAACGTGCAGTAACACACTTATACTCCACCTACATACAGCAAAACCTATTTTCTCACAAAGCTCAAGATTCCTTTTTTAATTTATTTTACGGCCCTGGCTGCCATCTATCTTAAGTTTTTCGTTTCTTAACATCCTTAGCACCTTAAAAGATCCTATTCATTATGTCATTTACGTTCGTTTATCGTGCCCGCCTCGAGGAAAACCGATCAGTTCGTAATCTTTTGTCTTCTCGTCTCGTATTATCTTATTTTCTCACGATTTATCGTGATGCATTGTTATATGTACTCGTGCGCCGTTATATGCAACGATGCACCTATGTCAGCTGAGATGAACAGACTGAATCAGCTGAACCGTACTACCTATACAACGTCTATCAAAATTATCCTGAAACTGTACAATATGTAACAAAAACCCTGTCCGATCCTTATAGAAGCAACTCAGACCGTCAATATGAACAACTTTTCTAATTCTTTTCTAATGCCTGAAACTCGAAGAAAAAATTTTCATTCAAATTGCCGGGTGGGCCGAACATTTTTGTATAATAATGTCTTTTTTTCTAGTTTCAAGCATTGGGCTTTAAGAAAAAGTTGTTCATATTGACGGTCTGAGTTGCTTCTACCAGGATCGGACAGGGTTTTTGTAACATATAGTGTAAAGTTGTTTCAGACCATAATACTAAACAACATAATTTTAACTGAATCGCATAAATTGGATAGTCTAACAGAAAAAAAACGGCCTACATGTTTAAGAGCAGTTTCATACCTGAATAAGTTTGATGTACCTAAATATAGTAACTTGTATGGGACAAGAGTGGCAAGTTACCTTATACCAAATTATTTGAACGAACTTCCCACAGATCTACAAAACATGTATAAAGGAAATCCCAAAAAAATTGTAAGATTGTTAAAGCAGTATTATTTACCACCATATTATAGCGACTCACCGAAACCCAGATAAACCCTGCGAGGTTTTCGTGGTTTGGTATAGTATCACTTTTCCTATATTATTTTTGTGAATTTTGAATAAATGATTAAAAAAAAAATTACCCGAAGGAACATAATTTGAAGCAAGTGTATGATACTTTAAAATATTTTTTTTTTGTAAAAATCTAAATAATATTTTCCTCTTCCCATACAAAATAATATATGTTTGGCTAAGCGCTCTTGCGATTTTTTTTATCGCTTTCCATTCATTATTTTTTTTTTGAAAATAGTTGAGTACCATGGACTAAACTGGCTTCAAAAATTTGACTGTTAGTCAAAAGATCACCCTGTCTGTTCCTTGGGGAAAGTTGTTTAGTATTATGAACTGAATCTACCCAGAAAATGTTTTTAGTATATTCAACCAACTTCAAAGAAGGAAGAGGTTATCAATTCAAATCAATTGATTTTTTATGTATGTACTCCGATTACTCGAAGACGCCTGGACCAATTTGGAAAAGTCTTTTTTTTTTTAAAGGCATACTTATCAGATAATCTTATAGAAATTTCATTAAAATCGGTTCAGTAGTTTGGTGTTGAAGTCGGTTTAAAGTTTAGAAAAAATATGTAAATTTAAGTGCACTAAGTTAGGTCAAGTTAATGTTTACATGAAACAACATACATATGTAAATTCTGATAGTTCATTATTTTCTTCGGCCTTCGGAATGATAATCGGTTTTATATTATTGTAAATGTGACTATTGTAAACATGTGACGTCATATAGAATTTACTAGAGGCTTAAAGGACTCGTTTCAAGGGCCGTAAAATTATTAAAAAAAAAACTAGCGGCTTGATGCGTAGGTAATAAAAACTGTAAAAAAAAAATATGGTTACAAAGTTGCGGAATAGGCATGTGGAATGGCAAGAGTGATTTTACCCGAAGCCAAAAGAAGGTTTATGTGTTTCGGTGTTAGCCTATAATCGATTAAATAATGTACACATGTTTTTTTTCTTTTCTCTGAGTAACATAAAAGTCGCTTGAAAGCGCTGAATGCAGGCCGGCTTGTTTCCATGGCCGTAAAATAGTTTTAAAAAAACTAGCGCCTTAATGCGTAATAAAAACTGATAGAAAATATGATTATAAAGTTGCGGAATAGGCATGTGAAATGGACTGCAAAAGTGATTTTACCCGAAGCCAAAAGAAGGTTTATGTGTTGCACTGCGGTCTATCATTGATTTAAAAAAATATTGTACAATGCGACACAAATAAGTTGAATAAAAATGGCGGAGTTAAAGCATTCTTGTACAAATTCCCGCGCGTAGGATGAACCAGAATAGCGGTTATGGGCGCAGGTACAAATAAAGCGCCGACAACCGCCATTTTGGTTCAAAATACTTTTTTTCACTATACTTTCCGCCATTTTTGTTTCACTTATTTTTGTCGTATTCTACACATGTTTTTTCTTTTCTCTGAGTAACAAAAAGATCGCTGGAAAGCGCTGGATACAGGTCGATTTAGATCGGCCAGTTTGGAAATCCTTGGGAGAGGCCTATGTCCTGCAGTGGACGTTGTGCGGCTGAGATGATGATGAATAAATAAATAAATATATAGGGACAAATAACACTGATTGAGCTAGCCCCAAAGTAAGTTCGAGACTTGTGTCATGGGATACTAACTCAACGATACTATATTTTATAACAAATACATATATAGATAAACATCCAAGACCCAGGACAATTTGAAAAAGGCCATTTTCCAACTTGCCCTGACTGGGGATCGAACCCGGGACCTCTGGGTGGCGGACTAGCATGGTGACCACTACGCCACGGAGGTAAAATGACGAAGATACAGCGCATTTAAATTTCGCGAGACGTTACCGACTCGTACGATTTTTGCAAGACGGTGACGTCACAAGCACCCACTCTGGAACTTTGATGTTCCATATATTTATGAATTTATTTAGAATAAGCTAACTGACGGAATAAATTGAGTAATAATAATATTTTCTGACCCAGTCTACATCCCTATTGGCTTTTTACCCGACTCCAGAAGGAGGGTTATGTTTTCGAGAGTATGTATGTTTGTATGTAATGTATAATTGTTTGGCACGCTCTGCAGCCTGAACGGCTCGGTGGATTGTAGCTTGAGACGTGTCGTCAGATTTGTATTTACCACAGGTATTTACTGTAAAAGTAACATTGGATCAGGCGCGGTCCGAAGGGGAGGGGGGGGGGGAGGGGTCACAGGGGACATGACCCCCCCCAAAATCTAAGGTCAAATTGAAAAATCTCATAAATTTGCCAAATAATAAAAGGAAATTTCTAGCTATCCCCTAACAGCGATAAATTTATAGTTTGCTGACATCTATAGTGGTGTTTTTATGAACTACGTACGATGGCCAAAATAACTTGGAAATGACATCTAGTATACCTATTTTTTATTAGTGTAGTGAGTGACCCCCTCCAAAATTTCAGGCTGAGACCGCGCCTGCATTGGATATATCAAAATAAAGAAAAAACAAAATGGCGGATTTTAGGCGCCAAATTCTAATGTTTGGCGCGGTCTGCAGCCTGATGTACTCGATGGATTTAAGCTTGAAAGGTTTTATTAGATTCATCTTAATTCTAAGAGTGACACTGCGTATATAAAAAGGCAGTCCGTTTTTTTTTCTAATAATGACTTTTTCCTTAACCAGTCAAACCCTTTTTTACCTGAATCGATTTTTACGTATATAAATATAAAGGTACAAGGTAGGTCACCTTGAACAACGAACCCGCGACCCATCTGCCCAAAGGTTGACATTGTAACCATCAGCAAAAAAAAAAAAGAAAAGCAAGACAAAATCAAAGTAAAAAAACCATTTATTTATCTTTGGATAATTGTATCACTTGATAATTGTCAATTTTTAGATGATGATTAGATGGTAGTTGTTGACATCAGATCATTTACTTACAACTAAGTTTACTGCCGCCTCCAAAGCGCAAGTACAGAAGAAGCGGTAACAAACTGTACTGCAGCATTTTCTCAAAGATCATCAACTTAAAATTATACTGATATTTAAATAAGATATGTAGACTGAGAATACGGTGTTATTAACATATTTTTATAACAAGTTCTTTGTTTATAATAATAATATTTGAAAATCGATCAAAAAAATCCCTCCCATACAAAATCCGTTTAGCTGAGCGCCGATTTGTATGGGAAGGCGAAATATTTTATCGATAATATTTTTTTTTATTGAAAGTTGTTCAGTTATCTTCTTCTTCTAAATATATATAACTCAAAGGTGACTGACTGACTGACATAGTGATCTATCAACGCACAGCCCAAACCACTGGACGGATCGGGCTGAAATTTGGCATGCAGGTAGATGTTATGACGTAGGCATCCGCTAAGAAAGGATTTTGATCAATTCTACCCCCAAGGGGATAAAATAGGGGATGCCAGTTTGTATGAAACTTTGTCAATTTTTAACCGATCGGGCTGAGACTTTGCATGCATAAAGCTATTATGACGTAGGCATCCCCTAAGAAAGGATTTTGATAAATGACACCCCTACGCGAGCGAAGCCGCGGGCAAAAGCTAGTTCATTATAAGGTTTTTCTTTTAATTTATTATTTTAATTGATATTATGTTATAATGCTTTTATTTTGTGTACTAGAAATAATTCGTATGATGTACCTTATTGTGATTGTAAAACGAAGCATGTATTAGTCACTGGAATAAATAGGCTTTTTTATTTTTATTTATTTATAGTTCAGTATTACCGACTAAATTTGCTTCAAAAGACCACAAGTAGGATACTTTTTCGAGACCCTCCATTCTTCGGAAGGCACTAGATGGCAGTCGTCAACCTATGTCAGATGCCTATAGGCAGCTCGAAAAATCTGATACGTGTTGGCCACGCACACAAAAAACTAAAAAAGCCTAAGCCTTTTTTATGTACTGTTTTTTATTTTTCTCAAATCAATGTCCGAGAAATAAAGCCTCACTAAGACCTAAAATGCGCAAGTTCGACACGCACTTGACCATTTTTGAACACGTTTTCTCAACACTTGTACATTGTACCTGTCATGTTTTAGAACAGACAGGGGCCGCCCACCACGCATCTCAAAACTAACAAAGGGACGTTGCTTAACCTGCATTATTGTTGGGAGGAGCTTACGAGCTTACACAGACTGGTTGCGTAAAGTCTGCGTTGTAGGCACAGTGGGAAATCTGACATTTGACCGTTAGGCAAAAGCTTCAGAAACGATCTACTGAATTCGTTTTAATTTTTAACTGACCTCAAAACGGAGGTTTTCAAATTCGATGTAAGTCTATTTTTACCCGACTGCGCCAGAAGGAGAGTTGTGTTTTTCGAGAGTATGTATGTATGTATAATAAATATCCATGACGAAGCGGACACGTGACAGCAGCAATAGCCCCCTGGCAGTTGTTGGGGATCGCATGGACGGACCCTTTATGTCTAGTTGGGTCGCCTTGCATGCCCCAGTAATCTGCGAGGAAAGAAAATATCAAATTTTTTTAAATTTTATAAATGTTGATAAGGAATTTAAAATATTTGATATAAATTTACTAACAACCAAAAATGCTGATATATACCTGATATGCTGATAACGCGTAGGGGTTTAATTTATCAAAATCCTTTCTTAGGGGATGCCTACGTTATAGTAGCCTTATGCATGCAAAGTCTCAGCTCGATCGGTTTAAAATTGACAAAGTTTTATACAAACTTTCATCTCCTATTTTATCCCCTTGGGGGTAGAATTGATCAAAATCCTTTCTTAGCGGATGCCTACGTCATAACATCTACCTGCATGCCAAATTTCAGCCCGATCCGTCCAGTGGTTTGGGCTGTGCGTTATTAGTGGTGGTAAAATAATTATAAGTGGTGGTATTCTATTGAGCGAAATTAGTAATAATATTAACTATCAATTGAACGAATATTAACTTTTCATAGGGTATGGAAATTTCATAAAAATTTGTTCCAGTTGATACGTGTTTATCAATAATCCTTACAAGTTTGTGAAATAAATGTTTTTTATTTAAAATTTTCATTACATTTACAAGGTTTGTATTAAAACATTTTTTTAACCTTTTCAATTTATGAGTACTTTATGTAAGGTCGAAGTTCAGCTAAAATTTGTGTAAAAAAGCAGATTTTTATTCCAATATAAACCCAGAAATAGCGCACAAGATATCTGTCAGTTCAAAAGTTTTCAAGAAAGATCAGTAACAACGCCATAAAACGTACGAACGTTTTTATGAAAAGTAAGACGGGAAGGCCGCTCTTTATTAAGTTTAATTAGAAGAAACAAAGAGGCAAGGTAAAACTGTACATGAATTAAGTAAATACTTTATTATTTAAAATTACATCACTTTACTTCTACCTATTAACATTAATTAAAAACTTTACCACCACTTGGATAACGGGCATGACTAAGTCGATTATATGTTTATGCGATTACGCATTTACATGACAATCTAAAAAAAACAATAATATATATCAATGGAAATACTATAATTAATCAATCGTTGCATATTAATATTTTTTATTGATTTGATATAATATACAAACAGGGTCAAACAATATTACTGGTTCCACGTACGACCGAACTGTGAAATCAACTTCCTGCAGCAGTGTTCCCGGACCGATACGACATTGAAACCTTCAAAAAACGAGTCTATATCTTTCTAAAAGTCCGGCAACTCTTCTGTTACACCCCTGGTGTCGCAGTTGTCCATGGGCAGCGGTGATCACTTACCATCAGGTGACCCGCTTGTTCGTTTGCCCATAGGGCGGCAAACGAACAAGCGGGTCACCAAACAACATAAAAAATAACTATTTTAACTATACATTTAGTTAACGATACTGAATAACTTTCCCCAAAGAACATACACAAAATATGAAAAATATTTGTTCTCTTCTCCAAAATTCAAAATTCAAATGTTTATTCAGTAATTAGACCTTTACAGGCACTTTTACACGTCAATAAGTATAATTTACATTACGCGTAGTTTATATTGTAATTTAAGAAGATATACGAAATATAAAAAGTTTCTTTGGCTTCCGATATTACTTGAACGATCAGCTGATCTGAGTTTGTATGAAACGCAAAAAATATATTTTTCGTATTTCGATATATGTTTATTGGGGAAAATTGTTCACTATCATGAACTGAATTCACCGTTATTTATTTATTTACTTAATTCATGTACACAAAATAGAAACAAACAAAGTTAGAACATTGAGTACATAGGTACTTCTTATTTCATAAGAAATCTCTTCCAGCAGACCCAGGAGAGGAAAATATATAGTTATTACTCGTATAGTTTCAGTATATTTTGTTAAACCCCGTGTTATCTAGACACGCGGCAGCGTGTCAGAGCCAAGTTCAAAGAAAGGAACTGGCGACACAGCAGCCGTGGGCCGTGTGTATATTTACATTTGAGATACTTTTGACCCATTTACAATTCGATAGTATTTATATATTACTAGCTGGGCCCCGCGATGTTACTCGCGCATATAGTAGCCTGTGTTAATCCAGGGTGTCAGCTTCCTCTATACCAAATTTTATCAAAATTGGTCCAGCCGTTTGCGCGTGAAGAAGTAACAAACATACTCTCACAAACTTTCATAATATTAATAAAATTAGTGAAATATATAAGTGTGATATTAGAGTGTTATAGTGTGATATTATTAGTGTGATAGTGTGATTATAACAGTATTTATTTCTTCGGAAGTAGGTAGGAATTTCCGAAAAGTCAGATTTCAGAAAGTGTTTGCAGCATTAATACCGCTCTGTCAGACTTTTCTTCATCAAACTGTAACTATTTATTTCTTATCTCATAGATGGGGCAATGTCTTAATAGCATAGAAACAATATAAAAAGTAATTGCTTATTTGCTATTAAATACATGATTAAAAATATATCTTAAGTAAGTACGGATGTACAGTCAAGTACGAAGATACCTCACCAGGCCCTCTACTTATATCTTCAGTTTTCTCTTAAACTAAAAATAATATTAACATGCAAATTTTTATTCAGAAAGACTTAATTGAAATCTATCTGAATATAATGTTTTATGTCAATATCATTTTTAGTTTAAGAGAAAATTTAAAGATATACGTAGAGGGCCTGGTCAGGTTTCTTGGTACTTGACTGTACGTGCAAGTATGTATGTTTCTTTCGCTTTCACTCCAAAACTAGTGAATGGATTTAATGTAATTAATTTGGCATGTAGACTGCTTTAAAAGGATCCCAAAGAAAAGAGAGCAATGGAGGCATCTCCACTTAAGGGATATATGCATTTTTAGAGGCTCAGTGCTGCCCCCATTTACGTGAAGCTGTTTTACGAACATTTGCGAAAAAAACCGCCAATTTTGGCTTACGTGTCATTCAAACGTACACAAAAATTTATCGATATGTGCAAGATTTATTGATGTATTGTTTAATTTTGCATGTATTGTAGTCTTCGTTACAATTTTTTTTGTTTATGTGAGTGTGCGGAAGTGCACTAGTGTGCGCATTTCCCCCCGCAAAATATGCCAGACAGATTTGAATGATAATATAATTGATCGCTAGCTACTTACTCCCTTCCGTGAAGTTCCGTGTTGCTCTATGAACGGGCAAGAAACTTGTACCGTGTAAATGGGCCTTTAGACCAACATCCTTCATCTAATTGGTTCTGACGTCTCAATAATGAAACAATAATGCACTTCTCACGTAGGAACGCAAATGTTGTAACACATTAGTCACATTAAGAACGGATGAAAAACAACGGAATTTTTTGTCGCCTTAATTTCTTTTCCATGCTGATCTGGAAGAAAAGGAAAATACATAGAATGTTCTAGCTGCTTCTTTATTGGGTTTCCGTATCTAAAGGGTAAAAATGGGACCCTATTACTAGGACTCCGTTGTCCGTCTATCCGTCTGTCTGTCGGCAGGCTGTCTCTCATGAACCGTGATAGCTAGACAGTTGAAATTTTCACAGATGATGTATTTCTGTTGCCGCTATAACAACAAATATTTAAAAATAAAATAAAATAAATATTAAAGTGGTGCTCCCATACAACAAACGCGATTTTTTATAGATAATAGTACGGAACCCTTCGTGCGCAAGACTGACTCTCACTTGGCCCGTTATTTATTATTTTACTTTTTTCCAATAAGAATTGCAATATTTTTGTATTAAAGTTACATAAACCAGGTTTGGTTTTTCCTATACCTAATGAATATTGTTGTGGTGTATACCAGCACTAATACGCTTCAGTATGTAATAGCCCTAATCTCTCTACGTAACCTATGACAAAGCCCTACGTCACGCAACCTCGATAAATAATTAATTTCTATTTCTTATCTTAAAGATCAAGGTTATGTTACGTATACGCTACGTATAGCGGCTCCGGGGAAACTAGTATATAAGCTATGGAAATTCTACAATAAAGGAGTTCACAGTTGTTGGGAAACCAGCACTCACAAAGCAAGTGTTTTACTTATAACCCCCGTCGCGCCGCCACCATCATATGGCGACCCTGCCAGTGCCGTGCCTCGTCGGCACTGGTAACGAACTACCGTTAGTCAAGTTAAGAAGTTGATACATCTGAACAAGTGTTCAAGAAGAAGAAACATCGGTCATCATCAGCCAAAACGGTGCAAGCAAGAACACATGTAAAACTCTGTTGAAGTCAACATCTTCATGTAATTTTAATTGGCCTTGTGCGGCACCGATTGATCCTTGAGTCAATATGGGTTTTAAACAACAAGACTAAAGCAGTACAACGATGAGCAAGAACGAAGGTACTGTGACAAAGTACAAGGTGAATTGTCGCGTTTAAGACATCACTGAGATTACTTAACAAGATGGGCTTCGCTACGTCCAATACAAAAGAATAAATTTTATCATTGCCCAAAAAGGCGCAGGCAACGATGCAGATTCATCTCAGTCACAGATCGAGCGACCAGCAGCAGCCGTCAATGTACGTCGACCAGCGTCAGACCAGGAGACACCCAATATTCCCGCCCACCCGAACATCAACACCACTAAAAATTGTAAGTGTTAAAACTATCAAGTGTCCAGTGTGTGTTATCTATCCTTGATGTCGAAATACAAAAAATATATATAAAAAACTTAAAAATCTTTAAGTAAAGTTGATCCTGTTTGTAGAAAAAAAAAAGAAATAGGTCAGAAACAAAAAAAAATATCTGTAAAAGACTTTGATATCATAAAAACCTGTCAGTAATTTAGAAAACGTTTATTCCGAGCCAACTACGGACTGACTATTATACTCAACAATAATAAAAGAGAGCAATGCTCAATAGTTTTGTTTTAAAAACCTAGATATTAGCTCACAGTGCAAAGTTAGGTTTTCTCACTTTTTATATAATTAAACAAACGGTGTTAAACCCTTGTTGATTCGCAAATCAAAAGGCGATTCTTAGAAAACTAATAAGTATTCTCAAAAACATTAATGGAAAAAAAAAAACAAAAAACGAATAGTCACAAGATATCCAGTTTGCAATTGATGAGTATACATGAATGACAATAAGTAAGCGAAATAGGTCAAGTTCAGTCATAAACCATTTTTAATAATAATAATATATTCAAACATTTTTAAATAATAATAATTTTTCACTCATTTAAATTTTCTAAAAATAACTAGAAACGCCGAACGATATGACAACACAGGACGTGCATCAGCATCACTAACCGCAAATTTCATGTTTTTAAAACATTAACGTTTAACATGCACAGAATTATAGGACATGACTTTTAATAATATAAACTAAAAAAATATATATATTTATATAATGTCTCTTAAACTTTAAAAAAAAAAATATTGACCTTAACCTCGAACGGTAATGCGGTCATCTTAATACAAGAACAACCGACTCGTATATCAAATTACCAGCGAAATTTACTAGAAGAGAATCTTTATTAGAGCTGTCTGTTAAGTGTTAAACAAGCGAAATTAATGATCAAAATTTTATATTCTACAATTATAAAAGACAGCGATGTTCAAACTTTGATAAGGTTTGTTTAAAAAACAACAACCAGATTGTCTAAAAGTCTTATAAAAGTGATAAAATTGAATTATCTAAATTTATTTGTAGACAAGGCTATAAAACTATAGATTGGTTTGGTCAGGAACTTGAAGAACGCTTGTTAAACTTACTATATCACAGACTAAGGGTAACTCAAAATCATATAAAACAAATCATATTAAAGAAAAAACAGGCCATTCACAGATTTTCGAATGGATTACGTAATGAAAAACTTGATACTATATTTTTTTTCGTGACGAATAATTATTAAGTAGGTATGTATTTTCATACGGTAACATGAACTCTGCACATTTCAACGTGAACGGTAGGATGTATATGACGCATCTTAGATACAAGATAGCGTAGTGCGATCTATATAGAATAGTAATTCAAATTAACTCACAAGGACATAAGCATTTAAAAATTTGTTAAAAAAAAATAACTCATGTTTCTCACATATTCTCAATATTGCCTCTGATGAAAAAAAAAAAAAAGAAAAAAAGGGATCTAGTTTTAATAAAACATATTATGTATGAAACAATGACTTTTAACTCAAACGGCGATTACATTACCTATAAGCGGACATACCATTAAATAAATGATAAGAACTTTTATTTAACATAAATGACTATAAGAAGTTGTTACTTACATTATAAAGTTCATACTCGGATTTGACTATACACGGAGAAGACTAATAATTACCTATATTATAACCAACCAAGTAATAAAAAAAATGCTTCACATAAAAAGTCTATTAAAGTATTTTAGAAAAAGAGTAAGTAAAAGTAATATGTACTTATGTAAAATATATTTTTATGACTTGTTATAATCAGCATGATTTAAAAAAAAAATAGGGAAAAGTTGTTTTGTTATTAGAGCTAGGAAATCGGAAGCAATATTTTATTTCACTCAATAGTTAGCCTGATCATCTAACTGTTGTTGACATAATTTTGATGCTAATGTTTTCAACATGGTTTGAGTGAATGTTAAGGTATCCCTAAATGGACAAATGACTAGCAAAAGCTACCAGTAGGATACCACGAGCTGCACTTTTGAGCTTATTGTTATGTCTTATCAAGATACACCAAGATACAAGAGCAGGCACGAAATCCTTGTTCTCTGATCATGACTCGGTCGAGCACCATTCGTGAAGACAGCTTGGACACTAGGGATTATTATACCCTTTTATTATTTAAAAATATAAGTGTTAAATGAACTGCCTGTTATTTTTATTATGACACATATAAATGTGTAAAAGACGTATGCGCATACGCAAATGCATATAATTGCATATCTTGTATCTTGCAAAAGTGTAGGTTGCTAAAAAACCACATATCTAAAAATAAATATTTGTGTATCTTGAATAAGAAGTCGGCAAATGACTTCATAAATTACTAGAGTAGACATGTCAGTAAATTAAAGTAGGAGTACTCAATAAAAAAAAATGTAAATCGATCCGGATCTCGTTTATGCATCATCAATCATCATACAATAATGACTACAGACGCGTCATATTAAATGATTTCTATATTTTGACCTCTAGTGGCCATGGCCATGCAGGCATAAATATTTACCTACGTAGGATGACAAATAAAATTAGACGTCACTATTATTAGCCTGACATGAAGAATGGTATATACTTACCAACAAACTATTGACAACTTGCGATAAATGCCATAGACAGAAATATCATAAAAATATTCGTATCACAAGTGCGGTAACTTCAGCCTTTTACAAAATTTTTTTAGACATACTAGGCTCTTACCAAAGAATGGATAAAAATGGATACTGCTATATACCTACTTACTCTTCAGCGTGAGCTCACCACTATCACATTACATGGCTACCACGAAGCAGGTCGAAGCATATCAACTATTGCATAAAGAAACTGAAACGCGACTGCGTATTCGTAGACAATTTACGTACGGAAGGTACGGAATCCCCCGCGAAATTGAAACCAACAGGGGTAGTAAATATCGTTTTTGAATCGATGTTTCATATTATTGTTATTCATACTAGCAAAATAATTAGAATCATGATGTTTATCATTAAAAAAAAAAACCCAACAGGATGCTAGAAATAATTTACTTTTATAAAAATATTATATATGATCATTATGATCAAAAATGTTATCCCATTAATTATAAGGTAGATGATTTACTTATAACAAAATATAAAAAAAAACAAAGAAGAGAAAAATTAGACATAGTGTATTCGGG
This sequence comes from Acrobasis suavella, assembly GCA_943193695.1. NCBI lineage: Eukaryota > Metazoa > Arthropoda > Insecta > Lepidoptera > Pyralidae > Acrobasis > Acrobasis suavella. The sequence continues at coordinate 9,547,242 of OW971957.1, read as the reverse complement.
ACCCTACCTAGTAATCAAAATCAACATCTTAAAAGTTTTAAACTAGATCAGCTACTCCTAAGAAGAAACTGCATCTTCATATTACTTATTGTGACAAGTTGAAATATGAAGACTTGCTACGTATAAATCTTTATCACACGTACCTAGCATTCATCTGATTGTTAATTATTGTAATATCCTAATATTATAGTTCATTAGAAGATAATATATAAACTTTTTTATTTCTCTATTTATGTTGTGATTAAAACATTTTAAAACATTATATTTGTTAATTTTAAGACATTGTTTATTTAGTTTAAATAATATGGTATAATCCAATAGAATTTTATGCTTATGCTTTTGCTAACGCCTTAAAAAATCTGTAAGAGAGAACTGGTTAACTCCAAATATGTACTTGTAAAAAGATGTAAACAGACCCCAGTTAAATTTTTAACATGACATACATTAGTTGATTTTTAAATCTGAAATTATTTTGTATTGTATAACTATTCTAAGCCAAAAAATTTGTTAATTTTTGTCTCAAAAAAAAAGGGGGAAGGTGTGGTGTATACCAGCACTAATACGCTTCAGTATGTAATAGCCCTAATCTCTCTACGTAACCTATGACAAAGCCCTACGTCACGCAACCTCGATAAATAATTAATTTCTATTTCTTATCTTAAAGATCAAGGTTATGTTACGTATACGCTACGTATAGCGGCTCCGGGGAAACTAGTATATAAGCTATGGAAATTCTACAATAAAGGAGTTCACAGTTGTTGGGAAACCAGCACTCACTAAGCAAGTGTTTTACTTATAACCCCCGTCGCGCCGCCACCATCATATTGTTATCGGTCGCTTATACAACGTTGAAGGGACATACCCGCAATAAATCGAACCACGGGCTGTACTAGATCACTATAGTATAATGAAATTAAAATAAAAACCAACAAAAAAATTTAATTGCCCGGGCGGCTGCATAATTTTTATTTTTGGAAATGGCGGCAATATTTTTTTTGTGTTTCGGCTGTTATTTTTGTTTCATTATACTATAGTGATCTAGTATAGCCCGTGGTTTGATTTATTACGGGTATGTATATAATATGTCTTATATCTATAGACGCAAGAAGAAAATATACTTAATTATTCTCTTAAAACTAATCAAGGAAATGCGGAAGAATCTGAATCAACGCAATGCGGCTGGCAAGCTATCACTATTTTGATTCCTTTTTCTGTCTTCTCGCCTAACATCACGGTTTCGTTCGCAGCCCATGAGCCTTGCGGTTCTTATTCGAAGTACTCTCTCTGCCACACACGCCAAAAGAGGCCGTTTTTCGCAATTGTGCGTAGAAAAGCTTTACATTCTCACTTTAAACTGTAAACAGTAGTTCATAAAATAGTTTGAAGGGTTATCTAGTGCCTGGTCAAGACAAAATTTTAAATGGTGTTTCCTATCAAATTATTTATTTCAAATGGAGACAGGGTTTCGCAGCCCATGAGCCTTGCGGTTCTTATGCGAAATACTCTCTCTTTCACACACGCCAAAAGAGGTCGTTTTTCGCAATTGTGCGTAGAAAAGCTTTACATTCTCACTTTAAACTGTAAACATTAGTTCATAAAATAGTTTGAAGGGTTATCTAGTGCCTGGTCAAGACAAAATTTTAATGTTTCCTATCAAATGATTTATTTCAAATGGAGGCAGCACTGGACCCCGGAAAATTCAAGTATCCCCCTTAAGGGTAAAGACTTGATAGGTGATATAGTTAAAGTAACAATTTCGGTGCAAGTTTTCATTCATAATGAGCGGTACATTCTCGCCTAGTTCTCACAATCTAGATCGTATCGAGCTATAGATCATGAGAACTATCACGTGATCATTGTACAATATGTAACAAAAACCCTGTCCGATCCTTGTAGGAGTAACTCAGACCGTCATTATGAACAACTTTTCCTATGGGACTAATGCTTGAAACACGAAAAAAAAATCGAGATTTTCATACAAAAGTGTTCGGCTGGCCCGGCAATTTGTGTGAAAAAGTCGATTTTTCTTTCGATATAAGTTTAAACTTGTGTTATGGGATACTAACTCAACGATATCATATTGTATAATAGATACACATATAGATAAACACCAAAGACCCAGGACAATTTGAAAAAGGCCATTTTCTAGACATTGCCATTTGCGCAGACATGATTTAAATTTATTTAACGGGAGCTCTTTTAGTGCAGATATCAAATCTCTTTACACATGGCATTACAGTTATTTTTATATTTTTCACTTTTTGGCACTAGATTTAATACGAGTCTATTACAATTTCGTGTTGTTCGTTGTTGTTCGTAAGAAGAAATGTCTAGCTTGAACAAATAAATGCGCATTTTGTTTCACAAAATGCGCATTTATTTGTATGGGTTATAGTGCGGCAGGGGTGGCCCATGGGCCACCCCTGCCCAGTTTAGGTTATGGTGCGGCGGGGGTGGCCCAGTAATTTAATGATTTCATAAATATTAATAATTAATATTACAAATATTTTTATGAGAATCATTAGATAGCCATCCGCGATATGTACCGCGATAAATTAAAAGCAAGTTATTATTGAAAACATTCAGTTGCAACACAGAAATCAATAACTCTTTTGAAACGGACGGCGTCTGTTTTAACGACTTCATTGATTTGTCTGACAACACATTAAGTAACGTTATTTAATACTAGCGTTGCTTATGTAAGTTTAAGTTACTGCTGTTGGGTTTCAGTGATTTGGTGTCACTTTTTATTCAATTCAAAAGTTAAAAAAATACTTAATAATTTTTTTTTTTCACAAAAAATTACAATCAACTTCACTTTCGTTGAGTTTCTTTCATATCTTCAACCAAATCAATACGGAACCTATTATAAAGCAAAGGCTTTCAAACTAGAATCACCGAAAGATATTTTTCAAAATTAAAAATTGACTTCAACGGCATACCGTGGCGTAGTGGTCACCATGCTAGTCCGGAGCCACATTCAGGGGTCCCGGGTTCGATCCCCGGTCAGGGCAAGTTGGAATATGACCTTTTTAAAGTTTTCTTGGGTCGTGGATGTTTATTTATGTATTTGTTATAAAAAATATGTTATCGTTGAGTTAGTATCCCATAACACAAGTCTCGAACTTACTTTGGGGCTAGCTCAATCAGTGTTATTTGTCTCTATATATTTATTTATTTAAATTAAACAACCGACTTTGATAAAAAAAAATATACGGGACCATCTTGCATTGATGTATGTCCAGTATGCTCTTTCAAACAAGAAATAATTTTCCATGATCCAGACGTCTTCGACTTCGACTAATCTGGGAACATAGATTTTTTTGGGGACAAATCACACAGATTGAGCTAGCCCCAAAGTAAACCTAAGCTTGTGTTATGGAATATTACCCCAACGATACTATATTTGATGATAAATACAAAAATAGATAAACACCCAGGACCCCAAACAATTTGAAAAAGCATTTTTCCAAATTGACCTGGCTGGGGATCGAACCCAGAATCTCCGGATTGGCGGACTGGTAGCTTGTTGACCATTACCCCACGGAGGTTGTCATAAAGTTACATTCGAATGGATAACTCCCTTAATCTTTTTTGGAGTCTGATAAAAATCGGTTCACAATTGGCGGAAATATTGCGTAGATAAATAAAATACACACAAAAACGCTTCCAATCGTTTGTATTCAGACGACCTCCGTGGCGTAGTGGTCACCATTAGTCCGCCATCCAGAGGTTCCGGGTTCGATCCCCGGTCAGGCCAAGTTGGAAAATGGCCTTTTTCAAATTGTCCTGGTTCTTTTTTTTAAATCTATTTATTGTAAAACACAGGTAAATACGGTGTTACAGGTTTAAAGTCCACCATGCTCGTCCCATACTGGACATACAATAATTAATAATAAACAAACTAAATACACACAATTAATATTAGGCAATTAAAATTCATAATTTACTTTAGTCATCAAATATTATCATTTAAGAAATCGTCAATAGAGTAATAACATTTTTTCGTCAAGAATAATTTTAATTGATATTTGAATGATTTCGTATTCAACTCCTTAAATGTATCTGGTAATTTATTGTAAATCACAGGTGCCATGCCTAAACAGCTTTTTTTCATAAGTGCTGTGTTATGGCCACCAGTTACTAATTTAAACTTGTATTGTGATCGAATTCGTTCTGTCCTTTGTCTTTGCTCTTACAATGTAACGAAAAGATGTGGATTAGATTTGACAAATACACAAATTTCTAAAATATAAATACATGGTAACGCTAGTAATTTTAGGGACTTAAACAAGAGTACACAGCTCTCTTCTGTTTTTAATCCACACATTGAACGCAAGCATCGTTTCTGGTGTTTAAATATATTCGTTTTTCGGTTGAATTGCCCGAAAATATTACACCGTATTGTAATGTAGGTGTAACTAGACCATGATACGCTACAAGAACTACCTCTAGCTTGACTTTTTTTGACAATTTAAATAATGCATATTCCGATTTACTAAGACTTTTGCATACCTCTTCAGCGTCAGCTTTCCATGTTAATTGGCTATCTATCATTAGTCCTAAAAAATTTAGTCATGTCAACTTTTTCTATGTTTTGCCCGTTATAATTTATGTCTACATTTGGAATTGCTAATTTTTGATGGAAATGTATGATCTTTGTTTTATTTAAATTAATTTTCAAGTTATTAATGTCAAGCCATTTTATTATGTCACTTAAAAAGTTATTAATGTCATTTTCATATTTATTTATATCGTCACATTGAATTATAGCATGCTATCGTCAGCAAAAAGAACCATTTTTTGTCTAACATATTTAGGCAAGTCATTTATGTAAAAAAGGAAGAGCAAAGGCCCTAACACACTTCCTTGTGGCACGCCGAACTTGTTAACCTTACATTCTGACAAGTGTTGTTGTTCAAATTTGGTTTTAGGTCATACACTACTTATTTCCACATATTGTTTTCTATTGTCAAGGTATGATTCTACATATAAGACTCAATACGTTGCCCCTTATACCAATCGCATTAAGCTTGTTACTCAGTCTAACACGGTTAACATAATCAAAAGCCTGCGTCATATCTGTATATACCGCTGACACATGTTTCCTATCATCAACATTTTTCATTACAGTATGAAGAAGGTCAAATATTGCTAAATTAATAGACTTATTTCTTCTGAATCCCGTTTGTTCGTCGCAAAGAATATTATATTTTGTCAGATAGTTGTAAATAGATACATTTAAATATTTTTCAAAAATTTTAGTAAATATAGAACCTAGCGCTCGTGGTCTGAAGTAGTCCATATTTTCTTTATTCCCTTTTTGTGATGATTGTAGTTTTTAGTTTTTCGGGAAATACTCCGGCCGATATACATAGGTTGATTATATAACTGAGATATGGAGCTATATCATCACTAACATATTTGATTACCTTTGTAGCATTATCATCGTAGTCGGTGCTATTTTTATTTGGTAATGACTCAATTATTTTTGACACCTCTTCCGTTGTTATCGGTTTCAAAAACATTGATTGTGACTTTGTGGACAAATCAACCTTATTATTTAATTAAGTAGATGTTATCTTTCTTGGGTGTATATCTATATATGTATTTGTTATTAAGTATAGTATCGTTGAGTTAGTATCCCATAACACAAGCCTCGAACTTACTTTGGGGCCAGCTCAAGCAGTGTAATTTGTCCTTATATATTTATTTATTCATTATTTATGTTTTGGGAATCCTTGGGAGGCCTATGTCCAGCAGTGGACATCATGTGGATGAAATGATGATGGTTACATAATATTGTATGTTATGTAGAGTATCATATTGTTTAAGTGCTATTCAAATCATGAAGTTACTTAGTTTCAATTACGAAACGTCAAGTTATTTCAGTCGTAATAAACATTACATTGTTAAATATTAAAATATGAGGTATTTTTTTATAATATGCATTGATTCGGTCAGCCGTTTTAGGGTTCTGTACCCAAAGGGTAAAAACGGTACTCTATTTGCTATGTAAGACTACGCTGTCTGCTGGTCTGCCACCATCTGTATCTCATGAACTGTGATAGCTAGACAGTTGAAATTTTCACAGATGATGTATTTCTGTTTCCGCTGTAACAACAAATTCAACAAACGTGATTTTTTTAAAATAGTGGTACGTAACCCTTCGTGGGCCTTGGCCGGTTATTTCGAGAGCAATCTGCCCTTCGAGTAACCTTATTGACAATATCAGAAATAACCTTACTATGGGCGATTTTCCAACATATACAATATGTAACAACAACCCTTTCCGATCCTTGTAGGAGCAACTCAGACCGTCAATATAAACAACTTTTGTTATGGAACCAATGATTGAAACTCGAAAAAAAATTACATTTTCATACAAAAGTTAGATAGGAAAAGTTGTTCATATTGACGGTCTGTGTTGCTCCTACAAGGATCGAACAGGGCTTTTGTTACATATTGTATTCAATATGCATACAAAAAATCGACATTTTTAAACAAAAGTGTTTGGAAAATGACCTTTTTCAAATTGTCCTGGGTCTTGGATGTTTATCTATAAATGTATTTGTTATGAAGTATAGTATCGTTGAGTTAGTATCCCATAACACAAGTCTCGAACTTACTTTGGGGCTAGCTCAATCAGTGTTACTTGTCCTTATATATTTATTATTTGTGACGCCAATGTCTGTCTGTCCGTCTGACTATCATCATCATAATTTGAGAGCTGTGCTCTTGCCGGTGGAGTTTCTTCCGTTCTATTCTGTTTTCCACCAACCTCTTAACATCTTGATACGACACTGCTGTCACCTTTTCCTTGACTTGCTTCATATAGTGCCTGAGCTTTCGTCTTTCCATCTTTCTTCTATTTTGCCTTCTATTATATTGCGCATAAAATTGTCATGCCGTATCAAGTGTCCCAACATATTGCCTCGCCTCTAATGATCTCTAGGATGTGTCTCTTTTCACCTATTCTGTTTAGGACTTCTCTGTTTGTTACTTTGTCCTTCCAACTCATTTTCTCAAGCCTTCTCCAGAACCACATCTCGAACGCTTTCAACCTTTTAGTTTCCTTCTGTGTATAGAGCAGTGCTCCAAATGTGCACCTTAATGTCTGACCACAAGACCCAAAATGCTCTGTCTGCCCCATTAATTCAGAGATCGGAATCACGGGTGCTATTGCTATCAAAAGTATGGATATGACTAAAAGTTCCGGGAATTCTCGAGAATCTATTTGAGTACTCATAAAATAAAACAATCATAATTATGTGATTTCAGGATTAGTATATTTTTTCGATTAAAATAATCGTGAAATCACATAATTATGATTGTTTTATTTATAAAAGTTAAAGTCAAATCCATACTTTTCATAGCAATAGCACTAGTGATTTCGATCTGTGCCCGTTATAGATAAAGACGTTGTACTCGTGGTAGTGTGTACGTATGATTGACATTCTGCTTGAATAAGCGAGTAAACGATATTATTTATATATCACTTCATCTCTGACATAAATCGAAGTCATTTAACTTTGTAAATATTCATTTACTCGCTTGACACGCTTCGTATGACATGCTTTACTGTAAGAGCCGATTCATACTGGAACTAAAGCGGCCGACAGCGCACTTTCATTGTCAATTAACCTTTATTTATATTTTTAACCGACCTCCAAAAAAGAGGAAGTTATCAATTCGTCGGAATCTATGTTTTTCATGTATGTTCAACGATTATTCGAAAACTCTTTGACCGATTTGGAAAATTCTTTTTGTTTTATTTGAAAGGGTATACTTGTCATGTGGCCCCATAGAAATCTTATCAAAATAGGTTGTGTTGTTTGGGGGTGAAGACGGTTTTAAGTTTTGAAAAATTATTGCAATGTATAATATAGCAAAAAAAAAGTAATAAAAGATTTCAATGTTTTTATTAATACTTATAGCGCTATCTAGTGGGAAGATAAATAATTATGTTTATAAGGCGATGGGTAGGCATGCCGGTAGGAAAACTATAGCAAAATTATTTAAGCTGTCCGGGCTATTTCTTCTCGATTTCGCATAAACTCCGGCATTCTTGGATGACCTTCTTCTTATTATTAAAGAGATGAGCTCTTGTCTGTGAAGCAACCAATGCCTTCTATCTTACTCTGTATAAAGTTAACTCCTTTACATCCTTGTAGGTTGAAACATCGATTTCTAGGTCTTCCTTTGCCTTTTCTTCCTTCTATTTTTCTGCATTAGATTTAATGAGTTTTCAAAAGTAATATTTGGAGATCATTTACTAGCTTATTACATTTGAAGAAGACAAGTTGATTTGCAGGCAAATTAAAAACCCCCGATGACACTATCTAGTGATAAGTGGCGATACTACATAATATTCTGATTCGTAGCGCCATCTTTTATTTTCCAGGTAAAAAAACAAACCTCAGCTTTCAAGCTTTAACACCTAATAACTTTAAAACAACTAAACTGATTTTCATTAAACATGGCTAAGAACCACCGCAATTTAAGGGAAGTTGCTTTCACCTAAAAAACCCGCATTGAATTCGGTCTATTCGTTCGAGCGCTACGATGCCACAGACAGACAGACGACAGCTTCAAACGAATAACCCCTCTTGTTTGTCGGCGTTTTTTAAGCGGGAAAGCGTTCCTTGGCTCCAAAGCATATAGCAGCTGAGGATGGAACCGCGAACGTGCTAAACCTATACCTGAATTTTCCGGGGTCCAGTGCTGCCCCCATTTGAAATAAATCATTTGATAGAAAACAGAGACATCATTTAAAATTTTGTCTTGACCAGGCACAAGATAACCCTTCAAACTATTTTATGAACTACTGTTTACAGTTTAAAGTGTGAACCTGAAGCTTTTCTCCGCACATCCGCCAAAAGTGGCCGCTTTTCGCAAATGTGCATAGAAAAGCTACACGTTCTTACTTCAAACAGTAAATAGTAGTTTATAAAATAATTTGATGGGTCGTCTAGTGCCTGGTCAAGACAAAATTTTAAATGACGTCTCCGTTTCCTATCAAATGATTTATTTCAAATGGGGGCAGCAGTGGACCCCGGAAAATTAAGTTGAACAAGTGAAGTGCGGTGCCGGCCGCGGCCGTTTCAGTGTGAATTGGTGCTAAGATCTAGATACGTCTGACAACATAATGTATTAGAATAGAAATCCTAGCAGTCGCGGGGCCTCCTTAGAAGTCGATTCCCATCGAGTTCCCGTTTTAATTCTAAAATATACGCTTTTATTATGTACTAACAAAAATTAAAACCTACTTATATTGGGCGCAACGTGCATTAAAATATCCGTTTACTATTTCAAAGCCGTAAAGTAGCATAATGGATGGATTGCTCGCATACACGTATTCAAATGCGAAAAGTTTTGCTGGTCATTCAAATAGTACACTCTCGAGGATACATTTTATATAGGCAAACACGCTCACAGGTATAATCACTCACACTAAGTCAGTAAAATTAAAAATATGCGAATTATAACTGGACATTGCACGGCATAATTACTTATTTAATTCATTTCATAGTGTTTTAAATTATAATATCTGTACCAGGGGTGTGTCACTCCCCGTTTAGGTATCGAAAATATACCTACATTGTTACTATCCACGCGGTGACCACTTCGAAGGGGAAAATTCAATTACATGAACCATTTGTTCAGAGTAATAAGAATGAATTGGCTTGCAATGGATATCTAGGTATCTAAACGAAGAGGCGAGGAGTTCTGACGCGAGCTAAATTAAACCATATAGCTAACCACATTAAGTAGATATTCGTTTTAATTTCTTTTCTGAGTCAGACTTCTGTACGTACTTATTCTGTTACTAGTACTTATTCTGTGAATGTACTAGCCCAAAGTCTCACCCAACGCTACTGATACCTACTCCCATAATGTAATAGTACTTATATATTTATTTGATTCCGTAGGGAAAGTTGTTTAGTATCGTGGACTAAACTTGCTCCAATTTTGCTAGTGTATACAATTGAGTCTGTATTTTTAACCGACTTTCAAAAAGGAAGAAATTATCAATTCGTCGGAATCTTTTATTAATTTATATACGTACTTATAAAAAGCCTGGACCAATTTGAAAAAAAAAAAACAACTTTTCTTTTATTTGACAGGGCATGCTTGTCAGGTAGTTACAGTAATTTTATCAAAATCGGTTGTGTAGTTTTGTGGGGGTTTTTAGTTTTCAAGAATTTTATTTTGAATTTTTCTTTTTTTTTATTTGTCTTTATAGTCCCACTGCTGGGCAAAGGTCTCCTCGAATTTATGGTATGAAACAAACGTTTGCCAAAATCAATTTAAGTATAATAGGTATGTTTTGATTCTATTTTTTTTTATTTATTTATTTAACTCCATTACAATACATTTAAATTGCGGGTTAAGGTCCTGTCTTTATTTTCAGTTTTGAAAGAACGACAGAAAACATTTTTAACTAAAATTGGATAACAAGCGTTTATACTTTTTTTAAATTAAGGTACATACACAGTGGAAGGCGCATAGGTACTTACCTGTAGACCACAGGCTATACTAGGTCACAACATCATAAGGAAATTGAAATAACAGTAAAAAAAAATCGAAATTCCCATACGAATTGCCCGGGCGGCTGCACACTTTTGTACGGGAATTTTTATTTTATTTTATTTAAATTTTAATGCACAATTTAAAAAATGTACTATGCTGATTTTTTTTTGTTATTTCACTGATAAGTATTTTAATTTCATTATACTATAGTAATCTAGTACAGCCCGTGGTTTGATTTATTACGGGAATGTCCCTTTCACGGTGTATAAGTAAGATTCTTGTTATAAGGCGGGTCCAAATTTTGCGTGACGTACGTATTAGTCGACTGTTGAAAAAAAGAAATATATATATATCAGTTACTTCTCCTGACGCGCAAGTCGTAAAAGCTGATCGCGGAAATGGGACAGAATTTTTTGAGCTTTCAGTTATTTTTGTACCAACAACCGCCCAATTCGACCTGCGGTGCCATTTTAAAACGGGGATTTAAAAAAAAGTTTTTCGTATGGACAAAACAGTTCGTTCAGTGACTTTGCGTTTCAAATAAGGGTCCACTGAATCGCATTTTTTTTAAATAAAGTTTTTTCTTTTGACCTACGAAATACTTGTTTCTTTTTATTTGATCTTCAATAAAAAGGTTTATTGTTAGTTAAAACCGGTCGGCTTTTGATGCGGATTCGATAGAACTAGTGGTTCGCCGCGAACTTAGACCTCGCTATTATTGTACCATAAGCTTAATTGGTACGCGAACTTTAAAAAAAACCTACTTCTTTTAATTGCACTTTATACTGCACACGTCAGTGTCAAAAAATATGTACCTACAATTCAAATCAAATGTTTATTGCTTCCTTAATAATAATCCGGGTGCTATTGTTATCAAAAGTATGAACTATATAACCTATAAATAAAACAATCATATTTATGTGATTTCAGGATATATTTTAATCAAAAAACATATATTCTTATCTTGAAATCACATAATTGTGATTGTTTAATTTACTTAGGTACCCAATTAGATTCTCGAGAAATCTCGAAACTTTCAGTCATATCCATACTTTTGATAGCAATAGGACCGTGATTCCGATCTCTAATAATAATATATACAGGTGTTAAATAATAGATGTGTAACAATTAAGGACCTCGACGCGCTGCAATGTGAGGGGGCTACATTTTGTGTTTTTGTGAATTTCTTATAATTTTTTCCTTTTCCGAGTATAGTATGTACCTATCTTTTACGTTAATAATACTAAGCTTTATGTATTCATTACAGTATAAATTAATCTTGCCGAGTATTATGACTATACACATACTTACTTACATAGTTGACTGCCTCAGTGGTCCAGTGGTCAAGCGTTCGCCTTGTGACCCGGAGGTCATGGATTCGAATCCCACTGGGAAGGGAATCATACTTTGTGAAAAGTTGTTTCCAGTCTGGATAGGATATTGCAGGCTGGAATCACCTGATTATCCGAAAAGAAAGATGATTACGTGTTTCGGAAGGCATGTACAAACTGTGGGTCCCGGACGCCATCTAGCATTTGATCATCAAACTATTGATTGGTTCTGGTCACAGAGTACTATATACTAGCGTAAGTTCTGGTCTACCCTTCGGGTTGCGGAGGTTAGACGGCAGTCGCTCTGTGTAAAAACCAGTAACCTTGTCAAATCACCTAGGTTAGGTAGCGGACCCCGGGCTCTGAAGCGTTACCGCTGAGAATGCAACCGGGGATACGGACATACAAACATACATTCTATCACGTCTTTATCCCTTACGAGGCAGACAGAGCGCTTTGGGTCTTGCGACTCTAAGCAGACGGAGCTTAGGGCCACAAGACTCAAAGGCCACTTTTATTTTATTTTAATGAGATACACATAACAAATTGTCACCAAAGTAATACATTGTTATCAGAGATCGGAATCACGGATGCTATTGCTATCAAAAGTATGGATGACTATATTAAAACCATCATAATTATGTGATTTCAGAATATATTTTAATCGAAAAAACAAATACTTATCCTGGAATCACATAATTATGATTGTTTAATTTAGATTCTCGAGAAATCCTTTAGTCATATCCATACTTTTGATAGCAATAGCTCCCGTGATTCCGATCTCTGGTTATTTATACGTAATATGTTAAAACATTAGCAATGCAAGGTGGCGTCGCTGGTCGGGTCGTTGGATTCCCTCTAATATGGTTGAGGTTAACGATGGCTGATCCGTGCGTCAACTCGTGAACGGGTGCTGTCGGGAGGGACTGGCCAGCTCGGCTTCGCTTTTTTGACTACTTAATATTTATTTTTATTTTTTATTACGCAATTTATGTTTGTTTACTTGTTCGCAAGCATAACATGTTATAATGTGTCAACATTGTATTATATTATAAGTATTTATTAATTAAAAGACAATAATAATAATATGACAAAGCCCTTCTGGCGAGTAGGCGACCAATACTGTGAAAATGAGTTTCTTTTGGCGTTTCTTCTCAGCAGTGGTCGTTACGAAGCGCTGGTATCGGTAGCTTTTCTTTAAAAATAAATTAAGTTTTAATATACTTTACACGTAATATAAATTATACTTATTGACGTGTAAAAGTGCCTGTAAAGGTCTAATTACTGAATAGACATTTGAATCTTTGCAACAACTCAAAACATGTTTAAGACGAAGTGGTAGCTAAAGTGGCGCCCTCATTTGAAATAAATTGTTTAAAACTAAATATGGTGATAATAAAAAATTTGATTTGTTTAACTGTCTAGAAAGACCTTTAAATTATTTTATGACTAACCTTTGAAAGTAATATTGGTAGTCCGTCTAGTTTTAAAACGGGTTTTTGCCAAAAGTGGCCACTTTTGGCGAAAACCCGTTTTAAAACTAGACGGACTATTAGTAATAATTTCAAAGGTTATTCATAAAATAGTTTAAAGGTCTTTCTAGACAGTGATACGAATCAAATTTTTAATTATCACCATATTTAGTTTTAAAGAATTTATTTCAAATGAGGGCGCCAATTTAGCTACCACTTCGTCTTAAGTATAAAAACAGTTGAGAGCTAAGTATACAACGTGGAAGGGACATACCCGTAATAAATCGAACCACGGGTTATACTAGATCACTATAGTATAATGAAATTAAAATAACAGTCAAAACACAAAAAAAACATTGGCATTTCCATACAAAATTGAGCAGCCAATTTTTTTTTTGTTTATTTGCTTTTTATTTTAATTTATTACACTATATTGATCGAGTATAGTCCGTGGTTCGATTTATCACGGGTATGTTTCTTCCACGTAGTATAATAAGTACGTTGTATGTAAAGCCACGAACACATCAAAGTGTGAATAGACATTGTATAATTATTATAATGGATGTTAAGCAACTGTCGCTTGTTTAATTGCGGTGTTATGACATTGCAATTCCAAAAGAGTTCGATGGCATAGCGAGTGTCATTCTGAGTAACGTTTTTGAATATTTTTACTAGAAATATGATTGCACTTAAAATCTTAAGATTATCACACTAGTATTATAAAGGCGAAAGTTTGTTACTTCTTCACGCGCAAACGGCTGGACCAATTTTGATGAAATTTGGTATGCAGGAAGCTGACACCCTGGATTGACGCAGCTAGTAGTACATATTTCAATATTTCATTTATTTTTAGGAGTTTCTTCTATATCTCAAAAGTTGTTTATCATATCTTCACCGAATGAATATGAAACCAACTTGGTAGTAAAGGCTTTCAAATAAAAACAGAATCATCAAAATCGGTCTACGGTTGACGAAGATATCTCGTAACATACATACAAAAAAACATACAGTCGAATTCATAACCTTCTTATTTTTGAAGTCGGTTGAAAGGCACAACTTAATGCTAAGCATTGTCTACCAGTTCACCTTTGGGACGTAGCAGAAAAAATGGTAGATGGGGTGCAAATTTAATTAGATAAGTATAACTACCTATATCGAAAGGAATAAATTAGATTGTATACAATATGTAACAAAAACCCTGTTCGGACAGGGTTTTTGTTACATACAAAAACCCTGTCCGATCCTTGTAGGAGCAACTCAGACCGTCAATATGAACAACTTTTCCTATGGGACCAATGCTTGAAACTTGAAGAAAAAATCGGAAATTTCATACAGATTGCCGGGTCAGGCAGGCACACACTTTCGTATGAAAATGTCGATTTATTCTTCGAGTTTCAAGCATTGGTCCCATAGGAAAAGTTGTTCATATTGACGGTCTGAGTTGCTCCTACAAGGATCGGGCAGGGTTTTTATTACATATTGTATATTACATAATTTTTTCAAAAATATCCTTGTATATAATAAAATTTAGTCATAAATGCAATTTCAATTTAGGTTAGTACTTTGTACATATAAGAAACCCGCGACTTCGTCAGCGTAAATTTGTTACTTTGTAATAGTCTACTTTTGTAAGGCAAAACAGGATTTCCTGTATAAAGTTCCACTTCCCTTTTCATTTCTGTAATGATTTTTGGGATAAAAAATATCTATGTTCTTTCCCGGGTCTCAAACTATATTCATACCAAATTTTATCTTAAATCGGTTCGTGGTTGAAGCGTGAAGAGGTAACAGACAGACAGAAGGACACACAGATAGAGTTACTTTCAAATCCTAATATCATAAATGGGAAAGTAGGTAAATCGATGTCTTTCTGTCCGTAATAATATTAGGATATGGATTTCGTGAATTTTTTTGTTGGCCGCATGTCCCACTGCATTTTTTGAGGTCCAGTGACGAAATAAGCAAAAATCGGTCACTTTTGGCAAAAATACCATGAAAAGCTTCACGTTCTCACTTTAAGGGGCTACCTGAATTTTCCGGGGTCCAGTGCTGCCCCCATTTAAAATAAATCATTTGAAAAGAGACGGAGATATCATTTAAGATTTTGTCTTATTCAGACCCTAGATAACCCTTCATACTATTTTATGAACTACTGTTTACAGTTTAAAGTAAGAATGTTAAGCTTTTTTACGAACATACGCCAAAAGTGGCCGTTTTTCGCAATTGTGCGTGTTATGGGATACTAACTCAACGATACTATATTTTATTGTTGGAATATCTGTTCGGTTTGGGCTAAATTAAAATACTATTTAACTGGTGAAGTATGAAGTTATATTGTTTTAACTTTTACTTGGAAGAATGTATGTCTGACTCACTAGCACAATGCTAGAGAGAAGAGAGATGACATAAGTGGGGGTTGCCAGCATTAAAAGGTTGCCAGCAATGTATTGTACAAAAATAAAGATTGATTTTTGCAATTAAAATAATATAAATCAACATTTATAACATATACATATATAGATAAACAGCCAAGACCCAGGACAATTTGAAAAAGACCATTTTCCAACTTGCCCTGATCGGGGATCGAACCCGGGACCTCTGGGTGGCGGACTAGCATGGTGACTACTACGCCACGGAGGTCGTCACATTGATGAGTATGTTTACTCCCTTTCAGGATGATACCCCATAACGTTACACGTTGTATAAATACCTATTATCACGCGTTTTTCCACAAGGGCTAAAAGACAGTGGGTATAAATCAGGCGAAATCGCAGGTAGGAATCTAGGCAAACTAGGTCGAAGCTAGCCTATAATCTAGGTCTATCAAGATAGGTAGTTAGCGACCTCACACAACATACAATCTAGCGATGACTGTCCAGTCGTAAGTGTGAAATAGAATATGTGAACATTATGAGCATTTTATGACGTTGGAAAATTTATAGGTACCTACTCAATACTCAATATTTTATTGCAAAGCATAAAGTACATTAGATGTTACCAATACAACTATAGATCATTTATGTACTTAAATAAGTATTATAGAAATATTTTTGTACAATGTCGATCGCAGGATGTAAGAACAGCGGTCATGCACTAGGGCACTAGGTACGGGCACCGGTCTGTCTCGACACAGTTTTTTAGGGTTCCGTACCCAAAGGGGTAAATACGGAACCGTATTACTAAGACTCCACTGTCCGTCTGTCTGTCTGTCACCAGGCTGTATCTCATGAACCGTGACAGCTAGACAGTTAAAATTTTCACAGGTGATGTATTTCTGTTGCCGCTATAACAACAAATACTAAAAACGGAATAAAATAAATATTTAAGTGGCACCCATACAACAAACTTAATTTTGTATAGTTGGTACGGAACTATATAACTAATATTTTCTCATGACAAGGTCTGCGAGTTCGGGTTTTTCATGCTCACTAAAATGTCCAATCCGGTGGTGGCGTCGCTGGTCGGGTCGTTGGATTCCCTTTAATATGGTTGAGTTTCACGATGGCTGATCCGTGCGTCAACTCGTGAACGGGTGCTGCCGGGAGGGACTGGTCAGCTCGGCTTCGCTTTTTTGACTACTTAGTATTTTTTTATTTTTTATTACTCAATTTATGTTTGTTTACTTGTTCGCAAGCATTACTTGTTATAATGTGTCAACATTGTATTATATTATAAGTATTTATTAATTAAAAGACAATAATAATAATATGACAAAGCCCTTCTGGCGAGTAGGCGACCAATACTGTGAAAATGAGTTTCTTTCGGCGTTTCTTCTCAGCAGTGGTCGTTACGAAGCGCTGGTATCGGTAGCTTTTCTTTAAAAATAAATTAAAATTTAATATACTTTACACGTAACATAAATTATACCTATTGACGTGTAAAAGTGCCTGTAAAGGTCTAATTACTGAATAAACATTTGAATCTTTGAATTTGAATCTTTGAATCTTTGAACACTTCGTGCGTGTGTCCGACTCGCACTTTCCCTATTATTTTTAAACTACGGCGGGTATCAGCGTACCTACGTACATGATGTTTTTAAAATGTCCTTGTATACTGTTCCTAATATAAAGACGCAGCGATGACATAGGTGATGTAAGGCTTTGACCGAATCAGGGCCGGATCTATCATAAGGCTTTTTGGGCTCAAGCCCAGGGCCCCGTGGATTCAAGGGGCCCCCAGCCAAGTCTAGTCAAAAATAAACGATAAAGGAATATAGCTGATCTTATCAAGATTGAATGTGTAGTGTCCACCTACGGGTTGGCATCAGGGTTGCTAACACTAAAGCTTAAAATATTACAATATAAATAAAATGTTTTACTGTCTTATTCTTTTCATATACTTTGAGTAATTAGGTGGGCTCCTAAGTAGTATTAGCCCAGGGAACCTCACGGTCCGGCCCTGAACCGAATGTTCAAAGAAGTGTCGGACATCCAGCAATGAGATGGGCTGACGACATACTCAGTGAAAGTCGGGGTCTCGCCTGGATGAGAGAAGCACGGGACCGAGAAGGGAATCCTATGATCAGCAGTGGGCGGAAGAATGGCTGGGATGATGATGATTTCAATCGAAGTATTGATGAAATATAGATATTCATAAGAGTTTCCTTATTTCAGATTCCCGATAAGATGGCGCCATCTCTTAGCGTGAAGGAGTACTACGCAGACAAAACTATTTTTATCACAGGCGCCACGGGTTTTATGGGCAAGGTCCTGGTGGAAAAGCTGTTGTACTCGTGTCCAGATATCAAGAAAATCTATATTCTAATGAGGCCGAAGAAAGGCCATTCGAGCAAGGAGAGACTGGATACTTTTATTAATTGTAAGGTGAGTACCGCCATCTGTTGTCGAGTAGCGGAACTATAAAAAATGAGTTTAATTTTCCACGACAGCTCAATTTGCGTTTTGGTACGATAGATAGTATAGTAATCTGCGGCTATGATTCCTTCAATAGCGCTGCTAGGTATCATAAAAACGGCAACGCGTTGTTCGACTAAAAAACGGTGTTAAAAACGTTATCTTTACGTTTTAATGACGTCATTCACTGCTTATATGGTGTAAATAAGGTCCCGGGACCCCGGGATGACAAATGATATATAAATAAATAAGTATTACAGACAAATCACACAGATTGAACTAGCCCCAAAGTAAGATCCAGAATTCCAGACTTGTGTTATGGGATACTAAGTCAACGATACTATATTTTATAACAAGTACATACATAAATAGATAAACATCCAAGACCAAGACCCAAGTCAAAATCTGAAAAAGATCATTTTCATCTTGTCCTGACCGGGGATCGGAGCCCGGACCTCTGCTGTGACACCGTGGCATAATGACCACCAGGACACAGAGTCCTCGTACAAAAATAAAGAAACAACCGAAACGTAATAAAATATAATTCTACATTCCAGGTGTTCGAGCGCCTCCACACAGAGTACCCCAAACGCCTGGACAAACTCCAGGTGGTGCCCGGCGACATCCTCATCGAAGACCTGGGCATCAGCATCGAAGACAGGGCTATGTTGGAGCGGGAGACCCAGATTGTATACCACTGTGCAGCTTGCGTCAGGTACTTACTTTGAGTCATTTTCGTTTCGTGCTTTGATTGAGAAAGAAGCTAGCGCCATCTGTCGTCGAGTAGCCTTACTATGAAAACATTTTTTTTATTGTTTAGCCTATTTAGTGTAGCCAGAAATGTTTTAGTCTTAACAAACTATCGATTAGACAGTCATATCGATAGTACTGATAAATAGTTGCTCCTAATACTATTGATAAATAACCAACAATAGT
This sequence comes from Acrobasis suavella, assembly GCA_943193695.1. NCBI lineage: Eukaryota > Metazoa > Arthropoda > Insecta > Lepidoptera > Pyralidae > Acrobasis > Acrobasis suavella. Next base: position 9,528,117 of record OW971957.1, on the reverse strand, counting down.
ATCGATAGTATCGAAAGCTGCTTAAGAGAAATAATTTTGATAGTGAGTTCCTGGATCGATATTATCTATAGTATTAGCAAAGATAATATACCTACTTAATTACAGGGGATTCCTGAATTTTTAGGGGTCCAGTGCTGCTACCATTTGAAATAAAACATTTGATAGAAAACGGAGACATCATTTAAAATGTTGTCTTGTCCAGGCACTAGATAACACTTCAAACTATTTTATAAAGCTTTTCTACGCACATACGCCAAAAGAGGCCGTTTTTCGCAATTGTGCGTAGAAAAGCTTCACGTTCTCACTTTAAACTGTAAACAGTAGTTTATATAATAGTTTGACGGCTTATTTAGTGCCTGGTCAAGATCAAATTTAAATGATGTCTCCGTTTATTTTGAAATGATTTATTTCGAATGAGGGCAGCACTGGACACCGAAAAATTCAGGTAGTCCCTTAAGGGGCTACATGAATTTTTAGGGGTCCAGTGCTGCCCCCATTTAAAATAAATCATTTGAAAGAAAACAGAGACATCATTTAAAATTTTGTCTTGATCAGACCCTAGATAACCCTTCAAACTATTTTATGAACTACTGAATACAGTTTAAAGTGAGAATATGAAGCTTTTGTACGCACATACGCCAAAAGTGGCCGTTTTTCGCAATTGTGCGTAAAAAAGCTTCATGTTCTCACTTTAAACTGCAAACAATAGTTCATAAAATAGTTTGAACGGTTATCTAGGGTCTGATCAAAACAAAATTTTTAATGATATCTCCGTTTTCTTTTAAATGATTTATGTCAAATGGGGGCAGCACTGGACCCCGAAAAATTCAGGTAGCCCCTTTTATTTAAAATACCGATAGGCTGTCGATAGTTGACTATGAAGTGGCAGCCTATACTGTCCCACGCGAAATGTCTTTATCTATATAATATGTTTTTTTGTGTACTAAAGTAGGTATTTAATTTTTTTTCCAGATTCGACACTCCGATCCGCGAGGCTGTGAACATGAACACCGTCGGAACAAAGAGGGTGTTAGACCTGGCTGACTTTATGAAGCAGCTTGAGGTGAGTAGGGAGGATACTAAATCAGTTAAAATAATGAAATTATTACGACCTTTGTGGCGGAGTCATCATCATGCTACGCTGTCACACCGGAGGTACCGAGTTCGATCCCCGGTCAGGTCAAGATGGAAAAAATCATTTTCTGGTTGACCTGGATCTTGGGTGCTTATCTATACAACGTGGAAGGGATCCGTAATAAACAGAGATCGGAACCACGGGTGCTATTGCTATCAAAAGTATGGATAAGACTATATAATCTATAAATAAAACAATCATAATTATGTGATTTCAGAATACATTTTAATCGAAAAAATATACTTACCCTGAAATCACATAATTATGATTGTTTTATTTACTTAGTTTATTTCTTTAGAAAAGAAATAAACAGAAGAGTAGCAAATGGATGGAAAAAGTATTGGTCTTTGAAGGAAATTATGAAGTCGAATAAGCTCAGTCTGACAGTAAAAAGAAAAGCTTTTAACACCTGCATACTCCCAGTCATTACCTACGGATGCGAGACATGGGCACTCACCAAACATCATAGGGAAAAGCTGGAGCGCTGTCAAAAGGCCATGGAGAGAAGTATGACGGGTATAAGGAAACAAGACAAAAGTAGCTGATATCCTTGATCGTATAGACCAACTCAAGTGGAGATGGTCCGGCCACATGATTAGAGACAAGCAACACAAATGGAGTACAGCCATCTCCGATTGGTACCCCAGAGATGGGAAACGCAACAGAGGTCGTCCAATAACGAGGTGGACAGATGACCTCAACCTCACGGCAGGACATCACTGGAGAAGGGTAGCGCGAGACAGAAAACAATGGAAAATGCTAGAGGAGGCCCATGCCAAGAGGCACACTGAATTACGCGACATTATCTAGAAAAAAAAAAAAACTATCTGTTACAGTACCAAACATTTAAAATTCAGAATAAAGGGCTTATTATTATTATTATTTACTTAGTACCCAATTAGATTCTCGAGAAATCCCGGAACCTTAAGTCATATCCATACTTTTGATAGCAATTGCACCCGTGATTCCGATCTCTGGTAATAAATCAAACCACGGGCTATATTAGGTCACAATAGCATAAATAAAATAAAATAACAGCCAAAATAAAATAAAAAATTGACATTCTCATCTCGTGAAAACCTCACCATTTCTCTATCGGACTACGAGGCGCGGACAGGGGTTTCACCCCTTTGTCGTTGAAATACCTAAGTCTCGAACTAAACGCTTCGACAATTCCTTTTTGGTTCGAGTAGCTAAGGTGTGGAAGGAACTGCCTGCCTCTATATTACCAGAGAAGTACAGTCCCGGGACATTCAAAAGTAGATTGAATGGGTATCTTTTGGATAGGCATGCTTCATCCTAGTCTTCATCGTCGCTTACCATCCGGTGAGATTGAGAACAAATGCCTAACAAAATATATTGTAAAAAAAAAGTTGCCCGGGAGGCTACACACTTTTGTATGCCGATTTTTTTTTTGTTTTATGACTGTTATTTTAATTTCATTATACTAAAGTGATGTAGTATAGCCCGTGGGTCGATTTATTACGGGTATGTCCCTTGCACGTTGTATGAGTTACCTGTCGTGTCGTTTTTGGAACAAGGGTCTTGTATAGTAACATATGAGAGTAATTTGGCTGACTGCCTCCGTGGTCCAGTGTTCAAAGCGTTCGCCTTATGATCCGGAGGTCGTAGGTTCGAATCCTACTGAGAAGCATACTTTGTTTCCAGTCTGGTTTAAGGTATTACAGGCTTGAATCACTTTATTATTTGAAAAGAAAGATAATTCCGTGTTTTGGAAAGCAAGTATAAACTGTGGGTCTCAAACGCCATTTCAATCGGTCATGGTCTACCCTTTGAGTTGCGGAGGTCAGACGGCCGTCGCTCTGTATAAAAAACTAGTAACCAAGCGGCCCCAGGGCTCTGAAGCCTTACTTACCGCTGAGGATGCATCCGGGAATACGCTTGCACGGGTGATGATGATGACTAAGTTGGCTGATGTTAGAGAAATTGTGACATAAAAAATTCCAGGTGTTCATCCACGTATCAACGGCGTACTGCCGCTGTGAGGTGCCCGTGTTGGAAGAGAAGCTGTATCCGGCGAAACATCGGCCGCAGCAGGTGATGACCTGCGTGCAGTGGATGGACGACGACCTCCTCACCCACTTGGAGCCTAAGTAAGTCTCCAATGTGTAGCGATACACAGATCACTGCCCGTTCGTTACACATTGGAAGATTATTATAGTTCATGTTATGACATGCGCTACTATATCAATCGGAAGATCCATGTTTATATAGCCAATTGAAGAAACTCCGATAGCGAGATACAGAATTCTACACAGCGCCATCTAGTTTATAAGTTTTTAGTAGCTTCACCATTCACCAATATGTAGAAAGGAGAATCTTTACTCGTTAGTAGTTTTAGGTTCTAGTAGTCTCAGTTCCGGCTATTGGTAGAGGTCGCCACTGTTAAAGTCGGGGGTTTTTATGACGAGCTTTTATTTAGTTTCACCTGTCCCGTTGTCTGTCTGTCTGTCTGTAATCAAATCTTGCAAGTTTAATTTGACCCACTTCCCGGTTTCCTCAGTAGGAAAATTTCAGTTCAATAACTGAAATTTTGCTCGCTCACTTATATCGCTTGACATTGCAATTTTGTGACGACATGGAGCTGATCTGATGATGGAGCTGGAAGGTGGCCAAAGGAACTGTAATTATACGATGCAACCCCATCGAAGTTGGGCTCGTTTGAGTCGTCTTAAGGAACACTTTTTAATTTAATTATTTTAGAAAAAAGCTTGATTTTTAAATAATAACTTGTTTTTAATTTGCGGATGTGGATACAAAAACCGGTCCAGATCGACCTCAACAAACGTTCTGCGACCAAATTGCAGATGTTCTGAAGAAAGGTGAAGTAAGGAGTAATTATAACCCGAGAGCATGTATGAAAAGAGTAATGAGTGTTGACGAAGCAAAAGAGGTTTGCAAGGATCGTAGCAAGTGGGAAATCTAGTCTCTGCCTACCCCCATGGAACAGGCGTGAAAATATGCATGTATTTTTAATTTACCTGGCGAATAAACTTGTTACAGACTCATCGACCCTCAACCGAACACGTACGCTTACACCAAAAACCTGACTGAAGATCTGGTCAGTCAGAACGCAGGCAAATACCCCATCGTTATCGCCAGACCTTCCATCGGTAAGTTATTCGGATGGACCAAAAGTTCGTTTACATTTCAAAACGATGATTTAAAAGAAACTAGTTATGTGAGAAAAAAATGCTTGTTTATTATAAAAGATAGTGTAGATGAAGCGAAAGAGGTCTGTCAGGATCGTAGCAAGTAGAGGTCCTTAGTCTCTGTCTATCTAAGATGTGTGTAAAAAATTACAAAAATAGGTACTTCATTTTAAAAAAAACTTCCATATGTGGCCCTTGACTATTTTGACAGTGCTGCAAACTGGAGCGAAATTTTCAATGACAGCCTCATACGTGTTTCGTAAAATATTTTGCATTTCCTCTGAAAACTTCACTTTTAAATTGAACCAAAATAGCAGTCGTCGGCGCATTATTTGTACCTGCGCCGATAACCGCCATTTTGGTTCAACCTACGTGCCGGGAATTTGTTCAAAAATGCTTGGAAGTCCGCCATTTTGTTCAACTTATTTGTGTCGCAGTGTACGTATTTATAAACTTGTCAAGATCATAGACCTAGATTTTTTTTTACTGGTTACTGGTTAATCTATGGTTATTTTTTCTAGTGACAGCGGCATTGAAGGAGCCCCTACCTGGCTGGGTGGACAACCTGAACGGACCTACTGGGTTGCTGGTCGGAGCGGGCAAAGGTCAGTATACCTAAGATTTATTTATTTATTTAAGTACTAATTCTTTATTGACCACTATAATACAAAACGTAGACTAAGGTGACTTAATGCTAATGCATTTTTATTTAAATCTACAGCGTGACTTTTAAAACAAAAATAAACAAATAAGTACCTAAGTACTCAAAATAACAGCCATTTTGACCTCGTTTTTGTGCTTCAAGTATTTTTAAAAGATATTGTTTGATAATAAGCTTTTTAACTAAAATTAAGTCCTTTAATTCCTTAAGTTGGGTCTTGTGATTGTGGAATCATCTATGTGCTAACTTGCTATCTAATCTGCGTGTATTTATTTATCGGAAACAATAAATTATTGAACATTAAAAATCCGGTTAAATGAATAGTTGAATTATCTGATGAAAATGTTTGAAAGCTATATCTTTACTAACTTAGGAAATATCAGCGTCTGACAGCCAAAAATGGAACTACATTGAAGAAACACCTATTTATAACATTGAAACTAGTGCAGTGTCGGATCTAGAATTTTTTTGAGGCGGGGCAAAATATGTATATATGCCGCCCCCTGCTTGGTTCTACCCCCGGCTTGCCCCCCCCCCTAGATCCGGGACTGAACTAGTGGGTACTTCCCCCAAACTTTGAACACACTTTGAAACTTTGAACACGTATCTTTAGAACTTAAACGTTTTGTTACATGACTACCAAACGTCATGAAGCTCTGATCAAAGTTACTTGAGTCATCGACGAACACACGAACGACGACGACTCTATATCAGAAAACCACGATTTGTGGTAAGGCGGGGGAAAAGGCGGAGTTTGGAATTAGGTATTTAAGAGTCACGACTGGCCTTAAAGTAGTAGTTCGCCTCGAACTGTGAACTCGCGAACCCCTTACCTCGGCAACCTCATAACCGATTTGGCTTATGTTCGAACTTTAAAATTCTATTAATCACTTCTTCATTTCTACACTACCCAATTTCATGACGCTCTGATTAAAACGTCTTGAGTTATCGTCGAATTAACAATTCGGCAACCTTTTTGTGGCCTTATGATCATAATGCCCGGCTGTCACACCGTTGGTCCCAGGTTCGAATCCCGTTCAGGTCAAGATGGAAAATGATCTTTTATAGGTTGACCTGGGTATCTATACAATATGGAAGGGACATACCCGTTATAAATCGAACCACGGGCTGTAGTAGATCACTATAGTATAATAAAATTAAAATAACAGTCAAAAAACAGAAAAAAAATCTTATTCTCATACAAATTGCCCGGCGCCAGCACACTTTAGTATACAAATGCCATTTTTTTTTGTTTCTAGTCTGATATTTTAATTTCATTATACTATAATGATCTAGTATAGCCCGTAGTTCGATTTATTACGGGTATGTCCCTTCCACGTTTTATATGAATATAGTATCGTTAATTGAGTTAGTATTCCATAACAAAGGTCTCGAACTTATTTTGGGTGTGTTGTGTTTCATCCGTATTTATTTATTTTACATACATACAAACGCAGCCCGATAGTTATAGCCTGTCTGATGTTTCCTGTAAATTTCCAGGCGTGATCCGTACCATGCACTGCAACGAGAATTACACAGCTGACGTGGTGCCCGTGGACATTGTGGTCAATGCCTGCATACTGCTGTCCTACCTCACAGCCATAGAGAAGTAAGTCTCTTGCGTTACGACACAGAATACTCTTGGATTCCTAATCACTTTTGGATAGGAAATTTGCTAAATTAAATCCAGTTTACAGAAGAATTTTTTATCATTTTCTTCCGATGTGATTAGTTTTGGTAATTTATTGTACATCTTGATTGCGCTAAGGTACGGACCATTCCTATAAATTTCTAAGTCTTTTCCTTTAGATTTACTTACCGGTATCGCTAGTCTGTCTTGCCGTGTGTTTATTGTGTGTGTCTTTTACTTGTTTAAAGAGGGACATATGTTTTCTTACGAGTGAGCATAATTCAAGTATGTAGATTGAGGGTAGTGTAAGAATATTATGTTTTATAAAGAACGGTTGGCAGGTGTGTCTATATGATAGGTTACATAATATTCGTATAAGTGCATTTTTTTCTGCATAACTAAAACATCATCTGCATCGATGCTGTTACTCCAGAGTATCACCCCGTATTTAAACCACGAGTATGCATAAGCATAGTATGCAGTCAATGCAGTTTCATAATTTGTGTTAAGTTTTATTATTAGCCTAGCGTGCGCTGGACGAGCCAAAATGTACCTTACGTCTGCGAAGCGACGGTCCGTATCCCTTTGTCTCCAGCGTAAATTTTTTCCACAATTTCTACCTTATTTTTGTAAAAAACTACGGAGTGCACTGGTTACGATACTCAAAGATTTTCTTCATCTTAGCGCGTTGAATCAAACTTCTTTCATTCCAGACCGAAAGAAATCCAGATTTGCAACATCACACAGTCTGGGATCAACCCTATCACGTGGGGTGGAGCTTTAGATCTGGGTAAGTGAAATTTATTAAGGTCCCGGGCCAAGGGGTCGTCGAATCATGTGAAGCTCGCAGGGGGATCACGAAACATCATAAGGGTTGAGAAAGGACGTAATGAGATATCACGTGTATATTTATTTTTATATTTCTGCCACGTTAAAGATTTTGTAACTTTTAAAGTAGGTAGTTTTTCAATTTAAGGCGGCTCTTCCCGGCCGCTCTGTCGTCAACGCGAGCATAGTTTGAAAGCTTGTTGTTTCATCCTCCGTGCTAGAAAGAGGCAAACCAAAAAGAGAGAGATAGCGCCTGAGGGCTCGTTTTTCATTCTATTGAGCGAAATTAGTATTATTATAAACTATCAATTGAACGAATATTAACTATTCGTAGGGTGCGGAAATTTCATAAAACTTGTTCCAGGTGATACCTAATTACCTACGTGTTTATAAATAAGTCTTGCAAGCTTGTGAAATAAATGTTTTTTATTTAAAATTTTCATTACATTTACGAGGTTTGTGTTGAAATATTGTCTTTACCTTTTCAATTTATGAGTACTTTATGAACGGTCGAAGTTCAGAACAATTTTTTCAAAAAAACGGATTTTTGGAGGATTATACTGAATTCGTTTTTCTAAATTTTTATTTTTATTTCGGTAGAAACCTAGAAATAGCGCACAAGATATCTGTTAGTTCAAAAGTTTTCAAGTAAGATCACTTACAACGCCATAATCACGTAATTTCTTGACAAGGTCTGCGAGTTCGGGTTTTTCATGCTCACTAAAATGTCCAATCCGGTGGTGGCGTCGCTGGTCGGGTCGTTGGATTCCCTCTAATATGGTTGAGTTTAACGATGGCTGATCCGTGCGTCAACTCGTGAACGGGTGCCGCCGGGAGGGACTGGTCATCTCGGCTTCGCTTTTTTTGACTACTTAATATTTTTTATTACGCAATTTATATTTGTTTACTTGTTATTATATTATAAGTATTTATTAATTAAAAGACAATTATAATAATATGACGAAGCCCTTCTGGCGAGTAGGCGACCAATACTGTGAAAATGAGTTTCTTTCGGCGTTTCTTCTCAGCAGTGGTCGTTAAGAAGCGCTGGTATCGGTAGCTTTCTTTAAAAATAAATTAAATTTGATATACTTTACACGTAACATAAATTATACTTATTGACGTGTAAAAGTGCCTGTAAAGGTCTAATTACTGAATAAACATTTGAATCTTGAATCTTTGAATCTTTGAATCTTTGAATCTTGTAGGAGCGTTTGTATGAACAACACATGCCGTCGGCGCTATACAAAGGCCGCGTTTGTGTAAAAGCCGAAGCGCGCCGACGGCATACCAACCTGAACGAATCGATTAGTTAGTGTTTGTTACGCTGCCCGGTCTGAAACGGCCAATCAGTACTAATACTTGATTGAGGAGGTCGGTGACTTTGCGGGAGTAAATTACTAGCTCTTTCGAAAGTTAAACGACACCAGGCATGGTCTGCATTTGGATGGGAGACCACAAGCGGCTTAAAAAAATCTCGAGCCCCTCTGTACTCCATAAATTTTCCATTGCCGGAGCGGAATTTTATATTTTTTATTACGCAATTTATGTTTGTTTACTTGTTCGCAAGCATTACATGTAATAATGTGTCAACATTGTATTATATTATAAGTATTAATTAATTAAAAGACTATAATAATAATATGACAAAGCCCTTCTGGCGAGTAGGCGACCAATACTGTGAAAATGAGTTTCTTTCGGCGTTTCTTCTCAGCAGTGGTCGTTACGAAGCGCTGGTATCGGTAGCTTTTCTTTAATAATAAATTATATTTTAATATACTTTACACGTAACGTAAATTATACTTATTGACGTTGTGGCGACCTCTACGGCCACTACGAGGAACTACAACAACAACCAAACAAGAAACAACCGACAATATAGTTCACAAGTAGCATATGAGATGGCGCCAGCAGAGTATCCTACATCTCGATCTCAGAGTTCGCCCGATTCGCTGCATATATACAACTTCCGACGACACACCACTGGAGCCGCGGTTCCCCAGGCGCAACAACATGCCTGGCGGGAAGATCTTCCCTTTGTGGCGGTCGAGCATATCACCTCGCTCCCGCTACAGTGGTGACCCCGACGTGATTGGAAGCAACCTTCTCCATCATCAGCAGCCTTCTTCAGCATCGTCGAACTCTGTCGTCATTTCTCCTCCCTCTCACTCAATATTGGTCAGCAGCAGTCTCACAGCAAGCCAGCGCAACGGGTCAATCTTCAGGTCCATCGTAGCCGACTCACCGAGCTTCCTGGTCCTGATACCAACACCCACAACTCACTCGACGACTTCAGCGACCGGCGCATCCCCCGCAGCATCCCACCCTGGATCCGAGGCATCTACTCTCCAGCGTGGCACTCCGGCAGGACATCATTCCGGCGCCAACAAGTCGACAACGCTCTACACAGTCTCGACTCACCGCAGACTACGAGCACGCTCAGCACGGTCTCGACTCACCGCAGGCCATGAGCAAGCAATTCACTTCCGACTCACTGGAAGGCTCCCGACTCACTGGGACAAGCAATCAGCTGGCACTTGCAAGCACATATATGAAGCACAGACTGCACTTGGAAAAAAAGTTATCAGACCTTCCGGTCTTGGGAGGGAGTCCTGTGGCGACCTCTACGGCCACTACGAGGAACTACAACAACAACCAAACAAGAAACAACCGACAATATAGTTCACAAGTAGCATATGAGATGGCGCCAGCAGAGTATCCTACATCTCGATCTCAGAGTTCGCCCGATTCGCTGCATATATACAATTTCCGACGACACACCGTCGGAGCCGCGGTTCCCCAGGCGCAATAACATGCCTGGCGGGAAGATCTTCCCTTTGTGGCGGTCGAGCCTATCACCTCGCTCCCGCTACAACGTGTAAAAGTGCCTGTAAAGGTCTAATTACTGAATAAACATTTGAATCTTGAATCTTTGAATCTTTGAATCTTGTAGGAGCGTTTGTATGAACAACACATGCCGTCGGCGCTATACAAAGGCCGCGTTTGTGTAAAAGCCGAAGCGCGCCGACGGCATACCAACCTGAACGAATCGATTAGTTAGTGTTTGTTACGCTGCCCGGTCTGAAACGGCCAATCAGTACAAATACTTGATTGAGGACGTCGGTGACTTTGCGGGAGTACATTACTAGCTCTTTCGAAAGTTAAACGACACCAGGCATGGTCTGCATATGGACAAGAGGCACAAAAATATCCCGAGCCCCTCCGAGCTTCATAATTTTTCCATTGCCGGGGCGGAATGTCTAATAATGCCTGAAAATCTTGCGTTTCCAGGTCGCATCAAGGTGAAAGACTACCCGTTCTCGGTCTGCCTTTGGTACCCGGGCGGCTCCCCAAAGAGCTCGTGGCTTCAGCACCAACTAGCGTTGTTCTTCACTCATCTCCTGCCGGCATACTTCGTCGATCTACTCATGTTCCTCATGGGGAAGAAGACGTTGTAAGTATTTACACTTGTGGCGACATCTACAGCACACAATAATGTACATATGAAAATAGTTCACAAGAGGCATACTAGATGGCGCTAACACATTCTACATCTCGATATCAAAGTTTGTGCGATTGGTTTCATATCATGTCACGTCTATATAACTAACGGGGTTGACAGAGTCTCTCCCCAAGAACTCCTGGCTTTAGTGCACTAGCGCTGTTCTTCGCTCATCTCCTGTCGGCATACTTCGTCGATCTACTCATGTTTCTCATGGGGTAGGAGATATTGTAAGTATTTACACTTGTGGCGACATCTACAGCACACAATAATGTACATATGAAAATAGTTCACAAGAGGCATACTAGATGGCGCTAACACATTCTACATCTCGATATCAAAGTTTGTGCGATTGGTTTCATATCATGTCACGTCTATATAACTAACGGGGTTGACAGAGTCTCTCCCCAAGAACTCCTGGCTTTAGTGCACTAGCGCTGTTCTTCGCTCATCTCCTGCCGGCATACTTCGTCGATCTACTCATGTTTCTCATGGGGAAGGAGATATTGTAAGTATTTACACTTGTGGCGACATCTACAGCACATAATAATGAAGACACGGCAATAGTTCACAAGAGGTATACGAGATGGCGCTAACACATTCTACATCTCGATATCAAAGTGTGTGCGATTGGTTGCAAATCACGGCATTTCTATATAACTAACGGGGTTGACAGAGTCTCTCCCCAAGAACTCCTGGCTTTAGTGCACTAGCGTTGTTCTTTGCTCATCTCCTGCCGGCATACTTCGTCGATCTACTCATGTTTCTCATGGGGAAGGAGATATTGTAAGTATTTACACTTGTGGCGACATCTACAGCACATAATAATGAAGACACGGCAATAGTTCACAAGAGGCATACTAGATGGCGCTAACACATTCTACATCTCGATATCAAAGTTTGTGCGATTGGTTTCATATCACGTCACGTCTATATAACTAACGGGGTTGACAGAGTCTCTCCCCAAGAACTCCTGGCTTTAGTGCACTAGCGCTGTTCTTCGCTCATCTCCTGCCGGCATACTTCGTCGATCTACTCATGTTTCTCATGGGGAAGGAGATATTGTAAGTATTTACACTTGTGGCGACATCTACAGCACATAATAATGAAGACACGGCAATAGTTCACAAGAGGTATACGAGATGGCGCTAACACATTCTACATCTCGATATCAAAGTGTGTGCGATTGGTTGCATATCACGGCATTTCTATATGACTAACGGGGTGGACAGAGTCTCCAACAAGAGCTCCTGGCTTCAGCACCAACCTCCTACCAGCGTATTTCGTTAATCTTAATCTTACGTTAAGAAACATAAGAGATGGCTCTGACACATCCTACATCTCGATATCAAAGTTTGTGCGATTGGTTCCAAATATGCCACCTCCAACAATTCACCGTTCGGAGCCGCGGTTCCTCGCACAACACAATTCCTGGCGATAGTCAAAATAACATATATATAGCGAAAAACAGTCAAAATATCGATAGTATACAATGTCCTTTTTAATTAAGTACAAATATTTTAAGGGGTTATTCAGTCCATCATTTTGAACAACTTTGCCCAATAAATGTATTTCGAAATACGAAAAAAAATATTTAGGTTCTCATACAGATCGAAGTAGTCACGTGATATCGTTACTATGAAAAATGCAAAAAAAAATTTCGTATTTCGATATATATTTATTGGGAAAAGTTGTTCAAAATGATGGACTGAATCACCTCTTAAAATATTTGTACTTAATTAAACAGGACATTGTATAGTACCGATACTACCGATATTGTGACTGTTTTTCGATTGTAAATAATTTGCAATATTATTGGTGAAAGGTAAAACTATCGATACTATTGAATTTAGATACTATTAATAGCTAAATTACTATCGATAGTATTATAATATCGACAAGTATTCAAAAATTCAAAGATTCAAATTTTTATTCAGTAATTAGACCTTATAGGCACTTTTACACGTCAATAAGTATAATTTATGTTACGTGTAAAGTATATTAAAATTTAATGAAAAGCTACCGATACCAGCGCTTCGTAACGACCACTGCTGAGAAGAAACGCCGAAAGAAACTCATTTTCACAGTATTGGTCGCCTACTCACCAGAAGGGCTTTGTCATATTATTATTATTGTCTTTTAATTATTAAATACTTATAATATAATACAATATTGACGCATTATAACAAGTTATGCTTGCGAACAAGTAAACAAACATAAATTGCGTAGGTATTAAAAAAATAAAAAAATATATTTAGTAGTCAAAAAAGCGAAGCCGAGCTGACCAGTCCCTCCCGGCAGCACCCGTTCACGAGTTGACGATTCGTCACAATACTATCGCTAGTTTTTAATACAAATAGTACTTTTACCATCGATACTATCGACATTTATATTGTTATTGTGACAGTTTTCGAGGTCACGATAGTATCGATAGACTATCGATATTCTATACTATTGCTTGCAACACTAGTACCTATGAGCTCGCGGCTGCACCATCAATTCTTTCATCAACTTTTTTTTTGTTTCCCAGCATGGTGAAGATACAGAAACGCGTGAACTACGGGCTGGAGGTGCTGCAGTACTACACCACCAAGGAGTGGCACTTCAGGAACGACAACCTCCTTGCGCTGAGGAAGAAGGTGTCTGAGGAAGATGACAAAACTTTTTACACGGATGTTAACGTGAGTTTCGAAAAAGAAGAAACATACTGACGTACTAATATATCCATTTTTTTTTTAATATAAAATTTATTTGGAGTGAGGTGGGTTTTGAACTTGAGATTCTTGAGATCTAATTTCAATCTTTGAGTCCATTGCGTTATGGGGATACCTGAATTTTTCAGGGTCCAGTGCTGCCCCCATTGGAATTAAATAATTTAAAAGAAAACGGAGATATAATTTAAAATTTTGTCTTGCCTTTGTTAAAAGCCTTTATGGTGACTTGAACCTGTAGACTCCTGATGTTTCGATTGCGTAAAACGTTACACCAAACAGGCTTCACACTAAGCGTGCGAAATTATTGGATATACTATACCGTAAAACCGTAAAATGAGAAACATGTAATGCAACATCTTCACAAATTCTAACAAACTAATAACTAAATGTGGTTTTGATATTTAGTCCGGAATAAGATTAATAGATAACGTAGTTCAAAACGAAAAATCCACTATGTATGGGTTTTTCACCCCCATGATCTCTAGGAAGCTCATTGTGGGAGGCATAACTGCCTAAATTATACAAAAATACTCATAGCGAGTTCTAACTTCAGACGACGCCATCTATTTTCAATAAGACAAACTATGCAGTTTACACATACGTGAAATGTTTTCATTATTGTCATTGTCCAGGAGATCCACTGGATGACGTACATCGGCGACTACATCAAGGGTGCGCGGGAGTACTGCATGAAGGAAGACCCCGCTACTCTGCCCCAGGCCAGAAGGCTCCACCAACAGTGAGTCACCCTTCCTCTCTCTTTTAAGAATTATTTTCTATTGGACCTCCACTTTCTACGATCTTCACCAACCTGTCTCGCTTCATCTATACTCATCACCAGAGGTCGGAATTAGGTTATTTATGCACTTGCATCGAAATGTTGATATTAATATGGATCTTCCCGGATTTCTAATGGACAATCTCATGTTGCCAACAATATTACAAATAAATAATCGTAAAAACCTCAAAGATAGATAAGACAAATAAAACAAAGATAATTACATACAATTTTTATTAGTCTTAACATATTGGCAACGTCGCGTGTGCAGTGGTTTAAATTGTGTAGAAGTTAATAACTTTTAATTTCAGAAATCACGGGAAATTTCTGCTCTTTAAAATTAATTCTGGGATTTGAGGCATATCCCCTTTATTCTTTCGCTGTATGAAATCAGTGTAAGTACATAAATAAATCTACCTGATTCCGACCTCTGCTCATCACTCTCTTCATGCATAGTGGAGGTCCAATAGTCTCTGTCTAAAATATTTTTCTTTACTTTCTTTCTTTCTTGCCACCACATATCGTACGTGTACATACTTACATGTATGTATGTTCTTAATGAAGTAAGGAGTAGGTACCCAAAAGCAAAGAGATAATAATAATAAGTGTTGGTTGACGAAGCAAAAGAGGTTTGCACGCTGGAGATCCTTGGCTACTGCCAGGCTGCTTTAGACCGGATCAAACTCTAAATTTTGGGAATGAGAGACTTATGTCTAACAGTGGACGTTATGCTGCTGAAATAATTTGAGAAAGGACAATTCTGGATACAATCGATAAGAACGTGTAGAGAAATGGAGCTTTATGGAAGGAGGCGACTGCCTTCTTGGTGTCAAGTGTCAAGGCGTTCGCCTTGTGGAAGAGCATACTTTGTGAAAAGTTGTTTCCAGTCTGATTAGGACATTGCAGGCTTGAATCACCTTGCTTATTCGAAAAGAAAGATGATCACGTATTTCGGAAGGCACGTATAAATTGTGGGTCCCGAACGCCATTTAGCGTTTGATCATCAAACTATCCAAGGATTGGTTCTGGAGGGTTTGCGGAGGTCAGACGGCAGTAGCTCTGTGTAAAAACCAGTAACCTCGTCAAATCTCCTTGGTTAGGTAGCGGATCCTGGGCTCTGAAGCGTTACTGCTGAGGATGCAACCGGGAAAACGCTCGGATGATGATAAACGTTTGAGAAAGGACATTACTGAAAAGTAGGTACATTTTGGAAAACTTTACTTTGAGAAATTTATACATTGTTTTTTTTCAGGCTCTACTACTTGGACTGGACCGCTAAGATCGTGTTCTACTCGCTGTGCGCCTACTTTGTATACTACTATGTCAGGATATGTGTGGCGGCTGTGAATTATTAATGTTATATATTTAATGTAAGGTGAAGTAAAATTTTTTATTAAATGACATGCTTTTCATTTCTCACTAAGAATTCCCCTACCATTAACTTTTCCATACAAACGTAGTCTAGCTTTTAGTTTGAAATTACACGTGAGATTTCGGCAGTATTTTGTAATTTTAAATAAATTACATATATCTAGGCATATAACTAGTTTTCAACAGTCAACTATGAACTTGAAAGAAAATATGAGAGTGTAGACGTTTTCCATACTGATGGTCAAATATGATATGATCGACTATATTCTCTTTATTTGACTGTAAAAACTAGTTATTTGCCTTAATATATGCAATTTCTTTGAAATTACATAATTTCGCCAATATCTGACATGCCGTTTCAAAATAAAAGCTACACTACGTTTGTATGGGAAGGTCTGATTCTGTCTAGGGTAACGACTCTTAAGTTATACGCAATACTAGCTTTTTTGTCGGAAATATCCGACGCTCGCGGAATAGGCACGACAATGTTTGTCGGATAAATCCGACGTTCACGGTGAAAGGGTTAAGTCTAGTACTAGACTAGTACTTATTCTGTGGTCTAGCTTTTATTTTGAAACGGCATGTCAGATATTAGCGAAATTATGTTTTAAATTGCATATATTAAGGTATATAACTAGTTTTCACAGTCAAAATTTGAAATTAAAAGAGAATATAGTGTATCATATCATATTTGACCATCAGTATGGAAAACTTTTATACTCTCATATATTCTTTCAAGTTTATCGACTTTTTGCTTGTAGGTATTTATTTTAGACTAGCTCTGCCCGCGGGCTTTGCTCCCCGTGGGAATTTCGGGATAAAAACTATCCTATGTCCTTCCCTGTGTCAAACCATATCCATACCAGATTTCATCCAAATAGGTTTAGTAGTTAAAGCGTGAAGGTAAAAAACAATCAAACCTGAAAACTCACTTTCGCATTTATAATACTAGCTGCGCCCCGCGGTGTTACCCGCGGAAAAAGTAGCCTATGTGTTAATCCAGGGTGTCAGTTTTCTGCATACCAAATTTTGACAAAATTGGTCTAGCCGTTTGCGCGTGAAGAAGTAACAAACATACACACACACTCACAAACTTTCGTCTTTATAATATTAGTGTGATTATTTGGGAAGTTAGGATTAGGATAGGATTTACTAGCCCTCGCGTTGGGTTCACGGCCACGGCTCACAAAAACTGATGTAAAGTCTAAAACCTATCTATACGTTTCCCATTAAGGGGCTACCTGATTTTTTCAGGGTCCAGTGCTGCCCTCATTCGAAAAGAAACGGAGAATTCATTTAAAATTTGGTCGTGACCAGGCACTATTTAATAAACTACTGTTTATAGTTTAAAGTGAGAACGTGACGCTTTTCTTTGAAGGGTGATCTAGGGTCTGATCTGTTTTCATTCAAATGATTTATTTTAAATGGGGCAGCACTGGACCCCGGAAAATTCAGGTAGCCCCTTAAAGTATTTTATAAACTACTGTTTAAAGTTTAAAGTGAGAACGTGAAGATTTTTCTACGCACAATTGCGAAAAATGGCCACTTTTGGCGTATGTGCGTATAAAAGCTTCAAATTCTCACTTTAAACTGTAAACAGTAGTTTATAAAATACCTAGTTTAAAGGGTTATCTAGTGCCTGGTCAAGACAAAATTTTAAATGATGACTCCGTTTTCTATCAAATGATTTATTTTAAATCGTTGCAGCACTGGACCCCTGAAAATTCAGGTATCTCCTTAACGTGTACGCCAACAACACTTCTTATTATAACCCAAAGCAACTATACATAAAAATACCGTAAACACATCGTTTTGGAGTACAGTCTTAAACAGATATGTAGAAATTAGATACTTTGGTCCTGAAATGATAGTATTTCGTTTGTTACTAAAAAAATAAAATTAAAAAAATAAGAACAAACACAACTTTAATATTTTTATTAAACAATTCAGCTAAACAACTAATAAATTAACACAATATAATTAATTACATATAATGATATACAAAGTGTCGTTTGTGCCAATATTTCATTCATTTGTTTTTCTAAATAGCTATACGGCTTAGTTAACTATCCAATGGACCAAAAATATTTCCCGCCGTCATGCCTATTGCGACTCAGGTCGCCAATCAGGTCGCTAGGTCGCTCGTCTACTTGGGCCCTAAATTAATTCCAATCAAATGTAGTGATGTACAAGACTCGAGTCTTGGAGTTCTAATTTGGAGACTCGAGTCGGTTTTGCAGGGCTCTCTTGAGCTCAATAGCCTTGGAGTACTGAGTCTAGGCAGGCGCGAGTTCTCTGAGCGAGCAACGACTCGAGCCTTTAAGAGCTCAATCTTAAAATGAACGTGACTCGAGGCCTGATTTCAGATAAATTTTAGTTATCCAAGGTACGCAAGCAAACTTGCTTTTAAATAATAATGTCATCAATCATATTTTATTTCTTATTGACAGATCATTTTTATAAATGAAAAATCATTGCTTTTAAACACACTCGAAAAACATAATCCTTCCTCATCGCAGGCGGGTAGAAAGACGCGGGCGCAAAAAAAGACTCAGGTGCAGAAAGAGACTCGAGCTCTAATCTCACGCTCCGAGGCTCACGCTCGCAGTCGTTGAGCCTTCCGTTAAGAGTCCAGCCCTGTAAACGACTCAGAGTCCTAAGTAAAAGGACTCGGGAGGACTCGAGTCTTGTACATCACTAATAAAATGTCATACACATTCTTTGGCACATTATAACTTCACTACCACACCTACCACCGGTAACATTATCAAATATTTTTGCTCACACATTTAACGTCTAACAAAACATATTCCGTCTTATTATAAAACTCAGATTAATTTTGTTACTAGGTTTAAACCATTATCCGACCAAATCAAATCTCGATCTAGTAATATTACACTATTTCACCCGTCAATGTCAACTTCATTTTGGGCGGATAATGGTTTAAACCTAGTAGCAAAGTTAGTCTGGGTTTTATAATAAGACGGACTTTAAGGGTGAATTCAGTCCACGATACTGAGCAACTCTCCCCAAGGAACTACATATATCGAAATATGACTTTTTTGCTTTCCCTACAAACTCTACTTGTTTGTACTTATGGGAGACCTTAAATTGTAATTCATATATCAGCTGATCGGTCAACTAGTATGGGAGACCTAAAATTGGTTTTCATGTATCGGCTAATGAGGGACTTTACAGGCTACGTTCCTTAAAAATCAAATAGATGGCGCTGTGCAACGCTGGCGGTCTCTAGCGTCGTCCGCCACTCAATCAGCTATGAAAACCAGTGGACTTGTATAGATTTATCGCCAGAAGCTCCCTTGAAGCGATCATAGGACCTGCACCAACCTTTGATTGTATATTTAGGGTTAGGTTAGGAATAAAGAAATGGAAAAATAAAGACGGGGTTGCGAGCTGAAAAAAAATGCTATTGGTTATCTTGTTATTTCGATAGTTTCTGCTGTTGTGATTGAGCGTGATAATCTTTTTTTCTATTGAATTTGGACCCTTTTCTTTGGAATCAGATTACCGCTTCATGTGAAGACCTGGTTATTATATTTGGATTCCGATTCTACTACACTATAGACAACTCTGATGATATTTGGACATCAATGAATTGGACCATATTTAGGCTTAGGTTCATAATCATACTGCCAGCGATGCACAGCGCCATCTATGATTTTTTTATGGAACTTGTTCTGGAAAGTCTTTCATCGGTCAATTTGTATGGGAGACCTAAAATTTATTTTTCATATTTCGATGTATGTTCCTTGGGGAAAGTTGTTCAATATCATAGACTGAATTCACCCTTACAATAATTTCAGTATATTTTGTTAGACGTTATATAATATCATGAATATTAATATACACTATCACATCTTCATCACTTTGCAATCTCCCCATTCTACGCGCGAATAGAAGCTGCTGGTGCATTTTTCCTTTTCTTCCAGACCAGCAGAAATTCTGGTCAAAAATTCAAGCTGCCTACAGGCATTTGCGCTTTACAAGTCTTCTTGCACATTTTTATTCTTGGTTTTAGTTTAGATTAATAATTAAATGCTACATTTTTGTATTAGTAACAATTCGATTACAAATAAAAAAAAAAATTGGTTGCCTGTAAAGTCGGTATACGGGCGAAAGTTTTACGTGACAACGACTTTGAGTGAACTCGAGCAGTGTCTGTGACCGCAACATCGATCACTTTTTATGTCTGTCTCTCTCGCTCTTAGGCGGGCTAACCATGCCCGAGTGGAAGGGACGCGTGCCTCTCACTCGCTCTCATTGTGAGCGCATAACGTGAGCGGAGCGTAACGCAGTTTCTTGAAGTGTCACCCGGCAAACCAATTTATAAGACGTTGTCACGTCAAAATTAAACACCGATAAAACTTTTCTTAAATCATCCAGAGTTTTTGAGATATAACAAAATATCAATCAATCAATAAATTAAGGAACTGTTCGTATCGGTGGAGTTTTTGAATAAATTATTTCAATATATCTTGTTAGACCTTATATTTGTTGCTGCATCTTACATGACAGAGGGTTTACCACTAAACATCTTAATAAAATATACTGAAACTAAAAGGTGAGTTCAGTTCACGATACTGAAGAAATTTATCCAAGGAACATATATCGAAATATGAAAAATAATTTTTTCATCATTCAAGCTCTGAAAGAAGGTTGTATTTAACTCAAAATCCGGATTGTAATTTCGACTTACATCCTAAGGAAGGTAAGTAAAATTAAAAATCGAAGGCGGCCACTAAGGCTCCTCTAGTCATTAATTGAGTTATTTTTAAAACAAGCGCACTGGCCACCACGCTTGGCTGAATAAAATACGACTTGGCGCGCTAAATTTTCGTAATAAAAACTTTGTAGCAAAAAATGCAAAATATACTTTTAACAAAGATGACGAGTATAAGTGAAGAATTGGATTTGACTCTTAAATCCGTAAAAATAGATACAAAGGCAGTCAAACAAAACCTTATTAACTTTGATTACAAAGGAAATTTCATTGAACTGTGTAAGCCGATACTTTTTAAATAACCATATCTGTTATAACAGTTTTTATTATTTCCTCGCTTTTATGATGAAAAGAAGAGTGTTCAACTAGAGTGTAAGTGATCAATACACCCTATGCGAACTATAAGCGCCCTCGCTCGCTTCGCTAGCTCATGCGCCTAAATACCTCGGGTGTAACTGATCACATAAAACCCTTGTTTAACAATCTATTATTGACTTTCCATACAATCTCGGATAAGCTGATCAGTCAATTTGAATGGGAGACCTAAAATTATTTTAAATATTTCGATTTATGTTCCTTGGGGAAAGTATCACGTACTGAACTCACTCTTAATATAGTTTCAGTATATTTCGTTAGACCCTGTATATGTAGTATAGTTAAGGGCGACTTTTAAGAACAAGTTCAGTCTATACAATAACATAGATACATACATTATAACAGCCCGAATGTAACTATTGTCTTCGGGTCGTCCATTAATCACGTAATGTTTTTAGCAACGTTTTTAGGGTTCCGTACCCAAAGGGTAAAAACGGGACCCTATTACTAAGACTCCGCTGCCCGTCGGTCCGTCCGTCCGGCCGTCTGTCTGTATCTCATGAACCATCAGGCTGTATTTCATGAACCGTGATAGCTAGTCAGTTGAAATTTTCACAAATTATATATTTCTGTAGTAAAACTAGAATAAAATAAATAATTAAGTGGGGCTCTCATACAACGTGATTTTTTTTAGATAATGGTACGGAACCCTTCGTGCGAGAGTCTAATTCGTACTTGGCCAGCTAATTTATCTTCAAGGCTCAATTTCCTTAATCAACTTATATCATCGCAGTATATAACCTCCAAGCCTCCCAACAGACATTTAAATCCTCACATCCATCAAATAATTAAATAAAATACATATTAACATGTAAAATCATTAAAAAAACTTCGGTATACAATTTTGATACTTGGGATGAATCAACTTTTTCTTGTTACGGTGTTTCTTCCACTTTTTTTATTAAGTGTAGTAGAATACAGAAATACTATCATCTGTTTATCCAGAACGGGGTGGACAGAGCCTTGGTGCGTTAGATTTTAAGGCCACGTTAGTGTAAAAAGGTATTCGAAATAGTGATGGGTTGCTAGCCGAAAATGCTAATCATGTTTATAGGATGTTTATTGCGATTGCAACCCATAACAATTAAGTTCTTCAGTTAACAATTAAGTCACAAAATCATGTCATTTTAGATAAATTATTTCAGAAAAACTGACTCAGTCTGCCTCGTAAATACGTAATAGTATGTTGGCGTATCGCCCATTGATATGATACAGATTCTTTCCGATTCCCTCGATCGGCTTATATTACATTTTTTTTATAGATTTGCGCGGGATGTGAACCGCGTATATTCTAACCCTTATTTTGATAAAAAAATACAACCGTTTGCTATTTTAGCTAAAACATGTTTTGTCCCTTTTCCTCTTCTCAATATTTGACATTGAAAGAACGAGACAAAACATATTTTAACTAAAAAAGGTTTAGCAAACGTTTGTAACTTTTAATTTGGGGGTAAGATTTTTCTTTTCCTCCATACCAGCGTGGAAGTAAACATAACATATTATTATTACAACCTCCGTATTCATAAAAATCACGTTAGAGAAAAACCTAGTGGAAGTGCTAAAGACAAAATTAGTATAGGTACCGCTGTCGCCAAACTCAAACTAATAAACCACTAATCACATTTGCATTACATACAAATAATTCGTTTAATTGGTTATTTACGTTTATTTTAATAATGGCCTTTAGCCCACATCTATAAGGTTTATTTTATTACGGTTCAAAAATTACTTACGATTTTTTGCAATCTGTAGTATAATTTTACGAAATAATTCTGATACTTTACAATAGATGGCGGTATTTTCAAAAGAAGCGATTATAAACTTAAGAATCCCCATACACTAGACTTTTCCATACAAACTTAGTCTACGTTTTATTTTGAAACGACATGTCAGAATTCGGTAAAAAATTGCAATTTTAAAGAAATTGGAAATATTCTACTCCTTTATAATTTCTTTCCGGTTCATAATTTTACCGTCGGAAACCAATTATAATCCTAGATAATTGCAATTTCTTTTCCGAATAAAACGTAGACTACGTTTGTATGGGAAAGTCTGATTCTGTCAGGGTAAGAGGACTCTGAAGTACGACTAACAAAAGGTGGTGGCTTTTTGTAAACTGGTGTTAGTGAGGCCTCATTGTTTCATGACTTTTTTGTGAAGCCGACCGCGTGCTAGCCGCCGCGTAATATCAGTATAATTGTAAGGTTGACGGTTTTGGAGAAAATGCTGCAGTACAGTTTGTTACCGCTTCTTCTGTACTTGCGCTTTGGAGGCGGCAGTAAACTTAGTTGTAAGTAAATGATCTGACGTCAACAACTAACTATTAAGAAATCGAAAGAAAAAAGAAATGACAATTATCAAGTGATATAAATATCCAAAGATAAATAAATGATTTTTGACTTTTAAAAGTGCCTGCAGCAGATCCTGGGAGGATTCGGGGACGAAGACAACATTGCAGGTCAGTGCTGTAGTGCTATAGTCACATTAGTAAATTGAAGCAGTTCTCATTTCCCTTTGCAAACGCTGTGAGATACCTTTAGGTAACCTTTAGGTATTTAACTTTTAGTTTTTTGTTTGTTTTTTGTATGTGTAAGTGGCCAACAATGGTGTCAAATTTTTCAGGCTGCCTAAAGGCATCTGACATAGCTCGACGACTGTCATACAATGATAACAGCCGGGACCAACGGCTAATACGTGCCTTCCGAAGCACGGAGGAGCTCGAGAAATTTTTATGCCACTTGCGTTCGCCCATCCAAGTGCGGACCACGCCCGGTGTCGCTTAATTTGCGAAAGTGCTAGTCATGCGCACTCCGGCTGATCCACCGAGCTCCTCGCTTACTTTTAGTAAGCAATCACATCCCCCGTATGGACTATTTACACGTATTGACGTGTAAAAGTGCCTGTAAAGATCTAATTACTGAATAAACATTTGAATCTTTGAATCTTTGTTCCTACACTTGATTTGCGTCAAAATATATTTTCGAGATTGAGTGCAGTTGTGCATAATTATGACACGCGCGCCACGCCCACTTAGCACTTCCTCTAGGTAATTCCCTTCCGTGATAAAAACTAACAAACATTTGCTAAACTATAGTAATAGTTATTAAGTCCAATATGGGTTTGTTGATTTTTTATGGATTCGAAAGTAAATCAATATTCCGTAGACAAAAAAAAGTAGACTGATCCTTATAACTTTACACATAAGGCTCATAAGTCGATCGCGTGAATAAAAAAAACTACAATTGTACACTAAGCACCATTTTCGACATTACAATTCACAATTTGAATATTTAGCGACACTTCCTTCCGTCTCCGAAGTTTTACGAAGCACTTCGTGATTATGAAAAATGTTAAATTCAGATTGTGTCCACATTTAAGAGCCATACTTGTCTGTGTCGTTGTATGAAAAGAAACGCACACAAACCAACCAACCAAGTTTTTGTTGCTTCGGAAGCAACAAATAGTTTATAGAAACATTCCGATCTCCTGAAGCACTCCGAAGTCATTAAAAACACTTCCAAAGCACTCAGAAGTCTTCCGAAGCGTCACAAACTCTTCCGAAGCGTTACGAAGTCCCTAAAACTATCACGAAGTGCTTCGTACCGGCTCGAAATGTGTCAAAACTGTTGTGTCGCAGTCAGTCCTACCTACTTGCCGTCGCGACACTACATAACGCAGCACTGGCTGGGGTCCTGCCCGACGGGGGGCGCGAACCCTTGTGGGGGGGCGCCGATGTCTCCGACCAACTCGGTGGGGGGCTGACCTAAGTCTTGCATCTGGAGAAAAAAACATTAATAGATGAGTTTTTGCACTACTAGTACCACAGAATAAGTACTAATACCGAGGTACAAAAGTGTCACACAGAAAAAAAAAATCTCACTGTGGTTAGCGCTGTGGTTTAATTTAGCTTGCGTCTGAACTATGTACCTCTTCAAAGATTCAAAGATTCAAAGATTCAAATGTTTATTCAGTAATTAGACCTTTACAGGCACTTTTACACGTCAATAAGTATAATTTATGTTACGTGTAAAGTATATTAAAATTTAATTTATTTTTTAAAGAAAAGCTACCGATACCAGCGCTTCGTAACGACCACTGCTGAGAAGAAACGCCGAAAGAAACTCATTTTCACAGTATTGGTCGCCTACTCGCCAGAAGGGCTTTGTCATATTATTATAATTGTCTTTTAATTAATAAATACTTATAATATAATACAATGTTGATTTTAGTTGAGTTTTACACTAACTTTGAAACTCTATTTTACCTCGTTAGAAAATGATTTTTTTAAAAGTGATTCAGTAACCTTTACTGTTAACGATTTTTTACATATCTTACTTAAAAATTGACCGAGTTTCATATAAACTTTTAACGTTTTAGGGGATGAATTTCCAAAAATCCCTTCTTTATGAGACTTCCGTCTTTAAAAGATCATTTTTGCGAAATTTCATATCGTGGATAGGACAAACCCGTAATAAATAAAACCAAGGGCTATACTGGATCACTAATAGTATAATGAAATTAAAATAACAGCAAACACCAAAAAAAAATTGGCATTACCATACAAAAGTGGGCAATTTGTATATGAATGTAGATTTTTTTTGGGTTTTTTGATTGTATAGCCCGTGGTTTGATTTATTATGGGTATGTCCCTTCCACGTAGCATACAGGTTTTTATTTTACAGACCAGCCAAATTTTTGCAGCAGCTTCAGTCCATAACAATGAACTGCTTTATCTAAGTTTTAAAAATCGATAAATAAATTCCTCCTATACAAAATTCGATTGGCCGAGCACTAAATATTCAAATTTCAAAGATTCAAATGTTTATTCAGTAATTAGACCTTTACAGGCACTTTTACACGTCAATAAGTATAATTTACGTTACGTGTAAAGTATATTAAAATTTAATTTATTTTTAAAGAAAAGCTACCGATACCAGCGCTTCGTAACGACCACTGCTGAGAAGAAACGCCGAAAGAAACTCATTTTCACAGTATTGGTCGCCTACTCGCCAGAAGGGCTTTGTCATATTATTATAATTGTCTTTTTGCTAGTATGGAAACCCGAATTTTCGTTTTAGTTTTTCAATAATTGTTTTCATGGAAAGCACTTCAGTATCATGAATAGAACTTGCTTTTAAAAATTTGCCTTGTGGTTAAAAAGTCAGCTTGGATACTTATCTGATTTAAAGTACTAGTTTTGTTATGAAAAAGTTTTTTCTTTGCTCTAAAAACATTTTAGTATCAACGTGTCACCTTTTAGTAATTACTTATTTTTGCAACATAAGCATTTTTTAATTGCCACCAGATAAACGAAAAAAAAATTATTTTGAGCATTTTTTTAAATAAATTAAAAGCATCACTTACCACTTATTTCAAATTTAACTTATCACTCACGAATATTTTTTTTTTGTTTTATATCGACGCGTCTTTTTCCGATGGTCGCCGATTGAAGACTGGCTGATGGGACCGTGGTGTTAAGGCAGCTGACCGCGTGCCAGCGGTGGACAACCTTTTGTGACGTCCTTAAGCCCATGACAGACCTTTAACTAGCTTATAAATATACCTACTAGTAGCTCTGTGAGCTGTAAACCTCGCGAGTTTACGTATAAAAGAATGCGTGAGTGTCATAGAACACTGGAAGTTTGAAAAACAATTTGTGACCAAAAAGAGACGGAAATATCTTACACTTTTTTTGTCTAGGCCCCATCCGCCAAGACCGTACCGTCCGAAAAGGAACCTCGTTCCAATTTAACACTTACCGCGTAGAAATATATGTTTTCTTTTTTTTTAAGTTCAATCCCCTTATTTTTTTTTTTACAATATATTGGTTTAGGCATTTGTCCTCAATCTCACCTGATGGAAAGCGACGATGAAGACTAGGATGAAGCATGCCTATCCAAAAGATACCCTTTCAATCTACTTTTGAATGTCCCGGGGCTGTACTTCTCTGGGAATATAGACGCAGGCAGTTCATTCCACACCTTAGCTACTCGAACCAAAAAGGAATTGTCAAAATTTCTTGGTAAAAGGCTAGTCGAGGTATCAGGTGAGGCACCCAAGCATTGCCATAAAACGTGACAATGCTCTTCCGCTAGGGAAGGATTTACGGGATATTTTTATTTATAGTATATGTTTATAACTAACTAGCTGCGCCCCGCGGTGTTACCCGCGGAAAAAGTAGCCTGTGTGTTAATCCAGGGTGTCAGCTACCTGCACACCAAAATTTGTAAAAATTGGTCTAGCCGTTTGCACGTGACGAAGGAACAAACATACACACATAAAAGTGTAATGATTCATTTTTAGTAGTTAAGTTTTTCTTAGTAAATTTTAGTTTTATTTAGTTATTATTTATTGTCATAGTAAATATTTAGGGTATTCCTCAAAGCGCAACCATTTTTAAGGCGCACCTAATGAAGTGCACCTCAGTAATACCTCACTTTACGCGACCCCGTGTAACGCGGATTCGGTATAACGCGTTTTTCAAATTTTCGCGCTAAATTGCGCCGCTTTAAAATGTTACAGTTTCTTTTAAAAAGCGGTCAAACGTAAAAAAATCTAATAAAAACGGTTTGATTCCGACTTTGGTACTTTATTATACGACATCGATATACGCGAAATTTGCTCTACGCGATTTTTCCTGGAACGCATCTCTCGCGTAAAGCGGGGTATTACTGTATTCCTCGGAGCGTTCCTTTTTAATGTGGGTGCGCTTCGAGGAATAAATAAATATTAGGAAATTTTCCATGGGACCACCTCGCATCTTTCAAACAAAAAAAGAATTTTCCAAATTGGTCCAAGCGTCTTCAGGTAACCGGATAACATAAGTAATTGAGTAAGTACATAAAAAATATAATACATTCGAATTTATAACCTCCTTCAATTTGGAAATAGGTTAATAAATTAAACCTAAAGTTAACGAACCCTGCAAACTGCGACTGACGTTGCATTTCAATGCAATAAGTATTATTTTTTATACGTAAACAAGAACAATGAAACAATATGTAATATTAATAGGCAGGAAAATTTTAAAGCAAGTCGAGTGAATGGCACTGATTTGTTACCCGACTGCGTTAGGAGGGCTGAGTTTCTCGAGTGTTTGTATGTATGATGTATGAATGTAGGTATGTAGGTATTTGTTTGCAAATTTTAGTTAAGTATATTAAAGTATACTCTATGGATGGCGCTCTGCACTGCAGCCTGACTATTTAACTGATCAAAATTCTTGGAGATAGTTGACTGCAAATTTTAATTGTATTATTTAGATGTATAATATAATGTATACTAAGCCCTAGTATATGTAATGTTTAGTAAGTCCCCTTACCCTTCGGTACCTAAAAATTCGATATTCCCATACAAATTACCCGGGCGACTTTCCCATACAAACGTAGTCTATGTTTTATTCTGAAACGCGTGTCAGATTTCGGTAAAAAATTGTAATTTTAAAGAAATTGCAATTATCTAGGGTTATAATTGGTTTTCGACGGTCAAATTATGAACTTGAAAGAAAATTTAAGGGTGTGTAAGTTTTCCATACTGATGGTCAAATATGATATAATACACTATATTCTCTTTTAAGTTTAAAATTTTGCCTTTGGAAACCAATTGTAACCCTAGATAATTGCAATTGTTATAAAATTACATAATTTTTTCTCATAGAGGAATTTAAAAGACGATCTTTTTTTGCCCATATCCGACATGTCGTTTCAAAATAAAACGTAGATGTATGGGAAAGTCAGATTCTGTCCAGGGTAATATTTGACCATATTTGTAAAAACCTTATTAACTGCAATGCAAGGGGCTACATGAATTTTCCGGGGTCCAGTGCTGCCCCCATTTGAAATAAATCTATTGAATGGAAACGAAGATTTCATTTAAAATTTGGTCTTGATCAGACCCTAGATAACCCTTTAAACTATTTTATGAACTATTGTTTACACTTTAAAGTGAGAACGTGAAGCTTTTTTACGCACAATTGCGAAAAACGGCCACTTTTGGCGCATGTGCGTAGAAAAGCTTCACGTTCTCACTTTAAACAGTAAACAGTAGTTCATAAAATAGTTTGAAGGGTTATCTAGGGTCTGATCAAGACCAAATTTTAAATGAAATCTCCGTTTCCTTTCAATAGATTTATTTCAAATGGAGGCAGCACTGGACCTCGGAAAATTCATGTAGCCCCTTAAATATATAGAATAATCTCGTATAATCGACGATGTGACTCTCGTCGGCCGTCTCGATCCTCTGGCTTTACGTAGGATGTTGCATCCTTGTGCATTTTTTATCGCATGTATAATGGGGAATGCTCTGAAGAATTGTTCTGCTGCAAAATTTCACAACCGCACCACATGCAATGTATTGACATAGCAATGTATTCTCAGTCCACACATCTAATTTTAATATCAGTATAATTGTAAGGTTGACGTTTTTGGAGAAAATGCTGCAGTACAGTTTGTTACCGCTTCTTCTGTACTTGCGCTTTGGAGGCGGCAGTAAACTTAGTTGTAAGTAAATGATCTGACGTCAACAACTAACTATTAAGAAATCGAAAGAAAAAAGAAATGACAATTATCAAGTGATATAAATATCCAAAGATAAATAAATGATTTTTGACTTTTAAAAGTGCCTGCAGCAGATCCTGGGAGGATTCGGGGACGAAGACAACATTGCAGGTCAGTGCTGTAGTGCTATAGTCACATTAGTAAATTGAAGCAGTTCTCATTTCCCTTTGCAAACGCTGTGAGATACCTTTAGGTAACCTTTAGGTATTTAACTTTTAGTTTTTTGTTTGTTTTTTGTATGTGTAAGTGGCCAACAATGGTGTCAAATTTTTCAGGCTGCCTAAAGGCATCTGACATAGCTCGACGACTGTCATACAATGATAACAGCCGGGACCAACGGCTAATACGTGCCTTCCGAAGCACGGAGGAGCTCGAGAAATTTTTATGCCACTTGCGTTCGCCCATCCAAGTGCGGACCA
The DNA here is from genome assembly GCA_943193695.1 of Acrobasis suavella. Taxonomy (NCBI): domain Eukaryota; kingdom Metazoa; phylum Arthropoda; class Insecta; order Lepidoptera; family Pyralidae; genus Acrobasis; species Acrobasis suavella. Next base: position 9,498,235 of record OW971957.1, on the reverse strand, counting down.
CGCCCGGTGTCGCTTAATTTGCGAAAGTGCTAGTCATGCGCACTCCGGCTGATCCACCGAGCTCCTCGCTTACTTTTAGTAAGCAATCACATCCCCCGTATGGACTATTTACACGTATTGACGTGTAAAAGTGCCTGTAAAGATCTAATTACTGAATAAACATTTGAATCTTTGAATCTTTGTTCCTACACTTGATTTGCGTCAAAATATATTTTCGAGATTGAGTGCAGTTGTGCATAATTATGACACGCGCGCCACGCCCACTTAGCACTTCCTCTAGGTAATTCCCTTCCGTGATAAAAACTAACAAACATTTGCTAAACTATAGTAATAGTTATTAAGTCCAATATGGGTTTGTTGATTTTTTATGGATTCGAAAGTAAATCAATATTCCGTAGACAAAAAAAAGTAGACTGATCCTTATAACTTTACACATAAGGCTCATAAGTCGATCGCGTGAATAAAAAAAACTACAATTGTACACTAAGCACCATTTTCGACATTACAATTCACAATTTGAATATTTAGCGACACTTCCTTCCGTCTCCGAAGTTTTACGAAGCACTTCGTGATTATGAAAAATGTTAAATTCAGATTGTGTCCACATTTAAGAGCCATACTTGTCTGTGTCGTTGTATGAAAAGAAACGCACACAAACCAACCAACCAAGTTTTTGTTGCTTCGGAAGCAACAAATAGTTTATAGAAACATTCCGATCTCCTGAAGCACTCCGAAGTCATTAAAAACACTTCCAAAGCACTCAGAAGTCTTCCGAAGCGTCACAAACTCTTCCGAAGCGTTACGAAGTCCCTAAAACTATCACGAAGTGCTTCGTACCGGCTCGAAATGTGTCAAAACTGTTGTGTCGCAGTCAGTCCTACCTACTTGCCGTCGCGACACTACATAACGCAGCACTGGCTGGGGTCCTGCCCGACGGGGGGCGCGAACCCTTGTGGGGGGGCGCCGATGTCTCCGACCAACTCGGTGGGGGGCTGACCTAAGTCTTGCATCTGGAGAAAAAAACATTAATAGATGAGTTTTTGCACTACTAGTACCACAGAATAAGTACTAATACCGAGGTACAAAAGTGTCACACAGAAAAAAAAAATCTCACTGTGGTTAGCGCTGTGGTTTAATTTAGCTTGCGTCTGAACTATGTACCTCTTCAAAGATTCAAAGATTCAAAGATTCAAATGTTTATTCAGTAATTAGACCTTTACAGGCACTTTTACACGTCAATAAGTATAATTTATGTTACGTGTAAAGTATATTAAAATTTAATTTATTTTTTAAAGAAAAGCTACCGATACCAGCGCTTCGTAACGACCACTGCTGAGAAGAAACGCCGAAAGAAACTCATTTTCACAGTATTGGTCGCCTACTCGCCAGAAGGGCTTTGTCATATTATTATAATTGTCTTTTAATTAATAAATACTTATAATATAATACAATGTTGACACATTATAACATGTTATGCTTGCGAACAAGTAAACTAACATAAATTGCGTAATAAAAAATATTAAGTAGTCAAAAAAAGCGAAGCCGAGCTGACCAGTCCCTCCCGGCAGCACCCGTTCACGAGTTGACGCACGGATCAGCCATCGTTAAACTCAACCATATTAGAGGGAATCCAACGACCCGACCAGCGACGCCACCACCGGATTGGACATTTTAGTGAGCATGAAAAACCCGAACTCGCAGACCTTGTCAAGAGAAAATATTAATTATATGTTGGTCACTTATTGATCGCAGAGCATTTACATGTTTTTACAGTAAGCTTATTATGGTAACAGAAAATGCAGCTATTTATGTTTCATGTGTGGAGTGTAATGGAAAATGTTTAGGAAGTATCCACGCGTTTTTATCTCTTAAATAATCATTGATAGTATAGTATGCATTGTTCAATAAAACTTTTTTAACATGTGTTTTAAATTTTGCCATTGGTAGGTTAACGATCGCTTCGGGAAGTTTATTAAATAATGTTATACCTAGACCTAAGAGTGACTTTCTAGTTTTAGCAAGTCGAAATTTAGGCGTATGAAGCTGATTTTTGTTGCGAGTATTATAACTGTGAACATCACTATTTTTCTTGAAATTATTTAACCTAGATTTAACAAATAGAAGATTTTCGTAAATAAATTGAGATGTCACAGTAAGAATATTTATAGATTTAAATAACTCTCTTAAGGAATCGCGTGATTTTAGTCCGTAGATCGACCGAATTGCTCTCTTTTGTAGCACAGAGATAGCATGTATGTTAGCCGCTTTACCCCATAAGAGCAAGCCATATGACATTATGCTGTGAAAATAACTAAAGTATACTAGCCTAGCAGTTTCAACGTTAGTACACCGTCTGACCCTCCTCACAGCATATGCTGCCGAACTAAGTTTCTTGGCAGTGGCCTCAATATGTTTATCCCATTTTAAGTTCCAGTCTACAGTTATGCCTAAAAATTTGGTGTTGGGTACCCATTCTAGAACTTGACCATTAAGACTCAAAGGTATGTGAGTATTAGGTTTATTCAATAGTGAAAAATTAACGCACTTAGTCTTTTGTGTGTTTAAGGCCAGATTATTAGTCGTAAACCAACTAAGTACTTGAGACATAGTATTGCTTACATCGTCATAGTTTGTGCATTTTCTGTCAACCTTAAAAAGTAAAGATGTATCATCAGCAAACAATACTACTTCACACAACTTTTCTGCAAGACAGGGGAGGTCATTAATATAAATCAAAAACAAAAATGGACCAATTATTGAACCCTGAGGCACACCCATGCTCACAGGTGCACTATCTGAGGATACTCTGTTGATTTCAACTCTTTGAGTTCTATTATCAAGATAAGATGAAATAACAGAGAGTGCAGTATCAGTTTTACTTCGTTTAGATACCTAGATATTGGCCATTGCAAGCCAATTTCATTCTTATACTCTGGACAAACGAGTGATATGTAAATAATCTTAAAGAAGATATAATCGTCACACTAAGGGGTAAAGTCTCAAAATTGTGACCAACTATGATAAGGAGGAGAAAGGAGTTGAAAAAAATCATTTAACGTAATTAATGGATGGCCCTAAAATTTTGTAATTAATTACGGACTTAGGTTCTATGGTCTTTTGTGTAGTAGCAGGCCTGTGGCAGGCCGTTCAGGTATCGAAAATATACCTACATTATTGCTATGCGCGCGGCTTCCACTACGAAGAGGTAAATTCAATGATATAAAGTTTGCCTAGAGGAATTACGTCTAGGTATCTAAACGAAGAGGTGAGGAGTTCTGACACGAGCTAAATTAAACCATAGCGCTAACCACATTAAGTAGATATTTCTTTGAATTTACTTTCTGAGTGCGACTTCTTACGTTCTGTACGTGAGTACTCGTACTTATTCTGTATCTATGCAGCTGATCGTAGCGGCCAGGGACAGAACGGGATGGCGCAAAAGGCCTTTATGCCTAACAGTAGGGTTTTTGAAAGCTGATGATGAAGGGTAAGGACGAAGCTTATATTCACCCTCTGCATCATGTCGAGAACCTTCTCGAACCGTCTCCGCTTGACGTCATCCGGGTCTGAGTCCTGCTCCGGTTCGAGCTCCGCACAGACCTGCTTCATCAGCTCCATCTGACTTTCGAACCTGCAACCAATTTAATGGCCCAATGGCATTCTCTCCTCTGGTTTTTAGTTGACTGGAAGGGATCCCTCAAAGGGATAAAGTCTACCTTCATTGTGCACTTTTTGTACCATAAAGAATTTATATACATACATATCAATATGATTTACTTTCTCTTTCTACTTTATTGCTTTAGAAATAAAACAGAATGTCGCTTGCGCATTAGGGGCGCGCCTACATATTACGCCACAACGATAGGGGGGGGGGGGTCAAACCTGTTTTATTACATTAAAAATAAAGGCCTAACACTCAGACGAATATCTACTTTAAAAATTAGCAATAGAGAATAAAATTACAAAAGAAGTAAAAAAGTCACCGACATTTAGACGTCTTTCTGTCACACCTAAACCTACCCTATTGCTATCACAATTCAGCACAATCTCGCTTGCTCCATGTCACTCATAAACATACTCAAGTGGTACGGCATTATACTTTTAATTTTGAAAAAAAAAAAATTGTAAATAAATAGCAATGTCCCTTATAACAAAAAGACGCCTAAAACAAAGTCACCAACTTTTAGACGTCTTTCTATCCAAAGCCTTATACCAAAACCTGCTCTATGCTATAAAATATTAAGCACAAACTCGCTTGATCACAAATACGTCTAAAAACACGCGTTCTAAAAATACGTCTTTTAACCAAATCTGGCAAACCAAAACCAGCTCTAAAGCTATTGAAATAAAAGCTATATTCCCTTACCTATCATACTCGCTTTCCTCGATTTTGCCTTTGTTTTCCGCCAACCAAGCCGGGTACTTGTCCACCAGCTCCTTTAGAGAGGGGTATAGCACCTCTTTGGAGAGCAGCGACTGCATCATGCCTTGCATGAAGGGAACGAACATGTTGCCGTCCTGAGAAAGGAAAACATAATTTTTCAAAACTAAGAACCGTCTTCACCCCCAAACTACACAATAATATTTCAGAAATAAATTTTACATTTTGATTTAAAACAGTATCGAATTTGTTTTTGTTATGGGATACTAACTCAACGATACTATACTTTATAACAAATATAGATATATTGGCTTGGGTCTTGGGTGTTCATCCCAAGACTCAGGCCAATTTGAAAATGATCATTTTCTATCTTGACCCGACCGGGGATTGAACCCGGGACCTCCAATGCCTGGCCTGTTAACCACTAGGCCACAGCGGTGGTCAGAAGTAGCCGAACATGTTCGTAAGGTGAAGTTGTCGAACTTGTTAGCCAAGTCCTGGTCTGAAGTGAAGATTACTTCATTAAAATGATTGTATCAATGATGTACCCGTCCGCCATCTTAGAAGTTGAAGGTGCCAAACATATTGGCTAAATCCTGATATGAGAATGGCGTCTGGGTTGGTGTTCAGATTTTGCAGCGTCTGCGAGTTGGCCACTGACACCTACAGTTAGAAACAATAACGAAAAAACAAGGCATACCTGTCCGCCATCTTGGAATATAAAGTTGCCGAACATGTTTGCTAAATCTTGTTCTGAGAATGGCGTCTGGGTTGGTGTTCAGATTTTGCAGCGTCTGCGAGTTGGCCACTGACACCTACAGTTAGAAACAATAACGAAAAAACAAGGCATACCTGTCCGCCATCTTGGAATATAAAGTTGCCGAACATGTTTGCTAAATCTTGTTCTGAAAATGGGGTCTGGGTTGGTGTTTAGGATTTGCAGCATCTGCGAGTTCGCTCCTGACACCTACAGTTAGAAACAATAACGAAAAAATAAAGCATACCTGTCCGCCATCTTGTAAGTTGAAGTTGCCGAACATGTTGGCTAAATCCTGACCTGAGAATGGGGTCTGCAGTCTCCGAGTTGGTGTTCAGGTTTTGTAGCATCTGCAAGATGGATACTGACTCATACTCGATGATTCAATGAAATTATTAATTATTTACCTGTCCGCCCTCTTGTAAGTTGAAGTTGCCGAACATGTTCGCCAAATCCTGATCTGAGAATGGCGTCTGCAGAGTCTCCGAGTTGGTGTTCAGGTTTTGTAGCGTCTGCGATATGGCTGCTGACACCTAAAACGAGTAATAGAAAATTAAACACAACATAGTTATGTGGGAACTACGCCTGTCCCAGCTAGTGTGCTACCGCATACTAAATATGCAGATCCAAAACAGTCGTAGTAGAACAAGAGAGAGACACGACAAGGGTTATAATAATAATAATTTAGTCCTTTATTTCGAAATTCTGATTTGTGTTTTAAATGTTTTTCTCTTATAATATGTTTCTAATTTCAGTGTGCCTCTTGGCATGGGCCTCCTCTAGTGACTTCTACTGAGCTCTATCTCTAGTTACTCTCCTCCAGTGAGGACCAGCAGCCTGAGGTCGTCTTCCCATCTTGTGATTGGTCTGCCTCTATTTCTTTTCTTTTACCGTCTTGAGTTACATTGTGATAATTTGTGTCTGCATGCATCTAAAACTGCTTTATTGCAAGATAGTGTAGTATTTATGACACCCAAGATTTATAATCAAATACCGAAACAATATAAAGATCTAAATTTAAATTTATTTAAGAAAAGGTTTAAGTTATTGTTGACTGAAAATTGTTATTATAGTGTAAAATATTTTTTATCTGACAATACTTTGATATTAGTAAGTCGTGTATTATATTATGGTAGATTGATGGATTAATTTAGAAGTGGTATAGTTTTTTAGAATTATGATAGACAGCCTTTCTGAAAATTTGCGCCTGTGATGGTAAAACATGATTGGATGAACTTAAATGAAAATATCTTGCTTGAACCTCATGTTTGGTCAAATATATTTATCTTTATCTTTTATCCATCTCTTGGATACCACTCTGTCACTACTTTACTCCATTTATCCCTCGTATGGCGCATCATGTGGCCAGTCCACCGCCATTTCTGATGGTCTGTTCAGGTAAGCAGATCGTTAAGATTTGTTCTTTCTCGAATATCCTCGTTTACGACCTCGTTCGTCGACTAGGGTTAATATACATTTATTTGTCAGTACTGATAAAATTATATAATTCAACAATTACAAGTTGCTTGTATGAGAGGTGGTGGAGGAATGAGTCAGAATGGTGAGAAAGGAATGATTGTGACAAAAATTTAGAAATTTAATTTGAATATTAAAATTGGAAAAGGTGGATAGAATGAAATGATGGGAAAAAGAGGCATGTAAGGACAGGAAGGATAGGGTTAATTGCAACATCGTTACAGTTTAATCCCCATACTAAATTTCATCGAAATCGTTTTAGCCGTTTCCGAGATCCCCATGATATAAATATCATGGTCAAAAAAGAAGTTAGTCGGCCTGAAATGATGGCGCCACCGGTTGTTTTTTAATCTATGTTGTGGGCGGTCCATTGTTAAATTTAATTTCGATTTTCCGCAATCTGGTGAGGCTCAATAACTTTTTTGTTAACCTTTACATAATCATATATCGAAGCTTTATAGTGACTTGGCTGTATAATCCTAGATTTCTTTATTAAAATGCCCTATGAAGTTCGACAGCAGTATGTGTCAATGTCAATCTGACAATTGATGGAAAATAAGTTATTGCGCGACAAATGGACGAGTCCACTTTTGGACCAGTCAATCCGGTTTATTTTCATGTGACAATCTTCGTGCTGGGCCGACAAGGCCTGATACGTCTTGCACCAAAACTTGTCACATGTCACTTTAATCGCAATCTCTTTTGCTCTTGTGTATTACTAACATTATTTTTGATTCTACATAGATTACACTCGCGTTCTGTTTTCAAATTGGTTTTAATCCCAAGAGATCTTCTTTTTCAAGTTTAAGTCCCGAGAGAATAACCAGTAACTTTAGCTCCAAATGTTTTGGGATGAAAACATAGTTTTTCGAGTAGATGAGATGATAAATCATTTTCATACCATTTTGGTGTTGGAGTTTAGAACAATTTACTATTAATTTTAGTCATTGTTCCAATTTCAATGTGCATTTCAATTAATTTAGTCTATTTTTGCTTAATTTTTTTTTTTCTTGTAGTCATGGTACAAACTTGTGTAGTATGCTCTTGAATAAAACGGGTTTATAGCGAGATTCTAACACTTGTATCACTCGCTAAGCTCGTGTCAATAATCACTCCCTACGGTGATTCAGTCGTTAGAATGGTCGTGACGCAGTTCGTCACTTTCGCAAACGGTCATCGCTGAAAAATTTGTCACTTTCCCAGAATGTCACTTTGAAGTGACGATTTGCGAAAGTGACATTCTGAGAAAGTGTCAAATTTTTCAGCGATGACCATTTGTGAAAGTGACGAACTGCGTCACAGCCGTTGTTAGAAGGTTAGAATCCTTCACTCGCTCGTGATTCATCTATGGCCCTCGATGTAAATCCGTCCTTTATTCACTTATTGCGTAATATAACTCTTATTTGAAGAAGTGGTAGTCCTTGTACATACCTCGTCGATTTGCGCGGGCCCCCCTTCAGCGGGGGCGGGGGGCGGCGCCTCCCCCTCCCCGGCCGGCTTCAGCACCTGCGCCGCCGCCTCTGACACAACATACATAAATATACAATATGTAACAAAAACCCTGTCCGATCCTTGTACGAGCAACTCAGACCGTCAATATGAACAACTTTCCTATAGGACCAATGCTTAATATCGAAGAAAAAATCGTCATTTTCATACAAATTGTCGGGCCGGCCGAACACTTTTGTATGAAAATGTCGATTTTTTTCCAAAAGTTGTTCATTTTGACGGTCTGAGTCACTCCTACGGATCGGATCAGACAGGGTTTTTGTTACATATTGTATATATACACTATCAACTAAAGTATTAGTTATTTGTATGTTGTTTCGAGTTCCGTACCCAAAGTGTAAAAACGGGACCCTATTACTAAGAATTCACTGTCCGTCCGTCCGTCTGTCTGTCTGTCACCAGGCTGTATCTCATAAACCGTGATAGCTAGACAATACAAATTTTCACAGATAATGTATTTCTGTTGCCGCTATAAAAACAAATTATAACTGGCCAAGTGCGAGTCGGACTCGCAGGGTTCCGTACCATTATCTATAAAAATCACGTTTTTTGTATGGGAACCCCACTAAAATATTTATTTAATTATTTATTATTAAACTAAATAACTGAATATTCTGTGAATATTTCAAGCGTTATTAATATCAAGCAAAAAACGGCAAAAAATATCACGTTTGTATGATAGCCCCCTATAAATATTTTTTTTTTATTTTGTTTTCAGTTAAAGCGGCAACAGAAAAAGATCATCAATTGAACCACAGGCTATACTAGATTACTATTAGTATCATGAAATTAAAATAACAGCCAAAAAAAAAATTCGGCATTTCCCTGCAAAATTGGCTGCAAAATTTTGTTTGAAAATGCCAATTTTTTATTTTTGGATGTTATTTTGTTTTCATTATACTAAAGTGATCTAGTACAGCCCGTGCTTCGATTTATTACGGGTATGTCCCTTCCACGTTGTATAAAAGAAAATATTTTTAATTCGGTTTCGCATAATGAATAGTAAAAAAATATATACCTAGTAAATATTACAAAAATTCCACTTACCGGCCATTTTCGAAAACGTCTGTGCAATTTGTTCTTGTGTGATTTGGTCCTCTGAAACATGAACATAGGCATTAAACATCTTTCAACATAATCATGAGGAGTTCGGTGGCCCGGCGGGAGTGTGCATTACTACCGCTTTCGCAAGTAAAGCGACACCGGGCGTCTACACTTGGATGGGTGACCACAAGTGGCATAAAAATTTCTCGAGCTCCTCCGTGCTTCGGAAGGCACGTATAAGCCTTTGGTGCCGGCTGTCATCATTGTATGGCAGTCGTCAAGCTATGTCAGATGCCTTTAGGCAGCTTGAAAAATCTGACACTAGTGTTGGTCACTTACACACACGAAAAGCAAAGCAAGCAACATAAATAGATAAAGTTAGAACGGTCAGTGTCTAAATCACTCTACCACCAGACCAAAGATAGCACAATTACTGACGTAACAGATACCCAATGCCGTAGAAACGATTGAAGAGCCCAAAGTAGGCAAAACTGGAGTTGCGGGTAGGCACACAGACATGGCAGCACACACGACTAGCAAAAAGTGACAAAGAAAGTGTTGAATATGCTTAAATATTTATTGCATGTCATATAAGTCTAATTTACTGTATTATAATTCTTCTTTATTTAAATAATAGTAATAAAAGATTTTAATGTTTTGATAAATAGTCATAGCGCCATCTAGTGACAAGGAAGAGAAATAATTATGTTTAGAACGCGATGGGTAGGCATGACCAGGGAGAGTGGTTTAGATACTAGCTATGCATTTGTGAGATAAGAGTTTGATGCTTAATTACCCAGAAAGCTTTGGTGCAACTGTGTGGATGTTGGTGGGAGTATGTTATGGCACAAAATAAGTACTAGTACTCACGTACAGAAGTCTAACTCATAAAAAAAAATTCAAAGAGATATCAATTGAATGTGGTTAAATTTAGCTCGCATCAGAACTCCTCACCTCTTCGTTTAGATACCTAGACATCCATTGCAAATCAATTTTATTCTTATGACTCTGGACAAACGATTCATGTAACTAAATTTTTTCCTCTGGAGTGGTCGCCGCGCGCATAATAATAACGTAGGTATATTTTCGATACCTAAACGGGGAATGACACAGGCCTGGTTATGAATAAAGAGAAGTGGAAGAACATGACAAAGACCTTTGCCCAGCAGTGGGACTGTAAATATACATGAGATAAAAACAACCCCTTTGTGAAATGACGATGTTGAGATGGGCAGAGGTGTTACCCTGTCAAACAAAGTGAGAAACAAACACATTTGTGGAAGTTTTAAAATTAGACCAATTGAAGACAAACTCTCCGAAACACGTCTTAAGTGGTATAGACACGTCATGAGAAGGCTCGAAAAACACCTGACCAGACAATAGGGGTGACGACAGAGTTAGAAAAGTATAATTGTAATTAGTACGTCTTTTAGATTATCCAAAACGAATGGACCCATATTTTTCAGTTTGCCAAAAAACTAATAATTCACAAAGCATCAAAGTTCCGGCGTGGGGGCTTGCGACGTCACCTCTATGTAAAAATCGTACGTAGCCGTGACGTCATGCGAAAATTCAATACGATGTATCTTTCTTATTTTTTATTTCTCAGAGAAAAGAAAAAATACGTTTACAATATTTTTTGATAATCTAACCGATGGGCTAAAAATATTTTTCCATTCGTCATGCCTATTGTCGAACTTAGACACTGGTCCAAGAAAGCCCGGAAGGCCCTACAAACTTGGATGTCTGTCATCAACAATGGCATAAAGAAAGCTCAAAAAAGCGCGTGAGTGTCGTGGAACTTGCGGTTGGAACGAAGTTACTTTCGTGGTAAAGACGGAAAAATCTTACACTTTTTGATTGATAAAATAAAAAACAATTAACATAATAAAAACATTGGCGTGTGCTGGGTTTGAACCGGGAACATCGACCATCTGAGGCATACACTCTACCAACGAAGCTATGGAGGAGATAGTCAAACTTATGAAATTACCTTTCACGTCGATTAGTGTCGGAAAGTGTCAGAAAAATCTTACACTTTTTTTTTCGCGTAGCCATTGTCCGTACCGTCCGAAAAGGAACTTGTTCCAATAAATGTTATAACGATCCAAAATCGAAGAGCTTGGCGAAGAATGATGAGTAGAATAAGGCTAGCTAGACAAAGAGAGAGATTAAAAGAAAACTACTTTACCTGGCACTCCGTTAAAACTGCCCAGAATGGCGGCCATGTTGCTTTCAAACTGAGCCGCAGCCTCCTTGATGAACTCCTCGCTCCACAGGTTCTGCGGGACTTCTTCAGAGCCCTCGGGCTGCTGGTCCTGTGTTGGCTCCTTCTTTGTCATGTCTTGAAGGGCACCTGGATGACACACAATTTTTTTACACGGTATCGGTAGCTTTTCTTTAAAAATAAATAAAATTTTAATATACTTTACACGTCACTCACATAAATTATACTTATTGACGTGTAAAAGTGCCTGTAAAGGTCTAATTACTGAATAAACATTTGAATCTTGAATCTTTGAATCTTTACACTGGTAACACTAATCAGTGTTATACCCTTAGTAAAAATTACACGAACTCTGTTCCATTCCAACAAGTCAAATTAAATACTGGTAGAGTTCTTGAAGTATACGCTTAAATTTACATTTGTGTCAGTGCACACAGATAGTGTAGATGAGACATCGGCTTGAGGCATGGCACGGCACATATCTAATTTTAATATCAGTATAGTTATAAGTTCATGTGTTAGAAATGCTGAATGTTCAGAAAATGCTGCGGTTCGGTTTTTTCCCGCTTCTTCTGTACTTGCGCTTAGGAAGCGGCAATAAATTAAGCTGTATGTAAATGATCTGACGTTAATAACTACCTATTATGAAATCAAAGAAAGTAAGAAAAACTGACAATTATCAAGTGATACAAATATCCGAAGATAAATAAATAATTTTTGATTTTTTGGCTTTAAGTTTGCATGGCCTGCACCAGTTTATACTGTTTTTTTGAAACTCGGCCTGAGTTGCGGCACGACCCTCGCGCGTCATTTCCCTACCGCGCTCTATCCACTTCACCTTCATCTTTGGTACTGCTATTAGCTTGATGTTCCAGTATTTTGTGTTTGAATTATCAGTGCAATAAACTAACATTAATAATATAAAGAATGTATTAAAATAAATTAATATAATATAATGCTTTTTTTTAAATAATCAAAATGGTTCATTTATTTCTAATAAAACTTTGATTTTATTTTTCTCTGCCTACCCTCGTGGGAAACAAGAGTGTATGTATGTAATATAATGCAAAGCTTAGCTTATGTCTCAAGGAATGTAGCGAGCTCTGACATTCAAATGAAAGTTTTGATATGCATTATGGAAGCGAGCGAAGATAGCTATGCCACTTGTATGGTAAGATCATTTGTTTAGCAACTTATTCAAAAAAAGGGTAAAAAATAATTTAATTTATTTATCAAAAAAAGAACCCACGACTTTATACAAATGTATGTTATGGAAAAAATTTTGCCCTGCAGTGGGACAGTATAGGCTAAAAATAGAAATAGAATAGAATAACAGGTTTTTAGATAAAACTAATATGACCCAAGCACAAGTGTGAGTGCCAGTGTAGTTGTAAAAAAAAAAAGAGTTGGAGGTTTAAATTTGTGTGATTACCTGAAACTGCTATCCCATATAATATTGTAAGATTTTCGTTTTAAAGGAAGTTTCAAAATTGGAAAAAATATCAACATCTGAGAAGAGATCATTGTAAGATGTGCTCATTCTATTAATAGGGGAGGTTTTAGAGTAATTTTTAGAGGTTGACTAATACAGGAAATAGATTAGAGCTAGCGTGCCTGGTATGCTTATTGGGTACATTCAGACAAATTTCGGAGACAAGATGTTCGTTACCACAGTAACTGTTGGCTAATGCATGAAACAGTGTCATATCAGCAAAAAATTCATTATTCAAATCTGTTCACAAAATTTATCAATTTAGCTTCTCCAAAAACGATAAATGCAAGTGCGGTGCTGTCCGATCAATGACCCACTTATTGTCTTGCCCAAAAAGCCCCAGTTGCTGCACATTGCAGGACCTTAATGAAGCAAATGTCCGGGGAATCGCCGTAGCCAAACACTGGTCAAATTTATTATAGCCTTTCGATTCGAGAAGATCAAGAATTGGTTGAGAAATGCGACCTGTAGACGAGAACAGACGGACAGACAAACTGACAGATGGACAAAAGCACTTTTAGCCAATCTCGAGACTGAGACACTATTCGCTTGGCCAACATTTTCACAATGACAACAGAAACGGCTAATAGAGCAGTCAAGTTAAAAGACACACATTGTGGGTGTAAAATCAAACATTAGTATTTAACCTGTCAAGTACATGACGTCATAATTTAAGACAAATATTTAGGCAGACATTTACATATCTTACAGGTTTATTTTTATTTATTTAACGGGTCGAAGGATATTTTTATATTTAGCTAACTAGGATCAAGGTTCTGGATGTAGAGGGAGGTTGTGAACCCTCAAACCCCCAATTTGGGGGTTCATTTTCTGCTTGGAATTTATAGGCTAGTCAGGAATTTAACTAGATGTTTCAAACACACAATTCTCTACAGCGTCGTAAATGAAGAAGGATATTCAAAAAGTACTTACTTATCTACAGAAAAGTAAATGAAATTATATTTTGTTAATTTTTATCATCCTTTAAATTATCATTACCCTTTAACGGTCCGAGGTTATTACAGATCAATTAATATTCAAGTTACACTGTTGACAATGCAAGATTTACTAATAAAGTTGCATTTAATTGGGGAATAGGTTACGAGGTTATAATATTGTGTAACATCTCAGGTTGCAAACACTTTTTACACGCTACTTACTGTCTAATAGGTCATCCAATTCGGGATCGACATCTTTCTTGGGGCTATCCTTGTTATCAGCCATTGTTTTTTGTAGAATTAATCAAAAATATTTCAATAAATCCACGACAAATCTAAAACCAATCTTATTTTTGGATTTCAATTTCTTTTGACAGTTCTGTCTGAGTTCCAATTAGATGAACGAATGAAATGAATGAAAATAATGAGTGAACATGTGACATACACTTTTTTAATTGTAGGCAAATTCTTTACATGAAAAAGCGTTTAAAACAAATGGGGGCGCCACTATCTATGTTAGAACCAACTTTACCTAAACGTATTTTGTATGAAAATATCTAAGGTAGATTTTTATATTTTTTGTGTAAAGTCTTGCAAACAACTCGTGTATTATGACCTTTTTAGGAATCCTTAGTAAACAACGAACTCTTATAGTTTCGCCATCCCTGTCTGTTTGTCTGTCCGTCCGCGGTTTTGATCAGCGACTATCAGTACTAGATAACTGTGATTTGGCATGGGTATGTAGATGTACATTACTTATGCGGAAAAAGTGGTAAAATAAAATACGTAAATAAAAATTATAACTCCCATACAAATAAAGTGAAAAGCCTTTTTTTCTCGACTAACTAGTCATGTGGGGTATCGTTGAAAAGATCTTTTAAAAATATTATGAGGTTGTGAACACCGTTTTTCGTTTCTAAAATATTTGATTTTTAAGTGAAAAATTTTGTTAGAGTCAAGTTTCCCCCCCCCCCCTCTATATACTCAACGGTTATATACATACCTATGATGGACACGTGAAAAATTCACAGCTATAATAAATATAACAAAAAAGGAAAACTATCAGAGCTAAGTAGGGTTTACAAATTAAAAAGTTATATCCGATCAACTTATAAAATGTGCTCTGAAAAGGAAAAATTCATACAAATTTAATAGAAAATTTGTTTTTAGACGTTTTTAGTAGCATGAACTCAAAGGTGGCATTCGTAACTAAGGAACCCTACATTGCGCGTCCCGACACGCACTTGGCCAATTATTTGCAAGATAGAAATGGAGCTCTCAGAGCATTTCGGGTCTTACGGCTCTAAACAGACAGAGGCCTGCAAGACCTAAAGGCCATTCTTCAGATTGAGCTAGGTAGTCCCAAAAGTACCTACCTAAGTTAGAGAATGATTCGCATTTTCGTCCGGCTTCTACGATCAGCGCGGGAAGAGAAGAGCTGGTACATTTAAAGCTTTGAGGGTTCCGTACCCAAAGGGTGACGACGGGACCCTATTATTGACGGACTCTCCTGAAGTGCCATTTTTGAAACGCGGTGTCACCTAAATGAATGGTTTTTCCATACAAAAAACCGTTCGTTTAATGACTCCACATTTGAAAAATGGCACCACTGTCTGTCTGTCTGTCGTCTGCTGTCTTTCAGAGCTCTATCTCTAGAACCGTAATAGCTAGGCACTTGAAACTTTCACCGATATTATTTATATAATAATGGTGGCCGCTATAGTAAACATAAACATATTTTATTTGCAACAAATGTGAAGGTACTTACAACAAATATGTATTAAAAATAAAAACTAAAACTAAAAAATTAAATGGGGTCGTTATACGAGAAACGTGCCTGTTTTAGCGTTTTTATCTCGATCTTTATAATGATTAATGGCATTAGCTAGATTAGTACTTGAAAGTGTGCCGTAGGTACCGAAGTCCGAAATGCTCCTACCGACTCCGCGTCCAACTCGCACTTTTCCCGTATTTTCTTTTCTTCCAGACCAGAATGGAAGCATTATCAATAAAACAACGGAGTTTTGAGCTCACTTCTTTTATTATAATAACCTGTACCACACACAACCTTACGCTAGCATTTTAAAGTCAACTGCTATGGCTGGAAATCCATTTGCTGAAATTCAGATGTTGAGTAAACATTGGTGGTTGTATCTATGATACAATATTGATCAATCGTTGCAAAACAGGCAATGTATATAGTATCAGCGACGCAAATTCAGCAGACCAGCAGCCCTTAACGTTAGCAGTCGCATTTAAATTATTTACATGTATTTTTGATTTTAAATATAAAAAAAAAAAACATAAATAAACTATCCTAGTTTTCTGCAGGAATATTATTCTACTGGAGACCTATTTTTCGAGTCAGCGAAACACAAACGGTGTAGTTTTCAAGTTATCAATAGAGATCGGAATCCTTGTGCTATTCCTATCAAAAGTATGGATATGACTAAAAGTTCCGGGATTTCTCGTGAATCTAATTGGGTGCTTAGTAAATAAAACAGTCATAATTATTTGATTTCAGGATAAGTACCTACCTATATTTTTTTCGATAAAAATATATCCTGAAATCACATAATTATGATTGTTTTATTTATAGGTTATATAGTCATATCCATACTTTTAATAGCAAGAGCACCCGTGATTCCGATCTCTAGTTATCAATGATGGTGGTGAACTAAGTTATTCTGAACCATACTTATATCTAATTAGAAAATTACTTAAGCCGAAATTCGTCAATCAAATTCTAATTTGTATGTTCATATAGTAATATTCAAACGAACAACATCCGAAGAAGTTCTGTACAAAAAATTGGGAAAAACCATTTTAGTGACTCAGTGGTTCAAAAATAGCACTCAAGTATTGGCACAAAGATGTACCTAAAATTACACTTTGCTAGTGAAAAAGTTGTGAAATTATAAAACTTCATTAGGCATCTCCATCTCGCAGATTTCATCGGCTTTCACGTTGATAGGAGTGAGGCTCTTTAATGCACTGTCGAGCTTCTCGACCGAAGACACGAAGAGGTCTCGGTAGGAGTACAGCAGCCAGAAGACGAGGAAGTAGAAGAGCAGGCGGAAGATCTGGTCCACGATGAAGCGGCTGGAGGAAAACAAATGTTATATTTGAAAGTTTAATATATTGTAGAGTCAAAGATAACATAATTAGTTACTAAGGGAACATGTACCCAACGCCTTAGAAACGATTGGAAGTCCTAAAAGTTGGCAAAACTAGAGTTGCCGGTAGACACACAGAGATGGCAGCACCCACAAAGGGCAAAAAAGTGATAACGAAACTGTTGAATATGCTTTAAAAATATTTATTGCATTTCGTATAAGTCATATTTAATTAATTATAGTACTACTTTATTTAAATAACATGAATAAAAGATTTTAGTGTTTTAATAAATAGCTATAGCGCCATCTAGTGACAAGAAAGAGAAATAATAAAAGGCTGGGTACTCATGGTAGAGTGTACAAGTTTATATGCTAGGCAAATTAAAAATTGTCAAGGCCACCTAGTGATGAGTAGCAGAACTACTGATGCGATTTGATCAGTATCGCCATCTGTCATTTGCTAGAAAAAGCACCGACTTTCAAGCGCTAACCCCCAATAATGTTTTAATGTCTGAACTGATTATTATCAAACAAAGCTAAAAACCACTAAAAGGGTACTTTCACGTAAAAACGGATCGAAATCTGTCCGTACGTTTGAGTGTCGACAGACAGACAAACCGACAGACATTAGCTTACCCTATTTGTTTTTCGGAGGTCAAAAATACACAAGGAACAGTCCACAATGATTATTAAGAGTGACCACTACTTTGCATACGTATATTATTTGTTTCTATACCATTATTATAGTATTATTGTGTTTTCCTTTTCCTGTGTAATGTTAAGTGTATAGTGTGTGTCTTTTTGGTATCAATAAAATGATTATCTATCTATAAGTGCCATTTTAAAAACGCTTAGCAGCTAAACGATGGTTTTTTATATACAAATAACCGTTCGTATAGTGACACCGCATTTCAAAAATCTGATATCAAGCACTATGACATTAACTTATTATTTGAAGACCTCCGTGGCGAGGTCACCATGCTAGTTTGCCACCCAGAGGTACCGGGTTCGATCCCCGGTCAGGGCAAGTTGGAAAATGGCCTTTTTCAAAGTGTCCTAGGTCTTTGGTGTTTAACTATATATGTATTTGTTATAAAATATAGTATCGTTGAGTTATTACCCCATAACACAAGTCTCGAACCTACTTTGGGGCTAGCTCAATCTGTGTCATTCGTCCCTGTATATTTATGTTTATTTATTTATATCAGATTTTCTTGAACGACATACTAGTTGAAATAAGTCACGAAAAAATTTGTTTGGGAGAAAGGGAAAAACCCTTAGTACGTCCTAGCTGCTACTGCCGTGTGTAATTTTTTTCGCATACATACATTCTATACAGCTTCCGAGCCCGCGGCAGCGTGGAGGGGTCTTCCTTGCAGACGAACCTCCTCGCTCCCAGGATGTAGTTCTGCAGGAACTCCTCAGGATTTAGCAGACTCACGTCCGTGAAGAACAGCTCGTCGTCTTCCTGTGAAGATAAAGGTTTATAATCATCGTCATCAGGTGTTTATTTTGGGTCCGTACCCAAAGGGTAAAAACGGGACCCTATTAATAAGATTCCTTTGTCCGTCCGTTTATCCGTTCGTCCCGCGTCTGTCCGTCCGTCTGTCTGTCTGTCACTACACTGTAGTACATCATAAAATACTTTCTAAGGCTCGACACAAACGGGCCACGACAAAACGCAGCCACCGGCCACTTTATTACTAATTTAGTGGCCGCCACCAGCGTCACCGTGTGCGTTGAGTCCATACAAAATGTATGAAAACTAGTACTGGAAAGTGGCCGGTGGCAGCGTTTTCTGGTGGCCCGTTCGCGCCGAGCCTTACAAATTCCATCTGTGAAAATTTCAACTGTCTAGCTGACAAGCTAGACAGTTGAAATTTTTACACAATTGTGCACATTATTACACAAAGTGTATTTCTGTTGCCGCTATAACAACAAATACTAAAAACAGAATAAAATAAATATTTAATATAAACTTTCATACAATAAATGTGAATTTTTATTGATAACGGTACGAAACGCTTCGTGCGCGAGTAGTCTAAACTTCACGAGTCGCTTTTTACTATTGTAATCATAGCTAGAGCAGCCAGAGGTCTTGGCCTACACTTTCAATGCTAGCCAGACGGGTTGGAGAGATTTGTTCAGCTTGCAAACGTTTATGTAGACGTAATATTTTTAAAACAGTGACAAATTTTCAAAGTACTTAATCTACGGAAAAAATAGTAGATGGTGATACAAGGAGATAAGGGGTTATTTTTAAGGCGAGGGCGCTTCTCTGAATCCAGAGCGAAACGAAGAATTGCTTGAATTGCGTACGGATGGCTTCTATGCTATCATTCGAAAGAAAGCTGCTTCACTATTGAGAAGAACAGCATTCTTAAAACAGTGCCAGATGATCCGCATGCACCTGTGTTGAGGGGTCTTGAGAAATTGACGAATGCAGTCGAAAATAAGGGTCCTTTCGACAGTTGTCAGCTCGACTTCTCACGGAGGTTCATGTATTATTAAATTTTTCTAATGTTTTGTCATAATAGGTTAAGACACTAACATAGTTATTTAAGGTCTGTTTGTAATACTAAAATAAAATGGATCAAAGTTATCTAAAATAAAGATTTATTATTATATTATTATTATAAAACAAAATTCTTCTTTTTTTTGCTGGACTGCCAACATTATTTTTGACTCCACCTAGACAGATTTTACTCTTGTTCGGTTTTCAAATTGATTTTAATCCCTAGAGATTTTAAGCAGTAACTTTGGCTCCAAATGTTTTGGGATGAAAACATCGTTTTTTGAGGAGATGAGATGGAACTCGAGCGGTGATTTGGAAAACGTTTTGTTTTCCGCTAAATCCCGCGTTCATAAGTGTCTCATATTTGGTTTTGAAATTGAGATGATGGTGATGCTAGCTGAACCACGCGGATATGGGTTTAATGAGACTCAGCACGAACCTTGCTGATCTGGTCCCTTAGCGACCGGAAGTTGGTGTTGACGAAGTGCTACTCCTTGGTGGTGTAGTATCTTCTCTAAGGGGTTAATGGGACTCAGCGCGAACTTTGCTGATCCGGTCCCTCAGCGACCGGAAGTTGGTGTTGACGAAGTGCCACTACTTGGTGGTGTAGTATATTCTCTAAGGTATTAATGGGACTCAGCATGAACCTTGCTGATCCGATCCCTCAGCGACCGGAAGTTGGTGTTGACGAAGTGCCACTCCTTGGTGGTGTAGTATATTCTCTAAGGGATTAATGGGACTCAGCACGAACCTTGCTGATCCGATCCCTCAGCGACCGGAAGTTGGTGTTGACGAAGTGCCACTCCTTGGTGGTGTAGTATCTTCTCTAAGGGGTTAATGGGACTCAGCACGGACCTTGCTGATCCGATCCCTCAGCGACCGGAAGTTGGTGTTGACGAAGTGCCACTCCTTAGTGGTGTAGTATCTTCTCTAAGGGGTTAATGGGACTCAGCACGAACCTTGCTGATCCGATCCCTCAGCGACCGGAAGTTGGTGTTAACGAAGTGCCACTCCTTGATGGTGTAGTATCTTCCCTAAGGGGTTAATGGGACTCAGCACGAACCTTGCTGATCCGGTCCCTCAGCGACCGGAAGTTGGTGTTGACGAAGTGCCACTCCTTGGTGGTGTAGTACTGCAGCACGCTCAGCCCGTGGCTGATCCGCTTCTGCACGTTCACTAAGCTGAAACAAAATATAATAATTTTCCAAAACTAACAAGTTTTTTTTGCTAGGCAAATAAAAAAATAAAATTTTTATAATGTATAATATATGTCATTAACTTGTAAATTAACAGATAGAAGGTACTAAATACCAACCCCACTACCTTCCTACGCGAATTCAACGCTATTATTTAGCGACATCTAGTAGCGAGTAGCGGAACTATTAAAAGCACACATCTATTTTGTTAGTCTTTTCTGATAGATGGCGCTTCATAAGTTTATTTCGTACTCCTTTTCCGATAGATGGCGCTTTAATAAAAATCTGTTAGAAACGAACTATAATCTAGAAATACTAACAAAGTCTTCTTGCCCAGCAGGAACAGCAACCCATCGACCACGTAGGCTGGTATAAGGTGGTAAAAGAACACGCACAGCTGGTGCTGCAGATAGTAAGACTGGATGGCCCCCTCCCCCCAAGTATTTAGATAAACGGGACACTTCTACCACCTTCTACTTTTACTTGATGACTTTAGCCTTCTTCTAGCAATTTCTATTTAGCACTTATTCTCTATAACCGTAATTCATAGTACTTTTGATAAGTGACTCATTTACTTGTTAACTATTGAGTAGATAGAAGGTATTAGGTACCAATTTACGCGAATTTAACGCTATCATTTAGCGACATCTAGTAGCGAGTAGCGGAACTATTAAAAGCACACATTTATTTTGTTAGCCTTTTCTGATAGATGGCGCTCCATACATTTATTTACTGCTTTTCCGATAGATGGCGCTTTAATAAAAATCTGTTAGAAACGTACTACAATCTAGAAATACTAACAAAGTTTTCTTGCCCAGCAGGAACAGCAACCCATCGACCACGTACGCCGGTATCAGGTGGTAGAAGAACACGCACAGCTGGTGCTGCAGGTAGTAAGACTTGATGGCCCCGCCCGGGTGCCACAGCGCAAGCGTGTGCGGGTAGATGGCCAGCCATTTCTTGCCTAGAAAACAAAACATTTGGATTGATACGCTTACATTTTGTTCTTACTATTCCACCAACAAGTAATTAAGTACCGATTTAACAAGTTATTATTACGAAAACAAAAAGCCCGACCGCCTCTATTTGTTTTTGTTGATTTTTTTTATATTCCCAGTGTCACTCTCACAGTAAATACGAATCTAACGACACCTCTCAAGCTAAAATCCATCGAGGCGTTCAGGCTACAAAGCGTGCCAAACAATTATACACACAAACATACATAGATGATGCATTAGCATTAAGTTTGACCCATTGTAATCAATCCGTCATAAGATTGTGTGCAATAAACTTAAATAAATTAATAAATACATACTCTCGAAAAACATAACTCTCTTTCTGGCGCATTCGAGTAAAAAAACAGAAAACTTGATTGCGTGAAATTTATTCGTAATAACCTCAACATTTGACTGCAAATATTTGAGGAAGAGTAACGTCAATACTCTGCAACGTGTGTCCGGGGTTTGTCTCCCACCCCCTAGTTCCAGGCCTACAGGTATATATGTTGCTCACCTAATTCGATGATTTCCCCCCACGTGATCTTGATAACTTCAGACAGGGTCACGTTGTAGAACACCGCTTTTTTGGGTCTGAAAATAAAAAAAATATAATTTTACGTAAGTACACAGTGCACACCTTTTAAGGGTGAAGCTCATGATACGGAACAACTTTCCGCGAGGAATGCTTTTAGTGTGTGTAAGTGGCCAACACTACTGTCAGATTTTTCGAGCTGCCTTAAGGCATTTTTATAGCTTGACGACTGCCATACAATGATGACAGCCGGGACCCACGGCTTAAACGTGCCATCCGAAGCACGGAGGAGCTCGAGAAATTTTGCGCACATGCCGCCGGGCTCCTCGAGGCTTCGCGAGGAATATACTCGTGCTTATCAGGATCGGGTTTTGTCCTATGGAAAATTCGATATATTCCTTTGCAAACAATGTTTAGTATCTATATAGTACTCTGTGGTAGCGTTGCATAACTATCAATAGTTGACCTTGAAAAATAGTCACAATATCGAGGACTATTGATAGTAATGAATAACCGATACTGTCAATAGTATCGCATGCTGTCAATAGTATCTAAATTCAATAGTATCGATACTATCGATAGTTTTACCTTCTACATAGGGCGCACTATAAGTTTCCGGAACTGGCCACTTACATAAACAATATTTAAAAATTTATTGCAACATTTGAAAATAGAACTCTTTGGCTGTAGAATGCAGTTTGTTTCATCTGACTGTCTTCTGTTTTTACCTTGTGGCGCCATTTAAAAAATTGTGTGTCTGCATCAACATGGATTTAACTCGGGAAAATTTTAGTAGTATGATTTTCTACGATTTTAAGTGTAATTTGACAGCTCAACAGAGCATCGCTCGGCTTGAAACAGCTTTTGGCAATGAAGCACCATGCAAGACAACTGTTTATAGCTGGTTTGCAGAATTCAAGCGTGGTCGTATCAATCTCAGTGACGAATCTCGCGATGGTCGGCCGTCCACCGCTGTGACCAACAAAAACATCGATGCTGTGCGCCGTATGATTGAAACAGACAGGCATGTGACCTACCATGAAATTCGCGCATCCTTAGAAATAGGCATGAGTCAAATACAATTAATCCTACACAAACATTTGGGTGTGAGAAAGCTGTGCTCGCGGTGGATCCCACACAACTTGACCGAGGCTCAAAAAACGGACCGCGTCACTTGGTGCAGTGCCATGCTTACCAGATTCAACGAAGGTGCGTCAAATTTGGTGTGGGACATAGTAACAGGTGACGAAACATGGATTTATTGCTACGATCCCAAAACAAAGCAGCAATCGAGCGCATGGGTCTTTCAAGATGAGCCGAAACCAACCAAAGTGGCGCGCGTGAAAAGTGCATCTAAGCGGATGATTGCTTCTTTTTTTAATAAAACTGGACACGTGGCTACTGTTGCTTTAGAGAATCGTCGTACAGTGAATAGTGACTGGTACACGACCATTTATTTGCCGGAAGTTATTGACGAACTCCGTAAAAATAACCGTAAACGCCGTATCATCCTGCACCACGACAATGCTAGTTCTCACACGGCCAGACAGACAAACGACTTTTTGAAGGCGAAAAATGTAGAACTCATGAGTCATCCTGCATACAGTCCCGACCTGGCACCTTGTGACTTTTTTCTGTTCCCAAAAATTAAGAACCAATTACGCGGTCAACGATTTTCATCACCAGAAGAGGCTGTCGAGGAGTATGAAAAACACGTTTCAGAGGTCACCACAGAGGAGTGGCACAAAAGTTTTCAAAACTGGTTTCATCGAATGAAAAATGGCATATACGCCAAGGGAGATTATTTTGAAAAACAACAAATTAATTTTGTACCTTTAATAGTATTTTTTCATATTCATTCCGGAAACTTATAGTGCGCCCCATGTAAATATATATCACTCAAAGGTGACTGACTGACATAGTGATCTATCAACGCACACCCCAAACCACTGGAAGGATCGGGCTGATATTTGGCATGCAGGTAGATGTTATGACGTAGGCATCCGCTAAGAAAGGATTTTGATCAATTCTACCCCCAAGGGGATAAAATAGGGGATGAAAGTTTGTATGAAACTTTGTCAATTTTAAACCGATCGGGCTGAGACTTTGCATGCATAAAGCTACTATGACGTAGGCATTCCCTAAGAAAGGATTTTGATAAATTACACCCCTACGCGAGCGAAGCCGCGGGCAAAAGCTAGTATATCAGAGTGTATATCAATAGTTCTGCAAACTGTTGACAATCGATACTATCGGTAGTCGTATCGATATTGTGACTGTTTTTCAAGGTCACCATAGTATCGATATTTTATACTATTGCTTGCAACACTACTCTGTGGTATCATGGACAAAAAATAGTTTCAGTACTGAAATATATACTAAAAACTGTTTTAAGAGTACTTATTGGTTTTTAAAGACTTAGTTATTTTAGGTACTAATTTGCCAAGTCTTTTTTTAAACCGGACGCAATAGTTTACAAAAGCAATGAATTTAATAACCAAATTACTTTGCGTGCGCAACTCTGTTGTTGCACATTATCAAGTGCAGTTTCATAACATAATTAACTGATCGGCCATTACGTGAGGATATGGGCGCAAAATGTCTTATTCGCATAACGCATGGATGGCAATACGACCAAAAATAATTCAATATACCTATCTAAAGGTAGACGTAGAATCATGGGGGCGAAAGTCGGTCAAAACGAAAAAAAATTGCTATGTATGGGACATAGTGAATTTTTCGTTTTGAACGACGCTATCTATTAATCTTATTCCGGACTAAATATCGAAACCGCTTTTAGTTATTAGTTTGTTAGCATTTGTGGAGATGTCTTCAAATTCAAATCACAACAAAGACTAAATATCTTTTATTCGTTTTTCTATTCATTTAGAATTAAAGAGCGATAATTTCGCGCTTTTTACCAAGCCTTATTAGCGTATCGGTCTTCAAAGTCATTGAGATCTCAGGAATTTCAGGTTCAAATCCCACGTGCTGCAAATAAATTTAATATTTCATTGCATATTTTATTTTGGAATAACATTAATAGATGACACCACATGTGCAGGTTTGCAGCTAAATTGTTGGCAGAAAAATAACGCGAGATGGCTCTCTATTTCAGTTATAATATACTCGTAGTACTCTATGCGTAGAATGTAGTCAGTCACTCAGCGCCGTGCCCGGGATGTAGGCGCAAAATGCGCTATTAGCTAAATGTCCGATTTGCGGAATGCGACACCCAAAATGTTCTGCTTGCCAAAGTATGGATACTTAAAATCGTGAAAGTTGAACGAGAGAGCAAAGCGTGAGAAGTTCTCCGAGTCTTCTTGAACAATCCGTCTTTTGTTTGTGTCATGTCCTTTCGACGATAACTCGGAGCTTCATAAAATTTGATTTATATTCCGTGTCACTAGATGGCGTTAAAGGTATTTATCAGAACATTGAAATCTTTTATTACTATTATTTAAATAAACAGATTCTAAATCAATTAAATACGACTTTTATAAGGCAATAAATATTTTTAAAGCATCTTCAACAATTTCTTGGCATTCAGTTTGCTAGTTGTGTGGGCTGCCATCTCTGCCTACCCGCAACTCCAAGTTTGCCTACTTACAGGCCCTCCAATAGTTTCTATGGGGTTGGGTATCTGTTACGTTAGTAATTAATATCTTTGGCTGTACCAAGAAATACTTAAGTCTTTCCGAGTTTTTTTTTTCTTATGTACCAATAACTCTGATTGAGTTAGCCCCAAAGTAAGTTTGAGACTTGTGTTTTAGGATACTCAACGATAGTATATTTTATGGCAAATACATATAGATAAACATCCAAGACCCAGGACAAATTGGAAAAGGTCATTTTCCAACTTGCCCTGACCGGGGATCGAACCCGGTACCTCTGGGTGGCGGACTAGCATGGTGACCACTACGCCACGGAGGTCGTCAATATGGGATTCGCGAGTTCACAGGTCGGGTGAACTACTAGTGTAGGTAGTGACTCACTTGTCTAGGGCAGTGGCGTAGGCGATGAGCAGGCATCCGTTGACGGTGACGTCAATAGGAAGCAAGTCGGTCTTGTAGGAGGGCTCGCAGTGCATGCTGCGGATCACGCCTGCAGAGAGGAAATCAATCAAATTAATCACATCAATCATAACTTTTTATTGAACAGTGGGCCAACGAGATAACTGACCTTGCCTTACCTATAATCTTGTTTTTTTTTCTTAAACTGAAAATAATATTGTCGCGAACGAGATAGACGCAAAATGTTCGCGAGCAAGAACTGCGTAGAAATACGTCGGTAAGGTGCAATCGAAACTAGACCTTATGTCCTTTCAGCATAAAGTCGAGAATTGGCCGGTTGCACTCACATACATACCGGCTACTCGACTTTTCCGGACATCGAAATGCATTCATCAAGTATGGGGAATATTTAAGAATAATGTAGGCCTCTATACCAGCTCATATAAAAAGACGATCGAGTGTGTACCGCCAGTTCATTTCGAGCTACGAAAGCGATCACTTCGAAGGAAACCGAAGCGAAATAAGCCTAGTCTAGTGCGTCAAGTGGAAGTACCTGCGACAACCTCGGCGAGATACCTGGACCTCAGCTGCTACGTGACTTGGACTTGGACATCAGGAAGACTTTCTTCACGTGTCAACTTAGGGTTCCGTAGTGAATAAAGACCCTCATACGAAGTTTGGCGTTTTTCTCCGAATCTCGAACCCCAGTATCATAACAATATTAAAATGAATGAAAGACTTCACTAAAATCTTTCTGAATATACATTTTCATGTTTATATTAAAAATTCAAGACAAAGGTTGATGGCGGGGTCAGATATCTCGTTGGCTGAGTAAACTCCGAAAAGAAAAATGAAACACTAAAAAATAATTTGAAATAAAATGAGTGCAATTGGCGGTCTTTTCGCTAGAAGCGATCTCTTAAAGAATTAGATCATTCAGATCCATCTGAAGCGTGGTCTCTTACTAGGGTCTCATAAGAAGGCTCAAGATCGCTTGGCGGGCTATGGATAGGACTATGCTCGGTGTTTCTCTACGCGAAATCAGAAATGAGGAGATTCGTAGGAGAACGAAAATCACTGACATAGCCGAGCAGATAACTCATTAAATTGGTAGTGGGCGGGGCACATAGCGCGAAGAACTGATGGCCGATGGGGCAGAAAGGTTCTCGAATGGCGACCACTTCACCCACCCGCTAGATAGTCGGATGACTTGAGCAAGGTTGCCGGAAAGCGCTTCCGATCGGTCATTTTGGAATTCCTTGGGTGAGGCCTATGTCCATCAGTGGACTTCCTGTGGCTGATATGATGATGATGAATCAGATCCATCAAATCTATCAAATATTATCAATCGAATACACTATAATTTCTATTATAAACTATAATCCATTACACTATAGACAGTGATATCAGCATATTTTAGATTTTAACATAGTGAATACTTTGTAATTGTAAGTTTAGCTGTATCGTAAATTTAATTGTCAATATAAGGGAAAAAATTCACTCCAACACGAAATAGTTTTTCGATTTCGTACTTATGTACATATTTGTGTATTCTAAATCTATGTAAGTACACACAAAGATTTGGAATATACGAGTAGTGTATACACACAATCTTTAGGTGGTGGCAGGTGAACAGGATTGTCATTGCGGTCTTGTTTAACCATTATTATTGATCTGCATTTATGTTAACTGTTATAATAAGTATACCAACTTTTGTAATTGTTAAGATATGTTATAAAGCAAGTGGTGTTCGCCTTAGAAGGTGTGCGCATTAAGCAAAAAAAATGTTTTGCCTGTATTAATGTAGTACACAATGGTGAACATAATAAATAAATAAAAAATACCTTTGCCGCTGCCGATGAGCAGTCCAGTGGGTCCGTTCATGTTGTCCACCCATCCTGGTATGGGCTCCTTCCACGCTGCAATTACTGTGGAGAATGCAAACGAAATTCATACTTCTACTTCTTCTAGAAATGGTTTCAGTGTAGCTTCCCATATTAAATCAGTTTTATGGTTCTGTACCCAAAGGATAAACGGGAACCTTACTAAGGCTCCGCTGTCCGTTCGTCCTTCCATACGACTGTCTGTCTGCCTATCACCATTGGCCGATTATTAACCAGTACATGGCCACGGCGATTCTTCTGTAAGCCTCATTAAGGTCCTCTGCCCAAGTCTACTTGAAATACACTCTCACAGAAAATCGACGTCTGAGTAGTAGTGTTACCGCTTCTATGCTTCGTTCGGTGTGTGAGAGAGCTGGAATACGCCCCCCCCCCTTCCCCCTATAATGGCAACGGAATTTAAAAGAAATGGAGTACCCCAGGAGGGTACCGGTACATTAGATACCGGAGAATCCCTTCCTAAGCATCTTGCTTGGGCTGTCCTACGTATTCTGGGGAGGGCAAAATCCCGCTCGTCATTGCTCACAGCAGTGTTCCTGGACCGATACGACATTCAAACCTTCAAAAAAACGAGTCTCTATCTTCCTAAAAGGCCGACAAAGCTTCAGTTACACCCCTGGTGTTGCAGTTGTCCATGGGCAGCGGTGATCACTTACCATCAGGTGACCCGCTTGTTCGTTTACCACCCTATAACATTAAAAAGCATCCGCAGTTTGTTTGTACGTATGTTTGTGGAACGATGACTTGAGTATCTTTAATCAGTGCTTCATGAAAATTGGCGTGTAGATATGGCCAGTCAAATTTATGGGTTCGAACATGAATCAAATCCGTCAAGGGGTTGCCGAGATACACCGTTCGTGAGTTCACAGTTCGGGGCGAACTACTTTCGTGGTCTATCATTTGGAACTGAACTCTGCCTGCCTCGTAAGTTGTAAAAACGTAAGATCTCACCAATAGAAGGCCTGGCTATGGCGATGGGGAACTTGCTCTCGTACTCGGAGACCAGCTCCTCAGTGATGGCTTTCGTGTAGGAGTATGTATTGGGTTCTGATGATATCAGTCTGGAAAATAAATTTCCCATTATTATATTTCTGACGACCTCCGTGGCGTATGGTAAACACGTTAGTCCACCAATCCGCAGGTTCTGGGTTCAATCCCCAGCCAGGACAAGTTGGAAAATGACCTTTTTCAAATTGTCCTGGGTGTTTATTTATTTTAGTTTATTTTATACATTCGGATGACCAACAGCTACGCTTACAACATAGGTTACAAAGTAGTAATCAAAAAGCCAATAACAGGTCTTCACAAATAAAAACACAATACAATTATTATGAGATTTCGGGAACGCCAAAAACGCCAAGTACTAAGTTATATAAAACAAATTTATACGTACAATAAGTTAAGATAAATAAATATATGTATGCGATAGAAGATAAATTACATAATAAAGTACCTAAACACAAAGTACTAAGTGAAAGTAATTTAACCACCTTTAAAGAAAGAGTCGTAAAGTAGACGTTTGGCTTTGGCCGGAGAAAAGTCGAATATATCTATGTCTACATTTATAAAGAAACTATTAAGAGAATATACAATTTTTATATCCCACAACACAAGCCTACTTTGGGGTTAGCTCAATTTATGTGATACTGATTTGTCCCTGTATATTTAATTTATTTAATGTTCTACGATAATTCCCACCCAGTAGAGTAAATCTCCGACAGCCATGTAGACCGTTTCATGGCATCGTTGTGGAGGATGTTGAGCGAGCGGCTGCAGACCTGCCTGCCTGCAGCTGCCACCACAGGGCGAAAAGGCGAAGAGGAGCGAGAACGGGGAACGGGGACGCAAATTGCGCGGAACCTTACGAGATTCCTGCTGTATTTAACACTTATATTCATTATGTGATACGGGGTTGTGCTCACTTAGGTTCTAAGTAGGCCTGTGTCTTGTCATCCATCCATTCCACCAGCTCTATTATGCGGCGCGGGTCGTGCACGGCCGGGTAGGACTTCTCCTCCAACACCTCAAGGTGGCAACGGCAGTACGCTGTTGAGAGGTGGAGGAACACCTGGAATCAAGAAATGTATAAAAAAAAGAATTGCCAATAGGCCTTTCGGTAAAAAAACGGCATCACATCATAAGAATTTGGACTTTCTAGCAATATTCAAACCGAATCTGAGGGTACAACACGGCGAAACGTTTCGAGAAAAAGTCTGCAGTGTCCTGCGCTTCCGTTGTCTCTTGTTGGAAGATTACGTCAGTTATGTTAAAAATTGCCATAAAAACCGACTTCACACGCAAACTACATAATCGATTTTGATAAAATTTCTATTTTGTTGTCTGAAAGGGTATTATTAGATGATCATCTAATAATACCCTTTCAGACAACAAAAGAATGTTCCAAATCGGTCTACGAGTCTTCGAATAATCTTTAAACATACATAAAAAAGTTTCCGACGGATTGATAACCTCCTTCAAAGTCAAAATCATTTCTTTATCTTTAAACATTTGTACAGATAGATAGATAACTTTTTATTGTACACCAAAAGAAAATGTAACACAAAGAAATAATTTTAAATTAAATGAGTACAATGGGCGGTCTTATCGGTTAAAGTTATTTTTTTCAGACAACCAGTGGATGAAGAGGAATTTGAGAAAGACAAAGACGGTAGTGCAACTGACTAAGAAGGAAAAACTATTACTAAAAGAACCATAAACTTAATTTTAACATAAATTTACACATATTAAGCACTATTTCACCATTTCTCTATCGGACTACGAGGCGCGGACAGGGGTTTCACCCCTTTGTCATTGAAATACCTAAGTCTCGAACTAAACGCTTCGACAATTCCTTTTTGGTTCGAGTAGCTAAGGTGTGGAATGAACTGCCTGCGTCTATATTTCCAGAGAAGTACAGCCCCGGGACATTCAAAAGTAGATTGAATGGGTATCTTTTGGATAGGCATGCTTCATCCTAGTCTTCATCGTCGCTTTCCATCAGGTGAGATTGAGGACAAATGCCTAAACCAATATGTTGTAAAAAAAAACTATTAAAATTATAAGTATATATGTATCACTTGATAATTGTCAATGTTTTCTTTCGATTTCATTATAGGTATGTATTTAGTTGTATAACTAAGTTTACTGCCGCTTCCTAAGTGCAAGTACGAAGAAGCGGTAACAAACTATATTGCAGCATTTCTCCAAATCGTCAACTTTTACAACAATTATACTTTAACCAAAAAACAATTATACTGATATTAAAATTAGATCATGTGGACTGAGAATACATTGTTATGTCATAATTATTAATTAAGAATGATGTCAATGTCTTCTTTTTGGAAGTCAATTAAAAATGATCTTACCAGGCCATCACCAATCACCGTCGTTTTAGAACCCTACCTCAAGTTTTTCCATAGTCTCAGCCAGCTCCAGCACCCGCAGCGTGCCCGTGGTGTTCATGTGGACCGCATCTTTGAGCCTCTGGTCAAATCTGAAAACAAGTTTCATCATCATCATTTCAGCCGCACAACGTCCACTGCAGGACATAGGCCTCTGCCAAGGATTTCCAAAATGACCGATCAAGAGCGGCCTGCATCCAGCGCTTTCCAGCGACCTTGATTGTAAACAAGTTTATAAAGTAGCAAATTAAAAAATCTTCGATTGTCAAGAACGCCATCTAGTGGTGAGTAGCGAAACTGCCGAAGACGTATCAGTAGTTACGCTACTCATCACTAGAAGGACATCCGTAGTGCCATCTATTATTTGCTGGAGAAAGCCCTGATTTTCAAGCGTTAATGCCCAACAACTTTTAAACGGCCCTACCGATATTTATCAAACATAGCTAAGAACCATTGTCAGAGAATTTGCTTTCACGTAAAAAAATCCGGATCGAAATCGATCCATCCGTTCGAGCGCTATGATGTAACAGACAGACAGACCGACAGGCATTAGTGTCAAACTTATTTTTTGTCGGCGGTTAATAAACCTTTCCCTTTGTATGTCTGTGGCTAATAGAGTTGAGATGAGATGGTGTGTTGAGATGACCCCGCAACATTATGAATGTTTGTATAAATTGTACCTAACACAAGCCGCGCTGTGAAAGACGATGTTGCATTTCTTCCGGAGCTCCTTCTGGTCCTCCGGAGACAACCCCAGGCCTTCCTCGAGGATGTCTCCGGCCACCAGCCGCAGCTTCTTGAAGGCGTCCGGGTTTTGTTCTCTCACTACGTCGAACACCTGGACGAAAGATGTTTATCGTAAGCTTAGTACTCACGTACAGAAGTCTCACTCAGCAAAGAAAGTAAAAGAATCGCTCGTTTAAGTGAATAAATTAATGTTTTTTTATTTTTATTTAATAACAAGCTTTTCTTTAAATGCTCTGAAAAGAAAAAAATAACTTTATATTTAATAAAAACCATCAATTTATTACCTCATACAATTTAATTATATGCATAATATAAAAGCATATCGCGAGAATTCAAACACGTTATTTATAACTACTTACAATAAGATTAAGATATATTTGTATGCTGATTATGTCTCCGGAAAAAATCTCATGTAAAGTTTTTATATCATAAATATAAATTGTGTGAGGTAAGTTATGACCTGATGGGTTTGATTAAATATTTAGTTGTTATTTTTTTTCTTTAAAGAGCATTTGAATAAAAAAGTTTGTACTTAACCCTTTATTTACCGCATGACATTAATAAATGCACCGTCCATTGTTTTATTATTGTGTTCGGTATTGTTGGTAAAGGAAGCGTAAAAAATATTTTTTTTCTTAATTCATTACTTTTTAAATTTTTAGTTTAAATAAAATTAAGGCTTTCGTTTGCTTAAGGGCAAATATACTAAGCATATGTACCTTGTTAGTGCACAGATCCTTGAGTCGCTCGTCGCTGCTCATGCCCTTCTTCTGACGCAGCAGCAGGTATATGGCCTCCACGTCCGGACAGCTCCGTAGCAGCTTCTCAACCAGAGCCTAGAACAGATTTCATTACGAAATATAATGTCTAACACGATTCAAAGATTCAAGGATTCTAAGATTTGAAGATTCAAAGATTTAATGATACAAAGATTCAAAGATTCAAAGTTTCAAAGATTCAAAGATTCAAAGATTCAAAGATACAAAGATTCAAAGATTCAAAGATTCAGAGATTCAAAGATTCAAAGATTCAAAGATTCAAAGATTCAAAGATTCAAAGATTCAAAGATTCAAAGATTCAAAGATTCAAAGATTCAAAGATACAAAGATTCAAAGATTCAAAGATTCAAAGATCAGAGAAATCCATGACGTCTGTCAACCGTCAATGTCTTCTATTTAACTTACCATGTATGTTGGTTATTGTCAAGTCTTGTTGTTAGATGACAGCGACAGTGACGGTACTTACAGTACTAAAAGCGGAAATTGCCAACTTTACTCAACGAATCTTCATCGTGACATCACTTCCTTAAATAAGCTTGACTTTGTGTTAAAATGAAGTCAGAAGTGGGATTTTGCAAATAAATCCTAAGTATATTTTAGAGAAAGCTTCTCTTAGAGGCTACCTATACCTCAAAATGAATTGCGAATTAGTTTTTTTTTTAATGATTTGACAAGCGAATACATTTCAGAAATTCTATAGGAGCCATCCATAAATTACGTTACACGAATATCAGGACTTTTTGACTTCTTTCTCCATGTCACAGTTGGTCACAATTTTGAGACCTCACCCTAGTAGGACGTCACACATTTTGAGAATACTTACATATATTTTTAACCCTCCAAAAAAGGGGGTGTTATAAGTTTCATGCTAATGTATGTCGGTCTATCTGTCTATCTTTGGCATCGTAGCGCTCAAATAGATGGACCGATTTCGATGCGGTTTTTCGACGTGAACAAGTTTACTTGCGGTGGATTTTAGCTATGTAAAAATAGGTTCAGTCGTTTAAAAGTTATTGGGGAGTTAACGCTTGGAAGTTATTTCTTTAGCAAATAACAGATAGCTCTACGGATATTAAGTCGCATCGGTTGTTCCGTTACTCATCACTAGATGGCGTTCTTGACAGTCGGGATTTTTTAATTTGCCTAGCAAACAAACTTGTTCATCAAGTCTTTTTAGGGTTCCGTCCAAAAATGAATAAAACGGTACCCTTATAGGGTCACTCGTGAGTCTTTCTGTCCGCCACAGCCAGTTTTCTCTGAATCTACTGGACCAAATCAGATAAAATTTGGTAGGATGGTGTAGTCCTACGACCCAAACACAGATGTCCAAAGTATTTTTTTTTAAATAAGCGTCATTTATGGGGGAGAATTTTGGGAATTAAAAAAAAAGTTGTGCAAATCTTACTGTGTCATATATCAAATGAAAGGACTCGTTATGAGGATCTCAAAAACAAAGTGGTAAACTTAATAAAACGTTCACTCACGGAAAATAGTTTACTGAAACACCACTAGATAGCGCTATTATTAGTTAACTAGCGTATTACTATGACGATTTCAAATGTGATATTTTATAATAATAAAAAAACTTTTGCATTATACGGAACTCTCTCCACGAAAATTCAACTCGCACAGGGCCAGTTTTTCTATTATTATTAGAAAACATTTTTGTTTTATTGCTTACAGATAGTACCCAACCCATTTTGGGGTATATCCCATTTGCCACCACTGGTGGCAGATGGGACAATTTTTATGTACACGTGTGCCAGATGCCACCACTCGCGACGCCCTCACTGGTGGCGAAAGGCAATCGCCAATCATTCACAGTCTCATTTGCCCTCAGTGGTGGAGAAAAGAACAAACTCTGGTTTCGATTCCCGTTCGCCTCCAGTGGTGACGATATTTAAAGCGGCATTTATGTATATTTTTGTCGTTGTTTTTACCTAGATGTAAAACAGAAGTTGGAGAACCTCGAAAACTTAAAGGCCTCCCCTCCCCCTCAATGTATGACGTAATTCATGGATGTCCCCCAAGCAGTACAGTACAGGTACTGACCTTCCCGAGGAATCCAGTGCCTCCCGTGATAAAGATACTCTTCCCCTTGTAAAACTCTCTCACCGAAGGCGCCATGTCTCATTCTGAAAAAAATAACAAAAATTAGTTTATTTACATATTTAACCTTTATTGTACAAAATACAATTTGTAAAACACGATAGGAGGACTTAAGGGCGGCCCTCCCCTCTTACTTTTCATACAAACGCTCGTACGTGATAACTGCGTTGTAACTGATCTTTCTTGAAAAATTTAAACAAACAGATACCTTGTGCGCTATTTCTAGATCTTTATCGAAATAAAAAAATGGAGCCGTCACGGGACGCCTGGTAGATGTGAAACATCGACGTTATTTCGTAAAAGTAGTATGCAGAAAAGAACAGATTGTGGTAGGAACTAAAAATGTCAATGAGTACTGTAATAAACAGAGTATACATTATAGGTATCCGAGCTCAGTGGAGCGAAAGAGATGGCTTAACGCCGGATCGAGTGAGAGAGAAACGCACAGTCGATTGCGCGTGGCGACGCGTCGCCACGCCAGAAATCGGTCTCACGTGCGCCTATAGATGTTTCACATCAAAACTTAAAATTTGGATAAACAAATTCAATATACGCCTCCAAACATCTTGTTTTTTCCTGAACTTTGACCGTTCAGAAAGTATTCTTAAATTGTAAAGGTAAAAAAAAATATTTTTATATAAACCTCGCAAATGTAATGGAAATTTAACATAAAATCATTTATTTAAGACACATGTAAGGCTTACTGATAAACACGTATCACCTGGAACAAGTTTTATGAAAATTCCGCACCCTATGAATAGTTAATATTCGTTCAATGGATAGTTAATAATAATACTTGGTTTTTGAGGTGAAGGCCACTTCATAAGGATCGTTAGTGAGACTTACTCGTAATAAGCTAGTCAGAATAAAAATTCAGAAACATAAAAAAGTTTGGCTGAAACGCGAAAGTAAAATCGTGAGATAAATTAGTAGCTCCGGCTGGCTAGATTTCGAGTTCATCGGGTCACGGGGCAGTTTTGGACGGGCGTAACTACGTGGTCTCGATCGAAAATCATTTTCGCAACGTTTTTTATCTTATGTCATACACAAAATTGGATTACGTATACGGATAGAGAAATTTATTTACTCTACGATATTTTTTTCCAAAATCAATGAAAATCAGCGTGTATAATGCAAACCAAGGGTTCAGGTCAGGCACTATCTCTTTCTTTTTGCTTTGCCTCTTTTTCTAACATTGCCCGATGAAACAACAAGCTTTTCAAACTATGCTCGCGTTGGCGATAGAGCGGCGGGGAAAGGCCGTCATATTGATAAAAGAATTATCTAACAGCCAACCTTTGGGATGTAAGAGAAATTAGGTGCATGTAAAATAATATGATAGGATTACTTACTGTTTGTTATCTAAATCAATATGAACAACTTTTTCTTTGGGGCTAATATAAGGATATAAAAAGAAAATGTGTTTTTTTCATTCAAACGTCAACCGGATGTTTTGTCTAGCTATTTTGCATATGCAACGAAAATGAGTAGGTAACTAGGTTAGTATGTTAATGACGGCCAAATGCTGGACTCCGCATGAAGGGTTCCGTGGGAGCCCCACTTAAATATTTGTTTTATTCTGTTTTCAGAATTTGTTGTTAAAGCGGCTGCAGAAATACATCATCTGTGAAAATTTCAACTGTCTGCTATCACGGTTACTGGTAAAAGACAGACACAAGGACAGACGGACAAATGTTTATTCAGTAATTAGACCTTTACAGGCACTTTTACACGTCAATAAGTATAATTTATGTTACGTGTAAAGTATATTAAAATTAAATTTATTTTTAAAGAAAAGCTACCGATACCAGCGCTTCGTAACGACCACTGCTGAGAAGAAACGCCGAAAGAAACTCATTTTCACAGTATTGGTCGCCTACTCGCCAGAAGGGCTTTGTCATATTATTATTATTATTTTTTGGTTAAAACTAACGTGAGACTGAGACATTATTAATAAAACACGGGTTGCACGAGCGCGTCACATTCGCCCTGATGAAGACCTCCGGATGAGGTCGAAACATGTCGGCCAGTAGCTGACTCTCTACGTGAGTAACCCGTGTTTTATTAATAATTATTATTATTGACTTTTAATTAATAAATACTTATAATATAATACAATGTTGACACATTATAACATGTAATGCTGGCGAACAAGTAAACAAACATAGATTGCGTAGTAAAAAATATTAAGTAGTCAAAAAAGCGAAGCCGAGCTGACCAGTCCCTCCCGGCAGCACCCGTTCACGAGTTGACGCACGGATCAGCCATCGTTAAACTCAACCATATTAGAGGGAATCCAACGACCCGACCAGCGACGCCACCACCGGATTGGACATTTTAGTGAGCATGAAAAACCCGAACCCGCAGACCTTGTCAAGAAAATCAGGACAGACGGACAGACGGACAGAGTACCGTTTTTACCTTTTGGGTATGGAACCCTGAAAACCAAGCGAATACAATTTATTTTTTACTTGTTGAAAATAAAATAAGCATTTCGACTTGGTATTTCCTTCAGACGACCTGAACAACCGCTCTAGGTCGGTCTAGCAAGACCACTATTTTGACTGCTTTTTCCACCTTCAAGCCCACCATCACGCTAAAAGAAGCCTTTTTTTCTTGAGGCCCTAGGCTATAAATGTAAAATATAAAAGTAAAAATAAGCCCAAAGTGCTGAGTCTACCTCTATCTAGTAAAAAACTTATGTAGTCGTGACGTCATGCGAAATTCTAATGCGCTGTATCTTTGTAAATGTTTAGTTTCTCAGAGAAAAGACAAAATACGTGTACAATCGTTTTTAATAATCTAACTGATGGCCTAAATTTTTTTTCCATTCGTCATGCCTATTACCCTTGGTTTTTTGATTAACTATTGATTGAATCCTCATATCAGCCACACAAAGTCCACTTCTGGACATAGGCCTCTCTCACAAAGAATGCCAAAACGACCGATTAGAAGCGACTGATTATAAATAAATATATAGGGACAAATCACACTAAAGTTAACCCCAAACTTGTATTAATTTTAGTGTGATCTGATTTTTTTTTTTTGGTTCAACGATACTATATTTTATGGTAAATATATGTTATATAACGTGGAAGGAACATACCAGTAATAAAACAAAACACAGGCTATTCTAGATCACTATTATATCCGGCTCGAAGGACCGTTATGTACAGCGCAGACTTCGGTTGTCATCTAGGCCCGCACCATACACGAAGAGATGTTTATGAAGAGGTTGATGTTGGTGTGGAGACCCAAGACCACATCACGAAGAAACTGTTTATTGTCGATATTACATTGTAGAGTTGGGTGTGACGGGTCCTTTCTCGACCGCCGCTCGCTAGTGTCTCAATGGTTAATTTTATTTGATTCAAAATGTAAAGAAAAACAGCTGACACGCGACCTACATAAAAAATGGCCGCGTGCTACCGAAATGAGCGAGCTTGGCTTGTGCAAGTAGGTATAAAAAATAACAGTCAAAGTGGTAAATAAAATTTCGACGTTCCCACATAAATTGCCCGAGCGGCTGCACACATTTGTATGTAAATGCCGATATTTTTGTGTTTTGGCTTTTATTTTAATTTAACTAAAATACAGAGATCTACTACATCCCGTGATTCGATTTATTGCGGGTATGTCCCTTCCACATTGTATAATGCTATAATATAATGTTTTTTTTTTGGAACGAAGTTCCTTACGGCAGGCTTGGAGGAGATAGGGATTTTGCTGCGCGACCGAACTGAAAAAAATGTGATAGTAAAACCGTAAGGATGACCTCGTTAAATAAAACCGTTAAATGAGACGTGCGCAGGCGCGACAGTCGTATACACAAGCGAGTAGTGTATAATACCTTTCTCTTCCTCCCTCTTTCTTTTCGTTCTCTCATCTCTTCTCTCTCTATTACCACTCCACCCCTCCAATGCATAGTATATACTCATGAATTCATGGACAAGCACGTGGCGAATACTCACATTATAGATACATTTTACTCGTGAGTAGCCACGTTTATTTCTACATTAGCCGAAGGAACTTCGTTCCTACCTGGTGTCCCACGACACCACATTTCTTTTTTTTTAAACTATAGTTAATATTTAGTGGTTTAGTCGGATTCTTTCAAGTTAAATTTATGGAAAAATAGTTGAGCTTCATCTCCAAGGTTTATCGCTACTGCAGAGTCACTGCCCTCAGGCCACGATCAGTCATGGTCAGTTTGGAAGACACTTAACAGACTGAGGACCTAGGGGGGACGCTGCAAGAGAAATATACAAAAATGGGGTTTTCCCAACAGGGCGAACTACAACCCACGGTGTCACATACACTGCCGACGACCTCCGTGGCGTAGTGGTCACCATGCTAGTCCGCCACCCAGAGGTCCCGGATTCGAACCCCGGTCAGGGCAAGTTGGAAAATGGCCTTTTTCAAATTGTCCTGGGTCTTGGATGTTTATCTATATATGTATTTGTTATAAAATATAGTATCGTTGAGTTAGTATCCCATAACACAAGTCTCGAACTTACTTTGGAGCTAGCTCAATCAGTGTAATTTGTCCCTATATATTTATTATTATTACTGCCACATCTTCTCCGCTATCCCTCATGCCCTGCTTCATGTTCAATGGCCGATTTGATGCAGTGCATAGACAATGGATCTCCTACTGGTCGGGTGTAATTTGAAGAAGTTCAGTCATCGACACGACGAAGAAGAGAAGTGATTTTAGAAAAAGTATTTCATTTGACTTGTTGGAAAGTTAAAGCGCATTAAGAGCGGCCTTCCCGTCTTACTTTTCATACAAACGCTCGTACGTGATTATGGCGTTGTAACTGATCTTTCTTGAACTTTTTTGAACTAACAGATATCTTGTGCGATATTTGTAGGTTTCTATCGAAATAAAAAATTGAAATTAGGAAAAACAAATTCAGTATACGCCTCCAAATATCTGCTTTTTTGCACAAATTTTACCTGAACTTCGACCGTTCATAAAGTACTCATAAATTGTACTAGTAAAAAAATATTTCGATAGAAACCTTGCAAATGTAAAACATTTATCTCGTACACTTGTAAGGCTTACTGAAAATCACGTATTTCTTGGAACAAGTTTTATGAAATTTTCGCACCCTATAAATAGTTAATATTCGTTCATGGATAGTTAATAATAAAACTAATTTCTCTCTCTTTTTGGTTTGCCTCTTTTTCTAGCATTACCCTGGATGAAACACCAAGCTTTTCAAACAATGCTCGCGTTGAAAACAGAGCGACCGGGAAGGGCCGCCTTAAAACTGTTAAACGATTATAGACGATATTTCAAAAGCCATTGCAACGCACTTTCCGAGTTGCTAAACTGTGAGTTAACAAACGTCCGGACACTAAGTGTAACAGCGGAAGGGAGCTATTTTTTCGATAGATCGATTTCGAATACTTTCAATAGATTTGATCGTTTACTCGTGTTTTGAAAGCAATCCTCTTTTATTTACACTTTACGGGACATCAAGCAGACCATGCCGGGACAGCTGTTCACATGACTGAAGTTCGATTGTGGAAATGTCAAAATGTACGTTGAATGCGACACAAATAAGTTGAACAAAAATGGCGGACTTCAAAGCATTTTTAGACAAATTCCTGTCACTTATATTGGACCAAAATGGCGGTCTTCGGCGCATTATTTGTACCTGAGCCGATAACTGCCATTTTAGTTCAACCTACGTGCCGAGAATTTGTACAAAAATGCTTTCAAGTCCACCATTTTTGTTTCTAATATTGTCGCATTGTGCAAAGTTTAATTGTTATAATGTTGTAATGACAAAATTTCACTTTGAATTTATCATCGTGCTTCAGACTGAATATACAAAAATAATTAGAATATAAAAAGTATTATTACAAAGGAATATGGTGTCGGACGTCAATTTGGTTTTTTGTTTTTGTTTGTTATTTCAATTTCAATATATGATAGTGATGTAGTTCTACTACTATAATGGTTCGATTTATTACGGGTATGTCCCTTCCACTTTGTATATTTTTCAATTATAGTAAATTTTGAAATAATCAGCCAAGTGCGAGTCGGTCTCCCACACGAAGGGGTCCGTACCATTATCTATAAAAAATCACGTTTTTTGTATGGGAGCCTCACTTAAATATTTACTTTATTCTGTTTTTAGTACTTATTTGTTGTTATAGCGGCAGCGTCTTTTATTTCATAATTTATATGAACCTCCATAAAACATGAAAAAAAAAAGATTTTCCACTATGTTCCAATATCTAGCGAACAAATTTGACGAAATTAATTATATTACAAAAAGAAAACATAGGAACACAGCCATATCTTTTCTTAGATAATTTTCTTATGAAAAAGAAAATTAAATTGGTTAAGTTTTGGAGGACTACGAAACGTTGAGCCTGTGTACTTTTCATACATAGATATATTCGGTCCGAGCTTAGTTGTCCCTGTCGCACATCGCGACAGGGTAGTTCGGGCACGGCGCGACAGCAATAGATTTTACAAATACCTATTTGTCTATTCTCTCGACCTTACGAAATAAGTCTAACTTCACCTTGTAGAGGGTTGAGCGGCTGCAGTCTCGCCACAAAGCGAATTTTAATTCATATGTGGTGAGAGTGCCGACGCATCATCTGCCAACCTTCATGAAGGAGGACTTCTGGCCGCAGGGTGTCGTATTTCGGAGGTTCAGAGGTCGGCTGCCCAACGACACCGTGCGTCACACGTCGCCGACATTACGTGTAAATTAGGTTAGGAATTATGTTAGTTATAAGGTATAAAAGTGTAAAAGTGCCAGTCTAATTACTGAATAAACATTTGAATCTTTGAATCTTTGAAATTTGGTATTTATAATATGGGCCTCTGGCATTGTACAAATTTGTAAGTACAATGCTATTGCCTGAAATAAATGAATTATTATTATTATTAGTATTTCCTCTTAATTCTTATATTCTCGAGACGCGGGTACATATAATGAAACCGGACACTGGGAAAGTTCGAAGTTCAAGGGCTAAGGTGCGACATTCCATAAGCCTGTTGATTTCGGCCAGGAAGCACACAGGCTTTTGCACTTAAGGGTCCCGTTACCCTAGACTTTTCCATATAAACGTAATCTAGGTTTTATTTTGAAATGACATGTGAGATTTCGGCAGTATTTTGTAATTTTAAAGAAATTTCATATATCTAGGCGTATAACTAGTTTTCGACAGTCATATATGAACTTGAAAGACTATAAGAGCGTGTAGAAGTTTTCCATAATGACGGTCAAATATGATATGATACACTATATTCTCTTTTAAGTTCAAATTTTGACTGTGAAAACTAGTTATGTGCCCTAATATATGGAATTTCTTTGAAATTGCATAATTTCACCAATATCTGACAAAATAAAAAGTAGACTACGTTTGTATGGGTAACTCTGATTCTGTCTAGGGTAAGGGGACTCTTAATATTCGCACTCCAAACCCCAGAACGTTTCGGCCGGGCCGAGCCCTAAAGGTTTTTGGAGTAGAAAACTAGCGTTGATGCAACAACACATCCCCAAGTGATTCCCCTAAGCATATTGTGTGCTTTGGGGAATGCTATGCTTTGCATGCTCACCGGCAAGCGCAGCGTAGGACACCCACCTGCTAGATGGTCAGATGACCTGAGCAAGGTTGCAGGGAGGCGCTGGATGCAGGCCGCTTCCGATCGGTCGTTTTGGAAATTCTTGGGGGAGGCCTATGTCTAGCAGTGGACTTCCTGTGGCTGATATGATGATGTGTGCTTTCTGGCCGAAATCAACATGCATTTCTATCTCAATTTATTGATAATATTCACTTTAATAGGGGTGATGACAGGGTTCGAAAAGTATAATTATAATTAGTCAGTCTTTTAGATAATCCATAGATAATGGACCCATATTTTTCAGTTTACCAAAAAAGTAAAAATTCACAAAGATACGAAGCATCAAAGTTCCGGAGTGGGGGCTTGTGACGTCACCTCTTAGTAAAAATCTTACGTAGACGTGACGTCATGCGTAATTTTGTTTCTCAGAGCAAAGAAAAATAAGGCGTACAATAAACATATTTTTCCATTCGTCATGCCTATTGCCTGTAGGGAAACCGGCCGAAACCTTCTGGGGTTTGGAGTGCGAATTTAAACTATAAAAGCCTGTGTGCTTACTGGCCGAAATCAATAGGCTTATGGAATGTCGCGGCTAAGGTCCATCTTAATTTCTTTTAATGTTTTAAAGACCTTGGCCGATGACATTTATGCAATAATGGCGCGGACTCACATTTCTCTGTGAATCATTCCTAAATGTCACTGATATCGTATCAACTTCCTATTAGCTTTGCCATTGTACGCTACACTATCTCACGTCTTTTTGCCGAACGGTGCAAACAGAGCATTTTGGGCTTCGCCTCTAAGCAGATAGAGCCCAGGGCCCCAAGACTCAAAGGCCACTTTTAGCGTGATGATGGGTGACAAAGTAGATAAAGGAGTCGAAATAGGGGTTGCTAGTAGCTTCGACTATTAACATGATACGCCCCTCGATCGGCTTTTACGATCTGCGTAGGTAGGGAATAAGCTTGTACATTCTTAGTTATTCTTTTTTTGACGATCTTTTTGGCTTAGTAATCATCATGCCAGGCAGTCCTTAGGTCCCGGCTTCAATCCCCAGTGAAGTCAAGATGGAAAATTATCTTTTTCAGATTGAACTGAGTCTTGGATGTTTATTTTATACAATATGTAACAAAAACCCTGTCCGATCCTTGTAGGAGCAACTCAGACTGTCAATATGAATAACTTTTCCTATGAGACCAATGCTTGAAACTCAACCCGGCCGAACACGTCTCTATGAAAATGACGATTTTTTTTCGTTTTCAAGCATTGGTTCCGTAGGAAAAGTTGTTCATATTGACGGTCTTTGTTGCTCCTACAAGAATCGGACAGGGTTTTTGTTACATATTGTATGTATTTGTTATAAAATATAGTATCGTTGAGTATGTAAGTATCCCCATAACTCGTATTTCCTAGTCTCGAACTGACTTTGGGGCTAGCTCAACCTATGTGATTTGTCTGTATATATTTACATTTATGTTCTCCCAGACCAGCGTAGAAGAAATTAAATAAAATACTTATTTTCGATATTTGTTATTACTTGACAAACTAGCGCCGTTTACCAGGGCTCTTCGTTTTTTAAATGAAGTTAACGAAAAGTATCCTGAATTACTCGTAGATTCATGTGTTCGCTGACGAACAATGTAGAGGAATGTATTAGTAGTAATTAGTCTTATATTGTCGCATTGGTGTAAACTGTAATGGCAATGTAAAAGTGTGTAGTAATAATAAAGAAATAGTTTTATATACCTATAGTTTTAAAGTTTAGCTTTATAATTCTTGTTGTTACAATAATTATTACAATAACTAAGATACTATATACATTTTGGAGAGTGTTCGAAGGCTCTTTTTGATCTCGTGAAACCC
Source organism: Acrobasis suavella (assembly GCA_943193695.1). Classification (NCBI taxonomy): domain Eukaryota; kingdom Metazoa; phylum Arthropoda; class Insecta; order Lepidoptera; family Pyralidae; genus Acrobasis; species Acrobasis suavella. The sequence continues at coordinate 9,453,644 of OW971957.1, read as the reverse complement.
TCACCATTTCTCTATCGGACTACGAGGCGCGGACAGGGGTTTCCCCCCTTTGTCGTTGAAATACCTAAGTCTCGAACTAAACGCTTTGACAATTCCTTTTCGGTTCGAGTAGCTAAGATGTGGAATGAACTGCCTGCGTCTATATTCCCAGAGAAGTACAGCCCCGGGACATTCAAAAGTAGATTGAATGGGTATCTTTTGGATAGGCATGCTACATCCTAGTCTTCATCGTCGCTTTCCATCAGGTGAGATTGAGGACAAATGCCTAAACCAATATATAGTAAAAAAAAAAAGCATACAGCAAATTGGGTGACTTCATTTATATAATAAATAAATAAACATGTCAATGATACTGAACTATTTTCCATAAAAAATAGGTTCTAAAGTACCGAAAAACGAAAAAGTAATCCACCTTTCGTTACAATCGGCGCTCAAAAGGATTTTGTACGGAAGGACGTAAATGTTTCATATATGTAGAAAAAAGATAAGTATCATGGAGTGAACTTTCTCCAAAAATTAACTGATGTTTCAAAAGACACCCTGTATTATTAAATCATTAACTTTTTAATGACGACCTTCGTGGTGTAGTGGTCACCATGCTAGTCCGCCACTCAGAAGTTCCGGGTTCGATCCCCGGTCAGGGCAAGTTGAAAAATGGCCTTGGCCTTGGCAATGAAATTGGCCTTTTCAAATTGTCCTGGGTCTTGGGTGTTTATCTATATATGTATTTGTTATTAAATATAGTATCGTTGAGTTAGTATCCCATAACACAAGTCTCGAACTTACTTTGAGGCTAGCTCAGTCAGTGTTATTTGTCCCTACATACATATTCAATCTTCAATACGCGGAAATGAATAGGTTATTTATTACAGGTACAAAAAGCAAAATTGTTAAGTATATAAATTAAGATTAAATTTTAGTTAAACTATTTTCTTTTAAGGCTTGTTCCAAACTTTTAATTTGTATTTTCGTTATTATTTTTCTGTATTAAAAAAAAACATCATCAGCAAATAAATAAAATAAATTGTCTTTAAAACTGTTTGGAAAGGTATTGCGAGAAAAATGCCCTTAAAAAGATTGGTATAGTATAAATATCTACTAGGTACTAATCTAGTAGAAATATACTTACTAACTTATATATACCAATACTTAATCTAAAAAAGATCTGCAATATTTTGCAAAAAAATATTTGCGAAATTAAAACAATAAATATTATACTTAGTTACACATTAAAAATACAATTTCTTTACGAGGTACTTAAATTATTTTCTAAAGACTAGTCCCTTAATATGTTTACTTATAGTAAAATTATATATAAGTACTACAAAACATAAAAAATTCCAAAAAACCTTACTTTATTTAGTATGCTTTTGTTAATTTATTTATTTTATAATATTCTTGCTCAATAATAATTTTTAAAACGAAAAATTTACCTGTTTTTGTTAAAAAACTTATGGGACCACCTGACAAGCACTTTCAAACAAAAAAATAATTTTCCGACTTAGTCCAGGAGTCTTTAAGAAATCGCTGAAGAAACATAAAAAAAATCCAACGACGAATTGATATACTTCTGCATTTTTGAAGTCGGTTAAATATAATAATAATTTATTTATTCAGACATGGATAAAACAAAAAAAAACTAGCCTACAATTACTAGCCTCTATGTAAAGGCGTCCCCTTCACCCCTTAATTACTTAATTAATTAATAATTTAAAAAAACTCACCGCTTAATAAACCACTTTCAGTGCACTGTAGCGCAGACGGCCACCAATTGAACTGTAGGTTATAGTATGAATTATGTACGACGATGTAACATACGAGTGTTATGTGAACGATACAAACATTGTTTCTGTTGGTTTGTATACAGGTACAAAAATTTTAACAAAAACTTTTTTTTTGTATTTTTTTTTCAATTTTTTGTAATGATGCCTTAGTCGAAAAAACCAGACTGGAGCAATGGAGTCTTAAATTTCCCGCCTCTCCCTCTCAACTCCCGCCATCAGAGAAACTCCCACCAGGTGCCAATCTCCCCTGGGCAGTCTGGAAATCATTGAATAGACCCCGGACTGGTGTCGGGAGATGTCAGGAAAACCGGGTTAGGTGGCGTTACTCAAAAAATGACAAGTGCGACTGCGGTGCTGTCCAGTCAATGACACATCTACTGTCCTGTCCCATATGCCCTACATCCTGCACAATGCAGGACCTCAATGAGGCAAATGATCGGGCAGTTGCCGTAGCCAAGCACTGGTCTTTGTTATGAAAATATTTTGATTTTGTACAGCCATTCGACTCGAAAGTAGAAGTATTTAGACAAATGGAATAAACTCGATGGGGTTTCGTCGTTTCACTGCAGAGTTCATAAAGCCACCTTCCAGCTCAGTCAGCTACATGTCCGCTCGATTCCCGGTCAGGTCAAGATGGAAAATGATTTTTTTCAAATCGACCTGGGTCTTGGATGCTTATCAATCTATATATGTATTTGTTATAAAATATAGTATCATTGAGTTAGTATCCCATAACACAAGCCTCGAACTTACTTTGGGGCTAGCTCAATCAGTGTAATTTGTCCCTATATAGGTTTTTATTATTTATGTATTATTAATTATTACTTTGGGGCTAGCTCAGTCAGTGTAACTTGTCCGTATATAAGTATTTATTATTTATGTATTATTAATTATTACTTCGAGGCTAGCTGAATCAATGTGATTTGTCCGTATTTATTTATATATGTTATCATATTATTACATTGTCACGCGATATACTTATGCGTGCAAAATTTAATTTCAATCGGAAACCGGGAAGTGGGTCAAAATTAACTTGCAAGATTTGATTACAGACAGACTACATTAGTATTAATTCCGCCAATTGACCTATTTATTATAGGTATATAGTCTTAAATAAATAGATAAATAGACACCTTGAAACTTTGGGTCCGTGGGGGCCTTCTGCACATAGTTCATTTCAATTTATACTCGTAGGTAAAAGGCTGGTCGAGGTATCAGGTGACCAGGAGGCTGGTAAATTCTTCGCTCAAAGAATAAGTATTTCCATACACCGTGGTAATGCTGCCAGCCTTCTGGGCACTCTTCCGCAGGGGAACAATTTAAGGGATATTTTTTATTTATAATAGTATATGTTTGTATGTAATTTATTTTTAGAATTTAAGTTTAATTTAGTTTTATATTAACTGTAAATATAGACGTGCTTAATTTTTATAAAGATCATTAAATATTTTAAAACTTTAAAGCTTGTTCAAATAGACAACAGGTTCAACCTACTGTATATATTCCAGTAATTTGGGTTTAAAGACCACTATGTACACAAACGATTTTAATAAATCTCTTATAGGATCACCTGAGAAGTTCTTTTCTTTTTCGTGTGTGTACGTGGCCAACACTGGTGTCAGAAAGGCATCTGACACAGCTTGACGACTGCCATACAATGATGACAGCCGAGACTCGGAGAAGTAAACATTACTTACAATTTCAAACAAAAACAGAATTTTCCAAATCGATCCTACACCCATGCATCTTCGAAATCGGGAATTATGCATAAATAACCGGCTAAGTGCAAGACGGTCAAAAAAAGTCAAAAATCATTTATTTATCTTTGGATATTTATATCACTTGATAATTGTCATTTCTTTTTTCTTTCGATTTCTTAATAGTTAGTTGTTGACGTCAGATCATTTACTTGCAACTAAGTTTACTGCCGCCTCCAAAGCGCAAGTACAGAATAAGCGGTAACAAACTTTCTCCAAAAACGTCAACCTTACATTTATACTGATATTAAAATTAGACGTGTGGACTGAGGTGTCGCTCACAAAGGGTTCCGTACCATTATCGATGTAAACTCACGTTAGGTGTATAGGGGTTGAGAGCCCCCACTTAAATATTTACTTTATTCTATTTTATTTATTTACTTTACTGGGTAGGGACCAATACTGAACTGGGTTTCTTTCGGCGTAATCTTCCCAGCAGTGGTCGTTCCGAAACGCTAGTAGTTTTTAGCTTTTGCACTAAAATAATATTTAAAAAAAAATGACCTTCAATAAGAGAGAAATTTATCCTACATTGAATAAAAAAATTTGACTTTGACTTTATTCTGTTTTTAGTATTTGTTGTTAAAGCGGCAACAGAAATACATCATCTGCGAAAATATCGACCATCTAGCTATCAAGGTTAATGGGTAACCTGGTGACAGATAGACAGACGGATGGATGGACAAATTTTTAAAGAAATCTCCACACGCCTTATCGACGTTTCTGGGTACCTAAGAGCTGATGCGCATTTTGGCCAGAGATTAAGTGGTGCCATACAACGTGGCAATGCTGCCAGTCTCTTAGGCACCCTGCCTTGCGACCTTAGCGACCTGGGGTCAATTTTTTATATACTATAATGTTTTATTTTTAATTAGATATATTTTAATTTATAGGTAGGTTATTTCGTTTTTAGTTTAATTATTTATTTTATGTATGGTGCTGTGTATAATTTATTCTGGAAAAAATGTTTGACATATGTTTGGTAGATACTAGGGACCTATGGTACATTACTTGTATATTCTTACCTTCAAATTCATTAAAATAAAAAGCGTTTGCTAAACCTACTTTAGTTAAAAAATATTGGAACGAAGTTCCTTACGGCAGGCTTGGAGGAGATAGGGATTTTGCTGCGCGACCGAACTGAATAAAATGTGATAGTAAAACCGTAAGGATGACCTCGTTAAATGAGACGTGCGCAGGCGCGACAGTCGTATACACAAGCGAGTAGTGTATAATACCTTTGAGCAGGATTTTTCTTTTGCTAATTGTGTCGATTCTACATTAGCCGAAGGAACTTCGTTCCTACCTGGTGTCCCACGACACCACATTTCTTTTTTGTCCCTTTCCCTCTTTTGAATATTTGACGGTGAAAGAACGAGACAAAACATATTTAAACTAGGTTTAGCAAACTTTTGTAATTGTTTATGAATATGGGGGTAAATCTTTGTGTTGGTATACTTTATTTTTTAATTGACATTTTCCTTGTGACTATGATTAAAAAAAAGTTTTTATTATGCAGGCAGTATGGTAGATATAAAGGAAAAAAAGTTGTAGGACTATGGCTAGCTAAAGGTAAACAAGTTGTAGTACTATGAGGGTATCTTTTTGGGCAAATAACGAAACATGTGCTGTTAAGAGGAATGGACTATAGAGTTTTCTGAAATCACATATTATGAATGTTCTTATATTTGTGTTCGTGACTATTTAAGACGAAGTGGTAGCTAAAGTGGCGGCCTCATTTGAAATAAATTGTTTAAAACTAAATATGGTGAAAATTAAAAATTTGATTTATATCACTGTCTAGAAAAACCTTTAAACTTTTTTTTGAATAAACTTTGTAAGTTATATTGGTAGTCCGTCTAGTTTTAAAACGGGTTTTCGCCAAAAGTGGCCACTTTTGGCGAAAACCCGTTTTAAAACTAGACGGACTATTAGTAATAATAACAAAAGGTTATTCATAAAATAGTTTAAAGGTCTTTCTAGACAGTGATACAAATCAAATTTTTAATTTTCACCATATTTAGTTTTAAACAATTTATTTCAAATGAGGGCGCCACTTAAGCTACCACTTCGTCTTAAAATACAGATAACAGTACAGAAGTTGATAAAACATGTTTAAATCTTTTGGTTCTCTCCCATTTTTACCTGCCATCACGCTGAACGTGGCCTTTGGGTCTTACGGCCCTGGACTCTGTTTACCCTGTCAGGGATAAGAATGATTATCCTCCCCTTCCGTGTTCCCGGTTGCATCCTCAGCGGTAACGCTTCAGAGTCCGGGGTCCGCTACCTAACCTAGGTGGTTTGACGAGGTTACCTACTGGTTTACACAGAGCGACTGCCGTCTGACCTCCGCAACCCAAAGGGTACACCAGAACCAATCCTTGGATAGGTTTGAGAGCAAACACTAAATCACGTTGGGACATTCAGTTTAAACGAGCCTTCCGACACACGGAATCATCTTTTTTTATCTATTTTCTTGTAATATCCTAACCAGAGTGGAAACAACTTTTCACTAAGTATGTCTCCCAGAGAGATTCGAACCCACGAACTCCGGGTCACAAGGCGAACATCTTGACCACTGAACCACGGAGGCAGTCTATACAGACGTAATAATGTAGCAGCAAAACAAACAAACCCGTATTATAAGCTTGTAACACACGCAAGGGGCGTTATTAAAGAGTTGAGTGAACTTGCATTTGGTGCATTCAATAATATATTATTTTATATATTTATGCACTTATAAATATGCTGATGTGACCGATCGAGGTCGCCCGTCCATCTGGAAGGCGGACCGTGACAATTGGCGACAAAATTATTTTGGTAATTATAATTTCATGTAAATTTTTACATAATTTAACTAAGTACCTATTTATCAATATCGTCGTAAAAATTTCATTTACATTTGGTGAAGATAATAATAATAACGGTGAAACCGGAGCCGCACCTCTCGACACCCTCAGCTGCTCACATCGTGTTGCGCCCTGGCCGCATCTTTGTGGCTAATAAGGGTGCCCACAGGCAGTGTAGCCAACGAGCAGCGAGTCACCATCTACCAGGCTAAAATTGTTGTGAGAGATTTTTAGATAGATGTCCGTATCCCACTCCATAACCTAGTTATCCGGTCCACTAACATCCCATCCACATAGCCCAAACCAAGAAAATCCCTTCCTGGCAATAGTTCAGCAGGTATGGAGGACTGTCCGTTAGTGCATCTCTATTTTACATTAAGGGATAGATCTCCATAGATGCAGCCATCTCACTTTTTAACTAAAAAGGTATTAAAAGGCCTCTTCATGTTGGCTTTGACCCCATGAACGCCTCAAAGGACCGGTTCCCCTGCATGGACCCGTGGCTGAAAAGCGTACCAACATAATAATAAACTAACATGACTGTGTATCGCGGTCGGTTGCTTTCTATGTTTCAGGCGCTTGATTAATGGGGACATAAAACAGGCGGTGAAGGACCGCTTCTTTAGCTGACTGACAAAAGTAGGTACTTATAAGTCTTTTGTCTGGAGGAAATAAGACACGTGCCTTCAACGATGCTTCAACGCTTGGGTGATGCCCCTACTCATATACTCCTTTGGCATACCAAGGTGGACTCAGACTGAGCTGGATGCTCTGGACAGGAGGGTCCGCATACTGCTCACAACAAATCGTATGCTACACCCACGCTCATCTGTTATGAGACTGTACATCCCGCAGAAGCGTAAAGATCGAGGCTTTTAAAATGCCAAGAATCTCTACAACCGCGAGGTGAGCAACCTTAGGGAATATTTCCTGAACAATGAGTGTGGGTTGCATCGTGATGTTGTGGCAGTAGAAAAGGGCCTCACACTGCTTTCTTTGGCAAATGAGACCTGACGCATACCAACGGTGTTAAGCACCGAGGATCGCATGAACGTATAGAAGAGCAAGGAGCTCTACGGGCGGTTCTTTCGGGCTTTAACAGGGCCCGATGTGGATCAGCTCGCATCGGTGAACTGGCTACGTTTCGGTGACCTCTTTGGGGAAACCGAAGGTTTTGCCTGTGCAATTGCAGATGAAGTCATTATGACGAACAACTATTGGAGATATATCCCGAGGGGCGGTACGGTTGACGTCTGTCGAGCATGACGACGTCCCGGAGAGTCTATCAGGCATATAATCTCTGGTTGTTCTCATCTGGCTTACGGTGAGTACTTGCACAGACATAACTTCGTAGCCAGAATTATTCACCAGCAGCTTGCTCTTCGATACGGACTTGTAGAATCTGAGGTACCGTACTATAAGTACTCACCGATGCCGGTTCTCGAAAATGGTCATGCCACGCTCTATTGGGATCAATCTGTCATCACGGATAGAACTATTATATTTATATCGCCAATAAGAATGATATCGTGCTGACAGATCGATTGACGCGCCAGACAGTGCTCGTCGATATCACCATCCCGTATGATGAGAACCTCGCGAAGGCCGAGAGAGACAAGTTTAGTAAGTACTTTGACTTGGCCCACGAGGTGACTACCATGTGGGATGTGGATTCGACGATCATTGTCAGATAGTCATATCGGCCAACGGTCTAATAGCGAAGAGTCTTGACCAACCCCTCTCTCGCTAGATGGCTGGGTCAAGGGTCAGACTCGTTAGGCAGTACTCCTGGACACGACACGCATTGTCAGGAGGTTTTCTCTCTACGTCCCTAACCACCGGTCAAAGTCAAAGTCAAAATTGGTTATTTAATGTAGGATATCTACATTTTATCTATTACTAGCTGCAACCCGCGACTTCGTCCGCGTAGAAGTCGAAAATGGTTCTAATAGGATCTTTAATTGGTTTTTTACGTTACAAATTGTGTTATAATATCCCGTTCCCGTTTCAGTTATCGTCATTTGCTAGAGCAAAAGAAAACAAATCATTTTTTGTTTCTCACTCAAAAAATGACCAAGTTTCATAATAATATAAATTCGCAACCCCTAATGCACCCCAGGGGATGCCATTTTTAAAATCTACTTTCTGTATTATTATTCTTTATTGACCACTTATTCAAAAATTTCATGTGTCTCGCTTTAATAAATGACGAAGATTCATATTAATTTGCAACCCCTATTTCACCCCTATAGGGATGTAATTTTCAAAATCTAATAAATGCATTATTATTTTCTATTAAATATTAAAATAAATTAAAAATTTCATGTGTCTCACTTTAAAAATTACGAAGTTCCATACAAACTGGCAGCCCCTATTTCACCCCCTTAGGGATGGAATTTCCAAAAATCCTTTCTTAGCGGACGTCTCCTAGTCACAATCTACCTTCCTGCCAAATTTCATCTTCATTGGCTAAGTAGTTTTCGAGATTTCGTGATGAGTGAGTGAGTGATTTTGGCTTTTATATATATAGATAGATAGATTTTAGTGCTAAAGTTAAAAACTACTTACTAACGTTTCGGAACGACCACTGCTGGGAAGATTACGCCGAAAGAAACCTAGTTCAGTATTGGTCCCTACCCAGCCTGATGGGCTATGTTTCAGTTACAAAACAGATTTACATAAGCTCAGTATACATTATATTATTCTTCCTATCCGCCTAAGCTGCAAAGCTAAGTTTTCCAGCAATTTTTTAATATGGGCACCCCATTGCAACCCTCGAATTCGGTAAGCAGAACTTTACACATTTAGTTTTAATGAAGTAGGTGACAATTCAATCATCTACCTTTTTTCTATATCTCCAACTAAAGTTATTCTTCATTATAATTATCTTCACCACATCAATATGGGACTAACTAGACAATCTTTCAATTATATTGGTAAAGAACTAAAGAATCATCAAAATCGGTTCCCAATCGAGTACCAACACAAAAATAGATAAGTAAGTCAGTCAAAAACAGGTTAAATACAAAAAGTCTCGTATGAAGCAGGTTAAAATGCCAAAACTTCCAAAAACCGATCCAGGGAATGGAACAGAATCATGTTTTCAGTTTATTTTTCTTTCCATAATAAAAAAAAAATTATACATGTTTTGTATGGTGTAAGTGCTATAGTAGGACTAGATACTTACGTAGTATATTATTGCTCTGTGTGGGGCAGGGTCGTAATCACGTTATGTTCGTCGACTCGAGCGAGATCCCCCTTTCCCCCAGGTGAGATTTGGTGAGATTTTGCTTTACCCCCTGCCACCCCTGATCACCTCACGTAATGAACTGGCTCGAACCCCCCGGAACTCATTTCTAGGTACGGCCATGCCCTGTCTGTGCCATCTGTGGTACCACGTCCACCACCATACACCTTGCAAAATAAGTTTGTGGAGGCAGGGTGCCTGAAAATTTAAATCTATGGGTAATTAGGTCGCTTCTACATACCTCCTAGATTTTTTTAGGTTATTTCTACTCTACACCTAGAGTTCCTAGCCCATTGTTGGATTTAGAAAGGGAATTTTTTTTAGTTTCTGGATTTCCTTACATCTTTGCCTTACATATACGGGTCCCCATAACTAGATTTTTTTTGCGTAACCGTTTAAAGAATGCAAATTAGGCGGTTTCCAAAACTAACATATCTTTGCCACGCAAAAAGAATGAACTGAAAAACAAAAGTGAATGAACAAAAAAGGTAAAAATGCATGACAGATGACAGCTGTTGCAATAACATTGACAGCTGACATTTATTGTCGAGTTGTCAACATTGCGATACGATATGGTGTACCAATTTAGCGAATAATTAAATTTTACAGTTTAAAATCGTTGTCGAGCGAGAAACATGAATTAACTTACCAATAATATATTCCTCTTTAATATCTCAGTCAAGTGCCAAACCGGTGATACAGTTCTCTGTGTAAAAATTGTAAAATAAAAATATACAAAATGGATGGGACTGTTGTTCTTATTTTATTAGTTTTAGTCATGTTAATAGGGTCCTATGTCGCTGGGAGTATACCTTTGAACGTGAATATGTCTGAGGTAAGCTATTATAATCATTATTTTGTACAAATCATTGAAATTTTGCTATAAGGTTGCTTCATAACGCTACTCTTGTGAAAGTTTGTTTTGCAATCAAAAGTCTATCCGTATCTAATTTGTTTAATTAAAAACGTTAATAATTCAATTTTCTAATCGTTTGATAAGTGCCTGATAAGTTTGCGTTGACATAAACATGTTAAATTTAAAGTTTATGGCTATTTCTAGTAAATAATTAATTTGAAAACCATATGGTTCCATTTAATGAGTAATAATAGATGTAACATATTCCGTAGAGCGATTTTTAACGTCTAATAAAACGTATTTATGGCTTGCGGGGCCTCAGTTATCACATTCATAGTTATTAGGGTTCCTTATCCAAAAGGTAAGAACAGGACACTATTACTAAGACTCTTGTCTGTCCATCCATCTGTTCTTCTGTCTGTCACCAGGCTGTAACCTCATGAACCATGTCAGCTAGACAGTTGAAATTTTCACACATGACATATTTCTGTTTCCGCTTTAACAACAAATACTAAAACAGAATGAAATATGTATTTATGTGGGGCTCCCACACAACAAACATGATTTTAATAGATAATGGTATAAAACCCTTAGTGCTTGAGTCGGACTCCCATTTGGCATATTATTTTATATAAAAGAAATATTTAGTAATTAATCCTTTGCAGGCACTTTTTCATGTTTAAAAAGTATAGTTTACATGTAGGTATTGTTTATAATATAATTTAAATAAATAAATAAGATTCAATTACAGACAGACAACAAGACAGGTAAAAGTAAATAAAAGTTTGTAAAAACTTCTCATTCCTTACAGGATAAACTTCAAAAGGTGACAGTGTTTGGCGCAGGGCTCCTCGTAGGCACAGCACTAGCTGTGATCATTCCGGAGGGTGTCCGGTCTTTGTTCAGCGAGCGGCCTGTGCCTAGCACGGTGCCCAAGGACTACACGGCTGAACCGCCAGGCCACGATGATTTACATTCTGTCATCGGGATTTCCCTTGTTTTAGGTGAGTCTTGTTGCTGAAGGCACATTAGGCTGTGATGATGGAACAACTGTACCTTATCACATCTGTATCCCAGGCAGACAGAGCCCTACTATAAATATAAATAAATAATATATATAAAAGAAGACACTGAATGACTGACTGACATATTAACGCACAGCCCGCTGGGTCCAAAAACTCCAAATTTGGCACATAGGTTTCTTATGAGGTCTAGGGGTGCACTAAGAAAGGATTTTTCAAAATTCATCCCCTAACGGGGTGTAACGACGCTGCAAAGTGTTTATTTAGAAACAAGATTAGTTTGACCATTTTATTCGAAACTTCACAAGAGTACTCCCAGCGGTAAATAAGTGAATACGTATTTTATGAATTTTCAAAATTTATCCCCTTGGGGGGTGAAACGGTCCAAAGTTTGTATAGACAAACAAGTTTGACCATTTTGAAACGTTCCGTCGCTCTCTTTCGGTCTAGCAAATGACAGGAATGGGTACGAAAACGGGAACCGGAACACGGAACAGGGAGAGGGAGAGTTTGTTTGTTTGTTTGAACTCTTTATTGCACATTCAAAAATAAAAAGTTACAAAACATATAAATTAAAAATAAAATGTACAACGGCGGGCTTATCCCTTTGAGAAATTTCTTCCAGCCAACCAAGCATCTGAAAGAACAAGAAGAAAGCATCTGGGTAGTAGTGCAACAAAAACCTGACACTAATAAATACCTAATACCTATTATGAACTAATATATATAATGATAATAAATATACATACATAAATAAATATAAATTATATATAAGAAACATTTTCAACTTCTATGCGGACGAAGTCGGGGGTTAAAGCTAGTAATAAATATATACGGGCAAATCACAGATTCAGCTAGCCCCAAAGTGAGTTCGAGACTTGTGTTAGGATACTAAATCAACAATACTATATTTTATAGCAAAGGTCAATCTGAAAAAGATCATTTTCCATCTTGACCTGCCCGAGTATTGAACCCTGGATCTTCGGTGGGACAACCTGGTACGATGATCACTAGGCCACAGAGGTTGTCAAATATTGTGATGAGTCTTGCAGACAGAACTCAGCGCTGTTTTTTTATTCATGGTGAACCTGTTGTGCTTTCATATACCTCTAAGCTATTCTGCATCATGTCCTAACGTAATTAGTAGTTTTATTAAAAAACAGAATTGTTACAACTTTACAATTACTAGGTCTGTCTGTGGCACTGTAGCGCTCGAATGAATGGACCGATTTCGGAGCGGTTTTTTACGTGAAAGCAAGTTCCCTTGCGATGGTTCTTAGCCATGTTAGATGAAAATGGATGTAGCCGCTTTAAAGTTATTGGGAATTAACGCTTGAAAGTCAGGGCTTTTTCTAATGACGGCGCTACAGATATCCAATCGTATCAATAGTTCTGCTATAGATCACTAGATGGCGTTCTTGAAATTTTCGGTCAGGAGTTTTTTAGTTTGTCTAGCAATTTTTTTTTTCTCAAAATCTTTTGTTAAATTTCTATTTAATGTTCACAGGGTTCGTTTTTATGCTCCTGGTGGACCAAATCTCCAGCAAGTACAATGATGTGAGCAACCCGACCGAGAAGAGCGTCACGGCGACCGTGGGCTTGGTGGTGCATGCTGCTGGTATGTGTCACTTTTGTGGGTTTTTTTTTATAACAGGATTGGTGTTAATGCTCCTAGTCGACCAGATCTCCAGCAACAGCGACGTGAGCAACCCTTAAAGTAAAATAAAAACGTGGTGCGAAAAACGGCTACTTTTGGCTAATGTGCGTAAAAAAGCTTCACGTTCTCACTTTAAACTGTTAACAGTAGTTCATAAAATAGTTTGAAGGGTTCCCAGGGAACCCTTCAAACCCTTCAAACTAACCAAGCCCTAGATTCTAAGGCTTGGTCACACCAAAACTTTTAATGATATTTACGTTCCCTTCAAATAGTTTATTTCAAATGGCAGCACCAGACCCCGAAAAATTGAAGTATATATAATTCGACCAGTATGTTTTCATTTTTATTTTTTGTATGTAGGTATGTTGCGCGATATCTTCGTCACTTGTGAACCGATTTTGACCATTCTATTTTTATTTGAAAGCCTTTAAGTTTCATGTTGGTCCCAGAAAGTTTTTGGCGGGAAGTCAAGGGGTTCAGTTGGAGTTTGATTTAAATTATTTTGCAAATTGATTCTAGTGGACTTTATAATATAAAATCGGTGTAGTTAGTGTTATAAATGCTCATGCTCATGGACAATATGGAAAATGGTTAAAGTGGACACTCATAGTGCGGCTGTAGTGATATTTATTTGCGGACTGTGGTGGGCGTCTTTAGGCGCCGTTCGTCACTCATTCGGCTATGAAAACCAGTGGACTCGTATAGATTTGTTGCCAGAAGCTCCCTTGAAGTAATCAAAGGACCTACACCAACCTTTGATTGTATAGTTCGGGTTAGGATTAGGAATAAAGAAGTGATAAAATTAAGATGGGCTCTAAAGGACTAGTATCCAGAGCCGTAAAATAATTATAAAAAAAAATTTTGGTCCCATATTAATTTGGTGAAGATATGATGAAGAACTTTGGTTATATAGAAGAAACTCCTGAAAGAAAAAAGACAGTTTTTTTTTTGTTAAAGATTAAATTTATTAGCCTAAAAAAGCGACTTTATAGCGTTTTAAATCATGATAATTCACGTTTTAGCTACGGTTTGTTATTGTTACGGTGCAGTTAAGCTGATAAAACCGCATGAAGTTTTACTAAAAACACAGTATACGTTTTAAATAATGATTCATCTCGTATCAAACAGCCAATCATTACCCGACTGCGCCAGAAGGAGAATTATGTTTTTCAAGGGAATGTATGTATGTAAAATTGTTTGGCATGCTCTGCAGCCTGAACGGCTTGATGGATTTTAGCTTGAGAGGTCTCGTTAGATTCGTATTTACTGTGAGAGCGACACTGGGTATATCAAAATAAAATAAAAAAACATGGCGGATTTTTGGCGCCTAAAACTTTGGAACTAAAATCCATCGAGCCGTTCAGGCTGCAGAGCGTGCCAAACAAACATGCATATTCTCGAAAAACATAACCCTCTGGTTATGTTTTTCGAGAGTATGTTTGTTACGAGTACGTATGTTGTCTAACAGTCTGGTTTTTGTTTTTATAATAATTACTTGTTACAAGCTTTTATTTAGTTTCACCTGTCCCGTTGTCTGTCTGTCTGTAATCAAATCTTGCAAGTCAAATTTGACCCACTTCCCGGTTTCCGATTGAGCTGAAATTTTGCACGCATACGTATATCGCGAGACAATGATATGGAGCTGATCTGATGATGGAGCCGGAAGGTAGCCATAGGAACTCTGTAATGAAACGACGCAAAACGACAACGACTCGATGGAGTATGGGCTCTTTGGATTCGTCCTGAAGAGCACTTTAAGGGGATACATGAATTATAGCTTGACGTTCTCACTTTAAACTATAAACAGTAGTCCTTTCAAATAATTTATTTCAAATGGGGGCAGCACTGGACCCCAAACCAACTCCTAATTCATTCCTCCTTGTTCATTGTTTCAGATCAGGCTTGAAAAAAAAAGGTTAATAAGTATTTGTTTGATTTAGATATTTTTCCGAGCAATGCAATTTAGGTAACAAGTTATTATTACAAAATCAAAAAACCCGACTGCCCTTTTTTTGTTTCTTTTTGTTTTGTATTTTTTTATATTTAAATTTTTTTGATATACATAGTTTCACTCTCACAGTAAATACGAATCTATCGACGCCTCTCAAGCTAAAGTACATCGAGCCGTTCGGGCTGCAGAGCGTGCTAAACAATTATACATACAGACATACATACTCTCGAAAAACATAACCCTCCTTCTGGCGCAGTCGGGTAAAAATGACCGCAATTGTCACAAACGTATGTTGTTCCAGCGGACGGCATTGCCCTTGGAGCAGCAGCGACCACCTCCCACGCAGATGTGGAGTTAATAGTGTTCCTAGCTATCATGCTGCATAAGGCCCCCGCTGCCTTTGGCCTGGTCACATTCCTGCTTCACGCTGGATTAGAAAGGTATGTAATTATTCAGAGAGAGCGCAACAGATGGCGCTGTTAGATTCCTGCAACGCGCTATGACAGTTTCTATGAATCTCTATATAAGTACTGCTTATTAGTACAACTAACTCCCTTCAGGCGCTTGACACTTAGTCAAAGCCGATCTCAGTGACGCCCAAAGCCGAGGTTCGTTCCCACCCTGTGGGAGCCCTTTGCGCTGTCACTTTTTCCGGTGTGGACAACATCTTGCCATTCTGGCAAATGTTGGTCCCGCCTTTTAAAATCCGTCGCGTCCGGTGAGCTGTAGAATGCTTCCAGCATACAGCGTAAACTTTGTTCGAAAAAAAAAAGTACAACTAACTGGAGATATATCTACGACATGCAGTCAATAGTGTTCCTAGCCATCATGCTGCATAAGGCCCCTCGCTGCCTTTGGCCTGGTGACGTTCCTGCTACACGCTGTCTTAGAAAGGTATTTCATAATTCAGTGAGAGCGCAACAGATGGCGCTGTAAGCTGCCTGCAACTCATTATCAAAGTTTCAATGAATGTTTATATAAGTATTACGAGTACATATAAATGTGGTTGGCCAATATCGCTGGACAATGCTGAATGCAGGTCGGTTTTAATCTTTGGGAGATGCTTGTGTCCAGCTGTGGTCGGGTGATGAGAATGAGGTGTAAGTCCAAACAAAATTTTTCGTAATTAATTATTTTGCAAACTCGAACTAAATATTTTTTTGCAAATAGATCCATTATACGAATAGGACCTTTTTTGCTACCTATACCTTTTTTGCAAATTTGACTTTTTTGTGTTAATTGGACCTTTATTGCAGGTGAGAACCTTTTGGCCAATTTGACTTACTTTTGTATAAATTGGACCTTTTGCAAAGACCTTACAGGATCTTTTTGCAAATTTGACCTTTTAGGACGTTTTTGCAAGTAAGACCTCTGCTTTGCCTTTAAATCTAACGCCTTTGGTCCCCAGGAACCGCATCCGCAAGCACTTGCTGATCTTCTCTTGCGCGGCGCCCCTGGGCGCCCTGATCACCTACTTCGGCATCGGGAACGACAGCAAGCAGACGCTCAGCGACTTCAACGCTACCGGTGAGAGATTTATTTACGAGTCTTGTATCAAATTCAAATATATCTTTATTATCGTAAGATATTCATAATGTTTCTTAATAATCGTCACTTTGTTTATTGCACAATTGTTGGCGTCAAATGGTTACTTACAGCTAAGTTTACTGCCACTTGCTTCCAAAGCGCTAGTGCAGAAGAGCGGTTACAAACTGCTCTGCAGTATTTTCTCCAAGGACGTCCACTCACAATTGAATTGATATTTAAAGTTGATAAGTGGACACAAAATGCATTTTTTGTTATGTCATAATTTCAATTTTTTTTTAATGTCGACATTTTAAAATAATATCAAGTTGTAGATTCAGTATGTACCAAATGAACCAAATTATGATATTTGTGAGTATACAAACCTTGAAGAGGGACCCGCACTGAGCTCAAGCCAGACTTTGTTGTCTTTAAGTTAGTCATCGGTCTTATAATAAGCCTTCTCACAGAGTACTTTCTTTACATAAGCCTTAAATTATTTGTCGGGCATGTATGTATCTTAAATTTATATAATTATATTCTTACCCAGCCCCATCATCCCGTTCGTTATTATTGCGTAGAGCGAGATAGCGATATTGACAGCGCTCGATAAACGCTATCGCCGATACCATGCTAGGGGGACAAGTTATCACACCTTCTTTGGAGTCGAAATTGGCCTTAATTATACAATTGAATTTTTACCCGCCATTTTTTGATCTTCAAACTATCCAATGATTGGTTGTGGTTTACCCTGTGGGATGCGGGGGTCAGACGGCAGTCGCTCTGTGTAAAAACCAGTAACCTCGTCGAATCTCCTTGGTTAGGTAGCGGACCCCGGGCTCTGAAGCGTTACTGCTCAGGATGCAACCGGGAAAATACGCTCGGATGACTGATAACGACTTTTTACCCTCCAGCCAAATTTTTGGAGCAAGTTACCATAATACTAAAGTACTTTGTATAAAAAGTGTTACCAATCGATAAAAAAATTTCGCCCTCCCATACATAGTTCGGCCGAGTGCTGATTTGTATGGGAAGCCGAAATTTTTTTTTAGGTTTTCGTTGCAGCTGGCTTATGTTTATGTAACTTTTTTTTATATCAGCCTTTTTTTTTTCATTAATTTCTTTGTTGTTCTCAGGTATTGCCATGCTCTTCTCAGCTGGTACTTTTCTCTACGTGGCCACGGTGCACGTGCTACCAGAGCTGACGCACTCGCACTCGCACACGCACTCGCTGCTGCCGCTGCAAGAGGGGGTGCCCAGTAAGAAGGGGTTCGGGGGGCTGCAGTTTAGTGAGATGATTATTTTGACCGTGGGCGCTTTGTTGCCTGTTTTGCTCACTATGGGGCATAAACATTAGCTTTCATTAAAAAAATCTTCTTAAATCAGTTTACAGGGTCAGGCCTGTGTCACTCCTCGTTTAGGTATCGAAAATGCCACAGAATAAGTACTAGTACTCACGTATAGAAGTCTTACTCGGCAAAGAAATTCAAAGAAATGTCTACTTAACGTGGTTAGCGCTATGGTTTAATTTAGCTCGCGTCAGAACTCCTCACCACTTCGTTTAGATACCTAGACATCCATTGAGTCTATCTCTATATTTTCTGAGTGAGACTTCTGTACGTGAGTACTAGTACTTATTTTGTGACAGGGCGCATCAAAATATGCTAAAACTTATTTAAGGGTGAATACAGCCCATGTCATTGAACAACTTTCCCGAAAGAACATATAGCTATTTATGAAAAACACTTTTTGTCCTCCCATTCAAGTTGACCGATCTTGACCTGACGACCTGATCCGAGTTTCTACAAAAAGAAAAAGATTTTTTTTAATGTTTCGATATATGTTCCTTGTTGAAAGCTGTTCACAATCATGGACTAAATTCACCCTTAAAATAGTTTCAGTATATTTTGTTAGACTTGTTATTATAACGCTTCTGGTTTACGGAGCACAGTTTTTTTTTTATGGTTATTTAATAAAAGTGCTGCTCTCCTTAAATAGCACACTTATTGTATGACTGATTTAGGGCGGCAGTTTTTTTTTTAAATTTGAAGGTAGATCTATAAACGTAAAAAACTATTTTAAGCTCTTTTTCTTTTAAAAAAGAAAAAAAAATGATGTTTTTTTTATCAATTCGTGGCGACTCGCCTCGTTACCCTAATTAAAAAAAAAACGTCCTATTTTAGTTAAAATATTTTTTATCCCCATCACTACTTTTACAATACAATACAAAACAAATACTCTTAATTGCAACATAAACAAAAGAAGAAAAAAAAAAAAAACAGAAAAAAGAAAACAGAATTATGATACAAAGGCGGACTTATCGCATAGCAATCTCTTCCAGTCAACCTTTGGGTAGAGGGAGAAGTGAATATTTAAGAGATAGGCGGTTCAGTATGTAAGGTCTAACTGTAAATAGATACAATATTCACCGTGGAAGGGACATACCCGTAACAAATCGAACCACAGGCTATTAGATCACTATAGTATAATTAAATTAAAATAACAACCAAAAATCAAAAGTTTGCATGCGCGCGGGATTTTAATTGGAAATGTCGATTTTTTTTTTTGCTTTTTGACTGTTATTTAATATCATCATACTAAAGTGATCTAGTATAGCCCGTGGTTTGATTTATTACAGGTATGTCCCTTCCAAGTTGTGTAACCAGCCTAATTTTATTTTTTTAATTATATCTGATTTACCTAGTAAGTACGAGACGAAACATATTATGATTAAAATGGGTTTAGCAAAAGTTTGATATTTTTATGAATAAAGGTGCTCCCACACAGCAGTTATATAACGTTATAAAACATTGTGTAACACGATAACATTCTATAACAATGTGTAACATTTTGCTTCAACATGTTATAATGTTATATGTTATAAACGCTCCCACACTGGTTGAACTCGTTGTGTAACATAATTCTGTTGTATGAAGTTATATACCATCACTAACAATTTATAACTTTTGTTATAATTTGTTATAAAATGTTAGATAACAAATGTTATGCAACATTCTCTAACATTATATAACTGCTGTATGGGAGCACCTTAAGAAAAAGACAGAGTGACATTCGCATTCGGGTTTCCCACTGTGTCTCCGTGTTTTTATACAGGGATTTTTTTGGAACTCCCAACTATATTTAAATATAATATATGTGAAATAAAATATACATATTCTGTTTTACAACGTGGAAAGGACCAGTAATAAATCGAACCACGGGTTATACTAGATCACTATAGTATAATGAAATTAAAATAACAGTCAAAGAACTAAAAATAAAAACCAACTTTCCCATACAGATTGCCCGAGCGGAAACACTTTTGTATGGAAATGTTGATTTTTTTTTTGTTATTTTTATTTTATTATACTATAGTGATGTAGTACAGCCCGTGCTTCGATTTGTTACGGGTATGTACCTTCCTCGTTGTATGTAAGTACCTTGTTTCATAAGAAAAACAAATTAAATTTAAATTGTAATGTCACCGCCCGCTACCGGGTGACCGGCGACTAACGGCCGGCGAGTGGGGTGGGCGACGGTTTTGTGTTTTATTAGTGATGTGAGTCTAATTCCAATGATTCAATATATGTATAGACTTCGAGGCCTAAGCTCAGCTTCGTAATAATGCGAGGGAGTGCCAAAAATAGTCAAAAAATCACATAAAAATAAAATGTATGTTTTATTAGAAAGAAATGAATAACTATTTTAAAATATTGTTTATTATCAATGTTAGTTTATTTCACTAATAAATGATTCTAAAACAACAACACTGGAACGTCAAACTACTAGCGGTACCAAAGGCGGAAAGTGTGTGGCAGGGAAATGACGCGCGAATGTCGTGCCGCGACTCAGGCCGAGATTAAAAAACCAGTGTAAACCGGTGCGGGCCGTGCAGTGCGTCCGGCCGATGTCTCACATACACACAGATGTGTGACGAGTGTACACTGTGTGCACTATCACAAATGCAAAGCTGAGCTTACGTCTCGAGATCTGTGAGGGTTCTAAATCATCATGTATGGTGCTGTGATTAATTTGTGTGATTCTAGAACGACGGGCAAAGTTAGCACAAATTTAAATAATACGAGGTCTAAATAAATAAACTTGAACTAGTTTAAGGGGCAATTCGGTTCATGACACTGAACAACTTTCTCCAAGGAGCATATAGGGATATACTAAAAAATTCTATACTTTATAAGTTGACTAATAAGGAAAGAATAAAATTACGTATTTTGATATATGTACATTGTAAGTTAGTTATCTCTCTCTCTCATCTCTCATCTCAGCGTTTTCCCAGTTGCGTCCTCAGCTGCAAGGCTGAGGAGCCCGGGGTCCGCTTTCCGACTTTTTCTTCTCCACTTTGCACGGTCTTGAGCATCCTTGGATGTAAGACGATGATGAAGTTAGTTATCTCTTTATTGTACCAAAAAAAAATATAAATTTGTACAATTATTATTTGTACATTGTATGTACTAACACTTACCAACATCATCGATGTCTATTGTTTTATGCAAATAAATGTTTCTTGAGTCTAGATTCTTGGGATAAGTTGTTAAGAATCGTGGACTGAATCTGTCCTTAAAACAGTTTTAGTATAACTTGTTAGACGTTATGTTTGTTTTTAATTTTATCAAAATTTAAAAAAAAAAGAAAAATTAAACGTGTTTGCAAGTATTAAAAACACAAGAAGAAGGTTTTCAACTCAGCAATTTTTGGAGCAAAATCACAACAACGTATAGTGGGCCGTCCAAACTTCGAATGATTTTAAAAATTTTGAAGCCTCCCCCCGTCACAAAGGATTTTTAAATTGTTTTTTTTTATTACTGTCACATTTGGCACGCCCCTTCCTCCAATTGCTGTCACGTTATATGTGGATGGCCCTTAATATATTATATAAAATAAAAATGTAGACCAATTAAAAAAAGAACTGGATTTGCTGCATAACATTGTAAATTGAAAAAATTACTGGACTTACTTCATTATATTAGAGTATTAATTTTCGACTGAAACTAACAAAATATTAGATGAAATGACTAAGGGCCCGCCAAACGAGCGTAATTTTTTGAGTTCGCTTAAAATGAGTTGCTCAATTTACGTTCTTCTCATAGAATTTTTCAAATTAATTTATATCTTATTTATCATAGGATAATAATATCTCTTAATAATCGTCACGTTGTTTAGTTGCACAATTGTTGACGTCAAATGGTTACTTACAGCTAAGTTAACTGCCGCTTTCTTAGTTCCAGTGCAGAAGAAGCGGTAACAAACTGCACTGCAGCACCAATAACGTCAACTCACAATTCAATATTTAAAGTTAATATGTAGACTAAAGATTTTTTTTTGTCATAACCCGTTTTCTGTCGCCTTCTGGTAAGAAATCGCTCTTGTCAGTGAATGCCCCAAACTTCTGAGTCACGACGCTTACTCCTTACTATAACGCTTGATGCGACATGACTTCGGTTATCTTATAGCAGAAATTCTTCTTATATTTAAGAGCTGCGCTTTTGCTAGTGAAGTGCTTTCCATGTCTCTCTTCTTTCAGTTATTTTCTTAACCTCCTGATTTTTCATTCATTCATGCTAGCCCTTCTTCCGCCCACTGCTGAGCATAGGCTTCCCTTAGTCAACGCCACCCATCTCGATCCTGTGCTCTAAACCAGGTGAGACCTATGACTATGTCGTGAACCCATCTCATCGCTGGACGTCAGATGCTTCTTTCGCCTGCTCTGAACCACCATTCGGAAAAATGCCTGCTCTTGACAAGTTTTTAATTTTTTCCAGCAGAAATAACGCAACACATTTTACGCGACTCACAAAGTTACGCTCGTTTGTCTGGGCCCTAAAAAGATGACAGTTTAGATTTGAAATGAATGTTTGTCTGTATATAAGGTCGTTATAAACAAAGTCAAATTATTTTTAGGGCAAGTTAAGTAAATAATACTTCTTACTTAATAAGAAAGAGAGGATTTTTGATCTCTGAAATGCCCTTCAAAATAGTTTTTCTTAATTTATTAATGTTGTTTTAAGTGACAAAAGCCCCAATACACAGGGTGACTTTATCCACCAGCCAAATTTTTTGAAGTAAAGTTCAGTCCATGATAATAAACTATTTTCCATAGAAACTTTATTAAAAATTAATAAAAAATTCATCCTCCTATTCTAAATTTGTTTGGGCGAGCGCTGATCTGTATGGGAAGCCGAATTTTTGCTTTCGTTAATTATTTTTATGGAAAGTAGTTCTGTTCATATTCATTTATTTCATGATTTCATGACAAATATGAAACTTGCTTCAACAATTTTTTTTTCGGGTATAAGTCACCCTGAAGGGTCTCATAAAATATACTATACAAATACACTATTTTAAGGGTACATTCAGTAAATTATTGACTGCCTCCGTGGTCCAGTGGTCAAGGCGTTCGCCTTGTGACCCGGAGGTCATGGGTTCGATTCCCACTGGGAAGCATAGTTTTTGAAAAGTTGTTTCCAGTCTGGATAGGATATTGCAGGCTTGATTCACCTGATTATCCGAAAAGAAAAGATGATTCCGTGTTTCGGAAGGCACGTAAAACTGTGGGTCCCAAACGCCACCTAGCGTTTGACCATCAAACTATTTAAGGATTGGTTCCTAGTTTGCCCTTTGGGTTGTGCAGGTCAGACGGCAGTCGCTCTGTGTAAAAACCAGTAACCTCGTCAAATCTCCTTGGTTAGGTAGCGGACCCCGGGCTCTGAAGAGTTACTGATGAGGATGCAACCGGGAATAAGCTCGGATGATGATGATTCAGTAAATTATGTTTACTGAACAACATTCCTCAAGGAACACATATACTTAGAAAAAAATAATTCTTACCATACAAAAAAGAAAGAAAAAGACATTTCGATATAGGTTTCTTGGGAAAAGTTGCTCAGTATTAAGAACTCAATCTACCCTTAAAATTCTTTTAGTATATTTTTTAGACCCCATATACAAAAAAAAAATATTATGTTAAGTACATTCCTATTAGTAGAGAAAATCATGTGAAAAAGAACAAGTTATGTTTTAAAATTTATACACTTACCCCCATATTCATAAAAGTTAACAAACGTTTGCTAAAGCTCTTTTAGCTAAAATATGTTTTGTCTCGTTCTTTCTATGTCGAATATTTGAAAGAGGGAAAAGGACAAAAGATATTTTAACTTAAACAGGTTTGGCAAACGGCTGTCAATTTTCATGAATATGAGGGTTAGTATTACATAGTAAAAAAAATATGTTAGTTTTTTATTGCTCTTATGCTGGTCTGGGAGCAAGGTATAATGTACCAACTGCTTCTCTTCCATCCGATCGTAGACGTCGAGCAAGGGAAAAGGTTCCTGCTAAATAGACTTGTCACTATTTCAGAACCCTGGAACCACAAAATAACACGACATTCGTCATATGCGAGTAGTGTCTTCCTTTTTCACTGTCGAAGGTGAGGAGCCCGGTGCGCATTAGTAGCGCTTTCGCAAGTAAAGCAACACCGAGCGTGGTCAGCACTTGGATGGGTGACCACTAGTGGCATAAAAATTCTCGAGCTTCTCCGTGCTTCCGAAGGCACGTATAAGCCGTTGGTCCCGGCTGTCATCATTGTATGACAGTCGTCAAGCTATGTCAGATGCCTTTAGCAAGCTTGAAAAATGTGACATCAGTGTTGGCAACTTACACGAAAAACAAGCAATACGTGGTTAGGTAGTCTACGTACGTATGTCCTGGCGCTTTCGGAGTAAAGTTCCAGTTTACTGTTTATCTAAATATGTAAATATGGTGTAAAAATTGCATGTTATATGTATATTCGCCTTTGTTGTATTTTTTATTGATTTGACTAGATTAAATTATAAGTTGAATGTACGTTTGTTTATATAAAATTATGTTCTTTGTTTTATTTTTAAATTTTATTTTCACTTTGAAGTTTTGATAATTTGAATTATATTTTAAAACATGTCGAAAGTGTTAAAAATATGATTTCTTTTTTAATGTAAATATTAAATGTAGGAATAAAACTGCTTGTATACAGATGTTTTTTATTTATTTTTATATTTCAGCCTTAAATCTAGTTGAGCAGATCAAGAATGTAAAAAAATATTTTTAATCTCTTATCTTTAATAATATTTACAAATATGAAACACAATACTTAATAAATTCAGTTATTCTACACTTATAAGTGGAATAATTTCCTTTTGAATTTAAAAAATACGTAAAAATATATTAAATATAAAGAAAATAAAAAAATGGCTCATTGCCACCAATATTTTTTAGGTTTATAAACTTGATTTAAATTATTCTATTCATAATTAATTTCGGTAATTTCACTAAATTTTCTTAAGACTAAGTTAAGTCACCATCATAAAACATACACATAGATTGAATTTGCGCTTAAATATTTGGCCACAATTTAAAACTAACTAAAAAAATCTCACCGCATATTAGATGAATTGCAATGCGACAAATAATTTGAACAAAAATGGCGGACTTCAAAGCATTTTTGTACAAATTCCCGGCACGTAGGTTGAACCGATATGGCGGTTATCGGCGCAGGTACAAATAATGCGCCGACGACCGTCATTTTGGTTCAATTTACGTGTCGGGAATTTGTACAAAAATGCTTTGAAGTCCGGCCATTTTTGTTCAAGTTATTTGTGTCGCATTGTAGATATTTTAGGTCTAGATTTTTAAACAAATATCGCCACTAGAGACCTAACTAGTAAATAGGCTAAGTTTAGCACTAGACCTAACGTGACGAGCTTTACAATCTGATGCAAGTAGAACAATCTGAAAAAAAAAAAAACAAGAATATGGACAAAATTGAAAAAAAAAGAAACATGGAATCAATATATTAACGGACAAATCACACAGATTGAGCTATGGGAAATAGGCGTGATATTATGTATGTATTGAGTTAGCCCAAAGTATGTTCGATAGACTTGTGTTATGGGATACCAACTCGTATATAGAAAACATCCAAGACACAGGTCAATCTTTTTTTACTAGCCTGTAGGTATTGTGTCCCACTGCTGGGCAAAGGCCTACCCCTTATCCTTCCACACGTCTCTATCTTCAGCGATCTTCTGCCAGTCGTACATAAATTTATCAAGGTCGCCCCGCCATCTGATCCTCGGTCTACCCTTACCCCTGCGTCCATCTGGCAACCAGAATGAAGACAATCTGTCCCAGATAAAATCAGGTCAATCTAATAAGATCATTTTCCATTTTGACCTGACCGGGGATAGAACCCGCGATCTCCGGTGTGACAGCGTGACATAATGATGAGTAGGCTACAGGTCAACATTTACCTATAGTACTTGTAAAAGAACATAACCCTTTCACCGCGAGACTTTATATCAGTTGTCGTGCTCCCAGCGCGGGGCATTGTGAATCGAAAACAAATCACTACAACTTAAAATGAATGTGGATACTTTTGAGTCCCCTTAAGTACCCTAGACAGAATCAGCCTTTCCAATACCTCCGTGGCTTAATAGTCACCATGCTAGTCCGCCACCCAGAGGTTCCGGGTTCGATCCCCGGTCAAGGCAAGTTGGAAAATAGCCTCTTGGATGTTTATCTATATATGTATTTGTTATAAAATATAGTATCGTTGAGTTAGAATCCCGTAATACAAGTCTCGAACTTAAGGGCTAGCTCAATCAGTGTAATTTGTCTGGTGATCTTTGATTTTATTTTGAAAAGGCATGTTAGATATTGGCGAAATTATGTGATTTCAAAGAAATTGCTTATATTACGGAATATAATTAATTTCACAGTCAAAATATGAACTTAAAAGATAATAATATAGTCGATTATATCATTTGCCCATCAGAATGGAAAACTTCTACACTCTCATATTTTCTTTCAAGTTTATGTTTGACTGTCGAAAACTAGTTATATGCCTAGATATACGCAATTTCTTTAAAATTACAAAATACTGCCAAAATCTCACATATCATTTCAAAATGAAAGCTAGACTCTAGACTACGTTTGTATGGAAAAGTCTAGGCTAAGGGGATTCTTAAGTTGTGTGCAATACGAGCATTAGTTTTTCGTCGGAATTATCCGACGCTCGGGAAATAGGCATGAAAATATTTGTCGGTTATATCCCACGTTAGCGGTGAAAGGGTAAAAATTATTTGTAAAAGACATTTTTCTATTTATTAGACCGACAGTCATAATGAGTTCTCGCCTGCGCGGTACAAGGGCGCGGGCGCAGACGTGTATCACGGTATTTACCCCGCCCCATGCGCCCCTGTACCGCGCAGGCGAAAACAAAGCTAAAGCAAACCAGACAGGTGAAAATAAATTTTCATATAAGAAAAACTGAATAAAAGCTTGTAAAAATACCTGTTCCACTTCTTCCGGGCTTCGGGGAGGGTCGACAGGTCATCCTTGATCAGGTAGACGCGAAGACCTGTAGAGGAAGATTAAAGTAAGTCATAATCATCATCATCAGGTCTTTCTTTTAGTTTCCATAAGATCCTCTGTACTTCAGCATCATCCGGATTCCCGGTTGCATCCTCAGCAGTAACGCTTCAGAGCCCGGGGTCCGCTATCTAACCTTAGTTGACTTAACGAGGTTACTGGTTTTTACACAGAGCGACTGCCGTCTGACCTCCGCAACCCAAAGGGTAGGCCAGAAACAATCCTTGGATATGTTTGATGAGAAAACGCTAGATGGCGTTGGGGATCAACAGTTTAAACGTGCCTTCCGAAACACAGAATCATCTCTTTCAGATATGATATCAGGTGATTCAAGCCTGCTATAACCTAACCAGACTGGAAACAACTTTTCACAAACAATGTTTCCCAGTGGGATTCCACTGGGAAGCACCCATGACCTCCGGGTCACAAGGCTATAACGCTTTGACCACAGGACCACAGAGGCAGTCAAGATCCTCTCTGTACTTCCAGAGCCATAATTGACCAGAGCAGCCAGACAACAAATTCTTTGACTGCTCTGGCCAACATGTATGTTACTGGATCTGCAGCTATAGGCCAAAGCCTAAACTCTTCACGGTTGCCAGACCTTGGAGAGTGGTTAAATTTTTAGGGTTCCGTAGCCAAATGGCAAAAAAACGGAACCCTTATGGATTTGTCATGTCTGTCCGTCCGTATGTCACAGCCACTTTTTTCCGCTACTATAAGAATTATACTATTGAAACTTGGTAAGTAAATGTATTCTGTGAACCGCGTTAAGATTTTCACACAAAAATAGAAAAAATAAAACAAAATTTAGGGAGGTTCCCCGTACCTAGAACTGAAACTCAATTTTTCATCAAATTTATACGTGTTTTATGTATATGTCTTCAAAAATGATATTGAGGTTTCTAATATCATTTTTTTCTACGAGAGACACTTCCAAAGTGGCAAAATGTGTGTACCCCCTGTACCTTCTAAAACAAGAGAATGATAAAACTAAAAAAAATATATGATGTACATTACCATGCAAACTTCCACCGAAAATTGGTTTGAACGAGATCTAGTAAGTAGTTTTTATTAATACGTTTATTAAAACATCGATCAAAGTTACAACGAACTACAAGAACTTTTATATTATGTTACTTGCCGCTACGGAACCCTCATTAGGCGAGTCCGACTCTCACTTGGCCGCTTTTTTATTTTTTGTTTTACCAAGTTTTAGTAAATCGCCTTTCTCCAGTTCTTAGAAAAAGCATCTATGAAATATTAGCTTAGCTTTAAAAAGCAGTCGACTAGGAACTTGTGAAGTTTTCAACTCCGTAGAAGTGACTCACCAACAAGGAATGTTTCACACAGCCTTTCCCACGACATTTCCTTTACGCTAAAGAAGAACACCGCCCGATCTTCACTGGACAGCGCCCCCCACATGCTCCTCACGCCGTCGTCCTGAAACCGCCAGTCCTGCGTGGAGAAGTAGAACAGAATGTGCGCCAGCTTCATCACCTTATTGTACAGTTTCAGCATCCTGCAATGGAGGGCAAATAATTATCAGCATCAAATAAACATTTTTGGACAGATCACAGATTGTTAAATTGCAAAAAGCGACATCTGTGTCTTACTCGTAACACTACTAAAACCAATATGCACTCGATTACACTGCACCCTGTAGCATACACACTGCTGCGAAAATTGGGTGTTTTCCTGGGACAAAAATATTAATTATTTAATTATTTTGTAACAATAAGAAAATAAATCGTCAGAAAATAATGTCACTTGTCTTTGAACATATTAGCCAAAGCAAGTTAGAAAATGGCTTTATTCAAATTTTCCTGGATCTTGGGTGTTTATCTATATATGTATTTTTTTATAAAATATAGTATCGTTGGGTTTGTATCTCATCATAACACAAGCTTAAGCTTACTTTGGGGCTAGCTCAATCTGTGTGATTTGTCCGTATTTATATATAATTAATTTATTGCTTCTTGCCACAGATTATTTATACGGCTTTGTGCCGGGTTAGGTATACACTTCCTTAATAATTATAGATTAAAAATACCATTGATTATTTACTCAGAAATATAATGGTAAAATATATCGCAAAGATCCGATGGCCGATGGGGCAAAAAGGTTCTCGGATGGCGACCACGTCCTGGCAAGCGAGGCGTAGGACACCCACCCACAAGGTGGTCAGACGACCTGACCAAGGTCGCTGGAAAGCGCTGGATGAAATCCGCTCTTGATCGGACGTTTTGGAAATCTTTGGGTGAGGCCTATGTCCAGCAGTGGACGTTAAATGATGAAATGATAGTGATGATTATAATGGTAAAAGGTCAACGAAGTTATTCGATATTAAATTCAAAGATTAAAGTTATCCCAAGAATAGCTATACTGGTGTAACTTAACCTTAATTTAACCTGAATTTTTCGGGGTCCAGTGCTGCCCCCATTTGAAATAAATCATTTGAAAAGAAACGGAGAATAACCTTTCAAACTATTTTATGAACTACTTCATAAATACATTTTAAAGTGAGAACGTGAAGCTTTTCTACGCACATATGCCAAAAGCGGCCGTTTTTCGCAATTGTGCGTAGAAAAGCTTTACGTTCTCACTTTAAACTGTAAACAATAAGGTGGGTGGACCATGGAAGGCCATGCTCCTTCGAAGGCCAATTATTAAAATTTCATAGTTATTGCCATGTGATGACAAATTCCTTCTATTTACACAAACATCCATCGAACTGGAAATCACAAACGCGGCGGCGAATCGCTCGCGCTACTATTTTGGCAGTACGGTCCCTCGCTTCTTTGATATCGGGAATCGACAACGTTTAAATAAGGTGGGTGTACCATGGAAGGCCACTCTAACAAATAAACAGTTATTATTCGTTTATTTACTGAATAAATGAAACTAACAAATATTTATGTAATACTTTGTTTTATTACATAACATATAAACCACTTCTTTTTATTGTAGATTTAATCACTATTCGGTAACTTTTAGTGTTGAATGACTGATTTATTATGATGGCCTTCCAAGGAGCCTTGTTTCTAGCAAGGCCATTTGCAAGAGTTCAATGAAACTTAAGTTCAATCAATATTGATTAAATCTGCAATTCAAAAAAGTGGTTTATTTGTTACGTAATAAAACGAAGTATCACTTAAATATTTGTTAGTTTTATTTATCCAGTAAATAAACGAATAATAACTGTTTATTTGTTAGAATGGCTTTCCATGGTACACCCACCTTAGTTTATAAAAATTTTTTCTTGACCAGGCCCTAGATAACCCTTCAAACTATTTTATCAACTACTTTTTACAGTTCAAAGTGAGAAAGTGAAGCTTTTTTACGCACAATTGCGAAAAACGGCCACTTTTGGCGGATGTGCGTAGAAAAGCTTCACGTTCTCACTGTAAACTGTAAACAGTAGTTCATAAAATAGTTTGAAGGGTTATCTAGGGTCTGATCAAAATAAAATTTTAAATGATATCTCTGTTTCCTTTCAAATGATTTATTTGAAATGGGGGCAGCACTGGACCCCGAAAAATTCAGCTCGCCCCTTAAATGTAAAGCTTGTACTCACACTCGTCGTCTGCCCACGAGTGCGCAGTAGGAGTCCACTAGCAAGGCAGGCAGGTAGTGCAGGAAGAAGTTGTAGAACAGGAAAAGGTAGTAGTATCGCGTTGGGTTCAACCCGTAGTACCTACGAAAAAATAGACATTAAAAAATAATTAATAATCCTGACGAAGCTTGTTGCGGATTTATTTCTGTAAAATTTTGGCGAAGCATGTTACTTTTATACTTAAAAAAAAATAACTAAATAGCACGACTTAAAAATTAAAATACAGTATAATCTCAATAATCCGGCACTTCCATAGATCGGCACGTCCAATAATCCGGCACCCTCCGCCCACGCCTTCCTTGCCCCTCTACACCTGTGCTGATCTTAAGAATAAATATATATATATATATATATATAGGGACAAATAACACTGATTGAGCTAGCCCCAAATTAAGTTCGAGACTTGTGTTATGGGATACTAATTCAAAGATACAATATTTTATAACAAATAAATATATAGATAAACATCCAAGACCCAGGACAATTTGAAAAAGGCCATTTTCCAACTTGCCCTGACCGGGGATCGAACCCGGGACCTCTGGGTGGCGGACTAGCATGGTGACCACTACGCCACGGAGGTTGTCAAAAAGAAAAAAGCACAAAAGATAGTAGACCACGTCAAGGCAATGGAATCAGGGCCAGGAAAGCGTAAAACACTAAAAGTTGGCGATTGTCAAAAGATGGAAAACGCTCTTTACATGTGGTTCATACAGCGGCGTTCTAAATACACTCCTATATCTGGAGAAATTCTGAAAGCCAAAGCAATCGAATTTTATAAAAAAATTACCATCTTAATTTAATACATTACATACATTTATTCCCTCTATGAAATGCTTTATTTTATTCATTACCTATGACTTTTTCAGTATAATCCAGTAATCCGAACATTTTAATAATCCGGCAATCCTCCGGTTTTTAATAGTGCCGGATTAGTGAGATTACACTGTAATGTGATGGAGTTATTTTACCCCGAGTAAGATTTGAACTCACGCCTCTCATGTCTGTACATTAGTCATTAGACGACCTCCTTACCCAGTGTTCGGAAAACCCATTCACAACCCGCTTATATCGGTTTTTCGGTTAATCCTTTGATTCGGTTAACACACACAAAAAGGGTAGCAGTAACCGTTATCTGAATAGGTTAATTAGGTTTTCGGTGATGCACAGCCGTTTGGTTGAGTCATGCAAGCGCTTTTGCAGGGGTAGGTACCGTGGCCAAGTGACGAGGAATGAAAAACGTGTAGTATCATGCAGAAACCTATATGTCGATTCGGTTAAAGTTAACCGCTAGTATAGGTTAACAGGCTATTTCGGTTAACCAAAATATATGTTAACATTTCCAATTGGGTTCATAACATAACAGATTATTTCGGTTAGGTTAACCTAACCCGTCCGAACCTTGTCCGTGGCGTAATGGTCAACACGCTCTGCCAATCCGGGGGTTCTGGGTTCGATCCCTAACCAGGGCAAGCCGGAAAATATCCTTTTTCAAATTGTGTTGGGTTTTGGGTGTTTGTCTATATATGTGCTTATATATAGTTAGTATCCCGTTTACACAAGCTTAAGCTTTTCACCGCGAACGTCGGATTTTTCCGACAAACATTGTCGTGCCCATTCCGCGAGTGACGGATATTTCCGACAAAAAAAAATGCTCGTATTGCACGTAACTTAAGTATCCACAATCCTTTTTAGTTGTAGGTTTTCATTTTAGATTTACTACCCCTCGCGCTGGGGGCACTGATTAAAGTCTCGCGGTGAAAGGGTTAAGCTTACTTTCGGGCTAGCTCATTCTGTTGTCCCTACATCTTTTGACTTTTGACATCATTCTTCTTGTTAACTATTATACTGGAAAGTAAATAAAAGAACTGTAAATACATAGAACTGATATAATGTAAGAAAGAAGATTACAAAGTGTGTCAGAGCCGTTAGTGATGTGAATGTGTAACAAAGGAATTGTAGATTTGAATATTTCAAGTGTTGCCCGCGTAGGAATTGCGTTTTGTTTTGTGCTTTTTGTTATCTTTAACATAAGTATTGACATCATTGAAAAAAAAAACTTTACCACACAGCTTTAGTGGTTGGTTTGTCTGTGCCGTACTTCCGGTTGACCTCGATGAACTGCCGCCAGTTGATGGGGTTCTGAGCGCCAGACACGAAGTTGTAGATGGGGATGTCGGACGTTTGGCTGAAATAAGTTTAAAAAATAGTACATTACTGCAGAGGCCGGGAAAAATGGCATTGACGGACGAGCAGTTTTCAAGGCCGAGCTGTAGCGAGTCCGGCAATGCCATTCCCGCCGAGGCATGTATAGTGCTTTTCTCAATAAGTGTGAGGAAATCATTAAAGAAATGAACAGAAAGAGTATAAAATTATCACAACGTGCTTTGAAAGAAAATAAACTGCTATCCCGCGTTTTTTAGTGCAAAGGAAACATAGCCCATACAGCCCAGTCATATTTTACGCAAAAAATGGCCTAATCCAGTAAAGTAATGCACGAGCCAAGAATTACAAACTTCGTGTCTTCTTTTTACTACAATAATGCCTACATTACCATGCATGTTCGAAAAATATATACATTTTTTGTACAAGCTTGTTTTGTGAGGCCAAAGTTCTTATTAGAATACGCCCAAACTTGATGGACTTGGTTCGTTTTATTATTGGTACCAGCTACGCCCCGCGGTGTTATCCGCGCCTTGGAAACGAAGATATCAGTTAAATTTGGCCTTGATCAGACCCTAGATAACCCTTTAAACTATTTTATGAACTACTGTTTACAGTTTAAAGTGAAAACGTAAAGCTTTTCTATGCACATATGCCAAAATTGTATATCTCCGTTTTCTTTTAAATGATTTATTTCAAATGGGGGCAGCACTGGACCACGGAAAATTCGGGTAGCCCCTTAAGTAGCCTTAATGTTAATCCAGGGTGTCAGTTTTCTGACCAGATTTTATCAAAATGGTTCAGCCGTTTGAGTGTGAAAAAGTAACGCATAGACACACACTCACAAACTTTCGCCTTTATAATATTAGTGTACCTAATATAAAGCTATTTATTTGTTTAATACTTTATTTAAGTACCAATAATAAATGGCACAAAAGGCGGACTTAATATATTATATATATATATATATATATATATATATATATATATATATATATATAGCTATCACGGTTCATGAGATGCAGCTTGGTGTCAGACAGACAGACGGACTGTGGAGTCTTAATAATAAGGTCCTGTCTTTACCCTTTGCATACGGAACCCTAAAATCATTGAGATCAAATAACATTTAGGAGAGGTAAAATATTTTCTCTTTTTGCATGGACGAATGCGCGCTAAACTTTCCTCTTATAATTTCCACGATTGTCCGACAAGTCACTTAGTCTTTCGACCACTGGAAGATAGAACGATTTTTTGCCGTACGGTTGTCCAACAGAATATTTCTAATTTTGACCACTGGCTGACAGAACGAATATTCACCGTACGATTGACCGACAGAACATTTCTAGTTTTGACCACTGGCCGCACAACGATTGTTCACTGTACGATTGTCCGACAGAACATTTCTAGTTTTGAACACTGGCCGCACAACAATTGTTCACTGTACGATTGTCCGACAGAATATTTCTAGTTTTGACCACCGGCCGCACAACGATTGTTCACTGTACGATTGTCCGACAGAATATTTCTAGTTTTGATTACTGGCCGCACAACGATTGTTCACTGTACGATTGTCCGACAGAACATTTCTAGTTTTGACCACTGGCCGCACAACGATTGTTCACTGTACGATTGTCCGACAGAACATTTCTAGTTTTGACCACTGGCCGCACGACGATTGTTCACTGTACGATTGTCCGACACAACATTTCAACTTCCGACAGCTAGCCGACAGAATACTCACTTCTCTTTAAAGTTCTTTGCGGTGTACCAGGCGGAAGCTAGGATGGCGTTGACAGTGAGGTCTACCGGCACCATGTCGGCCACCTTGTCCAGGTCCATGTACATGGTCCTGAGAACCTGCAATTAACACGTTTGTAAAATAAACGGCCAAGAGCGTGTCAGGCCACACGTAGTGTAGGGTTCCGTAGTTGCGAATACCGACTTTGAGTTCACACGACTAAAAATGTCAAAAATAAACTAATTTTCTATTGAATTTTTATGATATTTTCTGTTAATTCTATGTTTATCTATGATTTTTATTTGTCAGGTTGGCAGTCCTTTTTTCTCACTTCTTGCCTGGATTGCCGCCATACTATCACATTCAGTCATATCAGTTAATGCAGTGTATATCATTTAGAACCCGCCACCCAAGTACTAGAGGGTCTGAAAACCAGATAACTAGTAGGTAACATTTTCCTTTTCCAAGTACATTTTAAAGTCTTTAACTATTTAGCTTATAAATCTTTGATATGAAACCTTACCTAGCTCTGATATTTCCTTTAAATTTCGTTATATATACCACTGCCGTGATTTTTTTCACGTGTCCATATCTGTTTAGTAGATAGATTGAGTGACAATAGACTTTTTAAAACCAAATATTTCAGAAACGGATTCTTAAATGGAAAAATGGTGTTCGCAAGGTCATAATATTTAAAAAAAAACTATTTATCGATACCCCACACCATAAACGAGTCAAGAAAAAAAATGTCTCCCCTTTACAGGTATGGGAGCTGTCCAAAAAAAATGTTCTCTTAATTTTATTTTACCGCGTGATTAATATACATACCCATGCCAAATTACAGCTTTCTGGTAGGTACTTATAGTCTCCGAATAGAACCGCGGACAAATAGACATAGCGAAACTATAAGGGTTTTATTTGACGACTTCCTTGGCGTAGTGGTCTCCATGCTAGTCCGCCACCCAGATGCCCCGGGTTCGATCCCCGGCCAGGGCAAGTTGTAAAATGGCCTTTTTCAAATTGTCCTGGGTCTTGGATGTTTATCTATATATGTATTTGTTATAAAATATAGTATCGTTGAGTTAGTATCCCATAACACAAGTCTCGAACTTACTTTGGGGCTAGCTCAATCTTTTTTCAATCAAATTTATATTTATTTATTCTTGTTTACTATAATAAATAAACCCTAAAAACGCGTTTAACCAATGAGGTTTTTAAAAAAAAAAAAAAATTTTTGAACCCCCCCTTTACAAGTACTTACGCCAGTTCCGATGCCGATGATGATTCCTGTGGGACCGTACACGCTGTCAGTCCAGCCTCTCACCGGTTCCTCATACGTAGACACAACTAAAAGAAATAGAAAAACATTTTTGTTAGAGTACTCTAGTATTGCACCTTGATTCAAAGATTCAAAAATTCAAATATTTATTCAGTAATCAGACCTTTACAGGCACTTTTACACGTCAATAAGTATAATTTACGTTACGTGTAAAGTATATTCAAATGTAATTTATTTTTAAAGAAAAGCTACCGATACCAGCGCTTCGTAACTACCACTGCTGAGAAGAAACGCCGAAAGAAACCCATTTTCACAGATAAAAATAATTTAATGTCTCGTGGGGTCCATAAGTAACGAACAGAAAGCATTAATTATATAGCTAACTTCTCTAGTACATATTAGCTCTATGGTTGCGTACCTAACGCTACCATAGAGCTAATATGTACTAGAGAAGTCACCTCATTTCTCATTTCTTTTTCTTTTTATTATTTTTTTTAATGAAACAATTTTTGTGTTGAATATAGTTTTCGAGAACAGCTGGACCGATTTCTCGAATACTCTCAACGATTTTCACATTGACGTGCCTGCCCAGGTCCTTTATTATGACTCACCTACAGAAGGCCTAAGGATGCAGATGGGCATGCCCTCTCCATGCCTCCTCACAGCCTCTTCGGCAATCGCTTTGGTGAAGCAGTACGTGTTTGGTCTTTTGCCGAGTAGTCTGAAAACAAATTTATTTTATTACTCCCATTTCTAGGAGGGTTGACGTCGAGGAAAAAAAACAATACTCACGAAGGTAATATAGCCTCAACCACATCCTCGTTTATCTCTGACACAGCCTCCAGGGCTTCCACAGACATGGGGGGCTCGTAGAACCTGAAGCAAAGAGTTCGAAGGTTATGATCAAAGAGTTTCTTCAGTCATCATCACCATATGATTACAATGTGACATCTAGTGGCAGCTAATGGAATCATTTATTAAGGGGCTACCTGAATTTTTCGGGGTCTATTTGAAATAAATCATTTGAAAAGAAACGGAGATGTCATTTTAAATTTAGTCTTGTTTAGACCCTGGATAACCCTTCAAACTATTTTATAAACTACTGTTTACAGTTTAAAAAGAGAACATGAAGCTTTTCTACGTACAATTGCGAAAAACTGCCACTTTTGACGTATGTGAAAAGCTTTACGTTCTCACTTTAAAATGTAAACAGTATTCATTAAATAGTTTGAAGGGTTATCCATCCAGGGTCTGATAAAGACCAAATTTTAAATAAGATCTCCATTTCTTTTCAAATGATTTATTTAAAATGGGGGCAACACAGGACCCCGAAAAATTCAGGTAGCCCCTTAAAAGGAATGCTTAGCGTCAAGTATGATAGTACTAGGTACATAATGCAATGCAAGTCATATTGATGGCGCAAGCATTATTGTTTTAAGCAGTAGTACATACATACATACATATTATCAAGCCTGTTTCCCACAGGGGTAGGCAGAGACTAAGGACCTCCACTTGCTACGATCCTGACAGACCTCTTTCGCTTCATCTACATTCATCACTCTCTTCATGCATGCCCGCCGGTTACGGGTACTTCTAACAAAGTCTGGCTTGAGCTTGGCGCGGGTCCCTCTTAAAGGTTTGTATACTCAGAAATGGTCATAATCTGGTACATTAAGTACATACTGAATTTACAACTTGATTTGACATTATTTCAAAATTTCGACATTAAAAAAATTAATTTAAATTATGACAACAAACAATGTATACTCTGTCCATATATCAACTATAAATATTAATTTCATTGTGAGTTGACGTTCTTGGAGAAAATGCTGCAGTGCAGTTTGTTACCGCTTCTTCTGCACTAGCGCTTTGGAGGCGGCAGTAAACTTAGCTCTAAGTAACTTTTTGACGTCAACAATTATTGTGCAATAAAACAAAGTGACGATTATTTAGAGATATTATAAATATCCTATGATAATAAAGATATATTTGAATTGAATTGAACCTCTCCTTTTTTATTGGCATAAAACCAATTCAAGACGCTATTAACTTCTATGACTCACTTGTCCTCAATGTGATGAATGACGACTTCCGTGGTGTAGTGGTCACCATGCTAGTGCGCCACCCAGAGGTCCCGGGTTCGATCCCCGGTCAGGACAAGTTGGAAAATGGCCTTTTTCAAATTGTCGTGGGTCTTTGATGTTTATAATTTTGTATTTGTTATAAAATATAGTATCGTTGAGTTAGCATCCCATAACACAAGTCTCGAACTTACTTTGGACTATATTTGTCCCTATATCCCTATATATCAATATATCTATGAGTGTTAGAGAATGTAGTCGACACGTGTGTCACCGCCTTGTTCCGGCATTCCTTGACCAGCCTGATGACTAGATTATAGGCATCAGTTTCTTTTGATGAAGAATTGGAACATTTCAGTAGGAGGGGCGGGGGGGGGGGGGTGGCTAAAATATTGCAAGACACTGTAAACTTCTATGACTTACTTCTCCTCAATGTAATCGACGTGTGTGTTAGAGAAGGCAGTCGACACATGTGTCACCGCCTTCAGGTTCCGGCACTCCTTGGCCAGCCTGATGACCTCCTTGGTACCCCGCACGTTGATGCCGGTGGAGATGGACAGCTTCTCGTCAAACTTCACCGTGGCTGCTGCGTTTATTATTATCGTCACCTGGAAAAGTTAGTTTATTTAAACAAAACTTTCAATCAAAAAAAAAAAGCATCATAGCGATCCAATCGTGTAGGAACTACAATGTCACGGACAGCCGCACACATGTAGATACGTCAAACTAAGAACACCCCTCTTTTTGTATCGGGGGATAAAAACCAACTGGCCTAACTAAAAAGAGAGAACAGCAGTAAGCCTAGAATAGAGGATGCTAGATATGGATCATAACTTCCACTGCAGGACATAGGCCTCTCCCAATGATTTACAAAATAGATATGGATGATTAGACATAATTTGGCCACCAAAAGCTACGTTTCATTTTTCTTCACTATACACATGATTTCTATTCTTGCAAAAGGCCCTTCTAACGGAGTCAGTCAGGGAGGGCATTCCAGAGTCATACAGTAGTGATGATGGATAAGCGTGCTATATGTTACCTTGCTCTTAATAAGCTTTCTGGCTTGCGCACTGATCTCCAGGCCTGGTAGCTCCATGTCCCAAGTCTCAGTTAAAGGAGTCGCGGCTAGGAGGTATTTTTATGGAATAGGAGAGAGCATTCCTGAATCGTGCAGCAGTTATGCTGGTCTGGAGTAAGCTTGGTTAGGGCCCTTTTGATAGAGCCAGGGAGAGCATTCCAGAGTCATGCAGCAGTGATGTTGGTCTGGAGTAAGGTTGGTTAAGCGCCCTTTTGATAGAGCCAGGGAGAGCATTCCAGATTCGTGCAGCAGTGATATTGGTCTGGAGTAAGCTTGGTTAGGGCCCTTCTGATAGAGCCAGGGAGAGCATTCCAGAGTCGTGCAGCAGTGATGTTGGTCTGGAGTAAGCTTGATTAAGCGCCCTTCTGATAGAGCCAGAGAGAGCATTCTAGAGTCGTAAAGTAATGAAGCGTGCTGTATGTTACCTTGCTCGTGATTAGTTTCCTGTCCTGCTCACTGATCCCCAGGCCTGGTAGTTCCATGTCCCCTGGTATGGGCACCACCTTGTGAATGCCTTTCGGGTTTTCTTCATGTGCTCTGTGGAATAGCTGGAAACAAAATAAGATTAAAAGAATAAATAAATAAATATATCGGGACAAATTACACTGATTGAGCTAGCCCCAAAGTAAGTTCGAGACTTGTGTTATGGGATACTACCTCAACGATACTATATTTTATAACAGATACATATATAGATAAACATCCAAGACCCAGGACAATTTGAAAAAAAAATTAGGGTAAAATAAGAGGATATATGAATGTTTCGGGGTCCAGCTTACTTCAAACTTTAAAGGGTTCTAGAACCGCACGAGACAAAAATTTGAATGATATCTTTGTTTTCTTTTAAATAATTAATTTTAAATAGGGCAGCACTGGCCTCCAAAAAATTTATGTATCCCCTTAAGAGTCCCCTTACCCTAGACAGAATCAGACCTTTTCATACAAACGTAGTCTAGCTTTTATTTGGAAGCGGCATGTCTGATATTGGCGAAAATATGTAATTTCAATGAAACTGTATATATTAAGGCATATAACATATTTATTCATTTAGGCTACTATTATAGCTCTAATCTGAATATATCATGAAAGATTTTACCACCGCCTCTTCTCTGTGATGATACAGTCTTTCCGACGCGATGACTATTATACGATACGTATATTGTTACAAATTATATATTGCTTTAATAAAATATTAGAAAATCATACAAAAATTAAAAATTAATATAAATTTATCAATCAAAAATGCCACGGATTGTAATTGTAAATTATAAATTTATCAATCAAAAATGCCACGGATTGTACCTGGCTCAAAGGTACCCATTATGCTAGCTGCATTTCCTCTTTGAATAGCAATGGATATCATATATATATGCATATAACTATAATGGATATCCTAGATATAGGCATATAACTAGTTTTCACAGCCAAGATATGAACATAAAGGATAATATAGTCGGTCATATTTAATTATCTGTATGGAACACTTCTACACTCTCATATTTTCTTTCAAGTTCATATATTTTGACTGTCTTAAACTAGTTATAAGCCTAGATATATGCAATTTCTTTAAAATTACACAATACTGCCGAAATCTCACATGACATTTCGAAATAAAAACCAGACTACGTTTGTATGGAAAAGTCTAGGGTAAGGGGATTCTTGAGGTGACGCAAGCTCAATGCATTTTATGGTATAGAATATATAAATATTTAGGTGATATGATACACTCAAAGAACGCAAACACCCATTGAGCAAAGCAAATTTATTTTCTAGGCTAATTAAAAAAAACCCAATTTTCAAGAGTTAACCCCCAATAACTTTTAAACGGCCAAACCGTAATACCACCAGGGAACTTGCTTTCGAGTCAAAAAGGCGCATCAAAATTCGTCCATCCGTTTGAGAGTTAGCCACAGACAGACATCAGC
Source organism: Acrobasis suavella (assembly GCA_943193695.1). Taxonomy (NCBI): domain Eukaryota; kingdom Metazoa; phylum Arthropoda; class Insecta; order Lepidoptera; family Pyralidae; genus Acrobasis; species Acrobasis suavella. The sequence goes on along the minus strand of OW971957.1, from coordinate 9,412,698 downwards.
GTCAAACTTATAACATCCCTCTTTTTTTGTCGGGGGTGAAAAATAGGCCACAACGCGTTGTGGCAATCACAGCACTACCACATCGCGTTATTGTGGCAATCATAGAATGATAACAACGCGTTGTGATCGATGCAGAAAAGCCACGATGAGAAATCGAAATACAATATGTAACAAAAACCCTGTCCGACCCTTGTAGGAGCAACTCAGACCGTCAATATGAACAAATTTTCAAATAGAACCACTGCTTGAAACTCGAAAACAATCGACGTTTTCATACAATTACGTTTCAATACATACCGGCATTAGGGCCGTAACAGACGGGGCGCAAGTTGCGCCGCGTAACAGCTAGTGATGGGAGTTGCATAAATACTCAATCAACCCATTTGAATATTTACTCAGTAGATTGAGTAAATACCCTATAAATATACTAATTTAACCATTTGGTGAGTTGATTGATTTATATGAGTTGCGAATTATATTTATATTCACATTCATTATTTCATGTTTTCATGACAATTTTGAAATTTAAATCTAGTATACACTTGCAATTCTTGTTCGAAAGTGTGTGCATATGCCATAATATGCTTAAAATGTCGGTTAACATTAAATGCGACGCTAAAATATATGAAAATACCATACTAATCATACACTGAAAGTAGGCTTCTTTGACTAATTATCATTTTTTGCTGGGAGGTATGAAAAGACGTTATTTTATGTTAAAATAAGTAAACAGGCATCAAATGCGATGTCAATATATGCACGCTCTATTTACTCTATTTATTAAATCTAGTGAGTAAATATTCAAATGGGTAGATTGAGTAGGTACTATCCACTGCCCATCTCTAGCTGTTACGCGACGCAACTTGCGTACCGTCTGTTGCGGCACTTACCGGCCCGGCAATTTGTGTGAAAATGTCGATCTTTTATTCAAGTTTCAATTATAGCATTGGTCCCATAGGAAAAGTTGTTCATATTGACGGTCTGAGTTGTTCCTACAAGGATCGGACAGGGTTTTTGTTACATATTGTATAATAGATACGCAATCTCTCTTAAGTTTCACAGGTTAAGCAACCTGTAAAATCAGGCGTGGTCTCAATAGAATGAGTGACCAAAATTACTAACAAATTCGTCCAGCATCTCGTGAAGCCGCGCGTGCGCATCTTTTCCCTTCTTGTTTCTGACCAAAACGTAGATGGTGTCCACGTCTCCGCACGAACGGAGCAGCTTCTCGATCAGTACTGAAACAATACGTTACGTCATACCAAAGATAATATAATTAACTACTAACGTAACAGATACCCAACGCCATAGAAACGATTGGAGGGCCCGTAAGTCGGCAAAACTAGAGTTGCGGGTAGGCACACAGAGATGGCAGCACACACAACTAGCAAAAAAGTGACTAAGAAAGAGTTGAATATGCTTTAAAAATATTCATTGCATTTCATATAAGTCATATTTAATTAAATATAGTACTACTTTAATTAAATAACAGTGTTTCCCATAGGTAGAGACTATGGATCTCCACTTGCTACGATTTTCGCAAACCTCTTTTGCTTCGTCAACACTCATTACTCATTTCAGGCATGCTTTTTATGTTATATTTAACAGCATTATTTACTGATGTTTGTAAATAATTCTATAATAACATTAATAATAATAATATATTTTTATTTCAGATCATTTAAAAATTCATATAGTGTTAGTAAACTTAACCAATAATAGTACTCAAAAAGAAAATTTATAGTAAGGCTTTGCATCGGCATTCATGTGCGAGACACATGAATTTTGATCCAATGCCTCATCATCGGATAGTCTATCCATATGCTAACACATTTAGAATGCCGTTGGAGCTATTTCGGACACGCTGCATTAGCGAGGCGACTTTTTTTCTGACGATTGCCTGAAGTGCGATTTCTAAAACGCGGAGTCACCTAAACCATTCGTTTAGGTGACTCCGCGTTTCAGAAATCGCACTTCAGAAAGCCGTCAGTGTGCCTCTTCGCAAACATGCCCGAAGCACTACAATGTTTTGGCAACCCCAACAGCATTCTAAATATGTTATTATATTGTACACGAAGGTTATTACTTATGTTAAAGTTTTTTGTGGGTACGTTTGATTCACTCTCTCTTTCTCTCTTTTTGTGTCAATGTTATCAGTAGATGACAATCATTCAGCTATGTCAGATGCCTTTAGGCAGCATGAAGAATCTGACACCAGTTTGTTTATTTTTGTGTGTGTAAGTGGCTAACACTGGTGTCATATTTTTGAGCTATCTTAAGGCATGTAACATAGCCATATAACGATAAGCATAGACCTAGTTTTTTTTCAATACGTGTCTAAATCTAGACCATAAGACTTAAGAATCCCCTTACCCTAGATTTTTAGATACAAACGTAGTTTACGTTTTATTTTGAAATGATATGTCAGATTTCGGAAAAAAAATGTCATTTTAAAGAAATTGCAGTTATCTAGGGTTATAATTAGTTATGTATAGTAGATTCAAAGATTCAAATGTTTATTCAGTAATTAGACCTTTACAGGCACTTTTACACGTCAATAAGTATAATTTTCGTTGCGTGTAAAGTATATAAAAAGTATATTTTTTTTAAAAAAAAAGCTACCGATACCAGCGCTTCGTAACGACCACTGCTGAGAAGAAAGTAAAATTTTGAACTGGAAAGAAAATATAAGGGTGAAGAAGTTTTCCATACTGAAGGTCAAATATGATATAATACGTGGGGCGCACTATAAGTTTCCGGAATGAATATGAAAAAATACTATTAAAGGTACAAAATTAATTTATTGTTTTTCAAAATAATCTCCCTTGGCGTCTATGCACTTTTTCATTCGATGAAACCAGTTTTGAAAACTTTTGTGCCACTCCTCTGTGGTGACCTCTGAAACGTGGTTTTCATACTCCTCGACAGCCTCTTCTGGTGATGAAAATCGTTGATCGCGTAATTGGTTCTTAATTTTTGGGAACAGAAAAAAGTCACAAGGTGCCAGGTCGGGACTGTATGCAGGATGACTCATGAGTTCTACATTTTTCGCCTTCAAAAAGTCGTTTGTCTGTCTGGCTGTGTGAGAACTAGCATTGTCGTGGTGCAGGATGATACGGCGTTTACGGTTATTTTTACGGAGTTCGTCAATAACTTCCGGCAAACAAATGGTCGTGTACTAGTCACTATTCACTGTACGACGATTCTCTAAAGCAACAGTAGCCACGTGTCCAGTTTTATTAAAAAAAGAAGCAATCATCCGCTTAGATGCACTTTTCACGCGCGCCACTTTGGTTGGTTTCGGCTCATCTTGAAAGACCCATACGCTCGATTGCTGCTTTGTTTTGGGATCGTAGCAATAAATCCATGTTTCGTCACCTGTTACTATGTCCCACACCAAATTTGACGCACCTTCGTTGAATCTGGTAAGCATGGCACTGCATCAAGTGACGCGGTCCGTTTTTTGAGCCTCGGTCAAGTTGTGTGGGATCCACCGCGAGCACAGCTTTCTCACACCCAAATGTTTGTGTAGGATTAATTGTATTTGACTCATGCCTATTTCTAAGGATGCGCGAATTTCATGGTAGGTCACATGCCTGTCTGTTTCAATCATACGGCGCACAGCATCGATGTTTTTGTTGGTCACAGCGGTGGACGGCCGACCATCGCGAGATTCGTCACTGAGATTGATACGACCACGCTTGAATTCTGCAAACCAGCTATAAACAGTTGTCTTGCATGGTGCTACATTGCCAAAAGCTGTTTCAAGCCGAGCGATGCTCTGTTGAGCTGTCAAATTACACTTAAAATCGTAGAAAATCATACTACGAAAATTTTCCCGAGTTAAATCCATGTTGATGCAGACACACAATTTTTTAAATGGCGCCACAAGGTAAAAACAAAAGACAGTCAGATGAAACAAACTGCATTCTACAGCCAAAGAGTTCTATTTTCAAATGTTGCAATAAATTTTTAAATATTGTTTATGTAAGTGGCCAGTTCCGGAAACTTATAGTGCGCCCTATGTACACTACATTCTCTTTTAATTTTACTGTGGGAAAACAATTATAACCCTAGATTATTGCAATTTCTCTAAAATTACATAACTTTACCCATATCTGACATGTCGTTTCAAAATAAAACGTAGACTACATTTGTATGGTAAAGTCTGATTCTGTCAGGGTAAGGGGACTCTTAAGTCTCCATTTTGGTTCTAGGCTAACTCGTTAGAGTCTTCTTTATGTAAGCCCCTTACAAAGACTTCAACGAGCTTACGTTTACGTTACGTTACGTAGAAGTTTGTTTTAAGTTTTATATTATACATATGTTAGTCTATAAGGTATTTATAAATATGGGCCTACAATGTAAATGTTCATTTCGTTACCTGAAATAAATGGTTTATTATATTATTATATTATATATTAAAGCTTGTCAATTGTTACCTTTTAACAAGCTTTTCTTTAACTTGCAATAAACCTTGTATGTATGTTTGTTTAGGTCAAATCTTGCGACTCAATTTCCAACCAGTTATCCTCAACTGATTGAGCTGAAATTTTGCATACTTGTGTAAGTCGGATGACAATACAATATTATGGAGTCAATGAGCTGTTCTGATGATGGAGCCGGGAGATGTTCGACACAACTCAGTTATGAAACAACATAACCTCATTGCGTAGAACTCGTTTGATTTGTCTTGACGAGCACTTCATGGTAGACGGTGTCTAGGGTCTGATCACGGAGACGGAAGGTGGTCGATGGAACTCAGTAATAAAACGACGGAACTCCATCGAGTTTGGGTTTATTTAATTTGTCTTATAAGTACTTTGGCCTCACAATACAAGTTAGTACAAACAATGTTTATTTTTAAACTTATATGCTTATCACTTATGAATTATGGATGTCAAGAGTTGAAGACCCCATTGTACGGAACACCAAACATAATAACAGAACCCTAAGTTCATGTTTAACCCATAAGGCAGAAAGAAGGGTGCATGTGTTTATGGTTGTCTGTCTATGGCATACTAACTGCTAATAGCTATTAATTTGCGGTTTTTTTTTTCGTTTGATTGTTGATGTGGTCGGGCTGGTTTTTTGCTACTGTTGTGTTGGGGGTCAAAATACCTCACCTAATATTAAGCGGCAAATTTTCCGGTTTTCATGAAAATTACAATATTTAAAAAAGCTAGGGAAAACATTGTTTTTTTTTTTGGTTTTAATTTGCGAAATATCTTGAAAATCAGGTAGTAAGTATAAAAGGTAAGTAAGGTATTTAAAATCAGTCTTCAAAAAATAATTACTTTTATTAAAATTATATTATTATTTTTATTATTTTTTATCGAAATATACTTTGTTATCAATTATATATAATTTGTTTAATTTATATCGATCGGACAAGCTTGCGTTTAAAGTGTGTTTTTTTTTCAATTTTTCAACATCGTATTCTACTCAATGGTTTATTGTCACTAAACTTTTTTTAATCATCTTCATCATTAATTCAGCCACATAACGTCCACTGCTGGATATAGGCACAGAATAAGTACTAGTACTCACGTACAAAAGTCTTAATCAGAAAAGAAAGTCAAAGAAATATCTACTGTATGTGGTTAGCGCTATGGTTTAATTTAGCTCGCGTCAGAATTCCTTTCCTAGCTACATTTATTTTTTTAAGCCAATTTCGTTCTTATTATTCTGGACAAACGATTCATGTAACTGAATTTTCCCCTTCGGAGCGGTCGCCGCGCGCATAGTAATAATGTAGGTATATTTTCGATACCTAAACGGGGAGTGACATAGGCCTGACATAGGCCTATTTCAAAGATTTTTTTGAAAAAACATGGCAACTCCGAACAAAAATGTGATTCCGGCCAGGATCGAACTGGCGGCCTTCTGCGTGTAAAGCAGATGTGATAACCACTACACCACGGAACCGGTGGCTACTGTAGCGAAACAAGCATTAATATATTATTAAGCTGCCTCTTTCAATATGTCTATGCTACCGCCTGTAGCTTCTACTACCCTGCTGATGACTTTTTAAATCTATCGAAACTAGTAGGCGTTTCTTACTAAACTGTATTTGTGAGTTAAGGGGCTACATGAATTTTTCGGGGTCCAGTGCTGCCCCCATTTGAAATAAATCATTTGAAAAGAAACGGAGATATCATTTAAAGTTTGGTCTTGATCACACCCTGGATAAACCTTAAAACTATTTTATAAACTACTGTTTACAGTTTAAAATGAGAACGTGAAGCACGAAAAGGGTGAAGGCACGAAGGGTGCTTTTTAACCGACTTCCAAGAAGGAGAAGGTCATCAATTCATCGCGTTCTTTTGTTTTTTTTTTTTTATGTGTATTCACCGATTATTCGAAGACGCCTGGACCGATTTGGAAAATTCTTCTTTTGTTTGAAAGGGTATACTTGTCAAGTGGTCCTATAGAATTTTTATCAAAATAGGTTATGTAGTTTGGGAGTGAAGTCCGTTCTTAGTTTTGCAAAAAAAACACATACATATTTAACGCCTGTTTCTAATGGGGTAGGCAGAGAATATAGATTTCCTCTTGTTACGATCCTGACAAAGTTTATTTCGATTTTGTGAACGCAGTAGGGGCGGCAATATACGATAACTACTGGCGTCAAATGTGTATGTTAAAATACTTAATGTTGTATACGTTCAAATAAAAGATTTTAATAAAATTTGCTTTGTTTTATTGTGAATATGTAGTATGTGTACAACAATTTTTGCGAGAGGAACCAGAGAGGAAAAGCATAGACAAACATAGAATAAAAAGGTGACTTAAGGGGCTACATGAATTTTCCGGGGTCCAGTGCTGCCCCCATTTGAATATCATCATTTTGATAGGAAACGGAGACATCATTTAAAATTTGGCTTTGATCAGACCCTAACTAATCCTTCAAACTATTTTATGAACTACTGTTTACAATTTAAAGTGAGAACGTGAAGCTTTTCTACGCACAATTGCGAAAAACGGCCACTTTTGGCGTATGTGCGTATAAAAGCTTCAAGTTCTCGCTTTAAACTGTAAACAGTTGTTCATAAAATAGTTTGAAGGGTTATCTAGAGCCTGGTCAAAACAAAATTTTAAATTATGTCTCCGTTTCTTTTAAAATGATTTATTTAAAACGGGAGCAGCACTGGACCCCGGAAAATTCAGGTAGCCCCCAGTTAGTACTTTCCCAGAATAATGCTAGATGTCGCTACGTGTAACGTTTTGATGATTTCGATTATAAAATTTACTCTAAATTACAACAGTGTAAATCCACCATAAAGTCTTCTATGAAGACCTACCTGTGCTTTGGAACGAAATAAAACACCTCGGACAAACTCGTTTTTTTATTATTTCAAAACGACAAATAAATAAACATTTTATGGCCAAATAAATAAAAAAGTTAAAGCACGATCTTCTCCACCACGCGACTGGCCTTGAGGCTGATTCTTCCATCTGCAAGAAAAAAATATTGCATAAATTGTATTCAAACTTTGGTAAGAATAAATACTAGTAGATTTTGCGTACACCGATAAAATATAATAAGTTAGTTCCAAAAAGATAAATTACAATTTTTTTTTTAAATTATTTTCGGCTCTGCATTAATTGCTTAATTTCTATTCGCTTAATCCTAATCATTCAAAGGTTGGTGTAGGTCCTTTGATTGCTTCAAGGGAATTTTAGGCGACAAATCTATACGAATCTACTGGTTTTTAGCCGATTGAGTGGCGGAGGCACCCAAAGACGCCACGCCCACCACAAATAAATATCACTACAACCGCATAATGTCTGTCCACTTTAAACATTTCACATGTTGCCCAGAGTGTGAGCATTTATAACACCAAACTACACCAATTTTATATTTTAAAGTCCACTCCAATCAATTTGCAAAACAATTTAAAGCAAACTCCAAATGAACACCTTGACTTGCCGCCAAAAACGTAGTCAAATCAAATATTTTTTTTTTTTTCTAAACCTCTAAGCAAACATTGTCTATTGGATTTCACATCACGACGTCCAACTATGACGTCACAAAGTGCAAATCCCATAGACAATTGAAGTCAAAATAGCGGTCCTATCAGTTTTTCCGTCACCGAAGGATACATCAAAGGGGGCATGCAAAATCGAGAATAAAAAGTCGGAACAGTTAAAACTATTGGGCTAAGTTCTACAAATGGACGCCTGCTGACGCCAAACCCACAAACCTCTTTGCGAATGCATGCGTTGATACATTTTTTACAAACGGCCTCTGTCCGCTAGCAACCGAACACTATTTTGATTCCCTTTTACCCGTTAACGCCCACTATCACGCTAAGCGTGGCCTTTGAGTCTCTTACGATATCCACAGAAGAGATAAAATGGTTCTTTTCTAGGCTTCTTTTTGTTTCGTTTCCTGCTACTAATATCTTCAGCTGTTATATCCAAATGTTATCAAAATGTTAACTGACAAGCAAAAAAAAAAAAAACTAACGAGCTTACCTCTTCATCATAGTTGTAACCATAAACATGCTTTACACAAAAACCACACACCGTGAAAAAACCAACGCGCACACACGCAAAAAACGTAGCAAAAACGTATCACGTGAGTTTATTAATTATTATAAATAAATATATGCGGACAAATCACACTTCTTGAGCTAGCCCCAAAGTAAGTTTTGAACCTGTATTATGGGATACTAACTCAAAACGATACTATGTTTTATCATAAAAACATACACAACGTGGTAAGGACATACCCGTAATAAATCGAATCATGGTTTTTTTTTATCGACTTCAATATTTGAATGAATGCTTTTCGTGTTAGTCTTCCAATTGGATTCGTCGCTCTTTGTCAGAAACGCAAATGGTCAGATAAGTATCTCGTCATCTCTCAGGAGAGACTCGCTACTTGTCAGATACGCAACTTGTCAGAAACGCAACTCGACAGATACGCAGCTCGAAAAATACGCATTTCGAGATATTTGAAATTATTCTTTTATAAAAGCTTGTATACACTAACATGCAAAAACTGTGCAATTCTGCACCGCCCGCGCCGGCTTCACCCCTGGTACTGTATGTTTGTCGACACCCGCATCTGTCAAGTTGCGTGTCTGTCGAGTTTCAAAGCTGACGAGATGCGTTTCTGTCAACATGCGTTTTCTGGGGAAATTAGTATTTGACCAGTTGCGTTTCTGACGAAAAGCGACGATTCCTTTTGCTCATAATAGGGGTGACGACAGGGATAGAAAAGTATAATTGTAATTAGTCCGTCTTTTAGATAATCCAAAAATAATGGACCCATATTTTTCAGTTTGCCAAAAAAGTAAAAATTCACAAAGATACGAAGCATCAAAGTTCCGGAGTGGGGGCTTGCGACGTCACCTCTATGTAAAAATCGTACGTAGCCGTAACGTCATGCGAAATTTCAATGCGCTGTATCTTTGTCATTTTTTTGTTTCTAAGAGAAAAGAAAAAATGCGTGTACAATTTTTTTTTTGTTTATCTCACTGATTAAAAATTTTCCATTCATCATGCCTATTGTACAGTCAAGTACCAAGATACCTGACCAGAGCCTCTACTTATATCTTCAATTTTCTCTTAAACTAAAAATAATATTAACATGAAAATTTATATTCAGAAAGACTTAATTAAAATCTGTCTGAATAATAATTTTCATGTTAATATCATTTTTAGTTTAAGAGAAAATTCAAGATATAAGTAGAGGGCCTGGTCAGGTATCTTGGTACTTGACTGTACAATTAATTTGTTTTAAAACGCTCTTTTTTTAATAAGTACCTCTCATAGGTATGTATTTTTTCATCAAGTAGGTACACGACAAACATACAAACATACTCCACAATCCTTGAATAAAGTTATCGCCAAGTTAACTTCATACATACATAATGGTTACTTAACTAGAATGCGCATTTATTGACCGTCCACCTTTTAGATTTGCATACAATACTACGTAACGGGCTATTTTTTCCATAGAATTTTATTAACTTTTAATCGGATCATTATTGTCAGTATCTAATGTAAATGATAAGGTCTAACATAATATACTGGCACTATTTTAAGGGTGAATTCAGTCCGTAATACTGAACAACTTTCTCCAAGGAACATGTATCGAATTATGAAAAAAAAATTTTGGCCTCACAAGTTGACCTGACAGCTTTTCCGAGTTTGCATGGAAAGCTAAAAAATATTTTTAATTTTTCGACATATGTTTCTTAGGAAACGTTGTTCACTATCACGAACTGAAGTCATCCTTAAAATAATTTCAGTATATTCTGTTAGACATTATTATTCTGTGATGACGGGTGATACGTAGCACCGATGCAGCATAAGAAAAATAACATAAAAGCATCAAAATCACACAAAATTAAGAAAATTAAAAAAATAGAAAACACACAATACAAAAAAAAAGAAATTAAATCCCAACCACGTATAGCTATTAATGGTCATATCACGAACCAAAATTTGATTCTAAAAACAGAGCTGCTTATGTAATTAATAAAAAAAAAATACTTCGTGGTTAAAATTTAATAAAAATCACACAAAAAAAAAACAAACAAAATGGGTTTTAATTTTTTCAGTTGTCATTCACATGTAGTATCGACATCGCTCACACTATCAGCTTTATCTTTAACGGGGTAGACAGAGCATTTTGGGTCTTACGGCTTTAAGCAAAGCCCTAAGACCCAAAGGCCACTTTTAGCGTAATGGTAAAAAAAATACGGACAATTTACACAGACTGCGCTAGCCCCAAAGTAAGTTCGAGACTTATGTTATGGGATACTAACTCAACGATACTATATTTTATAACAAATTCATATAAAGATACACATCCAAGACCCAGGTCAATCTGAAAAGATCATTTTTCATCTTGTACTGACAGGGGATCGAACGCGGGACCTATGACAGACTGGCGTGATGACCACGTGACGTGAGCCAGAGGTCGTCAAATGGTTGGGGATAAGATGAAAAAAGGAATAGGAATAGTGATCGGTTGCTAATCGCATCGCCTATATAACACATAACAAATTATACTGAATCTATTGCAAAGCGTTATTCAATCTATGATACTGAACAACAAACATACATCGAAATGTGAAATATATCTTTTGCTTTCCATAGAAACTCGGCTCAGCTGATTGATCAACTTGTGAGGGAGGCCAAAATTTATTTTTCATACTACGATATATGTTCCTTGGGGAAAGTTGTTCAGTATGGATTCACCCTTAAAATCGTTTCAGTATATTTTGTTACACCTCGTATAACAGTAACTACTTAGCTGGGCAACCGGTTACTTTTTTAATGAAAATCAATTATTTAGATTCGTCACTCCCTAAATATAAAGTTTCATCATTATCGTTGGAGCTGATCGTTTCTTGATGAAAATTATTATGATGAAATATAAATAAAAATAAGATTTTTTTATAATGAAGAATGAAACATATACCTGCATGTACAGAAAATTGAAAATTATCATTTTATAAAGAAAATGTCAACTTGGTTATTAATTTGAGAAGAAAATTGTTTATACTGAAATTCAAGAGATAAGATTTTTACGAAGAGGATCCATATGATACTTGTTCATGATGTTGACGATGATGTGAAATGTGTGATGCTGTCGGGGACAAATCGCTGTCTTCGACAGATATTAGATATCTTTTGGCCTGATAAGATTTCTAATGAACGCCTGTGGCAGCTCTGTGGTGAAACACCAATCGATCACCAAATACCTCGTCGCAAATGGACATGGATCGGCCACACGCTTGGGAGGGATCCCACTCACATTCCAAGGCAGGCACTGAAATGGACTCCTCAGGGCAAGAGGAAGCGTGGTCGACCAAAGCAGACCTGGCGACGGTCGGTAACAGCGGAAATGAAGACAATCGGGCCTAAAGTAAAGCGCGTTGCTCAAGACAGAACGAGATGAGATTTACTGTAGTGGCTGGATGCCGCTTGCGCTTGGTCCATGTGGTTGTTTCTAGTGGACTGTTATTTAGGTGCTGATGAAGGTGGGAAGCCTGCTGGGAGCTGATTGAAAGATTGTATAGCCACTGCAACACTGTATTTCTGAATCCAGAGCACTATACAAATTACAAATATTCTTAAGTGCTAGTAGAGATGTGCGCACAATCACGAGATGACAGTGATAAGAGAGAGAGCGACATAGGGCCGCTTCTTTATCACAGACCAGTAGGTTGAGTAGTCTGTGTTCTTTATATAGAGGCAGCAACGTCATGCCAAAGATAACACATTTACTTTTTAAAGTTACGGTCCTGGTAGGACGATATTTTTATGTTGTTCTCAACAGCGGCCCTCTGCCCCACCCAGGGACATAGGAGAATAAGCAGCATAAGCAGCCGGGAGCTGATGATAAACGGAAATGGTTTGCTGCCGGGAGAAATAGATGTGGAACTGGTCGAGCAGGCAAGGATGTGGTCAAGAATCGTGAAAGCGTTTATAAGAATTTCTTGTCGTGTCTTCACTATAAGGTAACATTTATAACAAATTGCTTGTTTAAAGTATGGGATAAGCTGATAAACGAACACTTTGTAACCATAATTTAACGTCGATTTTACGCCTCAAAAGCAAATAAAACTGGATAAATGTCAACTCATTAAAAATCTGTCAATGATATTCAGTTTTCCTATTTCACGGTCGGCAAAAGAAGTTTTAATTACCTACCGCATTAAACAAATGAATGAACAGAATGTGTAAAAACCGGTCAAGGACTTGACAACGCGTACACGCAAAAGGACAAGTTTGCCGTAATTATTAACGTGTTTATTTATCCATCCTGAAATATATATAAATGTAATTTGTAAGAAAAAAAAAAATATATATATATATTTTTTTTTTTTTTGGTTACAAATTACATTGATTGAACTAGCCCCAAAGTAAGTTTGAGATTTGTGTTATAGGATACTAACTCAACGATACTATATTTTTATAACAAATACATAAATAAATAAACATCCAAGACCGAGGACAATTTGAAAAAGGCCATTTTTCAACTTGCCCTGACCGGGGATCGAACCTGGAAACTCTGGGTGGCGGACTAGCATGATAACCACTGCGCCATGAAGATCGTCAAAAGAAATTGATAGTTTTATGAATGTTAGGGCCTAAATGAAGCGGTGTTACTTATCAGTGGTCTTCCTGCAAAGCAAGTAATTTTTGATTTTAAAATAAGTTGAAAAAATATTTTCACTGCGAGATAAAATCACGCTAAATGAGGCTTTTTGCCAGCCTCTGTCTACCCAGGTAGGGATACAGACTTCATTATCTATGCCAGGTTTCATTATCTATGCTAGATTTCCAACAAGTCAATTCAAAATCAAGTTTTGACATGTAAAAGTGCCTATAAATTTCTTATTACTGAATCATCATCATATCAGCCACAGGAAATCCACTGCTGGACATAGGCCTCCCCCAAGGATTTCCAAAACGACCGATCGGAAGCGGCCTGCATCCAGCGCCTCCCTGTAACCTTGCTCAGGTCATCTGACCATCTAGCAGGTGGGTGTCCTACGCTGCGCGTGCCGGTACGTGGCCGCCATTCGAGAACCTTTCTGCCCCATCGGGTATCGGTTCTTCGCGCTATGTGCCCCGCCCACTGCCCCTTCAATGAGCTCACGCTTAGCTGTGTCAGTGACCTTCGTTCTCTTACGAATCTCTTCATTTCTGATTCGATGCCGCTGAGAAACACTACGTAAATTACTTACGTATTATGTGTGTTAAAGAATAAACATTTGAATTTGATACGTTTAACGTCAAAACGAACATTTTCAAGATTTGTATGAAATACTTAACCGTGAGTATAGTGACGTCATAGGAGTCGAATAGCGCTTTTTATATTTGTAAATGAGAAATTGAAGGATTTTACAGCAGATAAATGCTATAAAAAACTTTACGTCCTCACTTGAGAAATAAATCATTTGAAAATAAACGGAGACATGATTTGAAATTTTGCCTTGATAGGTATAACCCTAGATAACCCTTCGATTCATATCAGTTTTACAGTGCTACATAAAAAAATCTAAAATCACGTTTTAAATGCATATAATCATGACTAGTGACATTATTTTGTCTCCTAACAGTACCAAATATTTATTTTTGTTCCAGGACCCTTTTTCTCTATATTGTTTAATTTTTATTATGTACTTTGTACCTTTTTTCTGATAAATCGAAAGTATGCTCTTCGGAAAAAAAAACTGAATGTGAAAAAATGAAAACCCATTCCAAAAAGCCACTCACCTTTCCCCAAAAAGCCCGTGCCCCCCGTCAAAAACACACACTGGTCCTTATAAAACTGCTGTATCTCCGTGCGGGCGCCATTACCCTTCGTCAGCTGGTTTCTCTCAGCTTCTTTCGCGTCCATCTTGTCTTCTTCTGCGTAGTAGTTGTCCAGTTTATTGGCTGACACGAACTCGTGGTCTTCTGAGTAGTCCAGGATGGGCGCGGTGGGCGTCATGGCTTGGTTGTCAACGTCTGCGACGCGCACCGAGTTTTCAAGCTCCTTGAAAATAAGATTATCCGTTTAAAGTTACTACAAGAACACTGCCTCTGTGGTCCAGTAGTCAAGGCGTTTGCCTTGTGACCCGGAGGTCATGGGTTCGAATCCCACTGGGAAGCATACTTTGTGAAAAGTTGTTTCCAGTTTAGTCAGGATACTGCAGGCTTGAATTCGAAAAGAAAGATGATTCCATGTTTCTGGAAAGCTAGAATAAACTGTGGATTCCAAACACCATCTAGCGCATGATCATCAAAGTATCCAAGGAATAGTTCTAGTTTACCCATTGGGTTATAGGTCACACGGGAGTCACTCGGTGTAGAAACCACTAACCTCGTCAAGTCACATTGGTTAGGTAGCGGACCCCGGGCTCTAAAGTGTTACTGCTGAGGATGCAACCGGGAAAATATGCTCAACAACTACAACTTACATGTATATTGTCCTGTAGCTCCCGACTCAAGTTCCTCACATTCTCCAGTTCCTTGACCTGTTTCTCCGTGGGCTTCCCGTACACGTCAACGGTGGCCCGTTCGCCCTTGCTCTGGCTCTCCACCCACTTCTGCATCTTGTCCCGAGTCAGGTCTGTCTTGTTCAGTGGCGAGTCTGCTAAGTGGTTCATGTTCTGTAACAATTTTATAAATTAATGAATCATCATCATTTCAGCCACATAACGTCCACTGCAGGACATAGGCCTCTCCCAAGGTTTTCCAAAATGACCGATCAAGAGCGGCCTGCATCCAGCGCTAATGAATAATAACAAGAAATTATTACAAAAACAAAAAACCTGACTGCCTTTTTTTTCCTTTTTTAATTCTTTTTTATTTTTTTTATACACGTATACCCAGTGTCACTCTCACAGTAAACACGAATCTAATGACACCTCTCAAGCTAAAATCCATCGAGCCGTTCAAGCTGCAGAGCGTGCCGAACAATACATACATACAAACATATTCTCGAAAAACATAACCCTCCTTCTGGAGCAGTCGAGTAAAAATTAACCTTATATATTATTACGTTTAATTTTTCCTTTTATTGGATCGAGAGAAAAAATATGAAAAAAATTACGCATGCTTCTTAATGCGTGAACAGACAAATTGCTGAGATGTTTCGAAGTCACAATAGCACGGTAAGGTATTTTAATCAATTTTTTTTATTATTCGTATCAATAAGTAACATAATCCGAAACCAAAAATGTTGTTTTTATATCTTCCCAAAAAAAAGTAAGTTATAAGCTTTTAAAATCTGATGAAAGTGGAAACTGTAAAAAACAGAAGCATTTTTCCAAACTAAAAACCGACTTCACCCCAAAACTCATCATTCATCATTTCAGCCGCATAACGTCCACTGCTGGACATAGGCCTCTCCCAAGGATTTCCAAAACGACCGATCAAGAGCGGCCTGCATCCAGCGTTTTCCAGCGACCTTGGTCAGATTGTCTGACCACCTTGTGGGTGGATGTCCTACGCTTCGCTTGCCAGTACGCGGTCGCCATTCGAGAACGTTTTTGCCCCATCGGCCATCGGTTCTTTGCGCTATGTGTCCCGCCCACTGCCACTTCAACGAACTACACAACTGATTTTGATAAAATTGCCATGGGATCACCTGGAAAGTACCAATACTCTTTTAATCAAAAAAGACTCCTAGTCGGTCCAATGTGTCTTTCAGTAAGTAATCAGTGAACAGATATCATCAACTTTTTTTTTTCTTGCGGTAAAAATTCCCTTCGGATACCTTACCGGTCACGGAAAACCGGTAGGGTTATGTGGTGCTACCACAAAAAAAACTGCGGTGTCACCTATCAGCCGCAATGGGCCGGGGCCGGGTGCTATTCTCGCTCCACAGCCCCGGCGCTTCACCCTCCCGTAGCTTTTGCTTCCTCATCAGTAACGCTTCAGAGCTCCGGTGTCCACTACCTAACCTAGGTATTTGACGAGGTTGCTGGTTTTTACACAGAGCGACTGCCGTCTGACCTCCACAACCCAAAGGGCAAACCAGGAACCAATCCGAGGATAGGTTTGGGTAAAAGCTAGATGGCGTTCGAGACCCACAGTTTATACCTGCCTACCGAAACACGGAATCATCTTTCTTTTCGGATAACTAAATCGGCCAATGTGAGCAATGCTTACAATTAATTAGTGAAGACTATTTTAATATTTAGGGTCTAAAACAAATTATTTTGTTGTGATTTGAAAAAAATCGTCACAAAATAATGACACTTGTCCTTCGATCATAAATACGAGTACTTTGTCATGATAATTCCAATTTTTAACATGTTTTTAGATTTATTTTGCAGAAAAACTTATAATAAGAGCGCGCCCATTGATTTCAATTAGATTATCCCCTTTTTAGGGTTCCGTAGTAAACAAGGAACTACGAATTAGTAATTATTATTCATTGATAATATATTATGTAGTTATGTTAATTTTGTATTTGTATTTATGTAGGATATGTAAAATGTAGTAACTTTATATTTCTATATATATTTAAATAAGTATATATTTTTTTATTTGTATTTTCAGTAAGTATGTATTGGTACGTATTATATATTTATTACTCTGTGGTAATGTAGATATGCACGTAGGTTAATATTTTGTTAAAATATAAGTGCTGTCAGTTTCTAATTCTAGAGTTTTTGCACCATATCTCCTAAATGTACGTATGTCAGCACCCCTTGAAGGTTGACTGGTAGAAAAGACCTACGGCCTTAAGTCCGCCGATTACAATTTCATGAAATAAAGTTAAAGAAAAAAAAAGAAAAAAAAGAAAAATGTTTTTTTTCTCTAATTACCTCTATCGGCTTTTACGATCTGCGCGGGCAAAGAAACATCTGGTACGTTTTTCCCTGTCTCCCAGACCAGTGTAAACAACAACATAACAACTATTTTTTTGCGTAACAATGTAACAACTATTTTTAGCGTAAAAACCCGTGCTATGAGAGAGACGATTTCCAATACAAAATAATACTCGTTTGAACCGACACATTTCCATGACATAGGCAGAATGTAATTACATAGGTATGTCACGTGGTTATGACGTACAGTCCAGTACCAAGATACCTGATCAGGCCCTCTACTTATATCTTGAATTTTCTCTTAAACTAAAAATGTTATTAACATGAAAATTTTTATTCAGACCGATTTTAATTACCTAAGTCTTCCTGAATAGAATTTTTCATGTTTATATTATTGTTAGTTTAAGAGAAAGTTGAAGATATAAGTAAAGGGCCTGGTCAGGTATCTTGATGACGATCTCTATGATGACGCCACGAAATGCGCATTTAAAATTGCATCTTAATGCAAATCATTACAGAGCATTACACTTCCTTTGTGACTAAGAAGGTTATTTTGCGTAAGAAAACAATACAGTATTTTTTTTACACAAATTGCATTCATTGAATTGTTAATTGTTTCAATGGATCTTTGACTAATTGCATTTGATTTCATGCAACATAGCCATACCACTAATATACATTTTCTGCGCGATTCCAGTTGCTTCCTCTGCTGCTATGCTGTTACAGAGCCCGAGCTGCGCTCTCCCACTTTTTAGGGCTCCGTAGTAAACAATTCGTTGTAATCGATTCGTTATAAAATGCACCGGCCGAGTGACCCCATGCTCCCCTATAATTAGGTGCCAATTGACCGCGACCCACTTTGGCACATTAATACTTCGGCCTATTATCCTGTCCTCATTATGGTTTCCAACTTGAGGACTAAGATTGTATCAGTCATTTATTTGGATTAAATATCTTTATTTAGTACTGTTATGAGCAGAGGTCGGAATTAGGTAGAGTTATTTATGTACTTACACTGATTTGATACAGCGAAAGAATTAAGTAGATATGCCTCAAATTCCTGGAATAATTTTAAAGAGCAAAAAAATCCCTTGATTTATTATAAAAAAAGTTTTTACTTTTACACAATTTAAACCAGTGCACGCGCGACGTTGCCAATATGTAAAAGCGAATATCGCGCCGTATCCGTCTGTACGCGAAAAAAAACTGACTTTGTATAAAAATTAAATTGACTTTACTTATCTCCTAAACTACCATACAAATTGATCTTTATTTGGTTATTTACTTTTATTTAGCATTGATAAATACTAACAAAAAATCCGCATGTCGTTCCATTGTTTTCTGTTGCAATGCCCTTTCAGGGTTCATGTTGTACCTACTAATTTAAGAAGTGAGTATGTAGCAAGTGTAATATATGTACAATGTGAGAGCAATAAATAAATTGAAATTGACTTTACTCAAAGACTATTAGTAGTAGACAGCTGTAATTTAAAAAAAATATATAAAATCTTGACTGGAAAGTGGAAGTCAATTATTTTCTCAATTAACCTGTCATGAGATGTATCACAGTATAAGGCTTTCAAAAATATTGTGAGCTTATGTATGAAACACCATTTTTCGATTTAGGGATCCGTTTCACAAATCACAACACGTGAAAAAAATCACAGCAGTAGCAGGTATATGCAAAGTTGAAAAGTAAACTCTCAGAGCTAAGTAGGGTTTACAAATTAAAAAGTTATGGGCGACCACTTATAAAATGTACCTAGAAAATGAAAATTTCATACAAGTTCAATAGAAAATTAGGTTTTTATATTTAGTCGCGAGAACTCAAAGTCGGTTTTCGTAACTACGGAACCTTACACTGGGTGTAGTCAAACCGCACTTAGCCTGTTATTTTTCTCTAAATATAATAAAGGTAATGTATTATTTTCAGTTAGATGTATTTTGGTT